>CM066035.1:243420380-244112368 GCA_033557465.1 Ichthyophis bannanicus | reverse complement strand
AATAGTCTACCATGGAAGGTGGTAGAGATGAGGCAATACTAACTGAATTCAAAAAAGCATGGGACCAACACAGAGGATCTCGAAAGGTAAAAAAGGGACTGTTGTAGTTGTTGATATGGAAGGACAGACTAGATAGGCCATGTGGTCTTTTTCTGTCATCATATTTCTATGTTTCTATGTATCTATGTTACAGTTACACAATGAAAGGTTCTACATTAGGAACAAACACCCAAGAAAAGGATTTAGGCATCCTTATGGATAACAAGTTGAAACCCTCTGCCCAGTGTGCAGCAGCATCAGTAGCCAAGAAAACAAATAGAATGCTAGGAATCATAAGGAAGGGAATGGAGAATAAAACCAAGGATATTATAATGCCTCTGTCTCCCAGTGGAGGTGGTAGAGATGAGGACAGTAACTGAATTCAAAAAAGCATGGGACCAACACAGAGGATCTCTAAAGGTAAAAAGTGGACTGTTGTAGTTGTTGATATGAAAGGACAGACTAGATAGGCCATGTGGTCTTTTTCTGTCATCATGTTTCTATGAGTGTGCTTTCCCTGTTCAAGAGATTCCCCTCTCATCCTAAGCTGAATGGCAGGAGGGACTCCCCCCCCTCCCCCATGATTGAGAAATTACCAGCCCATTTCTGTCTATTTCTAGCAATAACCATTTAGGCATGCTGGATGGTGCCACTAATCCCAGGGCAAAATCCATATAGTCATAAGAACATAAGACATGCCATACTGGGTCAGACCAAGGTCCATCAAGCCTAGTATCTTGTTTCCAACAGTGGCCAATCCAGCTATATATCACAGTTAGTAAAATAGCTGTACAAAAATCCAGGTTTTAATATGTTTCCTAAAAGAAAGTTAGTTAATTCCTTGTCTTTGATGAGTAAACTTGAATTTTCGAGACCTGATGCAGAAGAAAACAAAGGCTTTCCATTAAGCACTCATTAACCTAGTTTTACAAAGTTCTGATACCTTTAACAGCAGCTATGGGTAGATCTGTGGACTAACTACTTGGATGGCGCAGCCCACCATACCCTATCCCTTTGGTCCCATGGCTGTGCAATACTTTTGACGCCCACACTGCCACATTTTAAGAAGATAAACAAATGGCAACTTATCTGCAACAGATTTTTGGCCTGAACTTAAACGTTTTTATGAAGGAAGGAGGGCCCAGTTTCACCCTCTTCACACCAGCACCAGCCATAAATGCAATTTTGATTTTACTAGGCTTACTGACAATCTCCAGGAACAAGCAGGAATAAGTCCTCACATATGGGTACGTCGGTACCGACGGAGCCCGTGCGGGAAAGCTCCCCAGCTTCTTAGAATAGAAGCTTTTGGGACCTCCCACTGCACATGCGCACTGCCTTCCCGCCTTCCTGAACAGCTCTCCTCAGTTTTCTCTTTTTCCGCGGAGCCAGCAGGTCGTGTTCCTGTCACCGCTGAAGAAATTGTTATTTTATTTGTTTCTTTAGACCGCGTACCTGCCTTCCCCATACCGATACCGGTATCGCCGGTCTTTTCTTTCTTTCTTTAAAAAATTATAATTCTTTTTTCTTATTTTTTAGCTTTTTGGTCACTTCAGAGAGGCCTCTCGGCCTACTCAATTTCTCCTCATGGAGAAGCCAGCCCCTGGATTTAAGAAGTGTACCAAATGTAATGCTGTTATTTCAGTCACAGACACCCATGAATGGTGTCTGAAATGTTTGGGGCCTGACCATTCCATACCGGACTGCCCATCTTGCTCCCACATGTCTAAACGTGGGCTGCAGAACCGGGCCAACAAATTCCATGTGCTGTTTGCTTCAGAGAATACAGCATCACAGTCATCCAGGTCTTCTTCTCCGGATGGATCTCAGGTAACCAAACCTTCTGTGGGCAAGTCCTCAAAGAGCAAATCTCCTTCAAAGCATCGAGAGGCTCTTAGCTTAGAACTTGAGGACCCTGCCCCAGCCAAACAACCCCGGCGGGAAGTCCAACTTCCAAAAACGCCAATTCAGGGGTCTCAGGTTGATATCGATGCTACGGCCTCGACAGATCACCTGTTAGCCTGCTCTGGGGTACCGGGTCACTCCGGTACCGACATCCAGGCAGCTATGGCGTCCATGGGCGATACTGTACAGTCCATGCAGCAGGCCGTCATGGCTTTCATTAAAGCTGCAACGCCATCGGTTCCGCTTTCAGCGGTTCCGGGCCCGATACCGGTATCGTCCGCCATGCGGTATCGCTATCGAGGGCCGTCCACCTCTAAACGCAAGTCGGTACCGTATGGGCTTTCGCTCCATACCGGTTCCATACCCTATACGCCCGATATCGATACCGATCGGTACGCGTATCGTGCGTTAGAGGAAAGCACCGATTCCTCTGAGGATTTTCACTCCTCTGATGATTCTGCTGAGTTTTCACTCAACTTACCTGAGGAGCCCTCTTCTCCTAAAAGGAGAATGTCCCCTCCAGAGGATTTGTCCTTCCAGGACTTTGTTTTAGATATGGCTACAGCCCTTTCTATTACCACATCCTCTGAAAAGGAACCCAGATCCAAAAAACTGGATATTTTGGGATACTCAAAGGCCCCTAAGGGAGGCAGTTACCCTGCCTATCCATGAAATCCTTCAAGAACAACTGATGGATTTCTGGGAAAATCCTTTGACTTTGTCTCCTTATTCCCGTAGGTTGGACACCATGTATAGGGTCCCTCCTTCTCCTGGTTTCCAAAAGACTCAATTGCCCCACCACTCTATTGTGGTGAAGTCTGCAATTGAAGAAGATTAGGAGTACCAAAAGGCACTCTTCCACCCCTCCAGGACGGGAATGTAAGACTTTGGACTCTTTTGGTAGGAAAATTTTCCAGGCTAGTATGCTTATAGCCAGGATTAATTCCTACAGTCTCTATATGGGCATGTTCCTGGAGGAACTTGCCAAAAAGGTGCGGCATTTTGCCCCCTTTATCCCTGAGGATAAAAAGCAGGGATTCCTTTCCCTAGTGAAACAACTCTTAGAGGTTTCTAAGTTCTCTAATAGGGCAGCATATGATTCCTTTGAGGGAGCCAGTAGGGCTTCGGGCATTGCTATTGCAGCCCGACGTCTTGCTTGGCTCCAGGCCTCTGATCTGGAACCTTGGGTTCTAGATGGCTTACGGAATCTGCCCTGTACAGGTGAGAACTTATTTGGGGAAGAGTGGCAAATCAAAGCCACCCAGATGGATGCTGAAAATGCCACCTTGGAAAGACTTTCAAGTCCACTTCAATTCCTACTAAGAAAAAGTCTTTTAAAAGGCCTTACTATAAGAAGGCCAGAGTTGCTTCAAATACTGGCCAGCAGTCTTCTCAACCTCGCTATACTGCTAAGCGTCAGCAATCCAAACAAGCACGAGCTAAGCCTGCAGCAGCTACTGTAGCTCAGCAGGCTCCAACCCCTCAGGGGTTTTGACTTGCTCCTAGGGAACTTGCCACTTCTGGTTCTAACACAACCAGAACCTCTCACCATACCCGGAAGGTTGGTTCACTTTGCTCCCAGATGGGAACAAATCAACAACAGAACAATGGACCCTCTCTATCATTCGAGAGGGTTACAAACTTCATTTCTCCAGCCTTCCTCCCCATCATATGGTGAGACCATTCAATTCTCCCCCATCTCTCCTAACCCTGTTGGGTCAAGAGGTTTCCTCTCTTCTTGCCCAAGGGGCCATAGAAGAGGTTCCTCTTCCTCAACAAGGGTCCGGTTTCTACTCCCCTTATTTTCTCATTCCAAAGAAGACAGGGGGATTCAGACCAATCCTAGATCTGAGAGAATTGAACAAATTTCTCTTCAAGGAGAAATTCAAAATGCTGTCTCTCGGCATTCTCCTTCCTTACCTCCAGGGTCAGGACTGGCTTTGTTTCTCTAGACCTACAGGATGCGTATACACATATACTCATCCATCCATCCCACAGAAAGTATCTTCGCTTTCTGTTTCAGGGAAAACATTTCCAATACAGAGTACTCCCCTTCGGTCTAGCCTCTGCTCCAAGAGTATTCACAAAATGCATGGCAGTCGTAGCCGCATTTCTAAGAGGCATGGGAATCTTTGTCTTCCCATATCTCGACGACTGGCTCATCCGAGCTCCAACTCAGTCACAGGCCCAGATTTCCCTGGACCACACAAGGAGCCTTTTGCAGTATCTGGGACTGGTAGTAAACCTTCCCAAGTCCCAACTCATCCCTACTCAATCTCTAGAATTCATAGGGGCCCAGTTGGACACCATCACTGCAAGGGCCTACCTTCCACATGTTCGAGGCCAGCGCCTCCTGAGTTTGGCCTCCCAAGCTCAGTCCAGCACTCACTTGACAGCCAGGGAAATGCTACGCCTACTGGGTCATATGGCCTCCACAGTGCATGTGGTGCCCTATGCTCGTCTTCATATGAGAGCAGCTCAATGGACCCTGGCCACTCAGTGGACTCAGGCGTCAGGAGCGCTCTCAGACCAAATACAAACCTCCGATCGTCTGTTTTGGTCCCTCCACTGGTGGACTTCCACCAAGAATCTGTTGTTGGGGGCTCCATTTCAACCATTGCTACCCCAAGCAACCCTCACAACAGATGCCTCCCAAACAGGGTGGGGAGCCCATCTGCAAACTCTCTCCACTCAGGGCACTTGGTCTCTACAGGAGACCACCCTTCATATCAATCTTCTGGAACTGCGAGCAATTTACCTTGCCCTCAAGGTCTTCCACTCCCTCCTAGCCAACCTCACTGTCCTAGTTCAGACGGACAATCAGGTGGCCATGTTTTACATAAACAAACAAGGAGGGACGGGCTCTCTGTCGCTTTGCAACGAAGCTCTAAGACTATGGGCCTTCGCCAGAGAGCATCAGATTCACCTGCTAGCAGTGTATCTCCCAGGAGTTCAAAACTCTCGGGCAGACAGGCTCAGTCGAGTTCTGCTGCCACACGAATGGTCCCTACATTTGGACCAAATAAACCGAATCTTTCAGGAATGGGGGACCCCGGACATAGACCTCTTTGCAAGTCCGTGGAATGCCAAACTTCCCCGGTTCTGTTCCAGAACTCCGTGTCAGGGAGCTCAGGCTACGGACGCCTTTCTCCTGAATTGGAGTCAGGCATTCCTATATGCCTTTCCACCCATTCCTTTGATTCCCAAGACTCTGTTCAAACTCCAGAGGGATCATGGAACTATGATCCTCATAGCTCCACGCTGGCCACGCCAAGTGTGGTTCCCTCTACTTCTACAGCTCTCCCAGGGATCCTACTTGGATCTGGGAGCTGCGCCAGACCTCCTGTCTCAGGAGGAGGGGACTTTGTGGCACCCAAACCCCAAATCCCTTCACCTCAGTGCTTGGTTACTGAAGGCTTAAGCCTTCAAGACTTTCATCTTTCCCAACCAGTGAAAGATATCCTTTCTGCCTCTAGGAAACCCTCTACCAGGCGTTCCTACGCTTTCAAATGGAAACGTTTTTCCATTTGGTGTGCTCAGCAGGGTCTTGACCCTCTGGCACTTCCTTTGAATTCTCTTCTTGATTATCTCCTGCATCTATCCAATGCAGGCCTCAAGACGAATTCGGTAAGAGTCCATTTAAGTGCTATTGCAGCATCCTTGAAACATATAAATGGACAACCTATCTCCTCTCATCCTCTTGTTGCAAGATTCATGAGAGGCCTGACTCTCACTAAACCTCCCATCAGACCACCCCCGGTCGCATGGGATTTGAATCTAGTGCTCGGTCAACTTATGAAGCCACCTTTTGAGCCAATGTTTTCCACCTCCTTGAAATTTCTTTCCTGGAAGGTCATCTTCTTCCTCATTGCAGTCACTTCGGCTCGCCGCATCAGTGAGCTGCAGGCTTTAGTGGCTAATCCACCTTACACAAGATTTCATCATGATAAGGTGGTCCTTAGGACGAATCCCCACTTTATGCCTAAAGTGGTCTCGCCTTTTCATCTTAATCAAGAGGTATATCTACCTGTCTTTTTTCCAGCTCCTCATGCATCCAATGCAGAGAGGAACCTTCATACTCTGGATTGTAAAACAGCTCTCGCTTTTTATCTTAATAGGACTCAGCCACATCGAAAGTCTTCTCAACTTTTTGTGGCCTTTGATCCTTCCCATTTGGGACTTCCAGTCTCCAAGCGTACACTTTCCAATTGGATTGCTCAGTGTATTTCTTTTGCTTACCAGAGCAAAAACATTTCTCTGGAAGGCCATGTCACTGCTCACAATGTGAGGGCCATGGCAACTTCTATGGCTCATCTGCACTCTGTTTCCATAGATCAGATCTGTCGAGCCGCTACCTGGGCCTCGGTTCATACCTTCACAGCCCATTACTGTTTGGACAAGGACTCCCGCCGGGATGCCTTGTTTGGCCAGGCTGTCCTCAAGCACCTGTTCCATTCCTAAACAACTCCTGCCCACCTTCCCAGAATGGATGCCTGAGATCCATACGAAGATGGCGAACCTTTACAGGGGATCCCATGCATCTAAGCTAGGGAGTCCCCATATGTGAGGACTTATTCCTGCTTGTTCCTGGAGATAGCACAGTTACTTACCTGTAACAGGTGATCTCTGGGAACAGCAGGAATTAGTCCTCACAACCCACCCACCTCCCCTAGGAGTTGTATCTTTTATCTATCTATCTTCCTGTCCTCTCTCTGTTGACTCAGCTATAAACTCGAAACTGAGGAGAGCTGTTCAGGAAGGCGGGAAGGCAGTGCGCATGTGCAGTGGGAGGTCCCAAAGCTTCTATTCTAAGAAGCTGGGGAGCTTTCCCGCACGGGCTCCGTCGGTACCGACGTACCCATATGTGAGGACTAATTCCTGCTGTTCCCAGAGATCACCTGTTACAGGTAAGTAACTGTGCTTTACTGACAGGTAATAATTTTTTCTTGGGTGTGAATTACTGAAGAAAAAACTGAATATATGTTAGGATATGCAGGCACACCATGGCTACAGAGTCATTCCCTAGCTGCTCCTGAGCACTTCCCCCATCCTCCCTGAATAAAATTACACTCTTTATACCTTTGTAAAATAAGTGCTTTGTTGACATTTCACATATAACTTAATAACATAGTATAAGCCGGCAGATAAAGACCATCATGGTCCATCTAGTCTGCCCAGCAAGGTGGCAAGAATAGGTGCACCTACTGCTCCGTGCAGGTCACCTCTCCCCATGCCTTTGTTTAGGGGTGTACCCACTGCTCTGTGCAGGTCACCCCTCCCCATGCCTTTGTTTAGGGGTGCACCTACTGCTCCGTGCAGGTCACCTCTCCCCATGCCTTTGTTTAGGGGTGTACCCACTGCTCTGTGCAGGTCACCCCTCCCCATGCCTTTGTTTAGGGGTGTACCCACTGCTCTGTGCAGGTCACCCCTCCCCATGCCTTTGTTAAGGGGTGTACCCACTGCTCCGTGCAGGTCACCCCTCCCCATGCCTTTGTTTAGGGGTGTACCCACTGTTCCGTGCAGGTCACCCCTCCCCATGCCTTTGTTTAGGGGTGTACCCACCGCTCTGTGCAGATCATCCCTATTTGTTGAGATATATGCTCTATTATGAAATTATCTCCATTACGAGTTTATATATATATTACTCCTGCGCAACGCAGAATTGGTACAGAATTTTGCATTTGCTATGCAGCATTTTGCATAGGCACTGGCATCGGGAACCAGTAATGCAGGCTTGGGGTACACAAGCTTTAAGGGCATCTGAGCCTGCCTCACTGTTCGCCTCTTTAAAGCTGTTGCAGCTTTTCCTTTCGCCCCCGTGACTGTGTTATACGTACAATGCCGGTTTTGCCACGTTTTAAGAAGGTGAAATAGAAGCACTTCCTCTAGCAATAAACAGGATAATGTTATATATTCAGTTTTGCTTCAGTAATTCACACCCTGTCAGTAATATCTTTAGGTAAGCCTAGTAAAATCAAAATTGTATTTAATGCTGTTGCTGGTGGGAAGAGGGTGAAACTGGGCCCTCCTTCCTTGTCAAAAACTTCTAACTCCAGGCCTGAATCTGACAATATAGCAGGTAAGTTGCCATTTGTTATGGGTTTGCTTGCAGTTAATAAAGCAATGATCAAGGAGGTGGAAACAGAGGTATTTGTGGTAAGTGCCAAACTTACCTACTTCCAACTACAGCCATGCCAGCCTGAGTGCATCTGATCTTGGAAGCTAAGCAGGGTCAGGCTTGGTTAGTACTTGGATTGGAGACCATCTTAGAAGACCAGTCATTGTAAGCTTACTGTGCAGAAGAAAATCCTAGCAATCTATTTCTGGTTGCACCTTGCCAAGAAAATCCAGGGGATAGTCACAACTATCTACAGGGTTGCCAGGAGTCTGCATTGACTCAACAGGACACAACCACCATCTTCCAAGATCGGTAAGCAGAGTTTGAGGCCTGCATGTCAGACAAAGGATTCTATGTAAAAAGTGCAGCGTGGTGGGAAGCAGTGGCGGTGGCATTGGAAGACTTTGGTAACAGAAACAGTTGAAACAACTTCAGAATCAGTGCAATCCCATAAGGGAAGACGGGTAAGGACACAATTGCATTACTGGAGGAGATCATACTGCATCCATTGCAGTTAAACCTTTCACAGCTATTTGAGATCAAGAGGACCCATATGGTCCCTAATATAGCATGCCAGAATCAGAAATCGCCCCATCTGTTTGTGATGAAAACGCTTCGGTACCCTCAGGTGGTAGAGATGTTGATGCAGGCTATCAATCTGCTTTGGGAAGGTAATAAAACTGTTTATTAATGTGAACTTTGCTAAAGTCACTGTCAAAAAGCTAATGATTTTTAGCACTTTGGGCTAGATTAAAGACCTTAGAGGGATTGTATGGACTGTTAGCACCGGCACATGTGAAGATTACTCACAAGAATATGACCAAAACTTATAGAGACCCTGGAGAGTTAATTGCATACTTACAAGCACAAGAAGCCTCAGCTATGGGGAACTAATTCTAGCTGTTTAACATCTGGTCATTTCCTGCAGTGCAGGTGGATTGGTATCAAAATCCTGGATATTGTAACAGTGGGAGATCTCTTTTTGTTATGTGCCCAAGGATTATCAGGTAAAGGGATGTAGAGGTTCCCTGGATCTGCCTCCTACAGATAATGGACTCCCCTGTGCACTGCTCCAATAAGGTTACTTTTTAAGCAGATGTGTTCTTTTACTTGTTTATTGTTATTATGTTATAATGGGGAAAAGTGAGTGTCCGCCATTGCTGAAGGTTCTCTAGCCATTAGTAGGCGTAATATATCTTCTAACCCTGCATATGGCATGCCTGCTTATTTATGGGGGTTATTGTAGATCTCCAGGAACAAGTAGGAATGTAGTCTTCACATATGGGTATCGTCAGTACTGACGGAGCCCACACAGGAACGCTCCCCAGTGTCCAATAGGAAAGCTTTCGGGAGCATCCCACAGCGCCTGCGTGCTGCCTTCCCACCTTTCCAACTGTCCGTCTCCAGTTCTTCATTTTCCGCGAAGCAGACAGGTCACATACCCTGCCACCGCAGAAAATTTCATTTTTAATCTTTGTTTTTGTGGTTGCGTCTGCCTTCCCTCGATGCTATACTGGTACCGCCGGTTCTTTCTTCTAAAAAAAACCCCAAAACTATAGTTTCTGAAGTGGTTTACTTCAGGATTTTTTTTTCCTTGGTGCTAGGCACCATTTTGGGCACTAGTCTCAATTTTTCCTTAAAAATTAGAAAACCTACTTCAGGTTTTAAGAAATGTTCTAAATGTGGCGGTACCATTTCCATCATCGACACCCATGATGGGTGTCTCAAATGTTTAGGTCCTGACCACTCTATTTCAGGGTGCTTCTCCTGTGGAATGATGTCAAAAAGGGGCCGGCAGAACTGAGCTGCTAAACTTAGCACCCTTTTTCCCTCAGACGCGGCATCTGTTGCATCGACGTCCTCCAGGGCTTCATCTTCCTCCCATGGATCTCAGGTAACTAAACATAAATCTAGCCGGTCCTCAAAGGGTAGATCTCCTGAGTATCGAGATGCCCCTGGCGTCGCCCTTGAGGAATTTTCACCGGCAAAACTGCCCCGGCAGGAGGCTTTGGCTTCCAAAGCATTAACAGGGCTCCAGGATGTTCTCGAGGCCTCAGCCTCGGCAGAACTACTGGCGCCATGCTCTGGGGTTCTAGCCGTTTCTACTGGTACCGACACCCAAGCATCGGCAGCGTCGATAGACCAGAGATTCCTTGCTATCGAACACAGTCTAGCGGCTCTTCTCACGGCTTCAGTACTGTTGAAACCGCTTCAGACACCTCAACCGATACCGACACCGGTACTGACTGCATCGACATCGGCCGGTATGCCACCCGTACCGAGTCATGCGTCTCTCTCCAGCATCGACAGATCGGTACCTGAACAACCCGATACCGACGTCTATCGATACCAGTACCGTGCTTTGCACGATCACCGGGATCGGAGATATTTTGAATCCTTGGAGGGGTCTGAAGACTCCGAAGACTCTGCCAATACCAGAGTACTTCTCCCGAGGATGTCTCCTCAACGCAGAATGTCTCCGCCAGAGGATATGTCCTTTCAGGACTTTATCCGTGATGTGGCCTGAGGCCTTTCCATCACAGTAGCTCCTGAAAAAGAGCCTAGGGCAAAGGAGTTGGAAATCCTCCAGTAACCTAAGGCTCCCAAAGAGGCAGCTACTCTGCCTATTCATGAGATCTTACATGACCTTATGCTAAGGATGTGGGAAACACCTTTAACCACATCTCCTCATTCTCGAAGATTCGATACCATGTATCGAGTTTCACCTTGTCCTGGCTTTCAAAAAACTCAATTACCACACTATTCAATGGTGGTGGAATCAGCCATGAGAAGGATGAAAAGTGCAAAGAGACATGCATCCAATCCTCCAAGTCGTGAATGTAGGACTCTCGATGCCTTTGGGCGTCGATGCTTCCAAGCTTCCATGCTCTCAGCTAGGATCAGTTCCTATATCTTGTATATGGGAATGTTCCTTAAAGATGTCACAGGGGACTTGGAGCTTATGAGCCCCCTTCTTCCTGATGACAAAAGACAAGACTATCTCACTCTTGTCAAACATGCTCAGGATGTTTCCAAGTTTGTTAATCGTGCAGCCTTTGACTGTTTTGAGTGCATAAGCAGAACCTCTGCTATTGCCATTAGTGCACATCGGATCGCCTGGCTTCATGCATCTGACTTGGAAATTTGGGTACAGGATAAATTAGGAAACATTCCTTGCACAGGAGAAAATCTCTTTGGCAAGAATTGGCAGGAGAAGGCTAATGAAATAGATGCTGACAATATCACCTTGGATAGGTTGTCCAAATCTACAGCCAAACCTGCAAAGAAAAGATCCTCTAAGAAACCATTTTTCAATAAGAAAAAGAAGTTTTATCCTTCCTATACCCAACAGGGACACTGTCGAGGTCAAACTGCCCAAAAGGGACAGCAGCAACAACCTAGACAACAAAAGAAGCCGAAAGCTGCAAAACCTCAACCAGCTCAGCCTCCTCAGGGGCTTTGACTCCTTTCTAGAGAACTTCGCCTTCCTGCCCCTGAAGGGTCCAGAACCCTTAACCATCCCAGGCAGGTTATGTCATTTTGCCCACAGATGGTACCAAATAACAGCAGAAAATTGGACTCTGTCCATTGTATGAGAGGGGTACAAGCTTCATTTTCACAGCCTGCCCCCTCCTACAATTATAAGACAGTTCAATTCTCAGACCTCTCTCGACAATCTCTTAGGTCAATAGAGGAAGTACCCATTCCCCATCAGGGTACAGGGTTCTACTCCCCCTATTTCTTTATTTCAAAGAAAACAGGAGGACACAGACCCATTTTAGACCTCAGAATTGAACAAATATCTGTTCCGAGAGAAGTTCAAAATGGTCTCTCTAGGAACTCTGCTGCCATGCCTTCAAAGTCAGGATTGGCTTTGTTCTCTAGATCTCAAGGATGGGTATACTCATATTCTCATCCATCCAAATCACATGAAATTCCTCCGATTCCTGTTTCAGGGAAAGCACTACCAATACAAGGCTCTTCCTTTTGGCCTGGCTTCTGCGCCAAGAGTGTTCACAAGATGCATGGCTGTGGTAGCAGCATTTCTCTGCACTCTGGGAATATTCGTCTTCCCTTACTTAGACGACTGGCTCATCGAGCCCCTACAGTGCCAGAAGCCAGCTCTGTTCTGTCTCTCACAATGCGAATCTTTCAGTATTTGGGACTGGTCATAAACCTCCCAAAATCCAGTCTTGCTCCCACTCAGTCCCTAGAGTTCATAGGAGCTCATCTGGATACCAGACAGACAAGGGCTTTCCTTCCGCAGCCCCGCTGTCTTCGCATAGTACAACTAGCTTCCCAAGCAGTGCTCAAACCTTATCTCACTGCTCGGGAAATGCTACAATTGCTAGGCCATATGGCCTCTACCGTGCATGTGGTTCCTTATGCTCCCCTCCATATGCGAGCAGCCCAGTGGACTTTATCCACTCAGTGGACACAGGCCTCAGGTTGCCTGTCGGACAAAATAACAAACTCAGATTGTCTTATTTCATCCCTCCAATGGTGGCAATCACCCAGAAACCTTCTGGTGGGATCTCCTTTCCAGCAACCCCTATCCCAAGCCACCCTAACAGATGCCTAACAGGCCGGAAGGTCGGGGGTTCAAATCCCACTAGAGGACAGCAACCTTGGGCCGGAAGGACTGGGGTTTCTAGTCCCACAGATGCTCCTTGTGGTCTTGGGCAAGCCACTTAACCCTCCATTGCCCATGTTCCCTGTAAGTATTAGTGTATGTGTCTCATATCCCCGTTTGTTAAATATATCTCCCAATTGTGTTGTGACCACTTTGATTGAAGAATAAGGCGGTATACAAAACTGTCTAAATAAAATGCTTCACAGGTGGGATGGAGAGCCCACCTGTACCATCTCTCACCCAGGGTACCTGGACTCCACAAGAGGCCTGTCTTTACATCAACCTCCTGGAGCTCAGTGCAATCTTCCTTGCTCTTCGAGTATTTCACGCCCAGCTCAGCTACAAGACAGTCCTGGTTCAAACGGACAATCAGGTAGCCATGTTCTATGTGAACAAGCAGGGTGGAACAGGCTCTCTGTCGCTATGTAACGAAGCTTTGCAACTATGGGCCCTCGCCAGAGAGCATCAGATTCATCTCCTTGTGGTGTATCTTCCAGGCATTCAAAACTCTTGGGCAGACAAACTCAGTCGAGTTTGGCTTCCACACGAATGGTCTCTCCATGCAGACCAGGTTGCCCAAATATTTCAGATTTGGGAAATCCCGGACATAGACCTCTTTGCAAGTCTACTGAATGCCAAACTTCCCCGGTTCTGTTCCAGAATTCTGGTTCGATGTTGTCAGGCAAGGGACGCCTTCCTCCTTCACTGGGGTCACGACTTCCTATATGCCTTCCCACCCATTCCCCTCATCCCCAAAACCCTATTCAAGCTTCAGAGAGACAGAGGTCATATGATCCTCATAGCTCCACATTGGCCACGGCAAACGTGGTACCCTCTGCTTCTGCATCTCTCTCAAGCTCCGCCTCTGGAGTTGGGATCCACTCCAGATCTTCTCTCCCAAGAGGACGGGATCCTCTGGCATCCGAATACCCAGTCTCTGCATCTCAGGGCCTGGTTGCTGAAAGCCTAGAACTTCAGGATTTTAACCTTTCCCAACAGGTAAAGGATATCCTTCATGCTTCCAAGAATCCCTCCACAAGACGCTCGTATGACTTTAAGTAGAAAAGTTTTACCATATGGTGCTCGCAGAAGGGTCTTAACCCTCTTGCGATACCTCTGGAATCGGTACTGGAGTATCTCCTTCATTTATCAAATGCGAGTCTCAAGACAAATTCAGTAAGAGTTCCTCTTAGTGCTATTGCAGCTTCTTACAAGCCTCTAAGTGGACAACCTATTTCCTCTCATAGCGAGATTTATGAGAAGCCTTCTTTTAACAAAGCGTCCCATTAAGCCACCACCGGTGGCATGGGACTTAAATCTGGTGCTCGGGCAGCTCATGAAACCGCCCTTTGAACCATTAGCCACTACATCTTTGAAATTCCTTTCCTGGAAAGTCATCTTCCTCATTGCAATCACATCAGCACGTCGCATCAGTGAATTGCAAGCGTTAGTGGCTGATCCTCCTTATACAAAGTTCCACCATGATAAGGTAGTTCTTAGGACTCATCCACACTTTATGCCAAAAGTGGTTTCACCTTTCCATTTAAACCAAGTGGTTTATCTTCCTGTATTCTTTCCGAGGCCTCATGCCTCCAGTGCAGAAAGGAACCTTCATACCTTGGACTGAAAAAGAGCTTTGGCCTTTTACTTGCAAAGAACACAGCAACATAGAAAATCTTCTAAACTTTTTGTTCCTTTTGATCCTAGTCATTTAGGACTTCCAGTTTCCAAAAGAACACTGTCCAACTGGATCGCACAGTGCATATCCTTTGCCTATGAGAGTAAGAACCTTCCTCTTGAAGGCCATGTCACCGCTCACACTGTGAGAGCCAGGGCAGCCTCAAACTCATCTCTTCCAGGAACACTTCTCCCTCCTTATATAGCTCTCCCTAAACCCCCTTTAATTGCCCATGTAAATAGTCCCTAACCTGCCATGTAAATAGTTTCAAGCCTCCACTAGGAGCAAGTTTCTTGTTAATCAGTTACAATGTGTTCTAATGTTACAATGTACTCAGTTGAAATATACTGTCTGTTATGTTCCTTGTAAACCGTCTTGATTTGTAGAAAGTCGGTATATAAAATCTGTTAAATAAATAAATGGCTCATCTTCATGCTGTGTTTATCAACGACATCTGTCGAACAGCTACTTGGGCTTCGGTACATACCTTCACAGCCCACTACTGCTTAGACGAGGACTCCCGCCGGGATGCCTTGTTGGGCCAAGCTGTTCTTCAACACCTTTTGCAGACTTAATCAACTCCTACCCACCGTCCCTGGTAGGATGCCATAGATCCATGTGGGAAGTGGGGCCCTTTCAGAAGGGCTGACAACTTCCTGGGGCCATCTCCCTGGCATCTGCAGCTAGGGAGTCCCCATATGTGAAGACTACATTCCTGCTTGTTCCTAGAGATAGCGTAGTTATTCACCTGTAACAGGTGATCTCCGGGAACAGCAGGAATTTAGTCTTCACAACCCGCCCACCTCCCCTAGGAGTTGTAGCTCTCTCTCGATCTCTTTCTCTCTCTCCCTCTCTCTTTTGTCTCAGCTATAAACTCAACTGGAGAGGGACAGTTGGAAAGGCGGGAAGGCAGCACGCAGGCGCTGTGGGATGCTCCCAAAAGCTTTCCTATTGGACGCTGGGGAGCGTTCCCGCATGGGCTCCGTTGGTACCAACGATACCTATATGTGAAGACTAAATTCCTGCTGTTCCCAGAGATCACCTGTTACAGGTGAGTAACTGTGCTATTTGTTGCTGGATGGGTGTATGTTATTGGGCGTTTGTAAAATATGTTTGAAGGGAAAGGAAATTTAGCTCACACCTTTTTCAGGAGTAGCTCATGGTGCGTTACATTTAGTTAGAGTAGGTATTTCCTGTCTTGGAGGGCTCGCAATCTAAGTATGTACCTGAGCAATGAAGGGCTTTGTGACTTGCTGAAGATCACAAGGAGAGGCAATGAGATTCAAACCAGACTTCCCTGGTTCTCAGCCCGCTGTTATAACCATTAGGTTTCTCCTTCACTCCAGGATAACATAGCCACTGGTCCTTTAATGCTAAAGGACATAATCGACCAATTAAGTGTTAAAAAACTGTACAAACACTGGTCTGTGATAGCTTTTATTCACGAGACGCAATCTATCAGTGTGGGACTCCCTTTAAGCTTCAACAGGAATGGGTGAAGGAGTGTATGTTTTCAGAATGTGAGGTGCGTAACAAAAATAGGGTTGCAGTTTTAATTGCTAAAGCCTTGCAATATGTTCCCATTGCGCTGTTAGCACGAGTGAATACATTTGCAGAGAATGACCAGCATAAACTGATATTGGTCAATGTGTATGCCCCCAACATTGAATTTTTCACCAACTGGTACATCATTTCTCCGGGAACAAGCAGAAAGTCAGTCCTCACATATGGGTGATGTCCGCACAGGCAGAGCCCTCGCGGAAGCATCCCCCAGCTTTCAAAGAAAGCCTTTGAGAGATGCCACCACGAATGTGTGGTACCCTTCCCACCTAAGGGTGCCATCTTGCTCAGTCTCCTTTCTGCGGAGCCCTCAGACATCCATCTGTTTTCCTCCAGAAAAAGTTGATTATCTTCTACCTGAGTTTCATACTCTCCTCCTGTTGTGCACCGGTACTCTTCCCACCACCTGAGCCTGCTTCCCTGGCATCCCTATACTTTTTTTCTCCTTGGCACCTTTGCGCCCTTTTTTCCAACTGGCATGACCACGGGTCTGACCTTGCTGGGATCCTTTTTTCCCACATGGCTACCAGTGGCTTTAAAAAGTGTGATCATGCCCCTCACCGATACACACGACTGCTGCCTATGCTGTCTAGGGCTGGACCAGGACCCCGCAGCCTGCGGTCTCTGTAAAAAGATGACTTCCAAGACCCTTAAGAGCCATCAACAACAGCACAACAAGTTTTTCCCAGAATCCCTGGTGCCTCCGAAGGCTCAAGCCCCATCTGAAGCCTTGGACTCCCGTGGCACCCCCGCGGACTTCGGTCGACGCCGTAGGTCTCCCTCGAGGGAACACAAGAAGAAGAAGAAACCCTTGAAGACAACATCCCTGGATGGTTCTGGCAGGCCGAGTAAGCCCCAAGCCAGGTCCCACAGTCCAAGGGCCCAGAGTGGGAGCAGCCCACCGTCGTCCTGAAGGAATTGCATCAAGATCGGCCTCAGACGCTGGAGCACATCTTCGTTGAGGACTCCCCCCTCAGGGGAATCAGAGCTGGGCCCGAGTTCCTCAGTGCCTGCACCAACAGCTGTGGAGCCTTCTGGACTGGAAAGCAGAATGGCAGCCCTGGAGTGCAGCCTGTCTGCCTGCAGGGACCAGCAGCAGGCATTGCTGTCTGATACAACAGGTTCCTTCGCCTAGACCACCGGGACCTTGACATTGAAGATGTCCCCAGAGGCCAAGCCGATCCTCGAGACCATATGGCCTCAAGTTGACCCTCGTCAAGGTCTAGATCCGAGTCCCGTTCCACAGGACCGAGATCTTCTCCAACTAGTGCACATGGCACCAGCCCGCGGGTCCACCGAGGGGACGCGGGTAGGACTTGGGGCCAGAGCCCACGAGCCGCCCTTCCCTTGAGTCTTCGACCGACTACTTGGAATGGGAGACCGAGGATGAGGAGTCCCCAGACACTCGTCGCCATTGCGACATCCCCTCAGACCCGCCAACCTCTGAGCCCCGGCGTTGGTCCCCACACGAAGACTTGATGTTTCCCGACTTTGTGTGGGACATGTCAAAGGCTCCCTAACATTCTCAACAGAATCAGAGGAGGACCCTTGGATGGAGAAACTAGAAATCCTCCAATACGAGGCCCAACTGAGGGAATTGCTCACGTTGCCCATTCCACCTATCCTGGAATGGCTAATGCTCCGTATGTGGGAAACATCAGTGCCTGTCGTGAGCAAGCGGCTCGACTCGATGTTTCAGGTCCATCGAAGCCCTGGCTTCCAGCATGCACAGCTGCCATATAACTCCATGGTGGTGGAGTCAGCCATGTGTCGGCTGAAGAGCCAGAAAACGCGCTCCTCGGTGCCTCCGGGTAGGGAGCGCCCGCACCTTGGATGCCCTCAGTAGAAGGTGCTACCAGGGCTCGATGCTTCTCGGCTGGATCTAGGCCTACCCGCTGTACATGGGCATGTATCTGAGAGACCTGGCAAAGAAGCTCGCTGGGTTCTTGGTTGGTTTCTCCGAGGAACCCCTACAGTGGTTCAAGTATCTGGCCAAAGCCATCTGTGATTGCTCCAAATTCATGACTCGAGCAGCCTATGTTGGCTTCGAGTCGGCAGCTAGAATAGCTGCGGCGGGCATTGGTGCCCATCGCCAGGTTTAAACATAGACACATAGAAAAATGATGACAGAAAAAGACCACTTGGCCTATCTAGTCTGTCCTACGAAAGAAACAACTACAACAGTCCCCTTTTTTCCTTTAGTGATCCTCTGTGTTTGTCCCATGCTTTTTTGAATTCATATACTGTCTTCATCTCTACCACCTCCACTGGGAGACTATTCCACGGATCCACCACTCTTTCCATAAAGAAATATTTCCGCGTATCACTCCTGAATCTATCCCCTTTCACCCTCATCCCATGTCCCCTCATAGCAGTACTTGCTTTCAATCGAAAGAGGCTCTTCCCCTGTGCATTTATGCTATGGAGGTATTTATACATCTCAATCATATCACCTCTATCCTGCCTTTCCTCTAATGTGTACATATTGTCACCACATGGCCAGCCCTCCGCCTAGGGAGCCGAGGGTTGGTCTGCCATGATAATTTCTCTATGCAGAAAGTGAGACTACAGCTGTGGCTTTTGCAAGGCCTCTTGGGAATTGTAGTCCCTTTTTAAGCTTTCTGATAAAGAAGCAATTGTAGTCGAGTGTTTAAGGCAAAATGACAAGGATTTATTCCCCTTACAAATAGAACTTTAGTGCAGAACAAAAATAGGACGTTTTCCAGGAGTTTAACATGAGGATTATATACAATAGCTAAGGTAATTGCTTCTTCACTCTCTGGTCCCAAAAACATGCAGTGCTCGTTGCAAATACAAAAAGGAAAACAAACAGCTTCTCGTAGCTAAGCAAAACAGTTCCTTTTTCTTTGCTGTGTCTCAGCAATTTTACTTCAAAGTTTAGCACAGTGACTCAATGTTGTCAGCCAAACAAAGCGTGCAATCCATCTGCATATCTGCTACGTCATCAACATTAGAGTCTATCTGCATATCTTCTGCTTCAGGATTGACAGCGTTTATCTGCAAACTGTTACCATGGGATTTCAGATAACTTCCCTCTATAAGCTTTACACACCTCAAAACAGTAAGGCTTTAAAATACCTGTTGCCCTGGAGTTTCTTCTTTGGCTCTCCTCTAATCCTTGGCAGTTATAAGGGAATGCTTTTGTGCTGGGCTCCCACCTGTGCAAACTGTGAAGGCTTCCTTCTGACTGAAGGGTTCCCTGCTCTTTCCGTTCCAGCCAATTCCTGGTCGCAGGGCGTGCCTTCCCTCCTCCTAGTCTGCTGGCTTTTCTCCCAGACCTGTAGGTAATTTCTTTACCTGGTATCCAACTCTCTGGAGCCTCTGAGCCTCCTGTCTTTGCTGTCCAGGACTCCTCCTTCTCTGCTTCCACGGCTCCAACTGCCATCCGAACTGCAATTACCACTCCAGCCTGTACTCGAGCCTGCTTCTCCTCCTCCTCCAGTTCCAAATCCTAATCTCAATCTTGATCTGCTCCTGGGAGCTAATGACGGGGTTTTATAATTCTGTTCCCCTGGGCTTGGCTCTGCCCTCAACCTGAACAGGTGTGATTGATCAAGCTCTAAGCTTGCTGCTGCGTCAGAGCTTGGGCGTGTCAGTTCAGCTCCTGACTTACTCTGTTTACCTTTTCTTTGTAAACAGTGAGCCAAGTGTTCTAGCTGCCTGTCAGTTTTAAAGGTGGAATCTTCCTTTTTCTCTATTGCCATGGGCTCTGTAGGGGTCTCTACATCCCAATATTAAGATCCTTAAGTCTGTCCACATATGCTTTATAATGAAGACCACTAACCATTTTAGTAGCCACCCTCTGTACTGAGTCCATCCTGTTTATATCCTTTTGAAGGTGCGGTCTTCAGAATTGCACACAATACTCCAAATGAGGCCACACCAAGGACTTATACAGAGGCACTATCACCTCCTTTTTTCTGCTAGCCATTCCGCTCCGTATGCACCCAAGCATCCTTCTAGCTTTTGCTGTCGCCTTTTCTACCTGTTTAGCTGCTTTAAGATTTTCAGACACAACCACACCTAGGTCCCACTCTTCTTTAGTGGACAAAAGTACTTCACCCCCTATACTATATTGCTCCCTTGGATTGCTGCTGCCCAAATGCTTGACCTTGCATTTTTTAACACCCTGGCTATAGTCTTCCGACCTCGAGCAGTGGTTCAGGACAAACTGGTCGATGTCCCATGCCAAGGGGAGAACCTCTTTGGCAAAGCCATGACAGAAAAGGCTGCCGAGTTAGAGACCGAGTTTATGATGAGAACCAAGCTCTCCAAAAAGACCGCTGTCCCTCCCCGATGGAAGGGCTCGTGCAAAAAGTCCTTTTAACTAAGGAAAGGGACTGCTTACAAAACTACCCACAATTTCAGTCCTCCCCAGCTCCCCAGCAGGTCAGCAGTCCAAGGGATATGGGCAAGGCCCTTGTAAGCAGAGGGCTCCCGAGCCCCAGGCGTCGGCTCTGACCCAGCCTGGGGGGAGTTTTTGATTCCTTGGGCATAGTCTCTCCACCCCAAGGAGGATAGCACTCCACAGGGGGATGTTTGATCCACCATGCCCACAGATGGCCAACCATCACCACCGATGCCTGGGCACTTCAGGTGGTCAAGGAGGGCTACCTCTTCCACCTGGTACAGACACCTTCCCCTTTCTTTCCGGGAGAGCCCCCAAGATCTCTCCTTCTCTGTGACATCCTACTGCAGGAACTCGCAGGCCTTCTTGAGGACAAAGTGATAGAACCAGTACCCCAGCATCTCAGGGCAAGGGGTTCTTCTCCAGGTATTTCCTTGTGCCAAAAAGAACAGGGGACATAAGACCCATCCTCGACCTGAGCAGCCTGAACAACTTTCTGATGAGGGAGAAGTTCAAGATGCTCTCCCTTAGAACATTGCTTCCTTATCTCCAGCAGGGAGATAGGCTATGCTCCTTGGATCTGAAGGATGCTTATACCCACATCCTCTTTCACCTCAACCACAGGCAGTATCTTCGCTTCATGGTGGGGGGAGGCCACTACCACTATACAGTATTACTCTTTGGCCTGGCACCCCCCCCCCCACCCTCCGGGTCTTCACTAAATGCCTGGCAGTAGTTGCTGCCTACCTCCATCTTCAAGAGGTATTTGTCTTCCCCTATCTGGCTTATAAAGAAGGCATGGCCGCTGAAGTGCAGCAAGTTACAGCATGCACCATCCATGTCCTGCAACACTTGGGGTTCATGATAAACTACCCCAAGTCCCACCTCCTCCCGACACAGTGTCTGGAGTTCATAGGTGCAAAGCTGGACATGGTTCAGTCAAAAGCCTTCTTCCTCCTGGATCTAGCCGACCGTCTCAGGGAGTTGGCCGCAGCCATGCAACACCATCCCTCAGTGTCAGTTCAACTCCTGTTGTGCCTATTCGGCAATATGGCCTACACAGTCCATGTCACTCCAGACGCCCATCGCACATAAGGGTTGCCCAGTGTGCCTTCGAGACCAATGGTCACAAGCCAACAGCCGCATCCAGGGCAGAGTCTCAGTGACCCACCAGTTGGTGTAATCTCTGACTTAGTGTCAAAATCCACAACACCTTCAAGCAGTGATGCCCTTCCAAACTCCAAGTCCCTGAAGGGTCCTCACAATGGACGCCTCCTTGCTGTGTTAGGAAGCCTACTGTGAGGAGCTTCGCACCCAGGGCAGCTAGTCACAAGCCGAGGGCAACCAGCAGATCAACCTCTTGGAGCTTCGGGCAATATATCTAGCCCTCCGAGCATTTTGCCACTGCCTGAGGCACCATTCGGTGCTGATCCAAACGGAAAATCAAATCGCAATGTTCTACGTGAACAAGCAGGGGGACACAGGGTCTCGCACCCCCTGCCACAAAGCAATGACACTCTGCTCCTTTGCAATTCGTCAGGGAATTCTCCTATGGGCTGTATACCTACCAAGCTAGGACAGCATCCTGGTGGAAACACTGAGCAGGGTCCTCCAACTGTGGGAGTGGCAGCTGGACCCCAGAGTGGCCGCTTGGCTCCTCTGACTCTGGGGGACCCCACGGGTGGACCTTTTAGACAGCCTGGACAATTAGTTGCCCCACTTCTGCTTCCATCAGCCCAACCTGTACCGGGAAGTGGCAGAGGCATTTCTCATTCCGTGGTTGGAAGGCCTCATGTATGCCTTCCCACCCACACCATTGATCACCAAGACCCTTTTCAAGGTTCTTCATGACTAAGCATTGCTGATCCTGATGGCTCCATGATGGCCCAGGCAGCCATGGTTCCCGCTGCTCCTCCATTGTCAGTGGAAGTGCTGTTCCCCCTGGGGAGTTCCCTGGGGCTCTTGTCTCAGGAGGAGGACTCTCTCCTGTACCCCAGCCTGGGGTCCCTATCACTGACAGCATGGCTGCTGAAAGGGTAACCTTATCCCCTTTCCACCTCTCTGGAGAAGTGGAAGAGATCCTGCTGGCCTCCTGTAAGACCTCTACCAGGAGAGCTTACACCTTAAATGGTGCAGTCTCCTGCAGATAGTACTGTAGTACCTTCTTCATCTCTCACAATCCAGGCTCAAGTCAAACTCATCGAGGGCAAATCCCTCTTGGTCCAGCCTCTGGTGACTTGCTTCCTAAGGGGACTCCTGCTGTCCATACTTCACGTCCGTCTTCTGGCGACAGAATGGGACCTCAATGTAGTGTTGGCGCAGCTCACCCGCCTGTCATTTGAGCCCCGGGCTACTTGCCACCTGAGGTACCTCTTGTGGAAGGTCATGTTCCTGGTAGCGCTCACCTCTGCTTGCAGGGTCAGCGAGCTCGAAGCCTTAGTGGCAGAGGTGCCGTATACCAGATTCTACAAGAACAGAGTTGTGCTATGCACACACCCTAAATTCCTTGCGAAGATGGTATCTTCCTTTCACCTCAATTAGGAGCTGATGCTACCCACCTTCTTCCCAAGGCCTCACTCTAGCACGGTGGAGACTATCCTTCACACCTTGGACTGCAAGGGGGCCCTGTCCTTCTACATTCAACGTACGCAGGGCCACCGCAAAGCTTCTCAGCTTTTTGTTTCCTACAATCCCAGTCGACTGGGGAGAGCAGTGACCAAGCAAACACTGTCCACCTGGTTGGTGGACTGCATCGCTCTCGTCTGAGTGGGCTGGGCTCATGCTGGATGGCCGTGTCACGGCACACAGTGTCAGGGCCATGACGGCCTCTGTGGCAAACCTGTGCTCCGTCCCGATGTTGGACATCTGCTGGGCCACCACCTGGTCTTCAGTCCATATCTTCACAGCTCATTACTGCCTGAAGAGGAAGTCCCAATGGGACAGCGCCTTTGGCCAGGCCGTGCTCCGTAATCTTTTCGGGATCTAGGCAACTCCTTCCCTTCTGTTTTCAGGCTACTGGAGCATTAGTTCCCATCGGACCCACGGGTCTTACTGTAGTCTGTATCTGCGGACTCAATTGCTGCTACTGCTCACAGCTTCCCTGGAGGGCGACAGTGTTTTTTCCGTACAGGCTTTAAGTAGCCTCTGAGTCCCATATGTGAGGACTAACTTCCTGCTTGTTCCCAGAGAAAGCGTAGTTACTCACCTGTAACAGATGTTCTCCAGGGACTGCAGGAATCAATCCTCACAACCTTCCCTCCTCTCCTTGGAGTTGCTTCTTTACCATCTTTTCTTTTTGCTGTCTTTTAGCTATGGCATTTGACTGAGCAAGATGCCACCCTGGGACGGGAAGGGCACCATGCATGCGTGGTGGCATCTCTCAAAGGCTTTCTTTGAAAGCTGGGGGGATGCTTCCACAAGGATTCCTTTGGCGCCGATGTCACCCATATGTGAGGATTGATTCCTGCTGTCCCCAGAGAACACCTGTTACAGGTGAATAAGTATGCTATCTCTTTGGGGGCTTTCCTCTTATTAATGGAGGAGTTTTTAATATGCCATTGGACATAGTCCTGGGTAGGAAATCCAGTTATAAAATGAAACCATCTGTGTGTCCCTCTAGGAATTGCATAATTTAATTGGTAAGTTAGAGCTTGTGGATCCTTGGAACTTGGACCATCCTACTGATTGCAATTTTACTTTCTACTCAGTGCCTCATGACACATTCTCCAGGATAGATTATTTTCTGACATCTAAGTCTCTTTTTTCCAATGAGACCTCAGCAACAATTCAGCCCATTCACATCTCAGACCATGCTTGTATAACAATCAAGATTGGCTTGGAGTCAGTGGCAGTGGCCGCTTAAAATTGTTGGTTTAATGCAGCACTGCATTCGTGATGAAGCATTTGTCGATGCAGTTAAACAACATACTGCTGATATTTTTTTTCCCACAATAATCTGATTTGGGATGCACGTAAGGCCTTTCTATGAGGTATAATAATTTTATATAATGCACACAAGCTCAAGGAGAAGAAAACTAAAAGATCTCCCAGTTGGATAAGGAAAAAGTGCTTGAGCAGGAATATCCCCCTAGTGCTGATAGGAAAGTATTTAAAAGGCTAATTTCTAATGTAACACTTATGAGCCAGTGAGCTGGGAAACAGGTGTTTCTAATGCAGGCTAATTTTATTTATTTATTTACATTCCCTTATATACCGCGCTATTCTGCATCAGTGCGGTTTACATTGAACAAACTGAAATTACATTGAACAGGGCATTATAACTTGGAGATAACTATTTTACAGGGAACATGGGCTATGGAGGGTTAAGTGGCTTGCCCAAGACCACAAGGAGCACCTGTGGGACTAGAAACCCCAGTCCTTCCGGCCCAAGGTTGCTGTCCTCTAGTGGGATCTGAACCCCCGACCTTCCGGCCTGAAGTACCTTGCCCCAACCACTAGGCCACTCCTCCACTCCAATTTGTATTTTGTATTTGAATAAGATTGGGAAATGATTGGCTCATCTCTCCAGGAACAAGCAGGAATGCAGTCTTCACATATGGGTGAATGTCGCCAACTGAGCCCTGCGCAGGAACGCTCCCCAGCATCCTACAGGAAAGCCTTTGGGGGCACTCCACTGCACTTGTGTGCCTGCCTTTCCAACACCTCTCCTCAGTTCTTCGTTTTCCACAGAGCCAGAAGAACGCTTCATCCTGTCACCACGAAAAGCGTCTTCTTTTTTTTTTTTTTTTTGTGGCACATCATGCTTCTGCCTTCCCATCGACACTGGTTCTATTGAATCCGACACTGGTCCCGATAATTCTTTCATTTTTTATTTTTAACTCTTCTATTCATTTTCATTGTGAGTTTCACCGCTAAACTAGGCCTCTGGGCCTCCATAGCCTTATCTTCCATCTTAAGACAACTTTTTAAATAATTGAAAAGCCAGTGAGTGGATTAAAAAAATGTACCAAGAATACCGATACCATTTCGGCCACTGACAAACATGTCTGGTGTCCAAAATGTTTGGGCCCTGATCATCAGCCCAGTTCTTGTCCTTTATGCTAACAAATGACAAAGAGGGGCCTCAAGAATCAAACCAGACAATTTGGATTGTTGTTTGCCTCGGACTCTGTTTCAGTGGCGTCCACTTTATCGAGGGCATCGACTTCCTCTCTTGGGTCTCAGGTTTTTCAAAGTCCAAACACAAAAGTAAGTCAAAGTCTCTGGCCATTCCAAAATCCTCGGCATTGGCATCGAAGACCGATACAGATGCCAGAGAAAAGTCCCAGCATAAGCATCGAGACTCCCCCAGAGGTGCTTCTGTTGCAGACCAGCCAGCCAAACAGCCCCAGTGGGGGATCTGTCCTCCAAAGCACGTGAGGCTCCAGCGCATTCCCGAGGCATCGACCTCTAGAGAGCTACCAGTTCCATGTTCTGGGATGGTGATTCCATCCAGACATCAGCCATCTCCCTAGACCAACACTTGCTGGTACTCAAGAGGAGTCTGGCAGCACTCCTGGCAGCTTCGGTACCGATAACATCAAGAGCTTCAAGAATGCAGGCTTTGACACCGAGCTTACAACCAGGTATATCAGGCCCTTGAGCCGGCATCTTTTGAACCCCCAAGGTCAATACCTTCATTGGAACCGATCAATATCACTGGTATCTAACAGATTCAAACTGCCATGGCTCTCAGTTCTGATACCTCTGAGTATCGGTATCGGCATCGGCATCGACCGTCAACTTCCACGAAGCATCAAGGTCAAACTCAAGATCGCTAATACTTTGATTCCTTACCGGATTCTGATTCCAGTTGTTCAGAATCTGATGGGGGGAAGAGTCATTTGATTCCCAAGAACTTCCGGACATCCCTTTGGAACCTTTGCCGCCTCAGGAGTGGCATCGGTCCCCACCAGAAGATATGTCCTTTCAGGACTTCATATGTGACATGGCAATGGGACTTGCCATTACAGTAGTCTTGGAAACGTAACTGAGGACAGAGAACCTGGAGATACTCCAATACTCTCCCACACCCAAGGAGGCAGCTATATTACATTGTATCCTGCAGGATCTTAGGCTCTGCATGTGGAAGACTCTACTCACGTTTCTGCCTGTCAGCAAGAGACTCGATACCATGTACCAAGTACCAGAGTGCCCAGGCTTCCGAAAACCTCAGCTACCCCACCACTTAATGCTGGTGGAATCAGCGATGCGCTGAATAAAGAGCTCTAAGAACCATTTATCCATGCCACCTGGCAGAGACTCGAGGACACTCAATGCTTTTGGGCGTCGATGCTTCCAAGCATGCATGTTGGTCTCCAGAATCAGCTCTTACATGCTGTACATGGGCATGATTCTGAAGGATGTTACTAGGGATCTGGAAACTTACAGCCCCCTACTTCTTGAGGATAAGTGGAGTTCATTTCTGACACTCATCAAACAAAGCCAAAATACGCCTACGTTTCTTACTAGGTCCTCTTCTGATGCCTTCGAATGAACAAGCAGAGCTTCAGCAGTCTGCATTGGGGCTCATAGAATGGACTGCTTACAGGTATCAAATCTCAAGCAGTGCGTCCAGGATAAAACTAACCAATATCTCTTGTACTGGGGGAAAAACATTTTGGCACGGGTTGGAGGGAAAATGCAAGGAAGATTGACACAGATGATCTCACACTAAAACACCTTTCCAGGAAAACATTTGACCCATCCAAGAGGAAGGCTCTTCCCAAGAAATCTTTCTATTCTAAGAAGAAGAGATACTATCCTTCTTATCTGCCTTCTGCTGCATGGCTGTGGTCTGTGTGGTCCGTGCAGACTTGGTGCGAGGCGCGACTTGCCAACCTAGTGCACCTTCAGACTTTGACTAACTGCTGGTGAGCGGTCGAAGTTCATAAGCCGCCTTCAAAAAAGCACTGTCTAGTCTGCAGAAAGTCTTGTTGCTGGATTCTGGTATGTACCCTATTTTTTCTAAGGGGCAGTGCCAAGGGAAGGACAAGGACCCTCATTCACTTGGTGAATGTCCAGAGAATGTTTCTCCAGTGCTTCAAGGTTACTAACTCCCTTTGCAAGTCAGACCATCTATTTGTGGTGTTTACAGGACCATGTAAAGGTAATGTGACCACCGAGTCTACTTTGGGGTGCTGGATCAAGGAGGCGATTGCTTCTGTGTGTCTGTTGTGGAACCAGCTGATTGCAGAGGGTTTACGTGTGCATTCCACTTGCACACAATCTTCCTCTTGGCCTTTAGCGTAGCTCGGTATCCCCTCAGGAATTTGTTGGGTGGTAACATGGTCATCACTTTCCACTTTTGTCAAGCACTGCTTCTTGGATGTCGATGCTTGGGCAGACATGGCCTTTGGCTCAGAGGTCTTGAAAGCTGCTGTGTCATCTTCCCGCCCTCTGGTGGTGTAGCTTTGGTATGTCCCACTTGTCTGGACTGCTCTAGCAGAATGATTTGAAAGGTGACATTTTACTTACCAGATAATGTCCTTTCCTTGAGTCCTGCTAGACCAGTCCAGGACCTGTCCTGGATAACTGCTTGGTCTGCTATTCTCTGTTGACCCTGTGAGCTCATACCCTTCTGTCATGCATTCTGTTGAAGCTGATGCTGTACATAGTTATGGTTCTGTTTGAACCTGGTTACCTTCACTGAGGTGGTGTGAGTTCTGAGGTTCCTTACCATATGCTTTGATACATAGTAACATAGTAAGTGACGGCAGATAAAGACCAGCATGGTCCATCTAGTCTGCCCAGCAAGATGGCAAGAGTAGGTGCACCTATCGCTCTGTGCAGGCCACCCCTCCCCATGTTTTGTTTCTGTTTAGGGGTGAACCCACCACTCCATGTAGGACACCCTTATTTGTTCAGACGCTAGATAGTTCAGAAGTTAGATGGTACCGTTTATTTTGCTTTGTCCTGTTGCTGTAAAGGGATCCACTGTGTTTGTCCCATGCCGTTTTGAATTCCATCACCGTGTTTGCCCCCACCACTTCCATCGGGAGGGCATTCCAAGCATCCACCACCCTTTCAGTGAAGAAATATTTCCTGACATTGCCTTTCAATTTACCACCTTGCAGCTTCATGTTATGCCCTCTAGTTTTACAGCTTCCCCGTCTTTGGAAGAGGTTTGTTTGTTCATCATTTCTCTTTAAGTATTTAAAGGTCTGAATCATATCTCCCCTGTCCCTCCTCTCCTCCAAAGTGTACATATTTAGGTCTTCAAGTCTCTTCTCATAAGGCTTCTGACGCAGGCTCCAAATCATTTTGGTCGCCTTTCTCTGAACAGTTTCCAGTCTTTTTACATCTTTTGCAAGATATGGTCTCCAAAACTGAACACAGTATTCCAAGTGAGGCCTCACCAGTGACTTGTACAGTGGCATAAGTACCTCTTCCTTTCTGCTGGTAATCCCTCTTTGTATGCAGCCCAACATCCTCCTGGCTTTTGCCACCACCTTGTCGCACTGTTTTGCCACCTTGAGATCATCAGAGATAATCACACCAAGGTCTTTCTCCTGAACCGTGCATACCAACCTCTCACCCCCTATTGTGTACTTTTCCCTTGGATTTCTACTACCCAAGTGCATGACACTGCACTTTTTCACATTAAATCGTAGTTGCCAAGCATTAAACCAGTCTTCCAGCTTTTGTAGATCTTTCCTCATATTATTCACTCCCTCGGGGGAGTCCACTCTGTTGCAAATTTTTGTGTCATCTCCAAAAAAACAGACTTTTCCATTCAGTCCTTCAGCAATATCACTCAGAAATATATTGAACAGTGCCGGGCCCAGGACCGAACCCTGAGGCACCCCGCTAATCACCTTCCTCTCATCCGAGTGAGCTCCATGTACCATCACCCTCTGTTGTCTGTCAGTCAACCAATTTCTAATCCAGTTTACTATCTTGGGACCCATCCCCAAGCTACTGAGTTTATTGACAAGCCTCGTATGAGGAACAGTATCAAAGGCTTTGCTGAAATCCAGATAGATGACATCCATTGCATGCCCCAGATCTAGTTCCTTGGTCACCCAATCAAAGAACTCAATCAGATTTGTTTGGCAAGACCGTCCTTCGGTAAAACCATGTTGCCTTGGATCTTGCAACCTGTTGGTTTTGAGAAAGTTCACTATTCGCTCTTTCAGGAGCGCCTCCATTACTTTTCCTGCCACTGAGGTAAGGCTCATGGGCCTGTAATTTGACACTTCTTCCCTGTCACCACTTTTGTGTAGAGGTACAACATTAGCCATTCTCCAGTCCTGAGGAACCACTCCTGTTTCCAAGGATCTGTTGAAGACATCCTTTAACGGTCCTGCAAGAACCTCTCTGAGCTCTTTCAGTATCCTGGGATGTATCCCATCTGGTCCCATGGCTTTGTCCACTTTCAGTTTAGCAAGTTGTTCTAACACCTCATCTTCTGTGAATGGTGTGGTATCTATTTCAGTCCTATTTTTATATTTGGGAGTCACAGCTGGTCCATCTCCAGGATCTTCTTTAGTAAAAACAGAGCAGAAGTCTTTGTTTAGCAATTTCGCTTTTCCAGTGTCACTTTCCACGAGTCCTTTCCCAGCACTTCTGAGTCCTGCAATTCCAACTCTGATCTTCTTCCTTTCCTGAATATACCTGAAGAAAGTTTTGTTGCCACCCTTCTTTGGAAAACCAAATAGGTTTCCTTCTCCTCTTGTTTTTATTTATTTTTCTTACATATTTATCTGTTGCCCCTTTTATTGCCGCCTTTAGTTTAGTCCATTGCAATTCCACTTCCCCACGAATATTACTGAAGGATCCCTCTAGAGATTCTGGCTGATATGGCATGTTGATGTCATAAAGAAGCCTATGGAAGTTTCTTCTGTCTCCACGCTTGTGTAGACTGGTCTAGCAGGACTCAAGGAAAGGATATTACCTGGTAAGTAAAATGTCACCTTACACATGATACATCCTTTAAAAGTTACCCCCAAAATGTTTCTATATGCCTTTAGAATGTAGGCTTTCATAACTAGCCCTAATAGCACATGAATGTTATACTCACTTCTAAGAAAGTGTAAATGTGTGCAGCTACACATGCATTTTATAAAATACATTCACACATTGGAACTCCACTCCAGCTCTCCGCAAGCTATAACCCTGGAGACCTCTGTGCACAGAAATGTTTATAAAATTACCCCCAATGAAGGCAATTCCAACAGCCATTTGCTTGGGTAAATTGACTCTTTGAAGATTGCTCGCCCTCCCCACAGGTAAAAGTGTGCATTGATGGTTCTTTGAGTTTGTGCAGACCTGCTTTTTTTTTTAGTTTGGTTTGTTTTGATTGCAGCTACACTTTGCTGCCACAGAGGCTGCTGCTCTAGGCAATCACCTATTTTGCCTAATGGTAAAGCCAGCCTTGCTTCCTACTCCTCTTCACAATGCTCCACCCCACTTGTGCAACCCTCTTCCTCTTCTTCTTCACTTTCCAACCTCTTCCTACCTCTGTCCCACCCAGGTGCAGTCTTCTGTCCTACTTCAATCACCTTTCCCCTATGCAGCTCTTGCATTCTACTACTTTCTGCCTCTCTTTTCTAATCCATTAACCCCTCACCTTGTCCTCCTTCCTTTAATCCAGCTGAGCCGTCTCACTCATCTTTCTCTTCCCCACCCCACCACATCTTGTCATTCTTCTCTCCTCCCCAAGCTGTGTTGCAGCCCTATTTTAACTCTTCCCCAATGGGTCTGCTGCTCCCTCCTGACCCTAGTCGGGGTCAAAGATGCTTTCACTGCCTCCTTGGCCCCAGTAACGATGTTTCCTTCTGTTTTGCTTATTTCCCATAGCAGCAAAGGAGTGGCATTCCCAGCAGCTGTTTTCAGCAGCAGCTTCCTCCTCTCAGCTGTCATGGGGGATTCTTTGGCCTCGCTTGACTCACTCACTAGCATTCCAAATCAGCTTGCTATCAATGAGTGGGCTGACACATTTTTGAAAGTCTGGACACAAAGGTACTAGAAAGAACATATTTCTTCATACCACAGGAGTGATGGTTGACTGCATTTGATTTCCAGTGACTGAATCTTATTGGCATCTCCTATACTGCCCTCTATGCCACGAGTCATGGACTCCCTGTATTTCTCTTGGTGGTGGGGGGAGAGGGAGCCAAAATTGGCTTAACTCTGGAAGATGAATAACTTTCCACCAAACAAGACTTCAGAAGGTTTTGATAAATGGTATTTCTGTCACTTAAATCTGTGTTGCTTTCAGTTCCAAACATTTCCTTCCACTCTGCAAAAAAGGAAAGTGTTGTAAAAATGTATCCATTCACATTACCACAGAATAAAAAACATCTGGAAAAGAATAAAAGTGAAGTAAGAGGAAATAATTCTGGGAAAAATAATGCAGCACAGCTTTATGTTGCTGATTTATAGTTTAACATTTGTGTGTTTCTTTCTTTGCTAGGCGGTGGTGCATGAAAATGAGGGATTACTGGGATACATTTATTGTGACTTTTTTCATCGAGCTGACAAACCTCATCAGGTAATATTAACTTTCTTTAGCAGAGAGCCAAAAAGATATTTGGGACATCAATGATAAATCATCAGACTAACCATTCCAGATGCTCCCACCCAGGTTGGTTTTGTACCTTTTGATATTATAATCATTTTTATTACTCTTGAAGAGGAATGCATCTCAGAAGTTGTGGTCCCTCATTCAAAATAGCAAAAGTAAATGTCAACCTTCAAAATCCCAGTCTTTCTGGCTGTGCTCGAGGTCATTTCTGGCATGAGCCTCTTTGGCTCACCAAATTCCCTCAGTATTTCTTTGAAGCTTTTCTTTTTCTCGCCTACACTTCATTCATACCATTCTTATTTATTTGCATTTATAAACTACTAGTACAAACATGCTCTAAGTGGTGTACATCAATAAGCAGAATAAAGTAATTTATAAGACAGTAATTAAAATTAAAACAATAATAAACTAAAGCATCCCTCATAACGCCTAATCCTACTCCTAAAAATGTGCTCTCACTATAACTTACTCAATCCCCTCTTCATTCACCAACCTGAACAAATGGGTTTTTACCCTTTAAGCCCCAACAGCAGTGCATTACATAGCAATGGTGCTTGCACTGAAAATGCCCTAGAGAGATAACCCTCCTTTTTAAACTCTCTAACACTGGGCACAATCATCTTCTATGAGTCATGAGAGCGTAGAGCTTGCCTTGGTGTGTAGGGTTCCAGTTTCACTTCTGAATAAATTTGTACTAAAGTCAGTAAAGCCTTAAATGTAAATAACATTATCTTATATTGGACAATTATACTTAGCAGCAACCAATGAAACTACCGTAACACTGGAGTAATATGATGTACTTCCAAAGGTCCTTTATAAGCCAAATGTCAATATTCTGTACCTTCTGGAGTCGCTGCATGTTTTTTGAGTCAGGCCTAAAAATAAAGAATGGCAGTAATCTAAACGCTCCTTAGGGCAACTCCTTACTCTGGAGCCTTGTTGGCCCCCTCCATCATTTCCATCGCTTTACGCTCAGATATGGCTATTGAATTGATATCTCAGAGATGTGGCAGAAGGAGGACAACCAGTGGGATACTGTGATACCCGAGTACAAACTATATCGTTATGATAGAGCAGATCAAATTGGTGGTGGGGTTGCCCTCATGTTAGAAAGGACATTGAGTCATAAAGGATTAAAGTTTTGCAGGAAACAAAATTCACTGTAGAATCTCTATGGATTGAAATTCCATGTTAAAAGGGGAAGGGGAAGGCGATAGCAGTGGGGGTGTATTATCCACCGCCTGGCCAGAGTGAACAAATGGATGATGAAATGCTCAAAGAAATCAGAGAAGCTAACAAAAGTTACAGTTCAGTAATAATAATGGGTGATTTCAGTTACTCCAGTATTGACTGGGTCAGTGTCATGGCAGGACATGCTAGGGGGATAAAGTTTCTAGATGAAATAAATGACTGCTTCTTGGATCAGCTGGTTCATGAACCGACCAGAGGGGGAGTCATTTTGGACCTAGTCCTTAGTGGAACACAAGATCTGGTGCAAGAGATAAGGGTGTTGGGGCCACTTGGCAATAGTGATCATAGCATGATCGCATTTGATTTAATAAATGGAGGAAGGACAGTAAGGAAATCTACAACACTACCTTTAAACTTTCAAAAAGGGAGACTATGATAAAATGAGAAAATTAGTTAAGAAAAAGCTAAAACGAGCAATTGCAAAGGTTAAAGTTTTACATCAAGCATGGGTATTGTTTAAAAAATACTATCTTGGAAGCCCAGATCAGCTTTATTCCACGCTTTAAGAAAAATGGAAGGAAGTCCAAAAACTGCCAGCATGGTTTAAAGAGAGGCTGTCGCCAAAAAAGCATCTTTCAGGAAAATTGAAAAAGGAGCCAAATGACGAAAACTGGAAACAACATAAGCACTGGCAAGTTTAGATGCAAGGCATTGATAAGGCAGGCAAAGAGAGAATTTGAGAAGAAGCTTGCTGTGGAAGAAAAAAAACACATCATAAAGACTTTTTCAAGTACATTCGTAGCAAAAAACTGAGAGAGTCAGTTGGACCATTAGATGATAGAGGGGTAAAAGGGGCACTAAGAGGGGACAAGGCCATAGCAGAGAGACTAAATTAATTCTTTGCTTTGGTCTTTACTGAGGAAGATGAAGGGATGTTACCCATGACTGAAATAGTATTTAAAGGTGATGCTGCAGAAGAGTTGAAAGAAATATCGATACACTGGGAAGATGTATTACAATTATTTGATAAACTGAAGAGTAGCAAATCACCTGGACCGGATGGTATACATCCAAGGGGGTTGAAAGAATTCAAATATGAGATTGCAGGCAAAGAGAGAATTTGAGAAGAAACTTGCTGTGGAAGCAAAAACGCATAATAAAGACTTTTTCAAGTACATTCATAACAAAAAATTTGTAAGAGAGTCAGATGGACCATTAGATGATAGAGGGGTAAAAGAGGCACTAAGAGGGGACAAGGCCATAGCAGAGAGACTAAATGAATTCTTTGCTTTGGTCTTTACTGAGGAAGATGTAGGGATGTTAACCATGACTGAAATGGTATTTAAAGTTGATGCCACAGAAGAATTGAAAGAAATATCGATATACCGAGAAAATGTATTACAACTATTTGATAAACTGAAGAGTAGCAAATCACCTGGACCGGATGGTATGCATCCAAGGGGGTTGAAAGAATTCAAATATGAGATTGCAGACCTGTTATTAGTAATCTGTGAACTATCATTAAAATCATCTGTAATACTTGAAGACTGGAGGATGGCCAGTGTAATGCCAATTTTTAAAAAGGGTTCCTGGGGTGATCCGGGAAACTACAGACCAGTGAACCTGACGTCAATATCGGGGAAAAATGGTAGAAACCATTATAAAGAACAAAATTATTGAACATGTAGATAGATAGTCATGGCTTAATGGGAGATAGCCAACATGGCTTTAGTCAAGGAAGGTCTTGTTTTACTAATCTGTTATGTTTTTTTGAAGGTGTGAATAAACAGGTATACAAAGGTGAGTTGGTTGATATAATAATGTATCTGGATTTTCAGAAAGCCTTTGACAAGGTCCCTCATGAGAGACTTTTGGCGAAATTAAAAAGTCATGGGATAGGAGGCAGTGTACTATTGTGGATCAGGAACTGGTTAAAAGATAGAAAGCAGAAGGTAGGGCTAAATGGCCAATTTTCCCAATGGAGAAAAGTGAATAGTGGAGTACCCCAGGAGTCTGCGTTGAGTCCACTGCTTTTTAATGTATTCATAAATGACCTGGGAATGGGAATAACGAGTGAGATAATCAAATTTGCAGATGACACAAAATTATTCAAAGTTGTTAAACCGATGATGATTGTGAAAAATTGCAAGAGGACCTTGATAAATTGGAAGACTGGGTATTCAAATGGCAGATGAAATTTAATATGGAGAAGTGCAGAGTTATACACCTAGGAAAGAATAACCCAAATTATGGTTACACGATGCAAGGTTCCACATTAGGAACCACCGCCCAGGAAAAAGATTTAGGCGTCATCGTGGATAACACATTGAAACCCTTTGCCCAGTGTGCAGCAGCGGCCAAGAGAACAAATAGAATGCTAGGTATCATAAGGAAAGGAATGGAGAATAAAACAAAGGATATTATAATGCCTCTGTGCGACCGCACCTTGAACATTATGTGCAATTCTGGTTGCCGTATCTTAAAAAGGATAAAGCGTTATTAGAAAAGGTACAGAGAAGAGCCACCAAAATGGTAAAGGGGATGGAAGGCTATGAGGAGAGGCTAAAAAGGTTAGGGCTCTTCAACCTGGAAAAGAGATGGCTGATGGGAGATATGATAGAGGTCTATAAATTAATGAATGGAGTGGAACGGGTAAACATAGATCGATTGTTTATGTCATCGAAATATAGAAAGACTAGTGGACATGAAATGAAGCTACATTGTAAACTATTTAAGACTAATAAGAGAAAATATTTTTTCACTCAACGCGTAATCAAACTCTGGAATTCATTACTGGAAGATGATGTAAAAGCTGTTAGTGTAGCCGGGTTTAAAAAAAAGGTTTGGACAAGTTCCTGGAGGAAAGGTCCATAAACCATTATTAAAGGGACCTGGGATATCCACTACTTGCCCCAATACAAGCATTGTGGAACCTGTGTCTTTTAGGGAAACTGCTAAGTTCTTGTGACCTAGATTGGCCACTGTTGGAAACAAGATACTGGGCTTGATGGATCTTGCTCTGACCCAGTATGGCATATCTTATATTCTTATGTTCTTACGAATTTGCAATTCCTTTATCTTGACTATGATAAATGTGCCTGTGTTTATTCAACTTAGCTCTTCTCAACTGTCAGTCTATCCACTCAAAATCTTCTCTCATCTATAATTTAAATTTTTATTTTATTTTATATTTAATTAAATTTTACAATAAACCAAGAATCTTGGATAAAGAATATCACAACCCATCATGCACATGCTAAAAATAAGCACAAAAGGACATAAAGCAATCAATAACATGACAGCATGCTAGCAGTCCACAATAGAACAATAAAGAAAAGGGAGGATTCAAGAACAGTATATACCGTAGGAGAATGGTAACAAAGAAAAATATTAAAAAGAAAAAGTAAGATGTAAAGCGAATACAACTTATAAAGCCCACAGTACTACCATAAGGGGAATTCACAATTGCTTAGCATCTAAGAAAAAACACAGTTGAGATGGCTCGAAGAAATGAAAAATTTTATTCTGATACCCAAGTACAGATTAACAAGGAAATCTCAACTGAAAACGCACACCCAAAACTAAAACCTCAGTGCGGAGTTCCAGAAATTTTTTTCTCCTAGACTGAGTCCACCTCGATACATCTGGGAAAATCTATACCCAATCCCTTCAAAAAAGAAACATCAGATTTTTTTTTTAAATACAGAAGGTACCAACCAAGTAACCCGGGCTTCAACCACCTTGGTAGACTGCTCTAACAACTCAGACAGGTTCCCCAAGGAGTTAGAAGTCACCTTTACCTGAGAGGTATCAGCTTTCTGCAAAGTGTCCTTACCAATCATTGTAGGGAGGAAATAAATCTATTGAAGAAGAGGGATCCCAGACTCAGGATAGTTAAACAGCTCCTTGAGGAACCGAATAAACAGGTCCCTAGGGGAGCACAATGAAAGCTGTGGAAAATTCAGTAAACAAAGATGTAAGTTTCTCTGTTGATTTTCCAAGTTTTCAATTTTATGCCGGAAAACCAAACCATCCTTAGCTGGGACCCCTTGCTGATCCTGCAAATGTTGAATTTTAATCTTGAGTCCATCCAATTGTGCTTGCTGTTGGAGCATCTTCGCCTCCACCCCTCTAATCTAGGAGTGAAGGGAGCAGAAGCCTGCAATACCCCAGCATCTATAATTTCATTCTAACTGAAAAGCTAGACTTACTTTGCTTGAATGAAACCTGACTCTCAGAGGGGGAGGAAGCTCTTCTCTCACATTGCTTTCTCCTCAGCATTCAGCCTACTCAGTCCCTCGTGCCTCCAGACTTTGGCCCATCTTAAGTGTGAGGAATACAGTCCCATCACTGGCCATGAAACTATCTGAAAGGCAGAAATATTCAGTCTTCACTCTATTCAGCTTTAAATACATATATCCAAACCATATCTGCAATTGTTCCAAACATTTAAGAACGTTTTCTCTTAAATTACATTCTGCTTTGAAAAAGAAGCTGGAATTTTTATGTCATCAGTGTAAATATAAAAATTCAACCCTGCGGTACACAAAGCCCAACATAACGGGACCATATAAAGATTATATAATGACAGTGAGAGGAAAAAAGGCCCACAATAGCCCTTGCAACAAGGTGCATGCCACTGTCCCCCTAGACTGACAAATTTTTCCCTGCCTTTCATGCAAGACATAAACCAGCGAATTGCTGTCAGACAGTGATTCAGGAAGGAATGGTCCCTGAATCAAATGCTGCAGAAATATTTAAAAGCAGAAGAATCCTGTTCTCTCCCCCTTATCTGACATACATAATATACATGTCATCATGTAGTGCCAGCAAAAGCAATTCTATGTTGTGAAACTGACAGAACTCCAATTGATTATCATCTAACACAGGAGTTCTCAAGACAGTCTTCTGGACAAATCTAGCCAATCAGGTTTTCAGGATAACCCCAATGAATATGCATGAAAGGGATTTGCATGCATTGCCTTCAGTGCATTCAAATCTCTCTCATAAATATTCATTGAACTCAATCTAACATGTTGATGGAATTCAAAGACTCTACCAGCTGCCTCACCACCAGTTTCTCCAGTACTTTGCCTAAGAAAGATAATTTAGAAGTTAACCTTTAACTTATACACTTGATAGATTATTTGAGTGGCCCTCTGGGATAGGGGTAATTGTTGAGTACTTACCATATATTCTTTTTCTACCTTGACCCTTACCCCTTTGGGTACTTTGTTCCAAATTGGTTCCATAGTTGCTTATATATCACCCATTCCTTGTTTAGTTTTTGTCCATGGGTCCTCGGCTCAAAACAAACCATCTCATGCTTTGGATCTATCCAACACTGAATGGGTGTCTTCTCACTTGTCCAGTATTTTCATCAGGAGCACAGCTACCTGCATAAATTTCCTTTTTGCTTTTTTTTATGTTTTTCTCAAGTAGGGTTTCATCTCTGTCAGGACCGTACCAAGCCATAAATCTGCCCTGTGCTACTTGCACATCTGGCGCACCCCCATCACAGTTTGTCATTTGGCCCATGCCCAGCATCTCCCCATCTTACCTCAATGTCCTGCCAGCTCTCCTCTCTGTGCTGCCTGCTGTTGCCCAGCCACTGCCACTTTTCATGTTCCCTTAGCGATGGCAGCAGCAAAGCAAACATCCAATTAAAAAAAAAAACACGTGGGTCTTTCTGACTCTGTGCTTGCATGCAGATCTGATCCCTCCTTCGTAGGGTCGCATCAGAGGATGGAGGAACCAGTCCAGCCATTCAAAGATGGGTCTTTGCAACTCTGCGCTTGAATGGCTGTTCTGGTCCCTCCCTCTTCTGATGCGAGGATACGTCAGAGGAGAGAGGGATCAGGCTAACATGCAAGCACTGAGTTGGAAAGATCTGCATGTTTGTTTTTCAGTTGGAGGTCCTCTCCGCTACTGCCACTGCTATCGCCAAGTGAACACGAAATGTGGCATAGCGAGACAAGGGGAGGCCAGCATCAGCAACCCAAAATATGCCCCTATTTTGTGTCATGCCCTGTTTGGCTGCACCGTTCACACAGGGCTAGGTACGGTGCTGATATCTGTATCAGCAGCCTATAAGTACTGTCTATTTCTTTCTCTAGTATTTCTTAAATGACCACTAGTTCCTTGAACCCCACAGCAGCTTCAACTTAACACACTCCAAAAAGGAGTGCATCAGGATCCCAACCTTCACTTGCAATTTATGCATAGGTTATCTGACCATAACTTTAATATTGCTCCTCTTTTTCTTGTGAGGTAGGCCCTATGCATAATCATCTCTTATAAATATGCACTTTGGCTTTTTTTCTACTGTGCTTGAACAGCTGTCCTAATTTATCTAGCCCTAAGTCCTCTGCCACATCTTCAGCACAATCTATATCATGAAAAACCCGAACAAGTTAAATAGGAGAAAGTTTCTTTTTGTCGGAGCAGTCGTGACCAAGGAAGATAGAGGGAACCATCATCCCGTTGCGACTGCTCCTTTTAATACTTTTAAAGTGAGCAAACTTAACACTTAGCTTTATTTCGTCGTCAAACCGATGAAGTGAGGTGGAAGGAACAGATGTCCTGTGGGTCACAGTGTAATCACAGTGTGGTGCATGTGGATTCTGTCAAGGCTCTCTTACTGGCTCATCATGGTTGGACAAACACACATACCTCTCGGATTCAAAATGGCACACCACATGTCAGTCAGACTTTGTGGTTTACATAATTATTTGCCCATGCTTGCTTTATTATGTGGGGCGTACAATTCGTGCCATAAAGGTATGTTTAGCAGAACACCGCTCCCGTTTAAATTTGAAAACACTCACTTCTCCTTTGGTGAAACATTGTTTACAGCGTGCTCATTGTTTTGAACATCTTCGGTGGCGCATATTGGATCACGTTCCTAAGGATCCCAGGGGAGGCAATAGGATATTTCGATTGCAAAAGTTAGAGCAACATTGGATATATAAATTGGATACAGTTTTTCCTTCGGGTCTCAACATGCAATTGGAATGGCATAGCATCCTGTGATTACACTGTGACCAGCGGGACATCTGTTCCAATCAGATTAGGGGGTTCCCTTTGCATATAGGGTTTCCCCTTTCTGATTGGTGGGCGAATGGTTGTTGAGATGTGATTGATTGATTGGCACCTCCATCGTCAGCAATGACATCAGACACTGTTATAAAAAAGAAGCTGGAGGGTTTCTTTGGGTCTAATGGAAGATGGATGGTAACGGGAGTTCTCTAACCTGAAGCAGGGTCTTGAAGACGAGGACCCGAAACGTGACACGTAGTAGTATATGACTTCATTCCACCTCACTTCATCGGTTTGACGATGAAATAAAGCTAAGTGTTAAGTTTGCTCACTTTAAAAGTATTAAAAGGAGCAGTCGCAGCGGAATGATGGTTCCCTCTATCTTCCTTGGTCACGACTGCTCCGACAAAAATAAACTTTCTCCTATTTAACTTGTTCGGGTTTTTCATGATATAGATTGGTTAATTTATTCCTGGCAAGGGTTGTGTTTGTGACATCTTCAGCACGGGCAGCTGCTAATGTATTTGGATAACTACCACTTGTTCTCTTTCCAGCCTAGGGGCAGTTTTAAGAAGGCTTTGTCTAGTTCTGTATACTTTAACCACCAGCATCCTTTAGTTTCTAAACAATAGTAGTGTTGTACTTGTAAATATTGTAATTACTGAGTATTTGGAATGTCCCACTTCTCTTTGACATGATCAAAAGATAGAAGTTCTTCCTTATTAACTTTAAGTAGATGGCAGATATCTATACATCTTCTCTCCTGCCACAGCTGAAATCTCGTTATGCCTTACGCAGAAGCAAAATCTGAGTTTCCCACTAGCTGTAAAAATGGGGAAATCCCATTTATCCATCCATTTTTAGTCCTCCACAATTTCCATGCCATTCTAACAGGCATGAGCAACCATTGGCTGCCTCTTACTTATGCTTGTTAGCTTTTCATTAAATGTATGATATTAATAAAGGTGAGGGGTGCACACCATTTCATCTACTCCTTTGGAAAGAATTTATATCTGCCTGTGTAGGCCTCAGGAATTCACCCTATCAGTCATGTTGTTCAGCCAGCGATCCGGTAGCTTTATGCCTCTCTTATGTAGAATTTATTTAGGATATCCTATCCTTGCATTTTACAAGTTCCATATAAACTTTTTAATTGTTCCTTTATACTTCACCTTGTCTTTGTACTATAACCATATTAGCATTATTTGAATTGATTATAAGATTTTTGTTAATCACCATTTTTACTATTATTTTGGCCTAAATTGCAAGAGGGAACACATGCCAATTGGTGCAGATTTATGTGATCTAACATAGTAACATAGTCTGATAAAGACAGATAAAGACCAGTATGGTCCATCAAGTCTGACCAGCAATGCAGTAAGAGCAGGTGCATCTGCTGCTCCGTGCAGGTCACCCCTCTCCATGCCTTTGTTTAGGTGTGTATCCACCACTCTGTGTACGTCACCCCTATTTGTTGAGATATAACATAGAGATATGTTTATTTTTATTTTATCCTGTTGCTATAAAGGGATCCTCTGTGTCTGTCCTATGCCATTTTGAATTCTGTCACTGTATTTTCTCAACCACTTCCATCGGGAGGGCATTCCAAGCATCCACCACTCTTTCAGTAAAATTAAGTATTTCCTAATGTTGCCTTTCAGTTACCCCCTTGCAGCTTCATGTTATGCCTTCTAGTTTTATAGCTTCCCTGTCTTTGGAAGAGGTTTGTTTGTTCATTAATACTCCTTAAGTATTTAAAGGTCTGAATCATATCTCCCCTGTCTCTCCTCTCCTCCAGAGTATACATATTTAGGTCTTCAAGTCTCTTCTCATGTGCCTTCTGATGCAGGCTCCAAATTATTTTGGTTGTCTTCCTCTGAACTGTTTCCAGTCTTTTTATATCCTTTGCGAGATATGGTCTCCAAAACTGAACACAATATTCCAAGTGAGGCCTCACCAGCGACTTGTATAGTGGCATTAGTACCTCTTCCTTTCTGTTGGTAATTCCTCTCTGTATGCAACCCAACATCCTACTGGCTTTTGCCACCACCTTGTCACACTGTTTTGTCACCTTGAGATCCTCAGAAACAATCACTCAGAAGTCCTTCTCCTGGTCCGTGCACACCAAACTCTTGCCCCCTATCACATTCAATTCCCTTGGATTTCCGCATCCCACTGCATGACATTGCATTTCTTCACATTGGTCTAATGCTTGGCAGTTAAGATTTATTCTTCCAGCTTTTGTAGATCTTTCCTCATGTTATCCATTCTCTCAGGGGAGTCCACTCTGTTGCACATTTTCATGTTATCTGCAAAAAGACAGACTTTTCCATTCAGTCCTTCAGCAATATCACTCAAAAATACATTGAACAGTACCGGTCTGAGGACCGAACTCTGGGGCACACCGCTAATCACCTTCCTTTCATCTGAGTGAGTTCTGTTTACCATCACCTTCTGTCGTCTGTCAGTCAACTAATTTCTGTTCCAGTTTACCACCTTGGGACCCGTCCCCAAGCTTTGAGTTTATTGATAAGCCTCCTATGAGGAAGAGTATCAAAGGCTTTGCTGAAATCTAGATAGATCACCTCCATCACATGCTCTTGATCTAGTTCTCTGGTCACCCAGTCAAAGAACTCATTCAGATTTGTTTGGCAGGATCGTCCTTTGGTAAAACCATGTTGCCTCGGATCATGCAACCTGTTGGTTTCGAGAAAGTCCACTATTCGCTCCTTCAGTAGCACCTCCATTACTTTTCCTGCCACCGAGGTAAGTCTTACTGGCCTTGAGCTTGTCACTTCTTCCCTATTGCCACTTTTATGGAGAGGTACCACATCAACCCTTCTCCAGTCCTGTGGAACTTCTCCTGTCTCCAAGGATCTATTAAAAACATCCTTTAACAGCTCTTCAAGAACCTCTCTGAGCTCTTTCAGTATCCTGGGATTTATCCCATCCGGTCCCATGGCCTTGTCCACTTTCAGTTTTGTAAGCTGTTCCAACACATCATCTTCTGTGAATGGGGTGGTATTTACTTCATTCCCATTTGTATAGTTGTCAATCACAGTTGGTCCTTCTCCAAAATTTTCTTTAGTAAAAACAGAACAGAATTATTTGTTTAGCATTTTCGCTTTTTCAATGTCACTTTCCACAAATCCTTTCCCGGCACTTTTGAGTCCTGCAATTCCACCTCTGATTTTCCTCCCCTCCCGAATATACCTGAAAAAAGTCTTGTCGTCACACTTCACATCTTTAGCCATCTTTTTCTTCTGCCTTGAATTTTGCTATCCTTATTTCTCTTTTTGTCTTTTAGTTTTATCCTGTATTCTTTTCTATGTTCCTCTGTTAGCGAACTTCTGAATTTTGTGAAAACTGTGTTTTTTGCCTTTATTTGTGCAGCCACTTCTTTGGAGAACCAAATAGGTTTCCCTTTCCTCTTGCTTTTATTTACTTCCCTTACATATGTATCTGTTGCCCCTTTTATTGCCTTCTTTATTTTAGTCCACTGCAATTCCACTTTCCTTATCCCCTCCCACCCTGCCAACTCCTCCTTAAGGCACTTGTCCAATTTACTGAAGTCAGTGTTTTTGAAGTCTAGGACTTTGAGCTTGCTGTGATTGGCTTGGCTTTTATCTCAGACCACACCGTGTGATGATCGCTGCTGCTCACCTGGGCATCCACCCGAATATTCGACACTCTAACTCCGTTGGTGAGTACTAAATCCAGCATCATGCTTTCCCTGATCAGTTCCATCATAAGTAGTGCACTTTGGAAGGCATCTACAATTTTTTACTTCTTTCCAGATTTGCAGAAGGAATACTCCAATCCACATCGGGTAGATTAAAGTCACCCATGATCACTTCCCCCTTCATGGCTATCTTTACAATAGCAATAATCAATTTGCTATCCATTTCTTCAGTTTGAGTTTGAGGCCTGTAGACTACACCAGTATGGATGACAGTGCCATCTCCTCTTTCCAACACAATGTTGCTGCTTTTCCCCATATCCCCTGCATTTCAGCAGCTTTAATATTGCTTTTGACATATAGGGCTACTATTCCTCCTTTTCTGCTCTTTCTATCCCTTCTAAATAGATTATAGCCAGCTATGGCTATATCCCATTCATGCTACTCATTAAACCATGTTTCTGTAATGGCCACAATGTCCAAGTCTATTTCTACCATTAGGGCTTCCAGGTCAGGAACTTTGTTGGCTAGGCTTCGAGCCTTTGTGCTCATTGTTTTCCAGCATTTGTTGACTGGCTTGCCTGCATTTTGCATGGATTTTGTTGTACACGCCTATTCCCACTTGATATTGATGTATGGGTTAATACTGCAGCTATTTCCAATGTTGTTATGATTTTGCTGGGCGTGACATCCTGAACTTGTTTTTTTCCATCCATCACCCCCTTACCCTAGTTTAAATGCCTGTCCACATAATGCCTGAATTTTTCACTTAGGATCCTTTTCCCTTCAACTGAGGGATGTAGTCCAAAGGGAGGAGTAGCTTAGTGGTTGGGACAAGTTACTTCAGGCCGGAAGGCCAGGGGTTCAATTCCCGCATGGGGACAAGCAACCTCAGGCCGGAGGGACTGGGGTCTCTAGTCTCATGGCCACTCCGTGTGGCCTTGGGCAAGCCACTCCATTTCCTCAGGTACACTTAGATTGTGAGCCCTTTGGGGACAAGGGAATAAAAAGTACCTGTTAGTATACATGTAAACCGCACTGATTCTAAAGAGCATGGTATAAAAAAAGAAATAAATAAAATAAAACACAGTATAGCCTGTTGTTGTTCCATCTATTTCCCCAGTTGCCTATGTATCTAAAGCCTTCAACAAAGAGCAATTCCTCAAAGATACCATGCAGTCCCTACCCCAAGATTTCACCGACCTGGACCAAGCCATCCACTCATGGAATACCACCATATCTGCTGCATCTCAACTAACACCTCAAATGAACTCGCACCACAACAAAAACAGGTCCAGATCTACACCATGGTACTCTAACACAATAAGACAATCCAAAAGAAAACTAAGACAACTGGAACGTCGCTGGAGACGCAACAAATCATAGTAACATAGTATATGACGGCAGATAAAGACCAGCATGGTCCATCTAGTATGCCCAGCAAGATGGCAAGAGTAGGTGCACCTGTCACTCTGTGCAGGCCACCCTCCCCATGTCTTTGTTTAGGGGTAAACCCACCACTCCATGTAGGATACCCCTATTTGTTGAGACGTTATATGGTTCAGAAGTTAGATGGTACCGTTTATCTTGTTTTTATCCTATTGCTGTAAAGGGATCCACTGTGTTTGTCCCATGCCTTTTTGAATTCCGTCACCGTGTTTTTCCCCATCACTTCCATCAGGAGGGCATTCCAAGCATCCACCACCCTTTCAGTGAAAAAATATTTCCTGACATTGCCTTTCAATTTACCACCTTGCAGATTCATGTTATGCCCTCTAGTTTTACAGCTTCCCCGTCTTTGGAAGAGGTTTGTTTGTTCATCATTTCTCTTTAAGTATTTAAAGGTCTGAATCATATCTCCCCTGTCCCTCCTCTCCTCCAAAGTGTACATATTTAGGTCTTCAAGTCTCTTCTCATAAGGCTTCTGACGCAGGCTCCAAATCATTTTGGTCGCTTTCCTCTGAACAGTTTCCAGTCTTTTTACATCTTTTGCAAGATATGGTCTCCAAAACTGAACACAGTATTCCAAGTGAGGCCTCACCAGTGACTTGTACAGTGGCATAAGTACCTCTTCCTTTCTGCTGGTAATCCCTCTTTGTATGCAGCCCAACATCCTCCTGGCTTTTGCCACCACCTTGTCGCACTGTTTTGCCACCTTGAGATCATCAAAGATAATCACACCAAGGTCTTTCTCCTGAACCGTGCATACCAACCTCTCGCCCCCTATCGCGTACATTTCCCTTGGATTTCTGCTACCCAAGTGCATGACACTGCACATTTTCGCATTAAATCGTAGTTGCCAAGCATTAGACCAGTCTTCTAGCTTTTGTAGATCTTTCCTCATGTTAACCACTCCCTCGGGGGAGTCCACTCTGTTGCAAATTTTTGTGTCGTCTGCAAAAAGACAGACTTTTCCATTCAGTTCTTCAGCAATATTACTCACAAATACATTGAACAGTGCCGGGCCCAGGACTGAACCCTGGGGCACCCCGCTAATCACCTTCCTCTCATCTGAGTGAGCTCCATGTACAGTCACCTTCTGTCGTCTGTCAGTCAACCAATTTCTAATCCAGTTTACCATCTTGGGACCCATCCCCAAGCTACTGAGTTTGTTGTCAAGCCTCCTATGAGGAACAGTATCAAAGGCTTTGCTGAAAGCCAGGTAGATGACATCCATCGAATGCCCCTGATCTAGTTCCTTGGTCAAAGAACTCAATCAGATTTGTTTGGCAAGACCGTCCTTTGGTAAAACCATGTTGCCTCGGATCTTGCATCCTGTTGGTTTTGAGAAAGTTCACTATTCGCTCTTTCAGGAGCGCCTCCATTACTTTTCCTGCCACCAAGGTAAGGCTCACGGGCCTGTAGTTTGACACTTCTTCCCTGTCACCACTTTTGTGTAGAGGTACGACATCAGCCATTCTCCAGTCCTGAGGAACCTCTCCTGTTTCCAAGGATCTGTTGAAGACATCCTTTAACGGTCCTGCAAGAACCTCTCTGAGCTCTTTCAGTATCCTGGGATGTATCCCATCCAGTCCCATGGCTTTGTCCACTTTCAGTTTAGCAGGTTGTTCTAACACCTCATCTTCTATGAATGGTGTGGTATCTACTTCATTCCCATTTTTGTATTTGGGAGTCACAGCTGGTCCATCTCCAAGATCTTCTTTAGTAAAAACAGAGCAGAAGTATTTGTTTAGCAATTTTGCTTTTTCAGTGTCACTTTCCACGAGTCCTTTCCCAGCACTTTTGAGTCCTGCAATTCCAACTCTGATCTTCTTCCTTTCCCGAATATACCTGATGAAAGTTTTGTTGCTACCCTTAACATATTTAGCCATCCTTTCCTCTGCCTTTGATTTTGCTATCCTTATTACTCTTTTAGACTCTTTGAGTTGGATCCTGTATTCATGTCTGTGTTCTTCTGTTTGCAAGCTTTTGAATTTTGCGAAAGTTGTGTTTTTTGCCTTTATTTGAGCAGCCACCTCTTTGGAAAACCAAATAGGTTTCCTTCTCCTCTTGTTTTTATTTACTTTTCTTACATATTTATCTGTTGCCCCTTTTATTGCCTTCTTTAGTTTAGCCCATTGCAATTCCACTTCCTTTATCTCCTTCCACCCCGTCATCTCCTCCTTTAAGTATGCCATTTTATTGAAGTCAGTGTATTTGAAGTTTAGGGCTTTGAGCTTGCTATGATTGGCCTGTACCATGGCTTTTATCTCAGACCACACCGTGTGATGGTCGCTGTTGCTCACAGGGGCACTCATGCAGACATTCGACACACTATCACCATTGGTGAGCACTACATCCAGCGTTGAGCTTTCCCTGATTGGTTCCATCACCATTTGTCTAAATAATGCATCTTGGAGAGCATCCACAATTTTTTTGTTTCTTTCCAGATGTGCAGAAGGAGTAATCCAATCCACATCAGGTAGATTAAAGTCACCCAATATGATTGCTTCCCCCTTTGTTGCTATCTTGGCAATATCTTTAATCAATTCGTTATCTCTCTCTTCAATTTGAGTCGGAGGTTTGTAGACTACAGCAATATGGATGACAGTGCCATCTCCTATTTCCAACGCAATCCAGAGCGTTTCTTCTTTTCCCCATGTCCCCTGCATTTCAGTAGCTTTAATATTGCTTTTGACATACAAAGCTACTTCTCCTCCTTTTCCATTTTCTCTGTCTCTTCTGAATAGATTATAGCCAGCTATGGTTATATCCCAATCGTGCGATTCATTAAACCATGTTTCTGTAATGGCCACAATGTCCAAATTCGTTTCCACCATTAGGGCTTCCAGGTCTGGAATTTTGTTGGCTAAGCTTCGAGCATTTGTGCTCATTGCTTTCCAGCATTTTCCTGGCTTGTGTGTATTTTGCATTGATTTTGTTCTGCCTACTTCTTACCACATGTTTTTGATGTGTGGTTTAAAAGTGTGGCTGTTTCTGATGGTGTTCTGCTTTTGCTGGGGGTGGCATGCAGATGTTGACCTTCCACATCCGTCACCCCCTCTTCCTAGTTTAAATGCATATCCACATACTGCCTGAATTTTTCACTTAGGATTCTTTTCCCTGCGACAGAGAGATGTAGTCCATCAGCACAGTATAGTCTCGTGTTGGTCCATCTGTTGTCCCAGTTACCAATAAATCTGAATCCTCCTTGTTTGCACCAGGTCTGGAACCATATATTAAAGCTGTTAATGCGATGCAGCCTTTTTGTCCCCTTACCAAGAACAGGTAGAACTAATGAGAATGCAACAGTGTTAACAACGCGCTTGAGTTTCTCTCCCAGAGATTGGAAGTCCTTTTGGGCTGTGGAGGCACTGTTCCTAGCCAGGTCGTTTGTGCCTAAGTGGATAATAACATCAAGTTTGGAGTGTTCACTTTTTGCGCTAAGTAATTCAACAACTTGGTTTGTATTCCTGCTGGCTGAAGAGCCTGGTAGGCACATGACTATCTTCTCTCCTTTGAACTGTGTTACCAAGTTGGTGCCTCTGATGATGGAATCTCCAAGTAGTAGTAGTTTTCTGTTTGGTGAGGTTTTCTTCATATTTGGTGCTTTAGCAGGGGATTGGGCATTGTCTGACTCATTTAAGGGCCCTTCAGTTTCTTTGGATTGGGCATCCTCATTAGCCAAGGCAGAGAAGGCATTGTGCAGGGATATCTCTTGATGTACAGGATGTCTCTGTGTTACTGGTCGCAATCTACCAGAACCCACTGTGATCCATTTGTTCCTGGGGCGTTTGATTCTTTGTGGGAGCGGTGGTGGACTTTGTTCAGTTTGTATCCTAGAAGAGGTGCACTTCATTGCAGCCAGTTCCTCCCTCAGTAGAGACACTTCTTTATGCATAGCAGCTAGGTCTTTCCTTAGTAGAGTCAGTTCTTCATGCATGGCGGCTGACTTTAGGTATATAGGACAAGCTCTTAGGCTCCAAATGATTCGTCTTGGAATGAAAGTACCGCAGTTATTGCACTGAATACACAACATGTTGTTTATGCAGTCCCAGAAGAGGAAGAAGAAGAAGAAAAGATGAAGACGATGTGGCTTTTAACCCAGGTTAGGGACTATAGATGGCACGTATGTGACCACTATATAGGTAATGTAGCCCCTGGGGTGGGTGGGGCGAGGGGTAGGGTGGGCGGGAACCTAAGTGTCTCTGGCCAGTAGGCTGTTCCTGAACTGTGGGCACAGGAACCCACCACTAAGGACAAATAAACATGTGCAGCACAGGAAATGGAGGTCCACAACACTAACTCAGCAGTGGGGAGGGGTAGTCCCTCAGGTAGGCTAAGAGAAAGTTTAAAACTCTACAGCAATGGAGTGGGTAAGGGAAACCACTACTAAGGACAGACAGATAGATAAATATGTGGAGACAAACAGATTCACAGTTATTTGAAGACAAACAAATAGATTCACAGACAAGACAAACAAACAGATTCACAGTTATTTGAAGACAAATCAGAAACTACACTGAAAAAATACCAGGAAATGCAAAAGGATTACAATAACCTAATAAACAAGCATAAACAACAATACCACACAAACCTTGTACTAAGAGCCTGTGATAAATCTAAAGAACTCTTCAACATTGTTCGTACCCTAATGAATGACCCAACAATGAAAGATGAAAGTAAAATACACCCGCAAACCTTTGCTGATTACCTAACAGCCAAGATCAGCACTAACACACAACATAAATACATCCCCCCTTATGGACACACCAGCAACAGATGACTCTGCAACTACCAATCAATGGAAGAACTTCAGCATTCCATCAAAAAAACAAATAGAACAAACCATCACTGCACTAAACACCGCCACCTCTCCATCTGACGTCTGCCCGGTAACTTGGATTAAATTCACCAAAGAAGAACTCAGCACATTCATCCAAAAGATAGTGAGCACCTCTCTCACCCAGGGCTACATGCCAAAAGCCCTCAAAAAATCTACTATCTGTCCATTCCTAAATCAACCTCATCCAACATTACTGACCCATCAACCTACCGCCCAATATCCAGCCTCCCATTCCTGGCTAAAATAACTGAAAAAATTATACAGAGACAGCTCCAAGATCACATTGACGAATTTGCCCCACTAGATCCCCACCAGCACGGATTCCGTCCAAAACATGGCATTGAGACACTATTCATATATCTATTCAATAACATAATCAAAGGAATAGACAAAATGAAGCAGGGATTCCTACTAATATTTATCGCTATATCAGCGGCATTCGACACAGTTTCCCATCACATCCTACTGAAGCGACTAACGGAGATCGGACTACAAGATACAACAATAAAATGGTTCCAGTCATACATAGAAACATAGAAATATGACGACAGAAAAAGACCACATGGCCTATCTAGTCTGTCCTTCCATATCAAGTACCTCGAGGATAGACACCAAAGAGTAAAATCTGGGAACCTCACCTCAGAACTCTTCAAGACCACACAAGGAGTTCCCCAAGGCTTAGCATTATCAGCTCTCCTCTTCAACATCTATATTCAACCCGTATGCAAAATATTTAACAAACACAAGATACAATATGCCATATATGCTGACGACATCATAGCATATACCCCTATTCAACTGGACTCCCAAGACTATACCAAAATATCAACATGCATTCAAGAAATAACAACTTGGCTAACTAACAACAACCTAAACATCAACATAAAAAAAAACTGAAGCAGTTATCACGAGAGACTCCTCATTCATTCCTTTTTGTTACAATGTACTCAGTTGAAATATACTGTCTGTTATGTTCCTTGTAAACCATCATGATTTGTAGAAAGTCGGTATATAAAAACTGTTAAATAAATAAATTCCTCCTACTGCTATCAACTATCTGATACATCAATTACAATAAAAGACGAAGTCAGATACCTTGGAGTGATCCTAGACAAACAACTCACCCTCCAACCGCTGTAAACGGGGGTGCTGGGCGTGAATGTCCACAGTCTTGGCAAAGGCAAAATACTATTATGACTTGCAAAGGATTGTGGGGAATGTAGTCCATTCATACCAGAATCAGCCGTTCACAAAATAATGAGTTGTGTTGCTCGAGTGTAAGCAAAGAAAAAATATATTTTATTCATGGGGTTAATTCTCCCACACAGATTTACTTGGTAACACAAAAGGACACTTGCTTCAGTATTGTACTTAGGAAAAACAAATCATGATATCAGCAACTGAACTTCTTAAGCAATCAAACAAACAATAAAGACCTTGATGGGAAACAGAAAAGGTCTTTCTGAGGGCTCCTGCTAATACCTTTTAGCAGTGCTCCAAAAGCAAAAAACAAAACCCAAAAGTAACCAAAAACTGTTCTTTTTCAAGGATAACTTTCTTCTAGTTTCACACACAAACAGTAGTTTCCTTTCAGAGCTCACGTGCAACTGTGCATGGCTTAATTACCAATAATTAGCCAGCTGCAAACCCCTTTGCTGGTTCACTTTCTCTACGTGGCTCAAATCCTACCCTAAAGCTTTCTTGTAAACTTTTCTGGGTAGATAAGAGAACAAGTTATATTTCCTTTTGATGGTTGTTGTATTTGTGAAAGTATTTTACCACAGCAGCCTAGACAGAGAGCAATCCATTTATTCATTCGGATCATTTAAAATATCTCCTTCTTCAAATATCATAGAATCAATATCATGGTCTGGCTCAGAGGAATTCCTTAATGGAACACTCTCAGGATAATGTTTGATTCCCTGCTGTCTCCCAGGTGAAGAGCTAGGGCATAGATCAGTGTTCATACCTGAGCTTCCTTTGCTGTTAGGTTTCCTCTCCAGATATCCTGGCCAGTATGTAGTCCAGCTTTTATGTCCAGCCTTCCAATCAAGATCCCTGGACACTGGGTCTCTCTTCACATACCTTCTTGCACTACCTTCTTGCACTGGTCTTAGGGCCCCTTCCAAATGCAGCCGTCTCCTTCACAGGTGCCGTCCGAGAATTCCTGGCTCTGTAACCCCACTCCTCTGGCTTCCTCCAGTCCAATGGAGTATGCTTGCCTCTGGAACGACTCCCAACACACGTACTGCTATGGGCTCCTTCTTTAGACCTCCAAGAGGTTTTCCTCTTCTTCCTTCCACGTTGATGCTGCTGCTTCCTCTCTCTGTCCTTGAGCTCTGAGTTCCTCAACTCCATCTGTGTAGAATATGTTTTACTTTTAACTTGTTTAGAGGGATACTCCACCCTAGCACAGTTCAGCTGTGCTGAATCAAGCCCTGCCCTTGGAGATGAGTGATTGGGGATTACCTCATAGCTCTCCTGATTGAACACACGTTTCCCCACTTCAGCTCTTCTAGAGGCTGTTTGAAACCTGGTGCATTCTGGGACTGGTAGTCTTTTATGAAAACATTCTGTTTTAGTATTTCTACCAGCTAAGACAGGTTGCTTGTTCAGAGCCAATTCACCTCTATTACAGCTCCTTCCTGAACTATGATAAGCTTCCTTATCACACCGCATATCAACAAGCTAGCAACACTCCAGAGACTAAAACCCCTCAACAAAGAACATTTCTGTACAGTATGCCAGGCCATCATTAACACCACTCCTGGACTACTGTAATTTGCTATTCCAAGGTCTACCTAAACAAACTACCCACCCCCTACAAATAGTCCAGAACACTGCTGCCTGTATTATCAATAGCGCTTCTATACAAGACCATATAACTCCAATACTACAAGATCTACACTGGCTACCAATCTCCTCACGGGCAAAATATAAATCAGCGCTCACCATCTTCAAAATTAAAAACAACATCTCAGCAGAAATACTACAAGAACTCATTGGAACCAAAACAAGCAAAAGACCATACAGAAACAGTACCAAAAACAATATACTAACACCTACTCTGTTCACAAGAACAAACAAATTCACATCCATGTGATCCTTCTCTCTTGCTGCCCCTGCTATCTTAAATGTCCTCCCAGATAACCTAAAATCAACAACAGATATAAAGGATTTCCGGAAGCTACTCAAAACCACCCTATTTATTGAACAATTCAACGAAGGCCACCAATTCACCCCAACCACACCACAAAATGAGTTACTCAAGAAATGACATCCACAACATCAATACACCCTATTACTCTCTGTAAATTGTATATAGCCCAATGTAGATAGCTCAACATGTATGCATTGCACCCACAATCAAGATTTACCTATCCACGCACTCATGAACACTAAATTCACTGCCACTGCATGCCGACACCCCCGCACTACCCTACCTGATTGGTTTGCAGTGAAATCCGCTTTGATTAAAGGATAAAGCAGGATATAAATACTTTTAAATAAATAAATCCTCCTTGTTTGCACCAGGTTTGGAGCCATGTAGTAAAGTTGATTATGCAATGCAACCTTTCTGCCCCCTTACCAAGAACAGGTAGAACTTCTGAGAATGCTATAGTGTTAGCAATGGGTTTGAGTTTCTGTCCCGGAATCTGGAAATCCTTCTGAACTGTAGAGGCAATTTCTAGCCATGTCATTTGTACCCAAATGGATAATGACATCAGTTTTGGAGTGCTCACTTTCCACACTAACTGTGCCAGCAATTTGCTTTGTATTCCTGCTGGCTGAAGAGCCCAGGAGGCTTCTCCCCTTTGAACTCTGTTCAATTTTGTCTACAATGATATTTTTATATACAACCTGATAATTCTTACTGATGTATATGCCCAAATCCTTCACTTGGATTACAGCTTGTCATGCCATGAGGGCTGGTGTGTATCAGTGATGCTGAGAGCTATGCTATTTGTAGCTTAACTACTGGCAGGGTATTCCAAGATGGTCTCAGCTTAGGTACTAGACTAAGATTAATCACCCAACCTAGCAATAAAAAACAAGAGGATTGTGAAAAATTGCAAGAGTTCCTTGATAAAATGGAAGACTGGATGTCTAAATGGCAGATGAAATTTAATGTGACAAGTGAAAAGTTATGCACCTAGGAAAGAGCAACCCAAACTATGGTTGCAAGATGCAAGGTTCCACATTAGGAATCACAACACAGGAAAAAGATTTAGGTGTCATCGTAGATAATATGTTGAAACCCTCCGCCCAGTGTGCAGCGGCGGCCAAGAAAGCAAATAGAATGCTAGGAATCATAAGGACAGGAATGGAGAATAAAACAAAGGATATTATAATGCCTCTGTATCTTTCCATGGTGCAACCACACCTTGAATATTGTATGCAATTCTGATTGCCATATCTTAAAAGGGATATAGCAAAATTAGAAAAGGTACAGAGAAGAGCCATCAAAATGGTAAAAGGAATGGAAGGATACCCCTATAAGGAAAGGCTTAAAAGGTTAGGGCTCTTCAACTTGGAAAAGAGACTGCTGAGGGGAGATATGATAGAGGTCTATAAATTAATGAATGAAGTAGAACAGGTAAATGTATATAGGTTGTTTATACCATCAAAAAGTAGAAAGACTAGGGGCATGCAATGAAGTTATTATGTAATCCATTTAAGAGTAATGAGTGAAAATAAATATTTTCTCTTAATCAAACTCTGGAATTCATTACCGGAGGATGTAATAAAAGCTGTTATTATTGTTGGGTTTCAAAAAGATTTGGACAGGTTCTTGGAGGAAAGGTCCATAAACCATTGTTAGAGGATCTGGGAAATCAACTGTTTACCTAGGATAGGTATTGTGGAACCTATGTACTTTGCTGGGAACTTGCCAGGTACTTGTGACCTGGATTGGCCACTTTTGGAAAGAGGATACTGGTTATTGGACCTTGGTCTGACCCAATATGGCATTTCTTATGTTCAGTATAGCAGTATGAGATGGTGTTGGTGGTGGAGGATCACGTTTCTGTGACAATGGCAACACTGGCATTACATGAATGGAAGACAGGCCCTGCAATCTATTTCTATATCTTGCTACAAAAACCCATTGTATAGTCAACAAAAGAAATTGCAATATAGTGCTGGAAGATGAATCTCGCCAGGTCAGAAGAGATCTGACAGGGTACTGAGGAAGAATTGAAGACTCTTCCACATAAAGCCAGTATTTAGGTATGGTTGGAACAAAGCCCTTAGGGAGGAGTTGGAACAAAGCCCTTGGGAGGAGTGGCCTAGTGGTTAGGACAAGGTACTTCGGGCCGGAGGGCTGGGGGTTCAAGTCCCACCTGGGGACAGCAATCTCAGGCCGGAGGGACTGGGATTTCTAGTCCTATAGGCACTCCTTGTGGTCTTGGGCAAGCCACTTAACCCTCCATTGCCCATGTTCCCTGTAAGTATTAGCGTATGTGTGTCATATCCCCTCGTGTTAAATGTATCTCCCAATTGACCGCTTTGACCCGGTGAAAAGCGGGATATAAATACAGCTAAATAAATAAATAAAAATAAATGTTTGACTACGATGTAGCTGCACATGAAATGAGAGCCAGACAGTGCAATGATGTCTTATATATTGGGACATGGAGAACATATGAATCATGAACTAACAGAAACTAGAGGTGGTCAAGAAAGAAATAGAACATGCACAACTCAGTTTGTTAAGTGCAGGGAATTGAATTGGACTTACATTGGGCCTTTTGAATCTGATGATGACATGGTTTACTAAATAAGAAATGAAAGATAAAGAATAAATGGTGTTGCATTTCTAATCAAGAAAAAGCTTGCAAGAACAGTAATGAAATTCAGTACAGTCAATGAGCACTTCATTTCTATTTGTCTACTAAAAATGCAGACGAGGATGCAGTTCAGTTTTATGAACAAGTGCAAACTAAAACTGACAGAATATACAAACAAGAAGTGCTGATAGTCATGGGTGATTGGAACACAAAAGTTGGAAGCAAAGAAGAAGGCAAAGTGGTTGGGCAATATGGATGTGGCCAAAACCGGAGAAAGATTGATAGACTCTTACAAAATCAACAATCTTTCCATCTCAACACTTTCTTCCAGCATCACAAGTGGCGACTGTACACATGTACTTCACCCTATCGACTGTATAAAAATCAAATGGACTACATCCATGGAAGTCAATGATGAAAAGCTAAATAACGACAAAGATAAAACCAAGAGCCTGAGGTATACATCAGTTGAAGTTGAAAAAGCAAGCCATTCATGAATGTAGCAAGTATGATCTTGAAAATATATCACCGGAATTTAAAGACTGCCTGCAAAATTGATTCACCGCATTGGAGACAAATGACAGAGCTCCAAAAGAGCTATGGAATGACATTAATGTTATATGTGAAGAAAGTGGAAAGTCTCTGCAAAAGGTGAAAAAGCAAAAACTGGTTAAATGGATGAACAAATAAACTTGAAAATTGCTCAGAAATGCAGCGAAGCTAAAGCCAGAGGAGAAAGAGAGGTGATTATGGAACTTAACAAAGATTTTCAATATGTAGCAAGACGAGACAAGGAGAAGTACTACCATTACACATGCAAGGAAATAGAATCTGAAACTTTTAGAAAAAAGGATAAGATCGGCTCTCCTAAGGCTCCAAGTGATAAAGAGAAAATTCCAGCCTTGTATTAGAATGCTAAAAGACAGTCAAGGATTCATGTTGATTGATGCTGAGAAGCTCATGGAAAAGAATACACATATACCATAAAGATGAAGTGGATCAACAATTGTTTCAACCTGTACCTTATGATCGGGAACCGTTGGTGAATAACGAGAAAATCGAAGCATCATTGACAGCATTATCAAAGGAAAAAGCACCAGGAATTAATGGCATTCCCATTGAAGTATTACAGCAATCAAATGCAGCTCTACCAAGAAATTTGGCCGACTGACTGGAAAAGATCTGTGTTCATACTAATACTGAAGAAAGGTGGCCTGACTGACTATAGAAATTGTCTCACAATTACTCTGATCCCACAAGCCAGCATGATTCTACTGAAGATCATTCAGTAGAAACTGCAAGCATACCTGGAATGAGAACTGCTTGAAATGCAAGCAATGCAATGTGTGCCTTCAAGTCAGTCCTGACTCCTGGCGACCCAGAAGCTCCTGGGTTTTCTTGGCAATGTCACCGGAAGTAGATTGCCAGGCCTTTCTTCCGAGGCAATGGAGGGTTAAGTGATTTGCCCAAGGCCACAAGGAGTGCTAGTGGGAATTGAACCCTGGTTGCTTGGTTACCAAGCCAGTGTTCTAACCACTAGGCTACTTGAAATGCAAGCAGGATTCAGTAAAGGACGAGGAACAAGAGACATCACAGCTGTGAGATAAATCCTTAAAAAATCAAAAGAATATCTACACGTGTTTCATTGATTACTGCAAGGCCTTTGGAGAATCAGCGGCGGCAGATACCGGGGCTTGGCGGCTGCTTCATTTACCAATGATTGGCTGCAGTTTGGAGCTCCTCCCACTTCTTCCCGACATCGGAAGGCTCCTGCAGCATTTAAACGCCAGCCGCCTTTGTGGCCGCGGTCGCGCGACCGAAGGGGCGTGACCAAAGGGGGAACGCCCCTTTGGTGCCCCTTCGGTGCCAATTCGGGGCCTTCGGGCCCAAGTCGTTGGGGGAATGCCCAGAGGACATGCAAAGTGGAAAAGTAAGCTTATAAAACAGTCTTCTAACTCTGCTTCTACTCCAACCATGACTACTGGTCCTATGGATCCAGCATGTGGTTGTACTATCGAATGTTATTTCTGCAGTGCAGACTTCTTCTTCTCTTTCCTCTGGTGCTTCCTTAAGTTCCATCGATAGGACTCCTCCGCCTATCCCTGGACCTTTCCTGGCTCCTGTTTTGGACACATCCTCTTCCGAGGTTTCTTCTGCCTCTGGAGAGGAAGAGAGGGTTTTCTTTGCTGCTATAGCTTCTCCCCGTGAGGTCCCTTCTCCTATTCCTATTTTGGCTGTTAGCGTGGATGGTTTTCAGTCCTTGCCCCAGGCTGTTAATGCTGATGAAATTACCTTATCTGATATTTGGAAACAAGTTTCCGCTACTAATTCTTTATTGTCTAGATTTATGGATCAAACTGCTACTTTTTCTCAACAGGTTGTTAAGAGGGTATATGATGTGGAAGTGTCTGTTAAGAGTTTGTCTCAGCATGTGGATAAGGTGGAGGCACACATAGGTTCTTTGCAGTCTGGGAGCGCATCCACCTTGAAGGATACTTTGCTTCTGTATAAACAAATAGAATCCTTAGAAAATAATTTTCAAGCAAAGAATATTCGTATTTTGAATTTTCCTAAGACTTGTTTTTTGTCATCTGTTTTTTTATTTAAACAGTATTGTAAGGATGTTTTATTACTGTCAGAAGCTGACACCATTATGATTGCTCATTCTTTCTATTTGCCTGTTCGTGCAGCATCTGGGGAATATAGTGGGGTGCAGGGTGAGGACCAGAATGATATTGATTTGACTGATTTCTTGGAAAATTCTCAATCTCTGGTCTCATCCCGTGCCACACTAGTGATTACTTTGGTCAGTCTTGGGGATAAGGCTTTAATTATGAAGGCCTTTTTTTCAAAAAGATTCCTTTTTTTTACGGCCAGAAGTTGTCTATTTTCCCCGATGTTTCCCGATATACGCAACTTCGGAGGAGGTCCTTTCTCCAGCTTAAGCCTCGAGTTTTGGCTGGGGGAGGAACCTTTTTTCTTTGATTTCCTTGTAAGTGTTTGATCACCATACAGGGGATTGATTATATATTTTCAGATCCTACTCAGCTTGAAACCCTTCTAGTTTCACTTCAGGTTTGAGATAAATTTATTTGATTTTTTTTTTTGTTTCTGGTTAGGTAAGGTAGCCTTAAAGTTATTGCCTTGGTGTCTCTTTACGCTGTATTCTCCAATCTCCAGGAACAAGCAGGAATGAGTCTTCACATATGGGTACGTCGGTACCGACGGAGCCTGCGCGGGAACACTCCCCAGCATCCAATCAGAAAGCTTTTGGGAGCATCCCTCAGCACCTGCGTGCTGTTTTCCCGCCTTTCCAACTGTCTCTCCTCAGTTTTCGTTTTTCCGCGGAGCCGGCAGGACGTCCTCCTGTCACCGCAGAAAATTTTTTCTTTAATTCTTTAAATCTTGTTTTCTTGTGGTCGCGGCTGTTTTCCCGCCTCCACCGGTACCGCCGGTGGGTTTTTTCTTTTCTTTTTCTCAAACTTTGGGAGTTTTTTTCCCTCAGTTTCTGTCTTACATTTTTGGGCCTGAAAGGCCTCTCCATTATGGAGCCTTCTTCTCCTAAGAAGTGCCTTAGCTGTGGAGACACAGTTTTCTTTTTAGACTCCCATAACTGGTGTCTAACCTGTTTGGGTCCTGACCCCTTTCCTCCGGAGCCATTAAGCTACAATTTTATGAGAAGAGATTTTCCATTTCGAGTTTCCCTCGATACCAAGTTCCCTTCCAGTGTCAGGGCACCGACCTTTTCTTCTCTACAGGATCAGGTAACCCACAAACAGTCTGTTAAGACTAGCAATCCTTGAGTGGTAGGTCTCATGCCAAGCATGATGACGGCTCCGGCCTTGCCCTCAAGACCCTATTGGCTTCAAAGCTCCGGCAGGAGTCTTTGGTCTCCAAAGCCTTTCAGGGGTTTCAGGTTGTTCCTGGGGCTCACCCCTCACAGAACATACCTGAGCCATGCTCGGTGGTGGCATCCGCTTCGAGCGGTACCGATACCCTGGCATCGGCACTGGTGTTGAGCGATCCACTCCTCACCAGGGATTGTCATCTGGCGTTCTCGGTACCTTCGAGACCGATCGATACGTCCCAGATTGACTTTCCAGTATCGGCAGCATCGCCGATACGACCACCGACGTCGGTACCCTCCAGACATGCATCGATAGACTCGCTTCCTTCGATGCCGAGTCTGGAATCGATATCTAGTCTGGAAGACTGGGTACCAACGCGTCTCGGAACCGACGCTTACCGATTCCGGATGCGCGGTACCGAGGATACTCACCAAGGGTTTTTGGTTACCTCGGTACTGCTTGAGCAGCCTCTGATGACTGCTTCGATGTCGGTATCGCCTTTGATTCCAACACAGCTACCGGTATCGGCATCGATGCCGGTACCTGCAGTAACATCGGGACCAGCTCCTTCCATGCCTTTTTCACCACGATCGCTCCTTTCTATACCTAGTTTGGAGTCGATACCTGGCATGGACGATGCAGTACTGACTGTCTCAGGTTATAACCGCCGGTACCAGTATCCATCCATTAGAGATCCTTTCCTGCACCGGACAAGTACATCCTCCGGTGCCCAGGCTAGTTCTTCAGCTTTAGCCTGTCCAGGGATGGTTCCCATTGGAGATCCTTCTTTTCAGAAATTTCTCCTTGACATGGCAACATTCCTTGCTATTCCTATCCCTGGCTATGATCCTACAAAAGGTTCTTCTGGGGAAAAGGAAAATATAATGCTTCCTTTACATCATTCTTTGCAGGATCTTCTCCTGAGAATATGGGAAACGCCTTTAAGGGTTTCCTCACCTTCTACAGCAACTAATCTTCTGTATCAGGTGCCCCCCTCTCCAGGCTCTCAAAAGAATCAACTTCCCCATCATTCCATTGTTGTGGAATCAGCAATGAGGAAGGTAAAAAGCAAGAAGAAGCATTCTTCTTACCCACCAGGTCGTGCATCTAGAACACTAGATGCCTTTGGACGTCAAACCTTCCAAACATCTATGCTGGCAACAAGGATTCTCTCTTATATTTTTTATATGAGTCTATCCCTTCAGGAGGTCACAAAGACATTGTCTCTTTTGACTCCTTTTCTATCAGAGCCCAAGGCTGCAGACTATTCCTTACTACTTAGTCATAGCCAAAATATCTCTTGGTTTCTTTCTCGTGCTTCCCTAGACTCTTTTGAGTCTGTTAGCAGAACCTCTGCTATAACCATAGGAGCACGACGTAGGGCCTGGCTCCAAGCCTCAGACTTGAACAAATGGGCACAACAAAGACTGGGTAATACTCCTTGTACTGGAGAAAACCTCTTCAATAGGGAGTCTTTACGTCAGGTTGCTCATTGCTCCACTGACTTCCCTGTTTCTGAGGGCTATCCTAAGCCTTCTCCTTCCCCAGTAGGTAGGAAATGTCCTACCAAACCTTCTTTCCCTAAGAGAAGAAGGTTTTATTCTTCTCCGGCCCATCATACAGATGTTCCCAAACAAGGGAAACCTCGCTCTGGTCTGAAGAATCCAAACTCAAGCCAGGAAAATTAACCCTCAATAAAGTTCTAATTAATCTTTTATAACCTACAGCAGAAGTTTTTTCATTTAAAAGTCTACACATGGATTCCTGTTTTTCCAGGACATCCACTTGCTCTTAGGTAGGCTGAGCTGTCAGGAAATTCATGTCTATGGATCACAGGGTTTTTCCTCTTCTTTTTACTATGAAGAGAGGTTTGCCAACTATCTCATGATAGTTTTTTCCTGTACCACCATGAATTCCATTTTTTTTTCTTCTGCAGACTTACCATATGGCAAGTCTCCCTTCAGCTCCTATTTTTTCTTTACCCTCTTTTTCAGGGCCTTCCCTGTAAGAGTGGTACCATACCACTAGAAGGTTTTCTTAGCCTTTCTGGTCTTTCTGTCCTTCTAGTGTAGAGTTTTCTCTGGAGTAACCTCCCTGCTTTCATCTGGGCAGCTCATCAGACATGATCAGGATTGTCTCCTCTTGTTCTGTCTGTTCTCTCTGTTAAAAACAGAAGGATTCTCTCTGCTGTTCTATTCAGCAGCTGCCCATGCAGGTGTTCCAGTGAATGGACTACTGGTACTTTTCTCTAAGTTCCAGTCTTGTCTTCCACTACTTTTTCTCTAGCCTTAGTAGTGCTTCCAAGATAGTGCTTCATCTATCTTGGATAATCCTTATCGCTTCTTTTCTGCCATCTCCAAATCCCTGGAGTTGGCAGCATAATTGAAGTGGCAGCTGGTTTTCTCCAACAGCCAGTTTTTATTTCCCAATTCTGCATTATGCTCTGCAATCCTACTGAGAAGCTTTCCACTATGGGCCCTTGCTAGAGAGCATGGGGATTTTTTCTCTAATTACTATCCTATATGGTTGAAAAAGTCTTCCTCAGTCATTCCTCATGACTGTAAGGGTTCTTACACCCTTCTATTTCCTTTTAATAAAGGACATAAGCCTTCTCTATGTGACAGTCTAAAGAGTTACCCATTTCCTACAGGAAATATGCTCTTTTTCCTTGCAGCTTGTCCTCATGGTATCCTAATCCTTTATGGACAGCACATATTTAATTAAACAACGCATGATACCGCCCCCCCCCCTTGTCCCTCAAGTGGGTCAACCTGGTATCTCATCCTCTGCGTTTTCGGTCCATTCACCATGTTAGAGTTCTACCGGACTCAGGACTTGCTGCTTACAGACTGATATTATCCTCTGTTTTTTCCACTCAACCATCCTGGTTATTTCACTGGATAGTATTCCTGCTCCATCTTAACCAGAGGGAACAGATTCTCTGTATCTTTTCAAGTAGGTTCTACCTTCTTGTTATTAGATGAATCGTTCCTCTTCACATCTCCCATGTGAAGGTCCCTATAGACATATCTCTGTCTGCTTAATTACAGACATTTATCTTTAGACCTATATAGTCATATATGTTCATATGTCTACATACTTATCTTTCTAACGGTCTGTGCTCATTAAGGGTTTTTTCCTTCTTGTATGTTCCAGACAGTGGGCTTGCACATGTTCATTCTATTCCACAGTATGTTAAACTATTATGCACACGACCACTGCTGTGGTGCTGACAGTTCTTACCATAACCCTAGGTTCAGGTATCCCTGAAGCTCCATACAACAATATCTTCCTACCTCTCTTCAGTTAGGGAAGACATGGTGGATCTTCAGTAGATCTGAAATTTTCACCTCAGATATCTGTCCTTTCTTGGGCATACAGGGTGTCTCCCATACCCCTTCTTCCCTCAAGAACTAGGCCAGTTGTCCAAATCGGTCAGTCTTCCTCTTTTGCTCCTAACTATGATTAACTCTGTAGCCAAAAGAGTTTTCAGCTTTTTCCATAAAGCTTCCCACTAAAGACTTACCGTTTTTGTTCTACCCCAGTTCAATCCTGGGGTCACCTGTCACTTCCAGTTTTTGACCTTCACCTTCGCTTCAGTGAGGTCACCTTGAAGATTCTTCTACTGGATTTCCAGTAGAATCCGTCAGACTCTCTACTTTCTGCAATTCAGTAAGTGAGGTCCCTATTGTGATTGTTTATTTTGTTATATTTCCTGATGATTATCATACATACAAGGACTCTTTTCAACTCCTACCCTCCGTCCTCGGGATGCCTGGCCATATGAGGTGTAACATGTTCAATCTCCAACATGTAGGGCTCCAGGCATCTTAGCTTGGGAGTCCCCATATGTGAAGACTCATTCCTGCTTGTTCCTGGAGATAGCACAGTTACTTACCTGTAACAGGTAATCTCTGGGAACAGCAGGAATAAGTCTTCACAACCCACCCACCTCCCCTAGGAGTTTTATCTCTCTATCTATCTTTCCTCTCTCTTTCTCTTTGTCTCAGCTATAAAACTCAACTGAGGAGAGACAGTTGGAAAGGCGGGAAGACAGCACGCAGGCGCTGAGGGATGCTCCCAAAAGCTTTCTGATTGGAGGCTGGGGAGCATTCCCGCGCAGGCTCCGTCGGTACCGACGTACCCATATGTGAAGACTTATTCCTGCTGTTCCCAGAGTTCACCTGTTACAGGTAAGTAACTGTGCTTAATGTGGACTGTGTGGCGGATTTGAAGTTTATACTTTTTTTTTTCTTTTGGACTTCTTGATATATGCTGTACCGCTTATTTTTCTTTTGTATCTTGTGTTTGGAATGCATTAATTGAAATTAAAAAAAAAAAAAAAAAAAAAACCTGCAAGGCCTTTGATTGCATAAATCATGAAAAATTCTGGGCCACATTAAGAAACATGGGTATACCAGAATATCTGATAGTTCTCATGCACAACGTTTACATTGATTATGAAGCAATAGTTCAAACAGAGCAAGAAGAAATAGAATGGTTTGAAATTTATGTATTTGTTTTTATATACCGCACTTATCAAGATCAGTGCGATTTACATATAACATGAACAGTAAGCCATTTACAAAGAACAGGAAAATACTTAAAACTTAGAACCATGGAACAGATATTATATAGGAATTAAGAACAGGCAGCAATACATTAAATGTTAAATAGGGGAATGAACTTGGAGTGTGCAAGGGGGAGAACTAAAAGCAAGCTGGATAATAGAGTCATAGCACCAGGTCTAGTTAGGGTGGCTGGTTGTAGGCTTGTTGAAACAAGTATGTCTTTAAGGCCTTCCTGAAGGATGACTGGTCTGAGATGGCTCGGATTGCTGGAGGTAGGGTGTTCCATAGGGTTGGTGCATATAAATAAAAGGCACGATTCTTCATAGCTTGGGTGCATATCCTTATTACTGAGGGGATGACAAGTGAGTTTACCATGCATGGTCTCCTGATTCTGTTTTGAGGGGCACGTTGTACGAGTGCTGCAAGGGAGGTCGCAGACATGCTGTGAAGTGACATGAAGGTAAGTGGAAGGGCTTTGTAGATCAGTTGGCTTGTCAACGGGAGCCAGTGTAGCTGAATCAAGAGGAGCATGATGTGTTTGAATCTGGACGCACCGAGGAGTATTCGGGCAGCTGTGTTCATGGCCAATTGTAATGGCTGGAGAGTGTGCTTCGGCAGGCCATGGAAAATTATGTGGGCGTAGTTCAGGTGAGGAAATATGAGAGCTTGGTAAATTGGAGAAAGCCAGATTCCCCTGCTTTGACTCTGTTGAGTATCCAGTCATTACAAATGACGCTGCTTGATATAATCACTGTAGATTAAATGAAGCCTGGTAGTTGGTGTGCTTTTCTAAAAAGTTGGGAAACATTTTGGAATTGATTGCCCCCTCCTTGAGGGAAATCTGAAGCAGAAGAAACCTCTGTGGGTAAGTGAACACACCTTTTGCTTGGTAATTTTGGTGACTTAAAACTTGGCTCAAAAGAGATGGTGGACTTTATTTTTAAAATTTTGTATTTTTTTTCACATTTTTTAAAACAGCGGATACATCTGTCTCTATACCTGTTTTAGGAACGAATAGCCATCCGAAAAGTGCTCAGTTTGGCAACCTAACAACTGTATAGAGGACAGAATGCCCTCTCCTCTTAAAAAAAAAAAAAAAAAGTTTACTCCTTCAAAAATATGTCAATAAATAGAGGGGCCTTTTTATTAGCTGCCATGTCACTGCTTGTTTCCATTTGCAAAATTTCAGGATGGGATGTACTGTATATCTGGCAAGTCTTATGTGATGCATTGTTCTCTAGAACAGTTGTTACTTGTTGATTGTAAACTGCTTTGACTGTTAGAAAAGTGGTATAGAAAAAAATGTTAAATAAATAACTGTACATTATAAAAAAGCATTGCAGGCTCATCTGTTCCCAGACCTGCCTCATTCATATATGACATGCGCAAGTTTCTAAAATTTATTGAAAACCTATGTTCCTGACCCATTATTGTGCATGTCCTTGTTTCGTTTTTTTTTTGTTTTTTTTTACAAGAGACATTTAGTTTCAAGGCAGAGAGAGGTTGATTTTAGATGGCATTTACATGTGCCCACCTTCTCTGTCCCCCTCCCCCACCCCAAATTTTGGATGTTTTGATTTGGACGTCCCAGTTTGCACCTAAACAGCCTTTCTAAAATGTGCCTTCACATGAATTCTTTGCTTCAGTCTCTATTGAAGAAGACATGAAGAAGGTGGCCATGCCATAAAAGATATTTAATGGCAATAAGTCAGAAAAGCTGAATCAAATTTCAGTGAACATGGAAGATGATATAGAACAAATTGATAAACTAAAGAGCAGCAAATCATCTGGACTGGGTGGTAGATACCCAAGAGAGCTGAGAGAACTCAAAGATGAAACTGCAGAGCTACTATTAGGTAAAAATTTATATCATAAAAACATAAGATATGCCATACTGGGTCAGACCAAGGTCCATCAAGCCCAGTATCCTGTTTACAACAGTGGCCAATCTAGGTCATACGTACCTAGCAGTTTCCCAAAGGACACAGGTTCTGCAATGCTTGTACTAGGTCAAACATTGATATCCTGGGTCCCTTCTTAATAATGGTTTATGGACCTTTCCTCCAGGAACTTGTCCAAACCTTTTTTAAACCCAGCTACACTAACAGCCTTTACTACATCCTCCGGTAACAAATTCCAGAGTTTGATTACACGTTGAGTGAAAAAATATTTTCTTTTATTAGTCTTAAATAGTTTACCCTGTAGCTTCATTGCATGTCCCCTAGTCTTCCTATATTCTGATAACGTAAACAGTCGATCTACGTTTACCTGTTCCACTCCGTTTATTAATTTATAGACTTCTATCATATCTCCCCTCAGCCGTCTCTTTTCCAGGTTAAAGAGCCATAACCTTTTTAGCCTTTCTTCATAAGAGTATCCTTCCATCCCCTTTACCATTTTGGTGGCTCTTCTCTGAACCTTTTCTAATAACGCTATATCCTTTTTAAGATACGGCGACCAGAATTGCACACAATATTCAAGGTGCCGTCTCATTATAGTATATCATTATAGTAGCAGAGGATTGGAGGGTGGCCATCATAATGCCTATTTATAAAAAGAGCTCCAGGGCTGATCCAGGAAACTACAGACCAAAGGACCTAACATTGGTTCAGGACAAAATGGTGGAAACCATTATTAAGAAAAAAAATTACCGAACACATGGACAGACATGGTTTAATGGGACAGAGTCAACATAGATTTAATCAAGGGAAGTTTAACCTTACAATTTGTTACATTTCTATGTGTGTCAGGTGGAATTTGATCTTTGTTTAGTGTTTTTCAGTCCTTATACCGGTAAGTATGAAAATTGTTTGAGGGGGATGTCAGAAGAAGAGGTGTAGTAATTCCTGATATCAGAAAAGAGCAGGCCGATCTCAAGTGAACTGAGATCTTGATGCATTGGTCTCATCCTGAAAGAAGGCGCTCATAACCCAGCTTTCTAAATGTATAAAAAACTGATATAGTAACATTGAAAATGAGGGCAGAAATTGACAAGAGTTTTCAGTAAGTGAATGCTCTCTTTCCTATAATTGCTTATCAGTTAGCTTCACATAAAATCCCCGAGAAGAGTAATAGTCTTGCTTTCCAGAAGAACTCGTGTATTTTATGGGCCTCCTTTTTTCACTTTACAAGTTGGAATACTTCAGCTGAATCTCTACCATGATGCTTACACATTTTTACTTTTTTTGTCTTTAAAGGATTGTCACTTTACAATTCGTGGAGGCAAGTTAAAAGAAAATGGAGAATATCAATTGCCAGTAGTGGTTCTTATGTTGAATCTGCCCCATTCAACTAGAAACTCACCAACATTATTAACTCCTGGTTTGATGGAGAACCTGTTCCATGAAATGGGCCATGCAATGCATTCCATGCTGGGTCGTACTCGTTACCAACACGTGACTGGTAAGTTTCAACAGCAGTAAATTTGAACAAGTAATTTTAATAAAATCCAGTCTCTTATTTTTTTAGATCTAATGCAGCATATCTGATGGTTTATACCTTTGCTTTGTTTAACTTCTTGTCTGTTTTGTGATTTAATCTGTAAGGCCTAATGTTGGATAAGATCCCTTCCCGGGGTACTGAATAGCAGAAGGTTTTCCCAAGTCAAGCCCTTGATTTCTGTGGGGACTAATGAAAGAAAGTTCACAAGGCTTAATTCAATGAGGGCCATATTCAAAAGATTTGTCTGTCTAATTTTGGAGTTTGGATCTAAATTACACCCCTACTGAGCAGATGAATGTAATCTGGAAAAAGCAGATCAGCCTGTGCCCCAACTATTCTTTCCTGAAGTTACCTGGATAAGCCCTGCTGAGTATACAGATAATTTTTCTGGTCAATGGTTCTTTGAATATGGAACTGTCTGTTGGTTACATTTATCAAGGATTTTAGGTATATACAGAGCATTGTGGAAAATCTTTGATAGATGGGGAATTTTGAGGGTAACTATTCTGTCCTCTGACCTTGCAAGCTCATTTTCAAGGAGAACACTTCATCAACTTTCCCTTTTGAAAATCCACCTGTGCATTTTGCATATGCATGGAGCAAATGCAAGGTACAGGCATAGTTTGACATTTTCAATGTGTCCCTTTCCCTTTTTCATATAGCTAAAAGCATGTGTGCTGTGAAAAGCTTATGTACTTTAACCAACAATGGAAGACTAGGGAAGGGTGTTTTCCCTTGGGTAACCACCCATTTACCTGCAGAAAGTGACATTTTATTTACCAGATAATGTCCTTTCCTTGAGTCCTGCTAGACCAGTCCAGGCAAGTGGATTGTGTTCCCCTACCAGCAGATTAGTGGAGACAGAGAACCAATGAAAAGCCCAGGTTTCAATGACATCACTCCTGTGCCTCTATCCGCCTCAGCCACTAGGAGTCCCTTCAGTATTCGTCCCAAAGCAAATGGGAGATACAGAGCAAACCTCACACAATCGCAATGAGAACTGTGTACAGGAAGCTGGAAATAGAAGCCTGTCAGTAGAATATGAGTCTGCAGAGCCAAGTATAAAATCATGGCGGACCCAAGAGTACCACAGCAGAAAAAAACAGTAATACAGTTTCAGGGGCGGGTCCTGGACTTGTTTAGAAGGACTCAAGGAAAAGGACATTATCTGTTTAGTAAAATATCACCTTCCATATTGTCCTTCTAGATCAGTCCAAACAAATAGTATGTACCAAAGCTAGAACACTACTGGGCAGGAAGAAGGCACAGCAGCTTGTAGAACTCTTAAGTCGAAGGCCGTGTCCGCCTGTGCATGGACATCCAAACCGTAATGCTTGACAGAAGTGGAAAGTGATCCTGATGTTGCTGCAGGGGCTACCGAGCTCCGTTCCATCCACGAGGATGCTTGTGCTTGGGTAGAATGGACACGCAGACCCTCCATAACTGGCCAGTTCCGTAACAGATATGAGGCAATAGCCTCCTTAATCCAGCGCCCCAAAATCAACTTGGTCGCCGTATCACCCTTGCGCGGACCAACAAATAGCACAAAAAGATGGTCTGACTTATGAAAGGAATTCGTTACCTCCAAGTACTGGAGAAGCACCCTCTGGACATCCTTAAGACAAAAATCCTTATCCTTCCCCTGACACTGCTTCTTAGAGAATGAGAGCAAGCAAACCACCTGGTTCACATGAAAGGGAGGCAGCACTTTAGGCAAGAAGGAAAGTACAGGCTCAGAGATCTGCCGTGCAGAATAAATTGAGACAAAACGGTTTTGAGCATCAAATCCTTCAAGAGGTAGCATGCTTCAGCAGCTCAAAGGGGGCTGCTATCAGGGCCCTGAGCACCAGAGAGAGATCACAGCAAGGGATTGCAGACCCAAGGGGAGGACGCAGGCATCGAACCCCTTGAAGAAAACATGAGACATCTGGAAGCAAGACCAAGGACTTGTCTGCCACTGGACCACGAAAACAGGCCAAAGCTACCACCTGAACCTTCAGGGAACTAAGTGAGAGGCCCTTCTCTAGGCCATTCTGCAGAAAGGCCAACAGGGAGGACGCCTTGGCAGCCACAGGAGCCAAGTGCCGTGCACCGCACCAGCGCTCAAAGACACAATATCTGTATGTATGCTAGCTTGGTAGACCTCTTCCAAGCACCAAGTATGGTAGAGATTACTGCTGGAGAGTAGCCCTTATATGCTATCAGTCTCCTTTCCAGAGCCATGCATAAGCGAGAAGGGAGCTGGGTTCTCCAGTATGATCAGTCCCTGCCACAATAGCCCCTGAGACGTAGCAGCTGAAGAGGAGGCACTTGAAAGAGCCGCATCAGGTCTCCGAACCATGGTCTCCGTGCAGATTGGTGCTATCAGAACAATCCTGCCCAGGTGGCAATCTATACACCAAATCACATGCCTCACCACGGACCATGGAGGAACACATACAGCAGCTGCTGACTAGGCCAAGGCTGGGTCAGGGCATCGATGCCCTTGGACCCATCTCCCAGTGGCGATTGATGAATTAGCACACTGACATTGGAGCGGGTTGCCATCAGATCCATTTCATGCCACAGATGGAGCCTAACATATCAACTCAGGTAATTTGTTCCAGGCATAAGGTGCAGCAAGGTAGAAAGATCGAGGTCTGGAGTTGGCAGTAGAACAGAAGGGCACAAATAGAAGGGATCTGCCAAAAGAGCAGAGTTCCCTCAGCAGCTGCCGCCGCCCCCCCCCCCCCTCCCCCAGCTGCCACTGATTCCATCTCGGGGGGAGGGGGAGGCAGGCAACAGTATCAGCAGTATTTCAAAAGGCGATGGCTTTTTGCCACCGCTTTCTTCCCCACGGTGGCAAAAAGCCACTGCTTTTTGAAATACTGCTACTGCTGCCTCCCCTTCTCGTGCTGGAATCTGCAGCAGCTGGGGGGGATGATGCAGTTCGTCATATGTGCCGCTGCCGGTCATATGTGCCGCTGCCGCCCACCCGGGCCGACTGCCTAGCTTGCCTAGTGGATGGGCTGGCTCTGCTTGCACTGAGCAAAATAGCTTAAACAGAGTGGAAGAGGTTAGAATTGCAGAGAGAGAAAGCCAGGGAAACTTCTCCCATTGACATTGTTTTTGACTTTGGGAAAGTCACTTCACCCTCCAATGCCTCAGGTTCAACTTATGCTAGAAGCCCTCTGAGGACAGGGAATACCTACTGCATTGGAATTGTAACTTGTCTTAAATTTATTTAGAAAGGTCAGTAATTAAACCTTAAAAATAAATCCAAACCCACACCCAGTCTGTGACATGTAATATGCTGCAAGCATGACAAAGATATCCTTAGGAACAAAAGAATTCATGGTACTTCTCTCCTTCTTTAACAGATGTCTGCTTGTGTAAGGGCCTCAGGGAAACTGAACATACACCATCAATCTGTCTATACTAGGGATAAAGGGCCGTGCTTGTGGAAATAGTCTTAAATTTTTGGGGATAATTACAGCTCTGTCTGACCTTTGATAGCTTGATGTTGGTAACAAAGTAGATATCAACAAAGCGATATAGAATCTAGTGTGATCCTTTTTCTGCTTGATTTGGTTGACTTTGGCATATTTTGACCTATGAGTGCTGTCATCTCTTAATTTTGGCATACATTTTTTGCAGTTGTTTTTATATTGCTATATAGTACAACTTTCTGAGTGTCCCTTTTGGGGAAAAATATAAATTAGGGTTGTGCATTCAAGATTTGTTTGGGAACCTAAAAATTTAAAGTGTGTGCAAATCACTTGTAGACACATATACATATGAATTAACACACATACTATTGATTTGCACACTTGAAAAAGTTTTAGTACATATAGAGTGCATGTCTAAAGAATAAATATGTGAAAAGAACATGAAAAAGCTGCCTGGAAATCATGAAAATTTCATTTTAAATGAGCACAAACTAAGCTTTTATTTTGACCATGCACACCTGTAATATAAATCCCTTGTGATAATTTTGTTTCCCTCTTCTGCAACTTTTCTGTTTCAGTGTTTCAGCTGGTATTACGGCTGACCCAGCTCACAGTGGCTTGATAGAAGAGGGACACAGTGTCTCGATTTGAAATTCAGACTCTTCACATGGAATTTTGGAGCTCTGAATGCAGTTTTTTAAAAGTCTGGATTTTTTTTTAAGTCATTTGTTTATTCGTTTATTGCATTTGATATACCGCCCTTTGTTTTAGGCATACAGAGCGGTATGCAGAAATTCATGTGCCTGCCAGTTTCCTCCTGCTCCTTTGGTTTTTCAGCTCAACCAAGGCCGAGATCTGAGCAATGAACCTTCATTTACAACTACCTATAGATTTTTTTCCCTTTTTTATTTCTCCTCCCAACTCACTTAGTCCAGTTATTGCACCAACAGTTTTTGACTCGGAGTCATGTTCCAGGGTTCCTTCCAAAATTCTACAGTCGTGGGCCCTCAGTTTGGGTTAGATATTGTCGTCATTGCACAATGACTGAGACTTCCCCATCAACTCACACAACTCCAGCTCTGACTGGCCTAGGGAATAGGAATTGTTTATTTGTTTATTTTATTTATTTAACAGTTTTTATATACCGTCTTTCTGAAAATCAAGACGGTTTACAGTAAACATAACAATGCAGTGTGTTATGACTGCTCACATTGAACATGTGTATAATAACAGAACTTTTTACAAATTGAATTGAAGCCGGGTCCTCAGAACTGCTAGTTTGTAGGGCTGACACTGGACTAGCTTATGAGACAAACTTTTGAATAGTTAATTAAAAACTAGAATTTGTATTTCGACATTTTGCAACTCCTCTCCATGCTAGCATAATGCACTGAGTGACAAAGTTTATATCCAAGCGTGTTACCATATTTTTCTGGTGCTTTAGTACAGTGCAATGCTTTGTTCTGATTTTTACCTCACTTACAATGCTGTCAAAACTTGTCCTAAAGACATAATAGACAGGCTTACAAACAAAATTATAGGGGCAGCTACACCAGGTGTGCTTTATTAATTTCACAGCTAGTCAGGACAAAGTTGCAATATTTTCTTGTTGACCTTTGCATTCATGAAGCTTTTTAATGCCCTTGGCAAAAGAAGCTTTAGGATCAATTACCGACTTCAAAGAGAAGATAATATTCTAACTCTTCATTTAATATTGTAACTATTTTCAGAATTCTTTCAGTAAACTGGTGTTTTGCATATTCATTAATGCTTTAGTTTTGTAAGAAAATTCTAGGTAAGAAAAGTGCACTTGACAATGAGCTTTTTTTTCTAAAGAGTTGAATCTGTATGTAAGCAAAACACCCTTTTATTAGGAACCACCTTGTGCATATTTATCCATCTGAGACAAAGTACACTAAACAAACCTGGTGGCTGCTGTTGGTTGTTCTGTACACTCTGTATGTTTCTCATTTAAGCTGCCTTATAGGGCGAGTTTCATATCTGAAGACCGTAAATATTGACCTTTTGCATTTGTATTCTAAAATCATAGGAATATTTCTTAGGAAAAAACAGATTTGACTTTGTAGGCCAGTGTTTCTCTGCCAGTGTGCTTTAGTGGTAACAGCCAGAGGTCTGCATAGGCATGGCCTCAAAAGCACTTGGCCCATCTCCATTGGACATTGCCTCAAAGAACAGCCTTACAGCCTTGCGCCAGCCCCTCCCTCCCTAAACTTAATACAGAGACCGGGGGATGGGGATATACCTACAGAAAAGTGGCGGGTTGCCCTATCAGGCATTTGGGCATGGTTCGGTGATGCCAATCTCATGATTGATTAACTTATTTTACAGCTGTGGGGATATGTGAAGAAAGCCCCCAGGTAAGTGAAACATTAAATACCTCTGGGTAATATGGGTAACATCTGGAAGCAGTGTGTATAAATGCCCGTAACATGGGAAATAATATCTCAGATGTTGAGACTTTAATGCTTAATAATAATAATAATAATGGAAGAGACTGACTTGGATTTAGTGGTGGTTACGGAGACATGGTTCACGGAAAACCATGACTGGGATGTAATTTTAGCAGTCTATATTTTATTCAGGAAGGATAGGGTAGAAAGAAGGTGAGTTGGAGTGGCACTATATTTAAAAAATAATATTAAAGCTATAGAATTTCAGGGCTTAAAAGGAAGAGAGAAGGCACTGTGGGTTAAACTAGAAAGAGGGAAAAGGAAATCCATTTGCATTGGCGTTATATACAGATTCCCCTCACAGGGCGTAGAAGTGGATGAAGATTTATTAGAAGACATACACAGTATTGCTATGAAAGGAGAAGTGCTACTGATAGGTGATTTCAGTATGCCGGATGTGGATTGGCACATCCCTGTTGTGATGTCATCTAGAAGCAAGGAGATCCTGGATTCTATACAGGGAGAACTATTCAGACAGCTGGTAACAGAACCCACACATGATGGGGCCGTACTGGACTTTGTGCTTACCAATGGGGAAAGTGTTTTTGATGTTACAGTGGGAGATCATCTCGCATCCAGTGATCACCAGATGGTATGGTTCAGTATTAGAACTAGGGCTGATAAAATCCATTCAAAAGCGAGGGTCTTAGACTTTAGGAAAACTAACTTTGTCAAGATGGGACAATACCTCAAAGTGAGATGGGAACAGCTGGGGGATGTAGAAAAACAGTGGACAAAACTGAAAGGGGGATTTCTATGGGTGTATGTATGTTATGTGAGATGGATCCTTGAAAAGACAAAATACCAAAAGGATATCTATGTGGGTTTTATTTCTTTTATTTTTCTTTTTGCATTTATCCAAATTACAATTAGAAGCAACAATGAAAATAAAACATATAAAGTAAGCCCAAAACATAACATAACTATGCAATCATTCATAAAGTCCGCCAAATAAAAATAAATTGGGAGCCTCTACACAAAAGATAACAGTTAATCAAAGTACACAAAAGCGAATTCAGAGCATAAACAATAATATCCCTCTTTTAATCATCACCCACTGGACTGTATTCAACCATTCTTCCCCTTTAAGAAATCCTCAAATTGGAAAGGGTCGAAAAAAGTGTAAGAAACACTTTGAAATGAGACTAAGCATTTACAAGGCAACTTAAGAAAGAAATTTGCACCAAGCGCCAAAGTACATGGTCAGAACTCTAGAAAAGATTTGCGCAGCAGCTGTGTAGAGCAGCATATATTCGGGAAGACCAAAATGGGTTCCCGCAAAATAATTTACTCCTTTTTTTTAAATTTTAAATTCAAAATTTGGTTCTTATCTGATTCAGAGAAACAAGACACCAATAGTGTAGCCCGTATAGGAATCTCATCTATAGAAAATTTCAAGAAGGCTGTTAAGTCTAAGCTTTCAGGGGAAACCAGCTGATCCAATTCTCCTGCCTCCTCTGAATTAACTGGCACCTTCAAATCCCTTGCAAATAATAAATATTATTGGCCTGGAAGTTGTCCGCACCTGGAAAGGATAACACCTCCTTTAAATATTTCTTAAATAAGATCAAGGGCGTCAGAAGACGAATACATGAAAAATTTAAAAATCTAAGTTTTTGCACCCTGGAAGCATTTTCCAATCCCTCCATACGGCGGTGAATTAGTAAGCTATCCTTAACAGATGAAGTAGCTATGGTTTGTAACGCAGCAATCTGGCCATCTACTTTAACACCATCGGCCTCTAGCTTATTGGCTGAAAGTGAAGACGATCTAAAATATTTACTTCTCAAGATGAAGGAACATAGTTTTAAAATGGACTTGCACCTTAATGTGAAGAAGACAAAGATCCTGACAACATCAATAAGTTCATCATTGATGGAGAAGAAATTGAAATAGTGGACAACTTTTAATCTGCTTGGATCAATAATCAATAAAGAAACAACAAGCAGTCAATAAATCCAACACTATATTGCTCTTGGCAGAATGGCTATGTAGGACCTAGACAAGATTCTCGAGCAGGGATATAGCTCTCCATACAAAGATTTGACTTGTCCAAGCCATGGTATTTTCAATAACTTTGACTTTCATACTTTAGAAACATCATGCGAAGAGAGAGGATCATTTGAGAAAGAAATCATGCTTAGCAAGGTTGAAGGTCAGCAGAAAAGAGGTCAACAACGAGATGGATTGATACAATAACAGCAGCTATGGATGCCACTCTATCAACAATTAGCTGCCTGACTGAAAACTGAACACAATTAAGGACCACTATCCAGAGAGTTGCCATGAGTTCACACCAACTTGACAGCACTTAACAACATAATCAGTATTTCAAATTTGCTTTTTATTTTTATTTTTTTAATTATATAGCCTAGAGGTAAGTTGCTTTCTTTTCTCCAGGAACAAGCAGGAAGTCAGTCCTCAGATATGGGTGACGTTGGCGCCGATGGAGCCCACACAGTAGCGTCTCCTCAGCTTTCAAAGAAAGCCTTTGGGAGATGCACCATCCATGCATGGTCCCCTTCCTGCCCAAGGATGCCATCTTGCTTCAGTCTCCATTTTTCCGCAGATCCCACCAGACATGTGTTTGGTTTCCCTGGAAAAAGTGTTACGTTTTCTCTAAGTTTTTCTTTCTCCGGTCGTGTACTGGTTCCCTTTCTCACCCCTGAGCTCGCTTGCCTTGGCATCATATCTTGGGTTCGTTCTTTTTTTTTTTCTTTTCTTTTTTCTAGAGTTTCTTGACCGGTTTTGTGCACTTTTTCACTATCTGGGCCTGAGGCTTTCAACCTCGCGGGGACCGTCTTCCGAGGCAGCATGGTCTTCCCGAGGTTCCGGAGTTTCAGAGAGGGCCCTGGAGTGTGATGTCACCAGAAACTCAGGTAGAGTCCATCTTGTGGAAAAAGGACTCCCACTGCTGCTGACGGCTCTTGATGACCTTAAAGATATCATCTTCTTGCAGAAACCATAGTCCAAGGGATTAAGGTCTGGCCCTAGGCATCGGAGGCAGCAGTCGTGTGGGTCAGTGCACGACATGGTGTGGGTGCATCGGTCACAGTGCTTAAAACCACTGGCAGAGGCCATAGTGGGGAAGACGGTCCACGCGAGGTTGAAAGCCTCAGGCCCTGACAATGAAAAAGGGCACAAAGCCAGTTGAGAAACTCTAGAAAAGCCCAAGAAAAAGTCCAAGGAAAAGCCCTTGGAAAAAGCCCTTGGAAAACATACGAAAGACAGAGAGGTACATAGACGAGACCTACAGGGATATAGCCCTGAAGTCCCACCTCCAGTCTGGCACCATCCCTGTTGCCATGGAGGAGAGAGGTCACGTGACAGGAGAGCATCACCCTGGTGTGGCAGGACGTGATCCTGTAACTAGGACCTGTCCTCCAGGTGATGTAAAACCCTCTCACACTGAGGACGTTTCTCCAGGGCCATGTGCCCATGAGGGAAGAGTTAGGATAGCTGTTATAGTTGGTGATTCAATCATTAGGCATGCTGGGTGGCTGGTGGACGTGAGGATCGCCTGGTAACATGCCTGCCTGGTGCGAAGGTAGCGGACCTCACGCACCGCCTAGATAAAATCTTAGATAGTGCTGGGGAGAAGTCTGCTGTCTTGGTACATGTTGGTCCCAGTGACATAGGAAAATGTGGTAGGGAGGTTCTGGAGGCTAAATTTAAGCTTTTAGGTAGGAAGTTGAAATCCAGAACTTCCAGGGTAGCGTTCTCCGAAATGCTTACCGTTCCACATGCAGGACCCAAAAGGCAGGCAGAGCTCCAGAGTCTCAATGTGTGGATGAGACGATGGTGCAAGGATGAGGGTTTTGGATTTGTTAGGAACTGGGGAACATTCTGTGGAAAGGAGGGGCTTTTCCGAAGGGATGGGCTTCACATTAACCGGGATGGAACCAGACTGCTGGCATTAACCTTTAAAAAGGAGATAGAGACGTTTTTAAACTAGAAAATAGGGGAAAGCCGACAGTCGCCCAAGAGCACATGGTTCAGAAGAAGGTATCCTTGAAGGATACTACCAAAAGCAGTGAGGTTCCAAAAAAGAGTAAAGTAGCCCAGATGCCCTTGAGTATGGTGCAGACAGAGCGTAAAGATTCCAAATTACCCGTGCTTACCAATAGCCAGATTAATATTAATAAAATACAGTCTCTAAGATGCTTGTATGCAAATGCTAGAAGTCTAAACAATAAGATGGGACAGTTAGAATATATAGCACTAAATGAGAGGTTAGATATGATTGCAATCTCAGAGACATGGTGGAAGGAGGATAACCAGTGGGACACTGTGATACCTGGATACAAACTATATCGTAATGATAGAACTAATCAAATTGGTGGAGGGGTTGTGCTCTATGTTAGAGAGGGCATTGAGTCAGAAAGGATTAACGTTTTGCAGGAAGCAAAATTTGCTGTAGAATCTCTATGGATTGAAATTCCATGTATGAAGGGGAAGGTGATGGCAGTGGGGGTGTACTATCGACCGCCTGGCCATAATGAACAAACAGATGATGAAATGCTCAAAGAAATCAAAGAAGCTAACAAAAGTCACAGCAGAGTAATAATAATAGGTGATTTCAATTACCCCGGTATCGACTGGGTCAGTGTCACAGCAGGACATACTAGGGAGATAAAGTTTCTAGATGAAATAAATGACTGCTGCTTGGAGCAGCTGGTTCATGAACCGACCAGAGGGGAAGCCATACTGGAACTAGTCCTTAGTGGAACACCAGATCTGGTGCAAGAAATAAGGGTGTTGGGACCACTTGGCAATAGTGATCATAGTATGATCGTGTTTGATTTAATTAGTGGAGGAGAGATAGTAAAGAAATCCACAGTACTACCTTTTAACTTTCGAAAGGGAGACTATGATAAAATGAGGAATATAGTTATATAATATAGTTAAGAAAAAACTAAAAGGAGTGGTTGCAAAGGTTAAAGACTTACATCAAGCTTGGGTGTTGTTTAAAAATACTATCCTGGAAGCCCAGACCAGCCGTATTCCATGCATTAAGAAAAGTGGAAGAAAGTCCAAAAAACTGCCAGCATTGGTTCAAAGGTGAGGTCAGAGAGGCTGTTGCTGCCAAAAAAGCATCTTTCAGTAAATGGAAAAAGAGCCATACGATGAAAACTGGAAACAGCACAAGCACTGGCAAGTTAAATGCAAAGCATTGATAAGGCAGGCAAAGAGAGAATTTGAGAAGGAACTTGCTACGGAAGCAAAAACACGAAATAAAGACTTTTCAAGTACATTTGTAGCAAAAGGCCTGTGAGAGAGTCAATTGGACATTAGATGATAGAGGGGTAAAAGGGGCAGTAAGGGGAGACAAGGCTATAGCGGAGAGACTGAATGAATTCTTTGCTTCAGTCTTTACTGAGGAAGATGTAGGGATGTTACCCAAGACTGAAGTGGTATTTAAAGGTGATACTGCAGAGGAATTGAGAGAAATATCGCTACACTGGGAAGATGTATTACAACTGAATAGTAGCAAATCACCTGGACCGGATGGTATACATCCAAGAGTGTTGAAAGAACCAAATTATGAGATTGCAGACCTGCTATTAGTAATCTGTGAACTATCATTAAAATCATCTGTAATACCTGAAGATTGGAGGATCGCCAATGTAACGCCAATTTTTAAAAAGGGTTCCAGGAGTGATCCGGGAAATTACAGACCTGTCGTCAGTACCGGGGAAAATGGTAGAAACCATCATAAAGAACAAAATTACACAGCATGTAGAATAGATAGTCATGGCCTAATGGGAGACAGCCAACATGGCTTTAGACAAGGAAGATCTTGTCTTACTAATCTGTTATGTTTTTTTGAAGGTGTGAATAAACAGGTAGACAAAGGTGAGTTGGTTGATATAGTGTATTTGGACTTTCAGAAAGCATTTGACAAGGTCCCTCTACAGAGATTCTTGGCAAAGCTAAAACGTCATGGGATAGGAGGCAGTGTACTAAGTTGTGGATCCGGAAACTGGTTAAAAGATAGAAAGCAGAGGGTAGGGTTAAATGGCCAATTTTCCCAATGGAAAAAGGTGAATAGTGGAGTACCCCAGGGATCTGTACTGGGTCCGCTACTTTTTGACATATTCATAAATGACCTGGAAAAGGGAATAACTAGTGAGTTATGTTAAAACTCAAGAGGACTGTGGAAAACTGCAGGAGGATCTGGATAAATTGGAAGACTGGGCATTCAAATGGCAGATGAAATTTAATGTGGACAAGTGCAAAGTTATGCACCTAGGAAAGAATAACCCACACTATGGTTACACAATGCAAGGTTCCACATTGGGAACCACCACCCAGGAAAAAGATTTAGGAGTCATCGTGGATAACATGTTAAAACCCTCCGCCCAGTGTGCAGCAGCGGCCAAGAAAGCAAATAGAATGCTAGGTATCATAAGGAAAGGAATGGAAAATAAAACAAAGGATGTTATAATACCTCTGTATCGTTCCATGGTACTACTGCACCTTGAATATTGTCTGCAATTCTGGTCGCCGTATCTTAAAAAGGATATAGCGTTATTAGAAAAGGTACAGAGAAGAGCCACCAAAATGGTAAAGGGGATGGAAAGCTACTACTATGAAGAGAGGCTACAAAGGTTAGGGCTCTTCAACCTGGAAAAGAGACGGCTGAGGGGAGATATGATAGAGGTCTATAAATTAATGAACGGAGTGGAACGGGTAAACGTAGATCGATTGTTTACGCTATCAGAATATAGAAAGACTAGGGGACATGTAATAAAGCTACAGGGTAAACTATTTAAGACAAATAAGAGAAAATATTTTTTCACTCAACGTGTAATCAAACTCTGGAATTTGTTACCGGAGGATGTAGTAAGAGTTGTTAGTGTAGCTGGGTTTAAAAAAGGTTTGGACAAGTTCCTGGAGGAAAGGTCCATAAACCATTATTAAAAAGGGACCCAGGATATCAATGCTTGACCCATTACAAGCATTGTGGAACCTGTGACTCTTGGGGATACTGCTAGATACGTATGACCTAGATTGGCCACTGTTGGAAACAGGATACTGGGCTTGATGGACCTTGATCTGACCCAGTATGACGTATCTTATGTTCTTATGTAAGAAGAGCCGGACGAAGAGCCCAAGAAGAGCCGAAACCCTCAAAGACCACATCGGTGGACAAGCCTGGGAAAGTGGACAAGTTCCACAGGCCCCGGGCCCGCAATCCTCATCGTGAGTCTGAGGGGAAGGAACAGGAGCAGCTCATCTGCTGCAAACTGTCCGTCTGCAACCAACTGCACTGAGTGCAGAGGCCGTTGCAGTGGGCTCCCCAGCATAAGAGGGAAGCGCTCATGGTTAGGACCCTCTGGGGGGGCAGGGGCCTGGAAGGGCATCCCAGCCAGAAGGTGCTGGGGGCCTTGCCACGAAGTGAGAGAGTCAGCCAGTTGGCGGGTCACCACCACCCTGTCCTGCAATCAACCTGTGGCCTGAGTCCATTGAAAGCGGAGGCCCCAGTGAACCACCCTCATGTGAAGGTGGGTGTCTGGGGTAACAAACTGTGGACGACGTGTCCCATCCTGTAGAGCAGGAGATCGACAGGCACAGCGTGTTGGCACCCTGAGGCGATTGGCCCTGTCCTTAGGGAGAAAGGCTTTGGCCTGAATGGTACCCAGCCATGCCCCTATAAACTCCAGACACTGTGTCAGGAGGAGATGGGACTTTGGGTGGTTTATTACGAACCCCAAATGCTTCAGGATGAGGATGGTGTGCACTGTTGCCTGTTGCACCTCTGCAGCAGTGTGGCCTTTTATGAGCCTGTCGTCCAGGTACTGGAAGACGAGGGCTCACTGGAGATGAAGGTAGCCTGCAACTTCCATCAGACACTTGGTGAATACCCTTGGTGAGGAGGCCAGCCTGAAGGGTAGCACCCTGTACTGGTAGTGACCACCTCCCACCATGAACCTGAGATATTTGCTGTGGTTGGGATGGATGAGGATGCGTGCGTGCACATCCTTTAAGTCCAAAGAGCACAGCCGTTCTCCCAGCTGGAGGTATGGCAGCAGTATTCCAAGGGAGAGCATTCTGAACTTCTTCTTTACCAGGAACCTATTTAGATCCCGCAGGTGTAGAATGAGCCAGAAGCCTCCAGTCCTCTTGGGTATAAGGATGTACCGGAAGTAGAACCCCTTGCCCCTGAAGTGTGTGAACACCGGTTCCACCTCCCTGACCTCGAGAAGGCCTGCGAGCTCCTGCAGTAGGGAGGTCTGGTGGAGAGGAGTCCTGGGGGGCCCTCATGGAAAGAATGGAGGGGGGTGCCTGTGCCAGGTAGAGTAGGTAACCTTCCCTCACCACCTGCAGTGCCCAGTAGTCGGTGGTGATGGATGGCCACTGGTGGGCATAGAGAACCAGATGCCCCCCGGTGGGCTGCTGAGCTGGGCCTCCTGGGGGAAGGGAGGCTATGCCCAATGAATCAAAAACCCCCACCAGGCTGGGCTGGAGCTGGTGCCTGGGGTTTGGGAACCTTAGTCTTACGAGGGACATGCCCTTGTCCCTTGTCCTGCTGCCCCTATTGGGGAGCTGGGAAGGCCTGGTATTATTTTATTATATTCTCTTATATACCGCGCTATTCTGCATCAGTGCGGTTTACATTGAACAAACTGAAATTACATTGAACAGGGCATTATAACTTGGAGATAACTATTTTACAGGGAACATGGGCTATGGAGGGTTAAGTGGCTTGCCCAAGACCACAAGGAGCACCTGTGTGACTAGAAACCCCAGTCCTTCCGGCCCAAGGTTGCTGTCCTCTAGTGGGATTTGAACCCCCGACCTTCCGGCCTGAAGTACCTTGCCCCAACCACTAGGCCACTCCTCCACTCCTGGTACTGAGGGAAGTTTCCATAAGCCTTCCTCTTCAGGTAGAAGTACTTTTTACCCGAAGGCTTCCATCGGGAAGGGTCAGCATTCTTCTTGGAGAAGCCTGCCCCTCATCAGACACTCAGACTCCAACTCTGTATCCTTATCAGACATGGTTTGCCAAAGAGATTTTCTCCTTGGCAAGGGACATCAACCAACTTGTCCTGAATCCATTGCTGCAGGTCAGAGGACTGTAACCAAGCCTAGCATTGGGCACCAATGCCCACCACAGCTACTCTAGCTGCCAACTCAAAGCCGTCATAGGCTGCCTGAGTCATAAACTTGGAGCACTCTTTGACACCCAAGGCCAGGGTCCGGAATCACTGGAGGGGTTCCCTGGAGAGACCAGCTGAGAACCCAGTGAGTTCCTTCTCCAGGTCCCTCAAGTACATGCCCATGTACAGCTGGTATGCCTGGATCCTGCCAAAAAACATTGAGTCTGGTAGCACTTCCTGCACAGGGTATCCAAGGCGCGAGCCTCCCTACCCGGTGGCACCGAGGAGTGCGTCTTCTGGCTCTTTAGGTGACACATGGCTGACTCCACCTGCATGTAGTTGTGCGGCAGCTGTGCTTTTTGAAAGCCAGTGCTCTTGGAGCTTCAGGCCATACCCCTGCCCTCCAAGCTTTCTGTCTCCACCTGCAACATCATTCAGTGCTGGTCCAGATGGACAATCAAGTGGTGATGTTCTACGTCAAGCAGGGGGTCACAGGGTCATACACCCTCTACGAAGAGGCAGTAGCTCTCTGCTCGTATGCAAACCACCACTGAATGCTCCTACGGCAGTGTATCTTTCAGGCCAGGCCAACGCCCTGGCAGACAGGCTGAACAGTGTCTTCCAGCCGCACAAGTGGCAGCTAGACCCCAGAGTGGCATCTCGGCTCTTCCAGCTCTGGGGGACTCCACGTATTGACCTTTTCGCTAGTCTGACCAATGCCCAGCAGGCACACCCATCCCAGGTAGCAGCGGATGCGTTCCTCATCCCATGGACGGAAGGCCTTCTATATGCCTTCCCGCCCACACCGCTGATTGCCAAGATCCTGTTCAAGGTTCAACTCGACAGGGCATCGCTGATACTAGTAGCCCCTTGGGGTCCGGGCAACCATTGTTCCCACTGCTCTTTCAATTATTCACAGTGCCCCTGGTCTCCTTGGGAGTGTCCCGAGGCTGCTGTCACAGCGGGTGGGCTTCCTCCTGCACCCCATCTTGGAGTCTCTGATGTTAATGGCCTGGCTACTGAAAGGGTAGCTCTAGTCCCGTTTAACCTTCCAGGGGAAGTGGAGGACGTCTTCCTGGCCTCCCATAGGACCTCCACAAGACATGCTTATGCCTTCAAATGGTGCAGATTCTCACTGTGGTATACGGACCGATAGGTCAACCTATTCTCATGCACTGTGCAGTTTCTGCTGCAATATTTGCTTCACCTGTCTCAGGTAGGACTGAAGTCCAATTCAGTCAGGGTCCACCTGAGTGCACTCGCAGCGCACCACCACCTTATCGAGGGTAAGTCCTTCTCCGTCCATCCTCTCGTGACCCACTTCCTGTGGGGTCTCTTGTTGTCCAAGCCTTCTGTCTGCCTGCCGGTGGCGGAGTGGGACCTCATTGTAGTGCTGTCTCAACTCACTGGCCCACCATTTGAGCCCCTGGCTACCTACCACTTATGGTACCTTTCCTGGAAGGTCATGCTCTTGGTGACACTCATGTTGGCTCACAGGGTCACCGAGCTCCAGGCGGTGGTGGTGGATCCATCCTACACGAGAATGTAGGATGGATCCACCAGAATGTAACAAGTGTAACATGTATATATGTAAATACTCCCCATCTCCCCCTCCTAACTGTGTACTGTGCATATCCCATGAATCAAGTTGTACTCATTATTGAAAATTTACAAGCTTTGTTCTGACAACCTATCATATAACCTTGTAAATCACGCTGTAATTCTTGAAATTTGTCTTTTGATCTGGCACTCCCTGTTTACTTAATCAAACCGCTCCTGATCGCTGGAAGTAGCGGTATACAAATATATGCTAAATAAATAAATAAATAAATAAAATAAATAAGAACCGGGTTGTGCTCCACCGTGCAGCTTCCAATATCGGTGCTGCAGAGTTAGCGCTGGTCTCCGCATCTGCTTCATCCCTGAATGCCCCGATGCTAGCTGGCTAGCATCGGGGGCGCATAGGGGGACTTAGTCGGGGATATTCAACAGCACTACCCATGTATGTGCCGTCGAATATCCGGTTAGCAGGCATTTACATGGTTAACTGGCTGTTAACTGTGTAAATGCCTTTTGAAAATCGGGCCCTTAATGATTTGACATGTTGTAAATGTTTTTAAATAAATAAATATTCTCCCTGCCCCAGCATCTTAAGAGGTAGAAAAACACATTTTATTTTCAAGATAGCAATTGTAAAATGTGATCTAGTAGCTGTATGATTCTTGGAGTAAGCTGGGTACTCTGTAATTCAGGGTGAAATCTCTGGCTTGACGATATCTCCCCCATAACATTCACATAATGGAAATAGATTGATTCAGTTGGCTACTTTAATTTTCTCTGGTGCATATGTTTGTTTATGTTTAAGTGACTCTCTGCAGGAGTAGCTCAAGGCAACATAGTTGTGCACAGTGGGTATTTTTCCATCCTTTGGAGGGCTTACAATCTAATGGGCATGTTTACAAAGTGCGCTTCCTGCTAGCATGGGATTTTGCATGCGTTGTGCCTACATGGCAAATGCCACTGCGTTAAGGTCTTAGATAGTGCTGGGGAGGAGTCTGCTGTCTTGGTACATGTTGGTACCAATGACATAGGAAAATGTGGTAGGGAGGTTCTGGAAGCTAAATTTAGGCTTTTAGGTAGGAAGTTGAAATCCAGAACTTCCAGGGTAGCGTTCTCCGAAATGCTTCCCGTTCCACGCGCAGGACCCAAAAGGCAGGCAGAGCTCCGGAGTCTCAATGCGTGGATGAGACAATGGTGCAGAGATGAGGGGTTCGGATTTGTTAGGAACTGGGGAACATTCTGGGGAAAGGAGGGGCTCTTCCGAAGGGATGGGCTTCACCTTAACCGGGATGGAACCAGGCTGCTGGCATTAACCTTTAAAAAGGAGATAGAGCAGCTTTTAAACTAGATAATAGGGGAAAGCCGACAGTCGCCCAAGAGCGCATGGTTCGGAAGAATGTATCCTTGAAGGATACTACAAAAAGCAGAGAGGTTCCAAAAAAGAGTAAAGTAGCCCAAATGCCCTCGAGTATGGAGCAGACAGAACTTAAAGATCCCAAATTACCCATGTCTACCAATAGCCAAATTAATATGAATAAAATACAGTCTCTAAAATGCTTGTATGCAAATGCTAGAAGTCTACAAAACAAGATGGGAGAGTTAGAATATATAGCACTAAACGAGAGGTTAGATGTGATTGGAATATCAGAGACATGGTGGAAGGAGGACAACCAGTGGGACACTGTGATACCTGGGTACAAACTATATCGAAATGATAGAGCTGATCAAATTGGTGGAGGGGTTGCACTCTATGTTAGAGAGGGCATTGAGTCAGAAAGGATTAAAGTTTTGCAAGAAACAAAATTTGCTGTAGAATCTCTATGGATTGAAATTCCATGTAAAAAGGGAAAGGCGATGGCAGTGGGGGTGTACTATCGTCCGCCTGGCCAAAATGAACAAATGGATGATGAAATGCTCAAAGAAATCAAGGAAGCTAGCAAAAGTTACAGTGCAGTAATAATAATGGGTGATTTCAATTACCCCGGCATCGACTGGGTCAGTGTCACAACAGGACATGCTAGGGAGATAAAGTTCCTAGATGAAATAAATGACTGCTTCTTGGAGCAGCTGGTTCATGAACCGACCAGAGGGGAAGCAATATTAGACCTAGTCCTTAGTGGAACACCAGATGTAGTGCAAGAGATAAGGGTGTTGGGGCCACTTGGCAATAGTGATCATAGCATGATCGCCTTTGATTTAATTAGTGGAGGAGGGATAGTAAGGAAATCCACAGTACTACCCTTTAACTTTCGAAAGGGAGACTATGATAAAATGAGGAAAACAGTTAAGAAAAAACTAAAAGGAGCAGTTGCAAAGGTTAAAGACGTACATCAAGCTTGGGTGTTGTTGAAAAATATTATCTTGGAAGCCCAGACCAGCTGTATTCCACGCTTTAAGAAAAGTGGAAGGAAGTCCAAAAAACTGCCAGCATGGTTTAAAGGTGAGGTCAGAGAGGCTGTTGTTGCCAAAAAATCATCTTTCAAGAAATGGAAAAAAGAGCCAAATGATGAAACCTGGAAACAGCACAAGCACTGGCAAGTCAAATGCAAGGCATTGATAAGGCAGGCAAAGAGAGAATTTGAGAAGAAGCTTGCTGCGGAAGCAAAAACGCAAAATAAAGACCTTTTCAAGTACATTCGTAGCAAAAAACCCGTGAGAGAGTCAGTTGGTCCATTAGATGATAAAGGGGTTAAAGGAGCACTAAGAGGCGACAAGGCGATAGCGGAGAGACTGAATGAATTCTTTGCTTCGGTCTTTACTGAGGAAGATGTAGGGATGTTACCCACGACTGAAGTGGTATTTAAAGGTGTGGAAGAATTGAAGGAAATATCGATACATCGGGAAGATGTCTTACAACTATTAGATAAACTGAAGAGTAGCAAATCACCTGGGCCGGATGGTATACATCCAAGGGCGTTGAAAGAACTGAAATTTGAGATTGCAGACCTGCTATCAGTAATCTGTGCACTATCATTAAAATCATCTCTAATACCTGAAGATTGGAGGATCGCCAATGTAACACCAATTTTTAAAAAGGGTTCGAGGGGTGATCCGGGAAACTACAGACCGGTGAGCCTGACATCAGTACCGGGAAAAATGGTAGAAACCATTATAAAGAATAAAATTACTCAGCATGTAGATAGTCATGACCTAATGGGAGACAGCCAACATGGCTTTAGACAAGGAAGATCTTGTCTTACTAATCTGTTATGTTTTTTGAAGGAGTGAATAAACAGGTGGACAAAGGTGAGTCGGTTGATATTGTGTATCTGGACTTTCAGAAAGCCTTTGACAAGGTCCCTCATGAGAGACTTTTGGCAAAACTAAAGAGTCATGGGATAGGAGGCAGTGTACTACTGTGGATCAGGAACTGGTTAAAAGATAGAAAGCAGAGGGTAGGGCTAAATGGCCAATTTTCCCAATGGAGAAAGGTGAATAGTGGTGTACCCCAGGGATCTGTGCTGGGTCCGCTGCTTTTTGACATATTCATAAATGACCTGGAAAGTGGAATAACGAGTGAGGTTATCAAATTTGCTGATGACACAAAACTATTTAAAGTTGTTAAAACCCAAGAGGATTGTGGAAAATTGCAAGAGGATCTTGATAAATTGGAAGACTGGGCATCAAAATGGCAGATGAAATTTAATGTGGAGAAGTGCAAGGTTATGCACCTAGGGAAGAACAACCCAAACTATGGTTACACGATGCAAGGTTCCACATTAGGAACCACCACCCAGGAAAAAGATTTAGGCGTCCTTGTGGATACCATGTTAAAACCCTCGGCCCAGTGTGCAGCGGCGGCCAAGAGAGCAAATAGAATGCTAGGTATGATAAGGAAAGGAATGGAAAATAAAACAAAAGATATTATAATGCCTCTATATCGTTCCATGGTGAGACCGCACCTTGAATATTGTGTGCAATTCTGGTCGCCGTATCTTAAAAAGGATATAGCGATTTTAGAAAAGGTTCAGAGAAGAGCCACCAAAATGGTAAAGGGGATGGAAGGCTACTCCTATGAAGAAAGGCTAAAAAGGTTGGGGCTCTTTAACCTGGAAAAGAGACGGCTGAGGGGAGATATGATAGAAGTCTATAAATTAATGAACGGAGTGGAACGGGTAAACGTAGATCGATTGTTTACCTTATCAGAATATAGAAAGACTAGGGGACATGCAATGAAGCTACAGGGTAAACTATTTAAGACTAATAAAAGAAAATATTTTTTCACTCAACGTGTAATCAAACTCTGGAATTTGTTACCGGAGGATGTAGTAAAGGCTGTTAGTGTAGCTGGGTTTAAAAAAGGTTTGGACAAGTTCCTGGAGGAAAGGTCCATAAACCATTATTAAGAAGGGACCCAGGATATCAATGCTTGAACCAATACAAGCATTGTGGAACCTGTGTCCCTTGGGGAAACTGCTAGGTACGTATGACCTAGATTGGCCACTGTTGGAAACAGAATACTGGGCTTGATGGACCTTGGTCTGACCCAGTATGGCATATCTTATGTTCTTATGTTCTTAAAAAGCCCATCCTTGAGGGTGACATGTAGTTGGGGTCTCAATTTACAGGCGTAAATTATATATGTTTTTGGCAAATCTAGACATAGGTAGCTACAACTGCTCTGGAGCAGGTAAAACTGCTGCATCAGTGCTGCCCTATTTTATAGAGTAAAGTACATGCATACTTTACTTTATAAAATAAGCCCAAAATATGCACATGGATAATGCATATTGTCTGTGCAGGGGTTTATAAAATTATCCTCATGGTACCTGCTTTTATGTGATATACATGTAAGCATTCTCAGGATGAAGAATAGGTAGAGCGGAGGGTGGGATTGACACGCAATTTCATAAAATATGCACCTATGCACATGTTCTTATCAACATATATACGCACACAATTTCACCTCCCTTGGAGCAGTGATATAAACGTGTGCACCTTCTTTCCCTGAGGTAATTTTATGAGGGCTCAGATTTTATCTTTATAAAATAGTCACAACAAATACGACTATGTGCCTTTCCTGCCTAGGCATCCTTTTCTAAAACTACTCGCCATCCTTCTACTCGGTTAGATCTTTTTTCTCCCAAAGTTATTCCTTGCATTTGTATTTCAAATAGTTTTTCTTTCTGGATTTAGCTTTAATTAATACTAAAATTGAAAATAGATTTTATACTAGAAACACGTATTTATTCATTTCTATAAGTTTATAAATCAGTCAATTTTAAAGTCATTCAGTCACCCAAAATGCCTTTTGAATTAGTAAGTGAATTGTGATAGGGGCCTGATTCATTTATAAAGAGGTAATAAACCTGTAAGCATCAAATTCCTTATTAAAGACCAATACTGTCTCCTGTTATTTTCTTAATTTCTCTGGTCTTCATTTATTTTTCATGTTCTGTTTCATGAAAAGGAACTATTTTGGTTTGGTGGTGGGGGGTTGCCTGGTTTTGCTTTGTTTTTCCTTATCTGAAAAACATTGCTTGAAGCTCTTGACATCCATGCATCAGAGGATAATATACTGTTAAAAATGAATTTCAAAAACGGTGTATGAAATTTGGAAGCAGATAAGAAAAACAAGTGAAAATTGGCACAGACTGATTTTAATTGTGACTGAAGTTATATTTAAGACCATTTAAAACATTTTTGTTTCATTTAGGGCTACTTGATCTTGAACCTGGCTTTGTTTATAAAGGGTGTGACCTACGGAATTATCTGATGCTTAGCCCAGCTGTACAAATATTTTCTCTTACTTTATGTTTTATAGAAAAAATGTAGAAGACTTTTTAAAAGCTTTCCAAGCAGTGTGGACAATAAAGGTTATATAATGAAATGTTGGCACTGTGTTATAGTAGAGCGTATCAAAATTCACTAAAAACCATAAAATCTTTAAGCAAGAAATGATGGTCATGTTTATTTGTGTACTGTAATTAAGATATATTGCATTATTTTGTAGGTACCAGATGTGCCACTGATTTTGCTGAAGTTCCATCTATCTTGATGGAGTACTTTGCAAGTGATTACAGGGTGGTCAATCAGTTTGCAAGACATTATCAGACTGGCCAGGTATGAAAATCTTACACAGAGCTTATGCCATTCTTTGAGAAATGTTAAGCAGATTCCCACATAAAAGAAAGTTGAAGTTAGCTAGAATCCTGCTATACTGCACAAATTGCAGTACTGCTGGGGAAGGGAGTGATGAGGACAATCCGCCAAGCTTAGTACATACCTCACAGTAGCCATGAGATAGCATCATTATAGTTTCTTGAATACCAGGGTTTGTGTTCTTGGGTTGATACTAGCAGTAAGGTTTCTGTAGTAGTAAACTATGCTGTTTTTGCACTCTAGTTTTCAATACTGCTTTTGAGATAACTTATGACCAATAGAAGAAACCAGTTGAGTATTAGCTGCAGGAGGTTGGGAATAAAGTTGCTCTTTGATTAAGCCTTACTTTCGATCACAAAACAACTTCAGAGTGGGAAGTCTGCAGTTAGAAAAAACATTGTAGAATTGGTTTTATTTGGTTTGTGGGTGTTGAGTGGGAAGGGCATGGAAAACGTTCAGTAAAATGTAATGTGTTTTGGTAACAAGATACATAATGAATTGATGAGTTAAGGTTGAAAAATATCTTTTAGGAGTGGAGGAGTGGCCTAGTGGTTGGGGCAAGGTACTTCAGGCCGGAAGGTCAGGGGTTCAAATCCCACTAGTGGACAGCAACCTTGGGCCGGAAGGACTGGAGTTTCTAAGTCCCACAGGTGCTCCTTGTGGTCTTGGGCAAGCCACTTAACCCTCCATAGCTCATGTTCCCTGTAAAATAGTTATCTCCAAGTTATAATGCCCAGTTCAATTTAATTTCAGTTTGTTCAATGTAAACCAAACTGATGCTTAATAGCGCGGTATATAAGAGAATGTAAATAAAATAAATAAATAAATAAATCTTGGTCATAATGAAAAAGAAACTGCTTAGTTGTGTCTGTACAAGACTCATAACCCTTTCAGACCAGGTATTGTGCTGCAATCCTTTCTTGCAATAATGGCTAAATGATTAAAGGGAGTTTGATTCATGGACAGCACATTATTTTTGTTCGTAAACGGTGTCTTTTAAAAGTCTTTATACCCTTGTATATTTTTCATATTCTGCTATTTAAAAAATTAAAAATGCATTAATGCAGGAGTTTGTGTCACTGATCTACATCGCATGCTATATATTTTCATTATGAACAAACTATTATAGAAACAGTAATTAAGAATAAAAAAGCAGAAAATCTTGATTGCATCAGTCTTCATACTCTTTGCTGTAGCATATTCAAATTAGTTGTGTTTCCAAAGCTTTTCTTAAGGCCTGTAATAAGTTAAGAGTGTGCCTTTATGCAAATCGCAGTAGCTAAGCTGATTTGACTACTTCTAGACAAGTAATTAATCTGTTTCTATTGTATGAAGTGAGTCTGAATGTAAACCGCACTGATAACAAATAGCGCGGTATGTAAGCATTGTTAAATAAATAAATAAATAAAGGTGGAGGTTAGGTCTCTTCCCTGTCATCCCCCATATCCACCAGGCTCTGTACCCCTGCCAGTTAGGTGCGTGGACCCTCTTCATGTGGGTGAAGGGGGGGGGCACAATGGCCCAGTGCAAAGATCTGCTGGTAGAACGCAGAGACCACATAGAAGTGGGAAACATATGGCTTGTGCCCTCTGCCACTAACCCTTCCAGCCCCTAAGTCAGGCATATTGGACACTGATGGTACCAGGAGATGGACATTTACCTCTGTGGCCAAATAGCTGCCTGAGGGGATGGGAAGTAATCCACAATAGTTACCCATGCTCCTCATTTGTTGAAACCTCTGGGGGCATACCACAATATATCCTACATGCCTCCATGGAGAAGGGGCACCCCAGTCAGTCCTCAAGCTTGAGCACATCAGCTTTCAGGAAACTGAGGGCCCCCAAGCCTTGGAGAGCCAGCAGGTGCTCCCCATTTTCTAAGCAACACGCCAGGTAGGGGGCACACTAGCCAGGAAGCAGATGCAGCTTTATAATTAGACCGAGTGAGGTGGTGGCCTCAAGCGGCAACTTTTTGGGGGTGGCAAAAATTACCTCCAAAAAGCCCGCCTCACTTGGCCTTCCAAAAAAAACCCGAGGAGAGCTGCCGCTGCGGCAGCAGCAGAAGGAAGTGCCCCCCCCCCCCCGGCCACTACAGCAGAGCCCTCCTCTCTCCCTCAGCGCAGCTTTACAGACCCGTGAAGGGAGAGTATCCCTTCTCGCAGCTCTGTTAAGTCCACCGGCGTGCATTTCCTGTTTCCCATCAGCGCCGGCAGACTTAACAGAGCCGCAAGAAGGGAAACTCTCCCTTCGCGGCTTTGTAAAGCCACGCTGAGGGAGAGAGGAGGACACTTCCTTCTGCCACTGCGGCTTCAGCAGCCAGTTTTTTTTGTTTGTGTTTCCCTGGGGGCCAGGACTGGAAATGGGCTGATGGAGGGTGGGAGTCTAGGACTGCAAATGGGCTGATGGGGGGGTCTAGGACTGGAAATGGGATGATTGGGGGGGGTGTAGGACTGGAAGTGGGCTGATGGGGGGTCTAGGGCTGGAAATGGGCTGATGAGGGGGTTAGGACTGGTAATGGGCTGATGGGGGGTCTAAGACTGGAAGTGGGTTGATGGGGGGGTTAGGACTGGAAGTGGGCTGACGGGGGGTGTTTAGGACTGGAAATGGGCTGATGGGGGGTTAAAAATGGAAATAGAATGATCGGGAGGGGGTTAGAACTGGAAACGGGCTGATGGGGGTTTAGAACTGGAAATGGACTGATTAGGGGGGCTAGGACTGGCAATGGGCTGATTGGGGGGCTAGGACTAGAGTGGGCTGAAGGGGGATAGGACTGGAAATGGGCTAATGGGGGAGGGAAGGAGAGTGCTGCTGGCCCTGGAAGAAAACTAGGGGCTAGGGCTACAAATGGGCTGATGCGGTAGGATGGTAGAATAGGACTGGAAGGGAGCAGATAATGAGAGGGTCTGCCAGGGGAAGAAGGGGGCACGAAGGGAGCTGACACGGGGGAAGGAGGGGACTGGAAAGGAGCTGACACCTGGGATGTACTGAAGGGGGACTGGAAGGGAGCTGACACTTGGGGATGGGAGTGGTAGGTGGTTGGGTAATGGGGAGGAGGCTGGAAGGGAGCTGACATGCAAATGGCACTGGAAGGGGGATGGACAGAGAGTAGGGCGACTGGAAGGGAGCTGACTGGGGGGGTGGCACTGAGAGTGGACGTAAGCTGATATCTGGAATGGTATTGGACTAGAAGGGGCTGGACAGTGAGGAAGGAGGGGGACTGGAAGGGAATGGACACCAGTTGCAGTCATGGGAATGCAAGGCGGTTGACATTGGAAGGTACTGGGAGGGAAGGACTGGAAAAGGGGGCTGATATTGGGGAGGGTTACTGGAAGTGGAAATGGTCTGATGAAAGGAAGTGAAGAAAACAAAAGAAGAGATAAGAAATGGCAGATGGACCATAGACCACAGAAAGAAAAGACAGGAAAGCAGAAGCCTCAGATCGGGACAAGCATGATCAGAGAATAAAATGGTCAGACAACAAAGGTAGAAAATATAATTTTATTTAATTTTAGTTATTGGACTTTTGCTATTTTTATATTTTACACAGTACTGGGGAACTGCATCTCTTATTTATCTGATATTGCACTGCATGTGGACTCTGACTTCTTGGGGTTTCAATTTAAATTTAGTCTACATATTTTTATTTTTACTTTAGATTGTGGTTACTTATTCTGTACTTGGTGAGGATCGATGTTACGCGTGTTTGACTGAGGTCAGGTGTTCTGTTAACATGGAGTTTGTACATAAAGATCTATACTGTACTGTAGTAATTTGACTTGTTCAGCTTTTCAAATAGGTGTGTGGATGTTCCAGGTCCCACTGTAATATTTACAGTGATGCTTTTTTTGGATGGGCTCCTTATGTGAGTTTTGGAAGTTTGTGCTGATATGGTATGGTAGGTTTGCTCTTTGTTGTAGGGTTTTGTATTAGTTCACAATATGCCTGGTACTGGAGAATAGTGGTTGTTGTTGTTAGTGAGATGATCAGAATCAGATTTTTTTTTTTAAATATTGGGTTCTGTGGATGAATGTCCTGGTTCTGCTCTGCGCCTACTGTGGATGCAAAATATATGTTGAAAAATAAAAAGCAAGAACCATAACGCAGTTTATAACAAAATAAAAATGAGTTATAATTTAGTTTTATAAACTGTGCTGTTGGTTCTTGCTGTCTTTTAGTTCCTTGGTGTGCAAACGGGACCATAACTAACCCTGTGCAAGCGGTGCAGCCGCACAGGGCGGAAAGGCTTGGGGGCGCATTTCGGCTGTCTGCTGTTGCCCTGCCGCCGCTGACAGGACAATAGCAGGCAGACGAAATGCGCTCCCCAAGCCTTTTTGCAGCACTTTAAGAGGGTCTGGTCCCTCCCTTCTCTGGCACGATGTCAGAGTAGGGAGGGACAGATCTTCTTAAAGTGCCTGCGCCTTTCACATTGGGCGCATGCCCCCCTCCTCCTCCCCATACCTCCGTCCAGCGCTGCCTGCTCTTTCCCTGCTGCCGGCACCTCCGTGAAAAAAACAGAGGGTGATAGCAGCAGGGAAAGAGCAGGCAGCGCTGGACAGAGGTATGGGGGGAGAGGGGGTTCGTGCGTCCGAGCTGCAAGTCGGCATCTTGCATTTCCTACATATAATCTAATTGACTTTTTGGTTTGGTTCGGTCTCTGATTGGATTTCTAAAAAAAACCCGCCTCCTCTAAGGTTGGGGGGGGTGCCTTTTCATACTTCGCCTCATAGTTCATAGTGGTTAGAACTTAGCTATATGTTTGTTAGTTCAATAGTTTTGTATGGGACAAGGGATAGCATATAGAATAAGGGAAAATTAGAAGGGGGATGGGAGGAGAAGGAGGCATTGGGCTAGTCAGTATTGTAGAATTCTCGAAATAAGTGAGTTTTTTAGATCTTTTCTGAAGGATTGAAGGTCCTTGTTACCTCTTAGTGTATCTGGAAGTTTGTTCCATTGTATGGGGGCTATGTACGTGAATGCTCTGTTGCTCGTAGTTGTTTTGGTGCTTCGTATAGTGTGTGGAACATGTATAGTGTTTACGTTGGGGGTTCTTCTGTTCCTATTAGGGGGTTGTATTTCGATGAGTGTGGAAAGGTGTGAGGGGGCTATGTTGTGTATTAATTTGAATGTTGTCATTATTATCTTGTATCGTACATGAGCTTGAATGGGAAGCCAGTGGAGTTCCATTAGAATAGGTGTAATATGGTCCGTGAACCGCGCTTTCATTAAGATTCGCGCTGTGACATTCTGTGACATTTGGAGTATGTTGAGAGTTTTGTTAGGTACTCCTTGAAGTATGCCATTGCAGTAGTCCAGGTGAGGAGTTATGAACGCTTGAACTACTGTTCTGAAATCAGACTGATCGATGAGATTACGTAGTGGTTGTAAAATTCTTAGTTTATAGAATATTGTTCTGTTTAGTAATCTTAGATGGGTCTCCATACTAAGTGTCTTATCAAGGGTAACTCCTAGGTATTTTATTTCTTGTTTGATGTTGTATATATTGCTATTTATGGAACGCAAAAGCAAAGCCATTTCTGTAAAAAAATAAAAATATGGAATGCACTGCCACAGTGGGTGCCTCTAGTGCTTGGTGGAAGGCAGGCATTATCTGTGCCTGCACTAAGTGTCTTTTCTTGTGAGACGTGCCCCTGTCACAGCTGTGCTAGTTACATGAAGCTGTTTCTGCCCATTCTCTGCCTCAACCCCATTAATGTGCATGGTACTCAGGTAGTGTGGCATTTTTAAAGTAGGTGCCTTTTTATCATACACGCCCAGCCATCATGGGGCCAAGATGTGTGTTGCTGAACCCCACACTGCCAGCTGCCATGCTTTAGTAAACATGCCCATGTCTCAGACTGTTCCTCCAAAGCCAGTAGCTATGGACTAATAAAACTGCAGAGAAAGGTTGCTGTGAGGCTCAAGAATATTTTGAAAGACCTACTGAGTCCCCTGGGTTAGACTGGGGAAACTACAGATGGTTCAACAATTTTAAGATTACTCCACAAAAATGAACTGTATGGGAGGATGGCAAAAGCAAAGCCATTTCTGTAAAAAACAAACAAACCATATGATGTGCTTCATAGAATTTCAAAGAAATACTTCAGGGACATGGCACACATGTGGGAAGTGATTTTGTGATCCAATGAGACCAAAATGGAACTTTCTGGTCTCAGTACTAAGTGATACATGTGGCATAAAACAAACTCAGCACATCACTGTGCTAACATCATCCCCATAGTGGCAATGATAATGTGTTATGGGATGCTTTGCAGCAGTGAGTTTAGGGAGCCTTGTGAAGATGAAGAAAAGATGGATCATGCAAAACACAGGCAGATTTTAGAGAAAAACCAATAATGAGGTGACTCACCAGGAAGGAATCTCCTCCAGTAGCCCATCAAAGCTCTGGCATGAATCCATTAGAAAATCTGCGGAAAACTTTGAAGACTGCAATCCACACACAATGCACAATCCCTACCAATTTGAAAGAGATTGAGCTATTCTACGAAAAAGAATGGGCACTCCATCAGTCCAGTGTGCAAAGTTGGTAGACTCCTATCCAAAATAACTCATGGCTGCTATTGTTGCAAAAGGGGCTTCCACCAAGTATTGAGGCAATCAAGACCTTGTGGTATTTTATTCTTAATTATCATTTTTTTACTATTTCTGCAATTGTTCTTCCATGTTGAAAGCATAGAGTATGTTATGTAGATTAGTGACAGCAGAATGTGAAAAATGTTCAAGACTGTAAGGTCTCTTACAAGGCACTGTATACACACAGATACATGGGACCAGACAGAGAGAGAGAGAGACATACAGTACAGATAGCTCGTTGTGCATATACATGGGCGGGGTTGTATGTCTTTTATTTATTTATCTGTTTTTCTATACCGCCTTTTCCGGGAATCAAAAGGTGGTTTACATAAAACTGCTGAAAAATTAACAATAGCAAAACAGGTTTACAAAGAGCCTCTAAACATGAGCGACATAGAACACTGCTATTAGAAGGTAACTGTAGTCTCTAGTTTACAACGTGTTTATTTATTTATTTATTTATTTAACAGTTTCTTCTATACCGCCCCTTCCAGAGATCAGGGGCGGTTTACATTGAACAGTGAACAAAAATTTGTATACTTCTGTATACTTTACATGGAACAAGGTTTTAACTATATACAGGTGTAATTACAGGGAACATATTTTTAAACGTTAGCTGGAACATTGATTTTAAACTATATACAGGTTATAATACATGGAAACATAACATAACTAATTACAGGTAGTTATTTACAGTAGCGATATAGCAGACAGTTTGGGTGAATCTTTTGCATGTTGTGTAGAGTATGTAAGGTTTCTTGTGTTAGTCGTTTGTTCTGTCTTGAGTGCTGTGGATGTGTTTCTGTGATTGTTGGGGAGAGGTTTTTTGTTGATAGGGGATTTCAAAGTGGTTTGTAAAGAGGTAGGTTTTTAGTTCCTTTTTGAATTGATGAAGGTCCTTTATCATGCGGAGGGTTAATGGTATTTCATTCCAGAGAGTAGGGGCAGCAAAGGAGAAGGCCCTATCACTTGTTGTTGCTTTAGTTTTTCTGAAAGTTGTCTTTATGTTGAGGGAATAGGTTGCATTCTGTCTGCGCGTTTTAGTTTCTGATGGGGGGTGTATTAGAGTAGATAATTGTGAGGGAGAGATGTTATTAATGAGTTTAAAAGTAGTTAGGAGGATTTTATATTTTATTCGGCTACTTATAGGGAGCCAATGCAAGTCTAACAGTATTGGGGTCACATGGTCTGTAAGTTTAGCTTTTGTGATCATCTTGGCGCATATGTTTTGGGCTCTTTGGAGTAGGTATATGCTCTTTAGTGGTAAACCGTTTAGGAGACTATTACAATAGTCGAAGTGAGGGGTGATGAGGGTATTTACTACTGATCTAAAGTCATGTGTGTTAAGTAGGGGTCTCAGATGTTGTATTGTCTTGAGTTTATAGAATATGGTTTTTACTGTCTGTTTTATGTGTGGGAGCATGGTGAGTGAGTGGTCTAAAATTATTCCAAGGTACTTTACCTCCTTTTTAACAGGTATTGGTGTGTTGTTTATTGTGATTGTTGTTGGGTAGTTGTAGTCAGTGTCTGGCTTTCTCGTTATGAACATTGCTTCTGTTTTTTTGAGGTTGATGCTTAGATGGTTGTCTTCAAGCCATGTGGTAGTCTCATTCATGCACTGGAGTAAGCTATCGTATTTGGGGTTTATTTATTTATTTATTTTATTTATTTAACAATTCTTTTATACCGCACTATTAAAATCAGTGCGGTGTACATAGAACAAGAACATACTACAATGCATACAAGTAACATTGAGTTTTACATTGAACAGGGAACTTCAACAATAGGACAATCGGGGGAACTATGTACAGATAAACTTAATGGTATATACAGTTATATAAAAACTCGTTTGGATGTTGCAATGTGGTTCACTAATAGGACTAGGGTTGTCGGTGTTAATGGGAATGGCAAGCATGATATCATCCGCGTATATGAAATGGTTGATTTTATGCTTCTTGAATATGTTTGTAATAGGTTGGAGGTACAAGTTGAAGAGGAGGGCGGAGAGGGCTGATCCTTGGGGGATACCCTGACTTTGAGGGAAGGTTTCTGATGTTTCTTTACCTAATTGTATCCGTATTAATCTATGTCAGATGTATGACTTGAACCATTCAAGGACTGTCCCTCCTATTTTTAAATTTTCTAGTCTGTTGATGAGTGTACTATGATTGATGCTGTCGAATGCAGCAGATAGATCTATGAAAAGAAGTAGGAAACCTTTGTTATTGTCATTAGTACCTCTGATGAGGAGGTCAGTCAGTTGAGTCTTATGTGTAAGTGGTGGTTATGATGTATATATCCACAGTTAGTTGGTGCTTAGTGAGCATCTCATTTAGTTGCCGAAGTGTTCATGGAAAAGTAAGGTTTTGAGGTCCTTGTGAAAATTTATTTCATGTGTTTTTCTGAGGCTGGTGGGGAGTGTGTTCCAAAGATCTGATGCGTAGGTAGAGAAAACCCTGAGTCTGGTGTTCTATTACATCTTTGTTATTTGTGCTGGAAGCTCGAGAAGATTTTCATTGCATTTTCACCTATTTCTGTTGGTTGTTGGTGTATGAATGAGAGACTTTAGGTATGTCACAGATTGGTTATGTATTGTTTTGAAAGTGTTCATGGTTGCTTTATACTTGATTACGGTGGGTACCAGTAGCCAGTGTAGATTTTTCAGTATTGGAGTAATATGATCACTCGGTTTTGCCTTGGTTGGAATGCATGCTGCTGTGTTTTGTGCCATTTGCAGTTGGTGGAGTGAGTGTTTAGGAAGATCTTGATAGATACTATTGCAGAAGTCCAGTAGGGGGAAAATGAGTGCCTGAAGGATGGAGCAGAAGTCTGTGGTTGATAGTATAGGTTGATGTGGAGTAGTTTTATCTTGTGGCATATTGCTCTGGAGTTATTGGTGATATGAAAGGAGAAGTTAAGCTGTTGGTTTAGAATTATTCCCAGATATTTGACTTCTTTCTTGGTTTCAAATTCAACGTTGTGTAGTTTGAGTGTTTTAGGGGGTGCGAGTGTTTTGTTCCTGGAGATGTGGAGGGCTTCTGTTTTCTTGTAGTTAATTTGTGGCTCGTAGTTATGTAGCCAGTGAGAGATTTCTTGAAAACAGGTTGATGTTTTCTTGTGGTCTGGGTGGAGTAGATCATAGGGTGTGATCATCATTATGTCGTCTGCATAGATTCTCTATTGTATGTCATGCTTGTGAAATATGGCACATATTGGCTGCATATATATATTGAAGAGTAGTGATGATAACACAGAGCCCTGTGGAACTCCCTTTTGTTGTTTGTAGTGCACTGGTTTGTTTGTTCCCATACGTACTTGTTGTGGATGGTCTGAGAGGTAGGATCCTATCCATTGGAATGAGGTGCCATCGATTCCAATGTTTTGCAGTCTGGCAATTAGGAGGGTATGTGGAATGGAGTCAAACACTGCCATTATGTCTATGAAGATTAAGATGTTGCCTGGGTGATCTTTTCCATGCCTTGTATTATGGTGTCTATTGGTGAGGTGAGAAGGGATTTAACTTCGTGTTATGGTCTGAAACCATGTTGGTGTTGGTCTATTGGGGCGTGTGTGTCGATAAGGTTTTGCAGTTGTTGTTGTACTATACGTTTGAGTATTTTGGAGAGGAAGGGTAAACTTCTAATGCATCTATAAGAGGCGGGGTCACTTTTATCAGCTGTGTGGTGTTTCAGGATTGGTTAAACTGAACCAATTTTCAATTATATAGGGTTGATCCCTTGTTTGAGTCAGGTCCATGCCTGATGGTGGATGAATGGAGAGAGTTCCGTTTTGGACATCTTTATCCAGCTGATGAGACATGGATATGTGTGTGTGTGTGTGTCCATATTCACACACATACATGCAGTGTGCTGATTATCTGTATGTATCTCCCTCTAACCCAATGGTTCTCAACCCAGTCCTCAGGAGACACCTAACCAGCCAGATTTTCAGGCTAACCAACAATGAATATGCATGAGAGAGATTTGCATGCACTGCCTCCATTGAATGCAAATCTCTTTCATGCATACTCATTTTGGATATCCTGAAACCCTAACTGGCTAAGTGTGTCCCGGAGAAACTCCCTACTGTAACCATATGTATATGTCTGTGTTTATACAGTGCCTTGTAAGAGACCTTACACCCAATGCACACACAGTCAGTGTGCATGTTATATAGATATGTATGCAAGTATGTTTGTGTGTGAATCTATATGAAACTATCTAGTCATAGTCTGTAAGTACAATACATCTGAAAGGTGTCTGTTCTATGTATCTACACATTCTAGCCCACAAGAGTCGTGACGATAATTTTATAAACATGTTTTCACATGTATATACCATTTATAAAATTACCCCTTGTGTAAAGTACGTGCAGTGACAAAAGTGCACACACATTATTGTGACTCGGATATAGGTGTACTCAGGGGCAAAGTTTTGTTGGAGCACAGGCGGCTATGATTTACATGTGATGTTTATAAAATGCATGTGAATATTTAGACTTATTCCCTAGCAGATGTAAATGTCTGCAGCTTAGTTTTAACTGTGATTTCTGCAGGACTGGTGGGGTAATTTTATAAAGACGCTTTAAGGCCAGTTTTAAATAGAACATAGAAATGGGAATTGGGACATCCAGGTTAGGACATGCACAATTCCACTGGTATTGTACAAGGTATCACCTACAGCTTGTTTGTTGACTTTCTTTTGCATGTAGCCTAATTTATAAAGACACGTGCAGCTTTGTGTCTTTCTAAAATACTAACAAAAATCCTACATAAATTGTTGGTAAAATGAGCCCATTTACATTTAGAAACCTAGAAAATGATGGCAGATAAAGACTACAGCCTTCTCAATCTACCCATCTATGAAAATTATTACGTTCTGGAATCCCTTTCTCTCCCTCAGAGATCCTCTGTACTTGTCCCAAACTTTCTTGAATTCAGATACAGTTTTGGTCTCCACCACCTTCACTGGGAGACACTTCCACGCATCCAGCACCCTTTCCATGAATTTATTTATTTATTTGCTTTTATATACCGCACTCTTTGAAATCAGTGCTGTTTACATAAAACAATTTGTATAGAACATCTATAGAATAGTTAGCATAGAACTATAAACATTGAGCTATTAACAAGTAACAGTAGGTAACAAGTAATAACAGGGGGCTACATTAGATGAAATACCAGGAACTGAAGTTGGAGAATGCGGTGGGGGACTAGAAGCAATCTGAGCAAAGTCTTAATTCAGGGTGGCTGATCATAAGCTAGCTGAAGTAAGTATGTCTTTAACGCCTTCCTAAAGGATGTCAGGTCTGTGATGGCACGGATCGCTGGGGGTAGGGCATTCCAGTGGGTTGGAGCATAGATGGAAAAGGTGTGATTTTTAGTTGACTGGGTGCACGTCCTTATTGCTGAAGGGGTGACGAGTGAGTTCTCCATTCATGACCTTCTTGTTCTGTTTTCAGGAGCACGCTGTATGAGGTTTGTGAGGGAAGTAGCGGACATTCCGTGCAGAGACTTGAAAGTGAGTAATAGGGCTTTGTATACCAGGCGACTTGCTATTGGGAGCCAATGTAGCTGGATCAATAGTGGCGTGATGTGTTCAAATCTTGATGCAGATAGGAGTGTTCTGGCGGCTGTATTCATGGCTAATTGTAAAGGCTGGAGAGCGTTCTTTGGTAGGCCGAGGTAGATTATGTTGGCATAGTCCAAGTGAGGAAAGATAAGTGCTTGGCATACTGTGCGAAAGTCCGAGGGCTCGAAGAGAGGGCGTAGATGTCGGAGGGTTCTTAGTTTGTAGTAGACTGCCTTGATAATGGTTTGTATGTGGGCTTCCTAGTTCAGGTGTTGGTCTAAGATGACCCCGAGATAACGTACTTGTTGTTGAACTGTGAGTTTAATATCTTTCAACCTGAGGGAAGCTGGTGGAGTGAAAGCTTGGTCTTTAGTTATGAATAAGACCTCTGATTTTTTACTGTTCACCATCAGATTGTGGGTAGCGAGCCAGTCGGAGACCGCATTGAAGCATTTTGTAACGTGAGAGTAGTCGGGGCTGTTTATGAAGAAGAGTGCGTAGAGTAGGACGTCATCGGCATAGATATGGTAGTAGATGTTGAATGATTGTATAATGGCGCAGATAGGCTGAATATAAATGTTGATGAGTAGGGAGGAGAGGGATGAGCCTTGCAGGACTCCTTGCATCTGCTGGAATGGTTTGGATAACTGGATTCCTATGCGGACATGTTGCTGGTGATCAGACAGGTATGATTTGAACCAGTTGAGGGCGTGGTTCCTTATACCTTTTTGATGCAGGCAAACGAGCAGGAGATTGTGGTCGACAGTGTCGAAAGCAGAGGCGATGTCCATGAAAATAAGGATGAATCCTTGTTTTTTCTTGTTTAGGCCTGTGTGGAGTCTGTCCAAGAGAGTCGCCACTAGAGTTTCCACGCCATGGTATTAGCGGAATCCATGTTGCTGTAGGTCCAGAAGTGCATGGGAGTCAATGTGGTCCTGGATTTGTTGGTGGATAATCTTTTCCAGTATTTTGGCAGAAAGGGGAGCCTGGATATGGGTCTGTAGGAACTGGTCTCTAATCGGTTTAGCTTATTGTTCTTTATGAGTGGCCTGATAGAGGCAGTTTTGAGAGGCAGGGGTAAAAAGCCTTCAGACAGTGAGAGGTTAGCGATTTTGGCTATGACAGGGCTAAGGTCGGATCGTACCTGCTTGATCCAGAAAGCTGGGCATGGATCAGTGGGGAGGTGGTGGTAGTGGTGTTGAGTCTGCAGATAATCATCTCAATTTGTTCGGGGGAGTATGGATAAAAATCTTCTAGTGTGGGTGTGCCACCAGGGGGAGGGATGTGTCTGGGCGAGTTTTTGAGGTCGGAGCGGTCTGAGGTGGAAGTAGTTGAGGTGGTTTTGCTTTGGAAGAATGTAGCGAAGGCTTTCGGGCTAGGAGTACTTGTTGGTTCATGTGAGGATGCATCTTTACTGAGGGATTTGATGAGATCGAAGAGCTCTCGAGGTTTGTTGAGAGAGCGCATGAGGGTGCTGATGTGATATTCCTTTCTCTAAGTGTTAACTGTTATTCGATGTTGATGCAAGTGATCCAGGTATGTAGATTGCTCATTAATGTGTCTTGATAGTCTCCAGCAGCGTTCTAGTTTTCTAAGGTGTATTAATTATCTGCGCAGGTCAGCGGTAAACCACACAGCTACGTGATTCTTGTAGGCAGGTTTTGTGGAGGGTGGTAAGAGTGCAGCTCTGGAGAGGTGGTTGTTCCAATTTTCTATTAGCTCATCCAGATCGTCAGTGTCGGAGTTGAGGTTGCGCAGTGTCATTTAGGAATGTTTCTTTATTAAAGTGTTTGAAGCGACAGCATATGGAGGGACTCGAAAGAGATGAATGTTGTTTTTCTGTGTTGTATGATATGTTGAAGAGTATGGCATAATGGTCAGACCAGGGGACCGGTAGAATGAGTGGTGGGGTCTGGTTTCTTAGTGCGTGGCAGGGTAGAGGGGTAAAATAAGGTCCAGGATGTTGCCTCCGGTGTGGGTAGGGATTTGAATGAGTTGGTGATAGTCCAGTGAGGTCATTGCGTCCAGGAATGCTGTGGAGAGTTTGGTAAGGAGTGATGGGAGGTTGAAGTCACCTAGGATCCAGAGTTCTTTCTTCTGGGTATTCTGGTTGCATGCTAGGTCAAGTATTGCAGCCAGGTCCTCCTCGTTTGAGGATGGTGGTCGGTAAATAAGGTAGGCTGCTAAGATCTTGTTTGAGACGAGGATGCTGTCGACATTGGTTGCGCTATGGGCTAAGTCGCACTGGAGATGGCGGTCGCTTTTGGCTATTATTAGGACCCCTCCACCTATTCGATTACTTCTGGGACAGTTGAAGAGGTCTTAGCCAGGAGGCTTTATTTGGTTAGTGAGGATCATGTCAGTGTCCGTTAGCCAGGTTACGGTGATGAAGAGCAGGTCAAGATTTCGATGATTAATGTAGTCAGTGAGGACAGGCCACTTGTTGCAGATGGATCGAGCATTTATTAGCATGCAGTTTCGATTTTTTTAGGAGAGGGAGTTTGCATCTTTTGTTCTTAAACAGAGGTTGACAGATTATGTGAATCAGCCGGCGATGGTTAGCTGATGGTGATGGTCTGTTTGGGTAGGGAGAGTTGTGGTAATTTTTATGTCCCAGAGTTCATACAGTGGGTATTAGGCCTTGGTGCTGTACAAATGAATCTGTCCATGAGATAAGATGGACTATGCAGTAGAGGAGGAGTATGAGAGTGAGGTTCCCCGACATCATTGTGGTTGCTGGTGGAGGGAGGCGTCCTTAGGGAGGCACTTGGAAGGTATTTCAGGTGCTTATGAGGGTTTGAGGCATTGGTACTTGCTCGTTGGTGTACAGAGATTAGGAATGTTGAGGTTGCTGCTGTTGGAGGCTTACCTTATGGTTAGCAGTGAGGTTGGTGATGTGTAGACGTGGTTTTCTATGTTAGAGGATATTGGTGGCGTTACTCTGCCGAGATTTATCAGTTGTGTGGCGGGCTTCTTGTGAGGTCCATGTGGCTGGTGCAGCAGTGGTGGGATGTTGCAGATGTTTTAGAGAGTGTTCAGTCGCCTAAGGGCCACGCCAAAGGACTCTCAGGCATGGGCGTGTCGGGAGGCGCTGCCTCTTGTGTCAGATGCTGCTGGAGTGCGTTGGGCCCTGATTGGCCGTGAGTAGAGGATCGGGAGGGGTTTCGGCCTCCTGATCTCCTTCCCGCCGCTGATCAGGGCTCAGCGGGGCTGGAGGCAATGGCTGATGGCGCCAGGAGGCGCTGCCTCTTGGGTCTGGTGCTGCTGGGGTGCGTTGGGCCCTGATTAGCTGTGAGTGGAGAATTGGGAGGGGTTTCATCCTCCTGATCTCCTTCCCGCCGCCGATCATGGCTCAGCAGGGCTGGAGGCAATGGGTGATGGCGCCGGGAGTCGCTGCCTCTTGGGTCTAGTGCTGCTGGGGTGCGTTGGGCCCTGATTAGCTGTGAGTGGAGAATCGGGAGGGGTTTTGGTCTCCTGATCTCCTTCCTGCCGCCGATCGGGGCTCAGCGGCGGGAAGAAATATTTCTTCAGATTACTCCTGAGTCTATCCACTTTCACCTTCATCCTATGGCCTCCTCATTCCAGAGCTTCCTTTCAACTGGTAGTGTGCCACCTCCTATGCATTGATATCATGGAAGTATTAAATGTCTATAATTCCAGCCCTCTCACACATTTCCGCCAAAGTATACATATTGAGTTCTTTAGGTCTATCCCCATGTGCCTTATGATAAAGACCATTGACCATTTTAGTAGCCTCCCTCTGGGCTGGCTCCATCTTGTTCTCTTCTTTTCAAGGCATGTTCTTCAGAATTGTGCACAGTATGCCAAATGAGGTCTCACTAGAGATTTATACAAAAACACTGTTAACTCCCTTTTCCTGCTAGCTATTCCTCTACTTGTGCACCCAAAGATCCTTCTGGTTTTTGCCATTGCCTTTTCTGCCTATTTGGCTACCTTAAGATTATCTGATATGATCATTGCCAGGTTCTGCTCTTCTTTCATATATTGAAATACTTCACTCTCTATACTGTACCACTCTCTTTGTTTTTGCTGCTCAGATGCATGACCTTGTATGTCTTAGCATTAAATCTTAGCTGCCAAATTTTCAACCATTCTTCATCTTAGGTAAATCTCTCCTCATGTTATCCACCCCTTCCATGGTGTCTACCCTGCTGCAGATTTTTGTATCATCCAGAAAGAGGCATACCTTTCCCAACAGACCACCTGCACTATCGCTTATAAAAATGTTAAAAAGAACAGGACCAAGGGTATGACACTGGTATTGCCCCTATCTTCAGAATGAACTCCATCTACTACTGTTCCTCTCACTCAACCAGCTTTTTACCCAATCACTCACATTAGGGTCCATCCCAAGGGCACTGAGTTAGTTTATAAGTCGCTGTTGTGGAATGATGCCAAAGGCCTTGCTGAAATCTAAGTATATCACATCTACCTCTTTCCCTTGATCCAGTTTTCTGGTCACCTAGTCAGAGAAATCAATCAAATTTGTCTGACAAGACCTACCTCTAGTAAAGCCATGCTGTCTCAGATGCTGCAATCCCTTGGATTCCAGAAACTGCACCATCCTCTACTTTAATAGCATTTCCCCACTGACTCCTCCCCACTATCCGTCCAAAAGCCAATCAGGGCCCAACCCAGAATCTTCAAATAACAGCTCCAGCAGGCGGACAGGGCATGCTCTCCCTCAACAGCAGCCCCGATCGGCATCGGGACACAGAGCGGGAAGTCACAGACTCCTCCCCGCTCTCCATCCGAAGGCCAATCAGGGCCCGACCCAGGATCTTCAAATAACAGCTCCAGCAGGCGAGCCCGCGCCTGGCGAGCCCGTGCCTGAGGGCCTTGGCAGAGGGCCCTTTGGCGCGGCCCTTAGGCGCAGGCCACAGGCAAGGACAAAAGAGGCCGGAGAATACATTTGAACGTGGACGAAACCTAGAACAAGAACAGCATACAGCCCATCGGAAACCACCCAACAAGGTAAGGACTCCCGCCAGTGAACACACACTCTATGGTCCCCTGACCACGATAAAATCTGCACTATTAGGTATCTACAATCATATACCTATTATCACTCGCCCTGCTATGAATAACTGCAGAATGCAGGTAACATATATCATATTTTAACTCCGAGTGGACCTCAACGGATACAGAAATACCTCACTCCGGTTCCCCTTCCACAAGACAAGACAAGTATTCTCTCAGCAGCTACTCCTATTATTCCAAACTGCCAACCCTGTTTATCTCTGTAGCCAACTAGTACCCCGCAGTATCAAAATGCAAGTAATTTTCACCATCTTAAAACTCCAGCTTCTCCCGGCTGTAATCGCATTGCACCTGGCAATCTTGATGGGCTCTAAAATCAACTCTGTACCTGCACTCCTTCCACCTCTACTAGTCACACATCTCCCATCGATGCCGACATATCAATTCATGAGAAACACCACACGAAGAGCACATAATCTAATCCACCTACGGCACATATACCATATTCAAACCACACACACAAATCCCACCATGGTCTCCCCCATCAAATGCGTCCTAACCAACGCAAGATTGATCAGAAATAAATCATACATCATCTATGACTACATGCAAACCCATAAAATAGACATCATTTGCATCACGGAAACATGGCTAACAAACACAATCGAGGTTATTCTCAATCGAATAACACCACCTGACTTCATGGTATTCAACTGCCCCCGGTCGCATAAAAGAGGAGGTGGCGTTCTGATACTGGCAAGAAAGGACTACAGTTTCAGTACCTCATCCACCTCAGACTCTAGAGAGATCAACTCTATTACCATCTCCAACAAATACCCAAGTATTTGCCTTATCTACAGAACACCAAATACCAAAAACAAGGATCTTTCTCCTATCCTGGACACAATCTGCTCACATAGCTCGCATCACAAGCCACCCTCATCCTCGGAGGTTTTAACCTATGCTCCTCACCTGGTAAAGAAGCCAACTCATTCCTCACTTCTTCCCCCTGATCGGGGACGCCGACCCTGCCTACCAGCTCTCCCGAGCAACACCTCCGGCCCAGTCGGGGCTGTGGGAGGGGGAGGAGCTGTAGGCAGCAACTAAAGATAGCCGCCGCCGGCGGGAAGGGCTCCATTTTCACTTCTTCCCCCTGATCGGGGACGCCGACCCTGCCTACCAGCTCTCCCGAGCAACACCTCCGGCCCAGTCGGGGCTGTGGGAGGGGGAGGAGCTGTAGGCAGCAACTAAAGATAGCCGCCGCCGGCGGGAAGGGCTCCATTTTCACTTCTTCCCCCTGATCGGGACGCCGACCCTGCCTACCAGCTCTCCCGAGCAACACCTCCGGCCCAGTCGGGGCTGTGGGAGGGGGAGGAGCTGTAGGCAGCAACTAAAGATAGCCGCCGCCGGCGGGAATGGCTCCATTTTCACTTCTTCCCCCTGATCGGGGACGCCGACCCTGCCTACCAGCTCTCCCGAGCAACACCTCCGGCCCAGTCGGGGCTGTGGGAGGGGGAGGAGCTGTAGGCAGCAACTAAAGATAGCCGCCGCCGGCGGGAAGGGCTCCATTTTCACTTCTTCCCCCTGATCGGGGACGCCGACCCTGCCTACCAGCTCTCCCGAGCAACACCTCCGGCCCAGTCGGGGCTGTGGGAGGGGGAGGAGCTGTAGGCAGCAACTAAAGATAGCCGCCGCCAGGCGGGCCCGCGCCTGATCGGGCCCGCGCCTGAGGGCCTCGCCAGAGGGCCCTTTGGCGTGGCCCTTAGGAGTGGCACAACACAAGATCAAGGCAACAACACTGATCGACAGCGCACCGAGAGAAGGTAACCTCAATGACGATTGCATAGCATGAGCTCCCCTGGCTCTGAACTGTTTCTCCTCCGTGTAGTACACCTCTGCTGATCACCACGAGGCAGCAACAAATTAGCCCGCCTATCCTACAAGACTGCTCTGTGACCATCTTACTCCACCTAACATTAATTTACCTGAACAATATTATCGCATATGTGTACTGTATTTGCTCACTGCACCAGATATCTAATGAGTGCTTGTGGTTAGGGAAGTCTAACAGCATTTGTTACATTGTATTTGTTACATTGTTTACATTGCTCAATCTTATATTTATTACATTGTTTCTACTACACATCCTATGCTCCAAGTTGAAAGGTGAAACATTGTTTATACTTAGTTACCTCATCTTAGCAACCAGCAACCATACCAATTGTCTCACATTTTCATTTTCCACTTTGCACCGGCACAGATAGACCCAAAATGCAGCACATAATCCTCACCCTATTGAGTCTCTACCTGCTACTCACCATTTTGTCATCCAGCTCACTAGCACTAACGACATCACAAAACCACATCCCAACGCTTTATACTAGCGGAAGAAAATGGCACAATGACTCCAACAACCTTCATCATGGAGCGAGCTATCCACGCCGCCCCATCTAGTTCATATCCCTCTACAAAATTCCCCAAAACTAAAGCAAAATAAACGCCTACACACCAACAGCCTGAAGTGTGCACTCATTAACTCTCGATCACTTCGCAAAAAATGGCCAGCAATCACTGAAACAATAACTCATCATAACTTAGATATCATTATGATTACCGAGACCTGGCTCTCACCAGAAGACAATACCATCCTCAACCAACTCCTCCCACCTAACTTCGTTACTTTCACCAGCCACAGGCAAAACAAGAGGGGTGGAGGAGTTGCCATCATCGCCAGATCTGACCTTCAATTCAAATTGGAAGAAGCCAGCAACACCAATTCCCTTGAAACATTATCTATTTCCAACCACTCTTGCTCCATAAACCTTATTTATAGAGCGCCCTCTGCGGATCCAGACAACCTCTCCAATATCATAAACTTAGCATCAAATACCCATGTTCCTCATAAACCTAGCTGGATACTAGGAGATTTTAACTTACCATCCCTACAGGACAATCAAGCAGCTGCCTTCACAGAAGCCCTAGATATCTTAGGATACACCCAATTGGTTCAGGAACCCACACACACAAAGGGCAACGTTCTCGACCTGATATACGCCCCACAAACGGTGCTTCAGCAAGCACAAAACATCACGTTATCACTAACAGCAGTTCCATGGTCGGATCATAAACTCATTTCCTTTCAAATTCCGACCCCCATCAAGTCACTGAGACCCATACGAATTTACAAACAAACACAACCGCAAATACCAGAAGATTTCACCCATTTAACAAAGAACGCATCCTGGCTGAAACAAACTCTCTCCTTGATGACACCTCACAAGACCTAGATGTCCTAATATCCACGTGGAACAGCAGACTCAGCTCGATCGCAATCCGTACCCCACATCCAAAGCCCCAAAGAAAAGACCATCCGCACCATGGTTCACAGCTGACCTAAGGGCGTCTCTAACCCTCCTACGAAGATTGGAAAAACGCTGGAGGAAATCACGTACCAGCAGTGACCAAGCAGCATACATCCAACTCCTACACACACATCGCAGGGCAGTCACAGACAAGATGAAACAACATCACACTGACACTCTGAAACGTTCATTAAACAAACCGCATGACCTCTTCAACCTGGTCAAATATCTCGCCAAAGAACCGACCCCGGAACGCACTGGATCTATACACCCACAGGATTACGCCGTATTTATGCAATCAAAATTATGCAAGACTGACGAGATGATGATACCAGACCCTCCTGATGACAAAGCACGCACAGCATATCTAACCTCTTTTACTACTCCGTCTAAGAGAACTATCGAAGACACCATTGCTACCCTAAATACCTCCACTTCATACTCAGATCCATGTCCAGCATTCTGGATAAAAGATCTACGCTCCGACCTTGCCCCAATCTTAGCTAAAATGATAGGATTATCATTCAGCACCGGGTCATTCCCATCTACGCTCAAACAGACCTCCGTTAGACCGCTGCTTAAAGACACCAAATTAGACCCTCAAAAGGTCGAGTCTTACAGACCCATATCCAGTATCCCGATGCTCGCCAAAATCGTTGAAAAAATAGTCTACAGGCAACTACAAGATCATGTGGACACTAACGCACCTCTAGATCCATCACAACACGGGTTCAGAGAGTCACACGGAGTGGAAACACTACTCACTACTCTTTTCAACACCTTAATCTCAGGCATCGACAACTCACGTATAGGTTTCGCACTTATCTTCCTAGATATTGCGGCAGCCTTTGACTCAGTCCGCCACGAGATTCTCCTGATTCGACTAAGAGAGAAAGGCATTACCGAAACAGCGCTTGAGTGGTGTAGGTCTTACCTATCTGGAAGATGGCAACATGTACGATCAAACGGGACCACATCCGAGCCATTCCTACAAAGTCAAGGAGTCCCTCAAGGATCCTCCCTATCGTCACTTATGTTTAACATTTATATCCAACCCATCTGTAATATTATTAGGTCCTTCAATGTGAGTTGCATGATTTACGCAGACGATGTCCTACTGTACCTGCCAATATCACTGGACCCCCGGACCTCACCCCACTAACCAACTGCTTCAATGCAATATCAGAATGGCTCCTCTCCCAAAATCTGCGTATCCAACATAAGAAAACTGAGGTCCTGTTCATCTCTAGAAATCCAGAATTCACTCCACCTAACCAACTGGAAGTAGACAACGCCAAACTACAAGTAAAATCAGCCATACGGTAATCTCGGAGTCACATTGGATCAGAACCTCAACATGAAGCAGCACATAGCAAAAATAGTAAGAGCAATCTACTTCAAAATCAGATCCCTCAGACACATACGCCCTCTACTCGAGATGAGCGACTTCCGTACCATCTACCAAGCCCTCATCATCCCTCATTTTGACTATGCAAACGCCATCCTACAAGGACTCCCCCAGACAACCTTACATCCCTTACAACTTGCCATGAACTGCGCCTGCGCGAATCCTCTTTGGAGCACCAAGGAGAGAGCACATCACACCCCTCCTGATGCAGCTTCACTGGCTCCCCATCCAAGCCAGAATTAGCTTCAAGACCTTAGTGATGACATTCAAAGCTATCAACGGGTTATCCGCCTCTTCAATAAGTGACCTCATACAAACACCCACACCCAACAGGACAAGAAGAACCTCTACAGCCAACATGCTAGTAATACCAAAAGTGATGACAAGATGCGCCTTATCAACTTCAAACAGAGCCTTCAGTCTGAGTGCCCCAAGCCTCTGGAAACTCCTTACCACCACACATCAGAGCTATCCCCAACTTGAGCCAGTTTAGGAAGGTCTTAAAACACTTCCTCTTCATTAAATACCTCACAGCCTCCCCCGAACCCCAGCCACCATGTATGAGCAACACACAATAACTCCATCTCTCATATATACAGCTACCTTGTTCAATGTTCCACATATGTAGATAGTTTCCCCTGTTATCCAAGTTACTGCTCCTGTTCATTGTAATGACCTGACTCTTGTTTATTGTCGGATATTGTTTGTTCTATGTAAACCGCGCTGATCGCAAATAGTGCGGTATATAAGAGATGTAAATAAAAATAAAATAAAATAAATGGGGGCCCTCAAATACACCCAAATAGTAGGCACACCCACGCATCAGCACTGAACAAAACCAGACCTAGTCTTCATACCGAATCAACTCATGGAGCAGCATCAGGTCTCAACATCAACAATCACTCCTGTTCCCTAGTCTGGCCACTACACTATAACATTCTCAATGACCATTAAGGGCCACGAACAACTCCAGGAACCGTGACACCCAAAACGAAAATTCAAGTCCTTCAACAAGGAAACATTCCTACAGGACATAACTCTGAAGCTCCAGCAGAACACCCAAGACCTGGACAATGCCATTGAAAACTGGAACACTACCATCTCAACAGCTGCAGCAATCACAAACCCAAAACGTGCACATACTCGCAAAAGGCCCAGCGCACCTTGGTACTCTGATAACATCAGAGAAGCTAAAAGAGCTCTAAGGAGACTTGAAAGAAAATGGAGGCATGACAAGACACAGGATTCACTTCTGTAATACAGACACAAGCAACAGGAATACAACAATATAATCAATGAATGTAAACGACAATACTACACCAACACCATCATGAAGGCAGCAAATAGACCCAGAGAACTCTTCAATATCATGCGACAGCTCACCAAAGACACTACACAACAGGACATATATATTGTCGACCGCCAACTTTATGCAAACTTCCTAACCAGCAGACATGGCAACTCCTCCCGAAACCAGGCACCTACAACTGCTAAACTTATAACCAAGGCACATAAGACAAACTGGGAGAACTTCACTATCCTCTCCCTTACACAGATAGAGCACATCATGGACATGCTCAATACTACAACCTCCTCAACTGACTCCTGCCCTGTGGCATGGATCAAGGCCTCAAAAGACCAGTTTGGCAAGCACCTTCAAAAAATGGTAGCAATGTCCCTCCAACAGGGCTACATGCCATCTGCCCTCAAGCAAGCTCTATACGCCCAGCTCTCAAGAAAAATTCCCTTGACCCTGAAGATCCGAAATCCTACAGACCAATCTCCAGTCTGCCATTCATCGCGAAAGTCATTGAAAAATCCTTATAGATGCAACTTCAAGACCACATTGATCTAAACACACCATTGGACTCACACCAACACGGATTCAGGCCACAGCACGGTGTTGAAACCCTCCTAATCTCCCTATTCGATAACCTCATTAGGGGCATTGACAATGCCAAAAAAGGATTCATACTAATATTCATGGACATCTCCACTGCCTTTGACACTATATCTCACTCCATATTGATACGACTACAAGAATTCGGTCTTTGCAGCAATACCATAAAATGGTTCTGCTCTTACTTCAACAACTGAAACCAACAGGTCATGTGGTGAAAACAAGTCAGCAAAGTTCAGCGTATCATACGGCATCCCTCAAGGCTCTGCATTATCCTCCATTCTATTCAACATATACATACAGCCCATTTGTAGCATAATCAGACAATACAAAATGCTTTACTACCTATACGCAGATGACATCATGGTCTATTCTCCCATTAACATAAACAACCCAGACCTGACTCCCATAACCAGGTGCCTAGAAGACATGATTACTTGGCTCACTAACAATTCACTCTGTAAACTGTTACAAGACGGAAACGATGTTTATCACCAGAAGCTCCTCCTTCTCGCCACTGCAAACAATCACCGTCCATGACAAATCCATAACAGTAAAAGAAGAAGTAAAATACCTAGGTGTAACTCTGGACAAAAACCTGACTTTACGGACTCACATAAACAAAACTGCCTCCAAAGCACACCACAGACTAAAAATCATCCGACTCCTCAAATCTATCCTGAATAATGAACACTTCCACTCAGTGTGCCAAGCAACAATCACCCCCATCCTGGACTATGCAAATTCACTCTACCAAGGTCTACCAACACAATCCCTATATCCTCTTCAACTGGTTCAAAACACAGCGGCCAGGATTATCACAAATATACCCAGGAAAGAACACATCACTCCAATTCTTCAACAACTTCACTGGCTACCCACCCTTTCATATCTACCGAATCTATCACAATATCTCTGCTACAGTCCTTCTAAGCCTAATCAAGCACCCCAGCACAAGGCCCAGGCGCAGTAACATGATAAAGAAACTTGTTACTCCTGCTGAATTCAAACGCTCCAATCAGTCTACAGCCAGAAGAGCCCCATCACTTGCTGTGTCCGCCATATGGAACTCTCTACCTGAACACGAGATCCACAAGAGACATTAAGGACTTTCGTATGATATTAAAAACATTTTTGTTTGCGGATCACTATGGTCCCTCCCAGTCAGGGGCGGCCCAAGGGGGGTGCGGGGCCATGTGCGGAGACTCGGTGCGGGGCCTCATTTGCATAAGGGGCCTCATTTGCATAAATATTTGCATAATGTTACCATATACTAACTTTTAGTAAACATGCCTCTTAATGAGTGTATGGATAAAGAAAGACTAAAAGATTTCTACATTACTACAATCCAGTGCCAACCACCAGACACATTAGGAACTACTACAAATACTGCCCATTTAGAACCCATAGCAAACCCGCCGTATCCTAACAGCACTACCAGGACTCACAAAGCACCATACCCTACCTATCAAAAGGAAACATGCAAATATTAAACCAATACATTTCAGAGAACAACAATACATGACCTACTGGGGAAAGAGAACAAGTGGCAATGTCAAATAGGAATTACATAAACAGAATACCTCAGCTCAGTTACACATGCAGAACATAGACCATCACCAAACAAGGAATCACAATTTAGAAACAGGAAGACAATAATTAAACTGGGAATCCCAAAAGCCAAACTTGGAATGTACAACACTGTAGAAATAAAACTATACATTAATTTGCTCTTGTACTAAACAAAGCACAGACGTTAATGATGCACATTTACCAGAGCTGACATATTCCAATTAATAAATTCAAAATAAAGAGATATTTTTCTACCTTTTCTGCATTTTTTTTCAGCTGCAATTGCTCCAGCCACTTTCTTCTGGTTTCTTCGTGTCTTCTGCTAACTCTCCATCATCTGCTGTCCATTTGTCCTTTCTTCTCTCTTCTAGTTTTTTTCCATTCTCTCTCTACATCTGCTTTAACATACTAATCTTTCTCCTTTTGCTCTTTCCTCATTCCTATTTCATCCACTCAAATTTTACCCCTCCATCCTAAATCCCCACTTACTCTCCCAATACCCGGCCAATTGTAGATTTTTTATCCCTCCCACACAAAATATTTTTCCCCTCTCCATTTTACTCTCCCAGCCCCATCCCATTCTAATCCTCCCCCAACATCAGCTCCCTTCTAGTTCCAGCCTCACCCAGCATCCATTCCCTTCTAGTCCCTGCATCAGCCCATTTCCAGTCCTAGCCCCTCATCAGCCCATTTCCAGTCCTAGCAACCCCCAACCCAATACCAGTCCTAGCCCCCCCATCAACCCACTTCCAGGCCTAACCCCCATCACCCCATTTTCAGTTTAAGCCCCCCCTATAACCCATTACCAGTCCTAACCCCCCCATCAGCCCACTTCCAGTCCTAACCCCCATCAACCCATTTCCAGTCAGCCCCCCATAGCCCATTGCCAGTCCTAACCCCCCCCCCATCAGCCCACAGCCCATTACCAGTCCTAACCCCATCAGCCCACCTCAAGTCCTAACCCCTCCCCATCAGCCCATTTCCTGTCCTAGCCCCCCCCCCATAGCCCATTATCAGTCCTAACCCCCCATAGCCCTTACCAGACAGCCCCATCAGCCAACAGCCCATTACCAGTCTTAACCCCCCCCATAGCCCATTACCAGTTCTAACCCCCCCAATAGCCCACAGCCCATTACCAGTCCTAACCCCATCAGCCCACCTCAAGTCCTAACCCCTCCCCATCAGCCCATTTCCTGTCCTAGCCCCCCATAGCCCATTTATCAGTCCTAAACCCCCCCCCATAGCCCATTACCTAACCCCCCATCAGCCCACAGCCCATTACCAGTCCTACCCCATCAGCCCACCTCCAGTGTTAACCCCCCCATCAGCCCATTACCAGTCCTAACCCCATCAGCCCACCTCCAGTCTTAACCCCCCCATCAGCCCATTTCCAGTCCTAGCCCCCCATAGCCCATTACCAGTCCTAACCCCACCCAACAGCCCACCTCAAGTCCTAACTCCTCCCCATCAGCCCATTTCCTGTCCTAGCCCCCCATAGCCCATTACCAGTCCTAACCCCCCCCAACAGCCCACAGCCCATTACCATTACCTTCCCATCAGCCCACCTCCAGTCTTAATCCCACCAGCCCCTGTCCAGTCCTAGCAACCCCCCCACCCCATACCAGTCCTAGCCCCCCCTAGCCCACTCCCAGTCCTAATCCCACCAGCCCATTTCCAGTCCTAATCCCCCATCACCCAATTTTCAGTTTAAGCCCCCCCCCATACCCCATTACCAGTCCTAACCTCCCCATCAGCCCACTCCCAGTCCTAATCCCACCAGCCCATTTCCAGTCCTAATCCCCTATCACCCAATTTTTAGTTTAAGCCCCCCATTACCAGTCCTAACCCCCCATCAAGCCACTTGCAGTCCTAATCCCATCAGCCCATATACAGACTTAGCTCCCCCATAGCCCATCACCACTCCTACCCCCCCCCCAGCCCAGCCCAGCCCAGCCCAGCCTAGCCTAGCCTAGGGAAATTTTTTTTTTTAAAAAGCTGTCTGCTGCCGCTGCCGGGGCCGCCGCGGCAGAATCGAGTGTGCCGCGGGGCCCCCCACCTGCCCAGCAGAGCCTGCCCTTCCCTGTATCACCTCTCTCTTTGCAGCTGCAGTCACACGCGCCGGCTTTCAGAGCGCGAAGTAACTAGTTTCCCTTTCGCGGCTCTGTTAAGCCCGCGGGGGCTGATGGGAACTTTCCATCAGCCCCCGCGGGTTTAACAGAGCAGCGAGGGAGAAACTCTCCCCTCGCGCTCTGAAAGCCGGCGCGTGTGACTGCAGCTGTAAAGAGAGAGGTGATACAGGGGAGGGCAGGCTCTGCTGGGCAGGGGGGGCCCTGCGGCACACTCGATTCTGCCGCGGCGGCCCCTGCAGCGGCAGCAGACAGCTTTTTTTTTTTTTTTTAAATTTTACTTTTAGATCAGAATGTTTTTTGCGCGGGGCCCTCTGAAATGCGTGGCCCTGTGCAAAAAACATTCTCGCTCAATGGACGGGCCGGCCCTGCTCCCAGTGATTATAACCCACTGTCAATGACCTCTCCTTTTTCTCCTCATTTACCCCCTTATATAATTGTAAATAACTCCCAATGTGAACCACTTTGATTGAAGGAAAAGGTGGTATATAAATCTGGATAGATAAATAAATAAAATAAATTTCCATTAATTTTCTCACCACAGAGATCAGACTAACCAATCTGTAGTTGCCAATCTCTTCCTTACTTCCGCTTTTGTGGACAAGAGCCACATTTGCACATTAATTGTGACAACACTCATATTCTCCTGAAAAGACGCTTGCACCAAAGTTGTCTACAGGTACGTGCATTCTTGTTATCGCACATAGTTGCACACATGTGTTGACTTTTATAAGAGACATTTACACACATATACTGGTATATACGCACACAAATACCTTTATAAAATTGCCCTCTGTGGGCATTTCTATAATCTCCTGTGCAGTTAACTTGTTTATCAAATACGTATATGGGACCTATTTTATGAAGTGAAGTACACATGCACTTTATAAAATAGGGGCATATTGACGCACTTTTAAGCTAGGTACAGCAGTTCTGCCTACTCTAGAGCCTGGATGTTCAGAAAATGCATGTAAATATATTATGTGAATTTTTTTACTTTGTGAATGTTATTTGGTGATCTGTGGTGTTGAATATAAATACTTTTAAATAGCAAATACATAAATTTTTATTTATTTATTTACATTCTCTTATATGCCGCGCTATTCTGCATCATTGAACAAACTGAAATTACATTGAACAGGGTATTATAACTATTTTACAGGGAACATGGGCTATGGAGGGTTAAGTGGCTTGCCCAAGACCACAAGGAGCACCTGTGGGACTAGAAACCCCAGTCCTTCCAGCCCAAGGTTGCTGTCCTCTAGTGGGATTTGAACCCCCGAACTTCCGGCCTGAAGTACCTTGCCCCAACCACTAGGCTACTCCTCCACTAAATAAATCATATTCTGTATTTTACATGTGTAAATGTATGCCCCACCCATGCTCTGCCACTGTGCACATCCTAACCGAAAGTATGCATGATGGGACTTACGTTCGCCCATACAAAATAGCGACCACCTAAATAAAGCATGTGCATAAGTGCCTTTTCACAAGCAAAAGTCCTTTAAAATAGAGACTTGCGCACATTAATAGCACACAACTTTCTGAGTGGTCCATATAGAATTACCTCCTAAATACTTATAAAGTTATACTTACAGTTAACACAATTAGTGCATCTTTTGAAAGTTTTTTTTTATTTAGCTAGGTTTATTTCAGCATTATGTTGCTTTTTGAAAGCACTGTTTATAAACTGAAAGCTTTCACTGTTATGTCTCAGATCCAACCAAAGGATGCTGCTCTCCGAAATACTTTTTCCAGTGGTAGATTTTGCCTGACCATAGTATCTCCATAAGATTTTTGCTTTCTTTAAGGACTGATTGCAACTTATGCAATGCACCTAGTTTCAAGCAGCTTGAATGAGGAATCCCTATCAGAACTCATACACTGCAGAAAACAGCACTGACCATTGCTCTGTTTTATTAGTCTAGATTACATGTGGTGTGTAACGTTTGCATCATGTTATGTTCTCTCTCTGCTGATTTGAATGTATAGTAAAATAAGTAACACATTCCAGTGTATTTCTTTATTTAAGCCACTGCCGAAAGCCATGGTCTCTCGCCTCTGTGAGTCTAAGAAAGTATGTGCTGCAGCAGATATGAAGCTTCAGGTATGTTTCTTTAATGCAGTATTACCAGTAAAACACCTTTGGAAGTGCTTTGTACCAACGAGCATTAGGATTGGGTGGTTTGCATTGCCAAGATCTGACAGTCGTAGTAACATAGTATATGATGGCAGATAAAGACCAGTATTCTTGTCTGCCCATAAAGCTGGCATTACATCAGACTTTAATGTCTGATATGCAGAATGTGGCAATAATACTATGTCTGTGTTAAAGATAGTATGTCTATGCTCTTCTTATCTATTTCCCCATACTAATTGGCCCAAAACAAAAAGACCAGTTAATATGGGGAAACTTCTGCCCCTAGCCCTTGAACATGATTGGTCTCCCTTCCCCCTCCCCCACACTCAAAGAAGACTTTTCGGCTTGTACTGTCCCCCACACCAGCTCTGAAGGATCACAACCTGTTACGTCTGAAAATCATAGCCCCATTGCATTCCCTCCGCTCCAAATGTTGTAGCCCATTGTGTCTGTGCATACATAGTGTGCTACAAGTGAGCATGTAAACAAAGTACATTTCTTTCCATTTTCAGTTTTATGTAGTCAGATTGCACCTAGCAGGAGAAATAATGATATAGTGTAAACTTAACAAACATTTTTCTGTGCTGATGGAAGGGAGTGTAGTTCTTGGTAATTCTGACATGCTTTGTTTTCCATGGTAATAATTTACAGCTTTTGAATTCCCAGATGCTCTCATTTCTATAGTTTGATTTAATTTATTTATTTTATTTATTTATTTAAGGGTATTTCTATCCCGCCTTATCCTTCAATCAAGGCGGTGAGCACAGCAAACGATCATTAGAAGTGGTGTGTGTGTCGGTGAGAGTATGTACAGAGTGGGTGCGTGGGTGCGAATGTGTTGATTAGAGTGTGCTATTTACAGTGTGCGCTATGTACAGTATATACATGTGTTTTCTGGGTTTGGTTTTGGTTGAGGTAGGCTGTCATTGAGTCCAGTTTGGATCCAGTTTGTGGATTCTGGTTAAGCGTTGGAGCCGTAGTGCTCTGTGAAGAGTACAGTCTTTAGGTGCTTTCGGAAGTCCTTCAGATCCTCAGTTGATCATAAGTCGGGAGGGAGTGAGTTCCATATTGATGGGGCCGCCAAGGAGAGTGCTCTTTGTGTGGTGGATTTGCATGCTTTTGTGTAGTTGCTTGGGGTGTTGAGTGTGTCTGCGGTGGTTTTCCTTCTTGGTCTGTTGCTGGTGTTAGGGAGTATGAGGGCTTGGAGGCTGAGTGCGGAGCTCTTGTGTCTGATTCTGAATATGTTTAAGATCATCTTGTATTTGATGCGGTGGCTGATTGGGAGCCAGTGGAGGTCTTTGAGGATGGGGGTGATGTGGGCTTGGGTTGTGGAACCGGTGATTATCCTGGCTGCTGTGTTTTGCGCCATTTGAAGTGGTTTGAGTGATTGTTTTGGTATTCCGTTGTAGATCGGGTTGCAGAAATCCAGTATGGGGGTTATGAGTGCTTGGCAGACTGTGCGGAAGTGTTCATGGGAGAGTAGAGGCTTGAGGCGTCTGATTATTTTCATTTTGTAGTATGCGTTTCTGGCGGTTTTTCTTATGTGTGATTGTAGGTTGAGCTCTTTGTCAAGGGTTATTCCGAGGTATTTGACTTCGTCCTGTAGTGGTATTGTCGTGTTGTTGGTTGTGATGAATGGTGGGGGGCTGAAGTCGGTGTTTCGTGTGATAATGAGTGTTTCTGTCTTGTTGTAGTTTATTCTCAAAAAAACCACAAATGTCGTACTATGAACTTCCAATGATGGATCACTAGCTTTCACGAGGTCTCAGTAGAAAATAACACTGCTGGCATAAGGTTCTCACCGTATAGCCGCATATGTGTTGTGGTACATCAACGACCTCTCAAACATCAAGGTAATTGAAGCACAGTCCTTCCAATATAATATCATAAACCACAAATAGTAAATACTCAGCTTCAGGAAGGACTGGTCCTACGCTTTGCCAGAATTAAATGATCCCGACGTACAGTCCCGGTACCAGCCAGACATTTCAAATCTAGTTTCTTCAGGGGACCGATAAACTACACTACAAAAGAACAAACAAACACTAATAAGAACCATCACCTCCATTACTAAAAACTAACTATTTTACTATTAAAATATATGACCAACGGGCCTCCTACCTGAGATGCTGCCCACGTTTAGTTTACAATAGACTCCTCTGGACTCATGTCCGTAGCAAAAAACGCCGCGCATGCGTTGAGCAAGCACTACCTCCATTTTTAAATCCCTCTAAGAGGGCGGGCCCTTAAAAAATGCCTACCTAAATCTGCGCTCTACATAGAAAGTGCTACCCAGTCTCAGTCTCAAAATCACATACAAGCGTGCCAGTCTATCTGCCCATTGTTGTAGTTTATGGCTAGGTTGTTGTGCGTTAGCCAAGCGGACATGCTGTCGAGACAGTTTGTTATCTTGTTGTAGTCGGGGCTGTTGAGGTTGATTGGCGTGTAAATCATGATGTCATCTGCGTAAATTGTGTAGTCTATTTCGTGGGCTGCCATGATGTTGCAGATCGGTTGGATGTATAGGTTGAATAGTATCTATACAATATCTATATTGTGCAGTTTACAAGTTAGGCAAGTATTCCCTCCATATGTCATGTCCCACAAGGCCATTTATAGCAAAGTATAATGCAATTAAAATCATAGTTCCCTCTTCATATCGTCTCCCATCCTGTAGCCCCCTCTCCCTTTACCTCTTAACAACCTCCAGCCTTATTGGCACTTTCGATTGCTAGGCTAAGAATGACTGAGTAAAAATCCTAATTTTGCATTGGCTGTCTAGGTCAGAAAAGGGACATCCAGGGCCGTACCGAGACTGAAATGCACCCTGTTGCGACTTGCACATCGGGTGCGCACCCCCCCTCCCACACCTCCATTTAGACACTTTATGAGGGTGTGAGAGGGGGGCACATGACCGATCTGCAAGTCGCCGGCACGCTAAGCAGATCTGGTCCCTCCCGGAGAGACCAGACCTGCTTAGTGTGCCGGCGCGAAGACGTAAGGGGCGCATTTTGTCTCTCTGCTGCTGCCTGCCACCGAAAAAGTGGCGGCGGCAGGCAAAGGCAGAGAGCCGAAATGCGCCCTTTAAGTCTTTGCATCCTGTGCAGCCGCACCGCTCGCACAGGGCTCGGTATGGTCCTGGGGACATCAAATTTGAAAGATTCAGTTTGTAGTATATTTTACAAGAGACTCATTGTACATGGAGCCATTAGTAAAATACGTATGTGGCCATGGGAAAATGCATGTATCTGGCGGCACATATGGTGGGAACAGCCATTTTACAAAAAGAAAAGCATGCTCAAATAAAGAGTATCACTCATGGTATTATGCATGTAAGTGCTGCCATTTTTTAAAATGTACTCTTTATTAAGAATAGAACATCGGATACGATACAAACATACTATTCATTCAGGAGATAAGATAGACTCTTAATAGGACTCAAAGAATTTGTACTTGACAAAACTGGCCAGATGATATAAACCATTGTGTTCCTACATCTTACACTTTCATGGCAGAACAGAATATATTACAGCCCCTCCAACTTCCTGCCCCCACTCATACTACCAGACTCGATCTCTCCTTTCACCTCTCTCATGTAAAGCCATGTTTACTAAGTCATCTATAGGTATAATATTATTTCATCTCAGTTTTCCCTTTCTTCCCTTGCCACCAAGGCCATAAGTGTGTTTAGACTATAGAAATTATTCAACTGAACACAAATTTCTGCAAGGCCTCTACTAAGAAGGCTTACACCCTCAAATGGAGCAGGTTCTCTGTTTGGTGCGCGGAACATGGGATGATCCTTTCTCATGCCCAGTGGCTCTGGTATTACTGTATCTTCTCCACTTCTCTGTCTGGGTTCAAGTCTAACTCTATCCGAATGCACCTTAGTGCCCTGGTGGCGCACCACCATCCGGTGGATGGTAAGCCCCTCTCGGTCCAACCATTGGTGTCCCATTTCCTTCGGGGCCTGCTCTTATTGAAGCCCCCAGTTCACCCTCCGGCAACCAAATGGGACCTCAGCTTAGTATTGGGGCAGCTCACTCGCCCACCCTTCGAGCCTCTGGCTACCTGCCACCTTCACTACCTCTCCTGGAAGATGGCTTTTCTGGTTGCGCTCACCTCCGCTCACAGAGTTAGTGAGTTTCAGGCCCTTGTGGCAGAGGTGCCTTATACCAGGTTCTACAAGAACAGAGTGGTGCTTTGCACGCACCCCAAATTCCTGCCAAAGGTAGTGTCGCCCTTCCATCTCAACCAGAAGTGGTGCTCCCTACCTTCTTTCCAAGACCTCACTCCAGTCGGGCGGAGACGATCCTTCACACCTTGGACTGTAAGAGGGCTTTGTCCTTCTACATCCAATGCACTCAGGGCCACTGCAAAGCTGCTTAGCTTTTTATCTGCTATGACCCCAATAAGCTGGGGGAGGCAGTGACCAAGCGTACGCTGTCCACATGGGTGGCAGACTGTATTGCCCTCACTTATGAACAAAAAGGCTCCTGCTGGAAGGCCACATCACGGCGCACTGGCAGGGCCATGGCAGCCTTTGTGGCAAACTTGCGCCCTGTCCCAATAGTGAACATCTGCCGGGCCGCCACCTGGTCTTCACTCCATACCTTCGCAGCCCATTACTTCCTGGAAAAAGTGTCCCGACGGACAGTGCCTTCGGCCAGGCTGTGCTCTGTAACCTTTTCGGGTTTTAGGCAACTCCTACCCTCCAACCCTTCTGTGTTCAGGCTACTGGAGTGCTGGTTTCAACGGACACAGGGGTCCTACTCTGGTCTGTGGGCACAGACTCAATTGCTGCTACTTGAGGGAGCCCTGTTTTTGCTATGGGCTTTTGGTAGCCTGTAGCTGGGGAGTCCCATATGTGAGGACTTACTTCCTGCTTGTTTCCTGAGAAAGCGTAGTTACTCACCTGTAACAGGTGTTCTCTGAGGACAGCAGGAATCAGTCCTCACAACCCTCCCTCCTCCCCTTGGAGTTGCTCCTTTACCATCTTTTATTTTTGCCATCTTTTAGCTATGTCATCTGACTGAGCAAGATGGCACCCTTGGGCGGGAAGGGGACCATGCATGCGTGTTGGAATCTCCCAGGCTTTCTTTGAAAGCTGGGGGGGATGCATCTGTGAGGGCTCCGTCGGTTCCAACGTCACCCATATGTGAGGACTGATTCCTGCTGTCCCCAGAGAACACCTGTTACTAGCTAGATGACTAGCTATGCTTTTTTGCCTGGAGGTCATCGACCCTGGCCGGGTGCACCCCACCATGTCTCCCAGTGGGTTAAAAAATGTGACCACTGCAGTCAAACCATGTCAGTCACCGACACCCATGATTGACATGCTGCCTAGGACCAGACCATGATAACACCTTCTGTGACCTGTGCCAGGCCATGATGCCTAGGACCAATAAAAAGAGATTGTAGTTGCAGGAGAAACTGTTTCCAAGGTCTTACTCGGCCTTGACTTCCCCGATGCCGAGCTTCAAGCCCATCACTTCCTGTGAGGCCCAGGTGTCCTCAGAGTCCCACCATGGCGACTCCTCCGAGAAGATCCTGGACCACAATAGAAAGAAGAAGAAATCCTTGAAGTTCGTCAAGGTTCCACCGGAGAAACCTGGTAAAACGGCTCGGAGGGACTCAGGCAGCTCCAAGAAGCGTCCTACCAAGTTTCTCAAAAGGAATTCCTTGACTGGCGGAAACCATGCAAGGTTGCTCAAGACTATAGTCCTTGTCGAGGATGCACTTGCGAGAGTGCCAGCGTCGGGCCGGAGATCCTCTGTGCCTACACCAAAAGTTGCAGAGCCTTATGTCTTGGAAACCAGAATGATGGCCCTGGAGCAGAACATCACTGCTATCCTGGCCCTGCAGCAGGCATTTGATGGCTGATTTGTCAGCATCATCTGCCCCAACGACCAGGCTCCCGACCGCGGTGGAGTCCCTAGTCGTCTAGTCAAGTTCCGAGTGCCACCGGCCTTGGGTATGCCCTCGGCCCCAGTCGAGGTCTCTGTCCCGTTCCTTGGGCATCTGATCTTCCCCAGCAAGTTTCCTTGGTGCTGGCCTCTAAGCAAGGAGTCAGATCCTCAGATTCATAGTCACTCCTCGACTCTTCTGTCCCCCCTGGAAGGGATGCTAGAGCCCTCGACACCCTTGGGTACGATTGTTACCAGTGCTCGATGCTGAGGTGTCGTATCCAGGCCTAGGAGCTATGTATCTGACGGCCCTAACCCAGGAGTTGTTCGGGTTTTCAGCGGGGCTGACCGGGGAATCCCTCCAACGGTTCCAATCTCTGACCTCCGGAATCAGGGACTGCTCTAAGTTCCTCTCCCAGGCAGCCTATGACTGCTTCGACTCAGCAATTTGAGTAGCAGTGGCTGACACCGGTGCCCGGCACCAAGCCTGGCTGCAGTTTTCAGACCTCAAGTAATGGGTCCAAGACAAGCTGCTCGATGTCCCCTGCACTGGGAAGAACCTGTTCGGCAAGCCTATGGACCGACAAGGCGGCCGAGATAAGAGGCCAATGTGGTGACCCGACAGAGGCTCTCAAAAAAGACGACCTCCTTTCCCTGTAAGAAACCATCGGAGAAAAGACTCCTTTTCCTGAGGAAAAAGGGGCAATTCCAACAGGATCACCACTACCAGCTCTTCTTGGGCCAGCAACAGGGTTCTCACCCCAAAAGACAAGGCCATGGAGCCCAGAAACCCAAGGCTCAGAAGCCCCACGCCCGGGCTTCTGCCCAACCCAGGGGGGAGCTTTTGACTCCCAGGGCAGGACCTCCTCTCCCCTGGGAGACCTTCACCAGCCTATAGGGAGCCACCTGTCGCTCTTTGCCTGCAGGTGGGCCAAGGTCACCTTGGACCAGTGGGTACTCCAAGTGGTAAGGAAAGGATACTTCCTCCACCTACAGCAGAAACCACTCAGGTTCTTCCCAGGAGAGCCAGTGCAACCTCTCCTTCACCAGACCCTTCTGCTCTCCGATCTCACAGGTCTGCTCAGGGACAACGCAGTAGAGCTTGTACCCAAGCACCTGTGGGGAAAAGGCTTCTACTCCAGATACTTTCTTGTCCCAAAGAGAACTGGGGGCCTCAGACCCATGCTTTAGGCCTGAGAAACTTAAACAAGTTTCTGGTGAGGGAGAAGTTCAGGATGCTCTCCCTTGGAACACTGCTGCCTTACCTTCACCAGGGAGTTTGGCCGTGCTCCTTGGATCTAAAGAATGCATACACACACATTCTAATCGACCCCCCCCCCCAGGTGCGGCGTTTTGTGTTAAGATTGAGAAACGAAGAGAAGCATTTGGTGTAAACGCGGGCAGCTTTCTTTGAATGACATGGTAATTGTCGGTTGGCTGGGAGAGCCGTATTGATCCCCTGAAGAAAGTTAATGTCGGGATCCGAGCTCAACCCAATCCATGGGGTGTTGTTGAAGACGCAGATAAGGATTGCTTACAGCTTTTCCCTTTTGATTATTGGACTTTCTGCATTACAAAAGCGTTGTTCAACTAGCTCCAGAGGTCATTGATGCTAATAGTGATTCTGCCGTGATAACGGACGTTAGTCCCGGTGGCAGAACCGATTAAGTCTGAGACCTCTTTAAATGTTTGAGATTAATTTAGAGAAGATTGGATGAAATATTTATGCCTATTTCATACGTGAGCGACTGTTTTGATTTAGAGCAGATTGTTCATACTGATAGCAGCTGCAGTTTCTTTAATGTCCAGATCTACTTTGAATGGGTATGACAAGTACTCCACAACTGTTCCAATTTTTTGGAAGTCACAGAATCTATTTTCAAATTCCTGGATAACAGAACAGATTTCTGTCACATACTTCTCATTCTGAAAAACAAAATTTGGATATTGTCCCAGATGGTCCTGCGTATTAGGAAAATGATCAAAAATGTTGTTTGCAAGGTCAGTCATCATTAGCTCAAATTTGCTCTTGTAGGATGAAACTGTACTCATTATCTCGCCAATGCATTTGTTTTTATCTTGTAGTTCAAGGTTCATATCACTTAGTTCGCCTGTAAAGTCAGCGAGAAATGCCAGATCGCATAACCACTCCTTATCTTCCAACTCTGCTTTGTCATCTCCCTTCTCCTTCAAAAAACTTCTTATTTCATTCAGCAAATCACAAAATCTTTGCAGAAATTTGTGCCTACTTAGCCACCTTACATCTGTTTGCAAAATGATTTCCGCTGCCCCTTCATCAAGAGTAAAATTGAAAAGCCATCTTTGACGTGATCTTCCACGAACTGAATTTACAATTTTGAAAGTGATGTCCATGACAGTCTTTGTATTGAGTCTCTTGCTTGCCAAAACTTGCTGGTGAATGATGCAGTGGTAAGAAAGGAAATCTGGGAAGTTGTCATGCTGTCAACCTCACCTGTCATTGCTCTTGCTCCATCAGTAGTGATGGAAACAAGTCTATGTAATGGAAGATTACACTTTGTCACAAAAGAATGGAAAGAACTGAATATTTCCTGACCGGTAGTTCTCCCTTTTAAAGAAATTATTCCAAGTAGTTCTTCTTTAACACTGATGTTTTCAAAAACCATCCGGATAAAGACTAGTAACTGGGCTATGCCTCTTATGTCTGTAGATTTATCCAGGTGGAGTGAGAAAGCAACACAATTTGAAACATCCTCCAACAATTGTTCAGTTGTGTCTCCACACATCTTTTCTATTCACCGCACGACGGTGTTTCTTGACAATTGTACATCTTGAATAGCAGCTATGATCTCTTTCTTATTTTTAAGCCCTTCAAAAAGATTGGCAACTGCTTCAAGAAAACAATCTTTTACAAATTCCCCTTCAGTGAAAGGTTTGCATTTCTTTGCGATCAGGTTGCTGACCTTGAAGGATACTATGGTTACATTGACCAAATGTGACCTTGGCTTCGCCATCAACTGTTGCTGAGTAGCCAATTTTGATTTAAGTTCTTTGAGCTTCAGTTTACGAATTTCACTTTTGGGTGGAAAATCAGCGTCAGACTTATTGCTATGCAGAGCCTTATAATGACGTTCCAGATTACCCTTTTTGGGCAAGGATACTGGGGCGTTACAAATTAGACAACACTTTTCTTTCATCATGATGAAGAAGTAGTCCATTTCCCATTCATCATGAAAGTGGTAGGTTTTGCTCTTCTTTGGAACACTCATCTTCGTTATACTGGGGTGGCTGTCACTGTCCCAAAGTATTAAAGATCAACAGGAACTGAAGACCTCTGGATGATGTGCAATACAAGAACTGGAGATGCCAAAACCACACATGCAGTTCTAAAAGTAGAAATAAGAATTCATCATACTGGCACCAATAATCAAATACTACCAAACAATCATCAAAAAAACTCAAACACCTGTCCAGCAAACCAGATAAAATCAAATACCGCCAAACAAGTTCAAATACCACTACACGCGATTTAATAAATTCTGCACACAGTGTAGAATCAACGCAAAGGTTAGGCAAAATAAAATTGCAGAGGCAAGCAAAAGTCACAGTGGTTTGAACCAATTTGAAGGCAAGGCATAGGCAAATTAGAACAAAATTGGAAAAGCCCACCAAAATCACCAAATTCTTGACACTTTGTTGTGTCTGCCTGAAAACGTTTAATGAAACAAACTATAAAGCGACCAACGACCAGCACACAACGCAACTAATATGGTAAGTGTATTCAGGTAAAGCCCGGGCAAATAGATATCGCCCGGTATGTAACACACTTCTAAGGGGTGTTGGGGCGGGGGCAGGAATGGGTGATTCTGAGAGGCAGGAGACCAGGTATGACGCCGGGCCTGTGGCTTCTCGTTGCGGAGTGTGGGCGATGGCCCCTTAGGGTACCCACAAACTATTGGCACGAAAACAACAAGCGCCCCCAATACACCCACAGGCAAGATTCCCGCAGGCAGGGAAAAAAGACAGGCAAAGGATCAGCAGCGGTGGCAAGCCCTCGGCAGACGACCTGCCGGCATGAGCTCTCTCCTAGCGACGGGGCGAGCTGCTGGAGAGATGGAGCCAAGTGGGGCTGGCAATCTACCTCTGACCCCTCTACGATCTACAGATAGATCACGATCTACCTATTGGACATGTCTGGTATAGCAGATGAAATGTAATGTGGATAAGTGCAAAGTGATGCATAGAGAATAAAACTAAGACTATCGTATTGCTTTTGTATTGCTCCATAGTGCGAGTACATAATATTGTGTACAGTTCTGGTCATGACAGAGATAGCAGAATTAGAAAAGCTACAGAGAAGGGCGGCCAGAATGATGAGGATGGAAGAAGGGCTAAAGAGTTTAGGACTCTTAAACTTAGCGAAGAGATAACTGAGGAGTTATATGATAGGTCTATACAGTGCTGAATAGAGTGGCACTGGTAAGCTCAAATGAATTTTTTACTCTTTCAGAAAGAAAAAGACTAGGGGATATGCCATGAAGTTACAAAATATTAATTTAAAATAAATAGGAGAAAATATATATTTTTTCTCAGTGCATAATTAAGTTTTGCAACTCATTGCTGTAGAATATGGTTGTAGTTGGGTTTAAAAAAAAGTTTGGACAGATTCCTGGAGGAAAAGTCCATAAAATGTTAAGGTAGACCTGGGGATAGGTAGCTTGGAATCTGGCTACTTTTGGGATATGCTGGGTACTTGTGACCTGGATTGGCTACCTTTGAAACAGGATACTGGGCTTGATGGACCTTTGGTCTGTACCACTATGGCTTATCTTATGTTCTTATGCTGCCTACAAGCTTTCTGTGATAAATTAACAGCTGACAGTAAATACGCACCCATTTGGTTGGGCAGCTGTCTAAATTTATATACTGGTTTCACTTTGGCCATATATACATCAATAAACTGTTACTCTCTTCCTCCATCTTTCCACAAAAATGTTTGCATCAGTTTTAGTAGGTGGGAAAATGTTATTACATTGTTTACTATTGCTTCTTTTCAAATAGGATATTTGGGGATGGGTTTGTAATGAATTAAAATGGCCTAAGATTAAGAGCCTATTTGTGCTAGGATATTCAGAGCCTTATTGAGCATAAAAGTTATCTAGATAAATGCCTCCAGGGAACTTGAACAAGATATTCAGCAACTTAGCACTTAATCCTACCGCTTAAAAACCATGTTTTGCCTGTTAAAGTTACTAGAATATGTTTATTTGAATAACTTGAGGCATGCTTTTTCATGCGGTCAGACTTACCTGGATAAGTCTAGCCGGTCAGTCATGAGTATCCATGCTGTCCATCTATCCTAAAAACGAGTTCTTCAAAAGCTCCAAATGCCATCTTCTGAAATTTGGATTAATTTTGTCTATTTGGCCAGTGAGCTGGCCATTCAAAATTAATTCAGTCAGCAGGTGTGGGAAGGACATTTTTAATAAGATATGCCCAGATAATACCCAATATTTCCCATTCTTTTAACTGTCAGCCTTTAGGTTCCTGAATTTAAGTGTGTAAGAAGTGGTTGGAACTAGGGGAAGGTTTTGCTTAGGAAATGAAATTAGTTATGTGGAAGATAATAATATAACAGACGGCCTAGGTGCGGAGGCCAAGTAGATATCTGTTTTATAAGGACACACATAGGCGCATATGTGCTTTTATAGCATGCCAGCTCAAAGAAGCTGAAATCTTGACTAAAATGCAACAGCATACATTTAGACAAGCCCAGGAACTAGTGTGTAGGTTTTGGGCATGTGCTATTTAATCCATGCTTGTACTTTCTGACAGTGTCTGTGCTCCTGAAAATTCGTTACCTACAGCTGGGTCACATTCAAATAAGCATCTAATTAATATAGGGCTGATATACACAGGGCATTCAGATTTCCCCACATCCACTTTAGTAATGGGGTTATGAACTTTTCCTCCAAAACTTGTTCAAACCCTTTTTTAAACCCAGCTATATTATTCTGTGTGTAAATTTTCTGCCAGACATTGGTTCTCACCTACTTCATCTCCTGGTATATGCACAAATTTTAGCATAAAACCTGTGATGTCCTAGTCCTACAGATAAAATGATGTGTATATCTAGCACAAATTAAAAAAATAAACTTAGGTTGTCAGAATCTGTGTCAACAACATAAGTTGTTTTAAATATTGAGCCCTTGGTCTTTTTTTTTTTTTGCTGTTGACCATGTCTTAAATCCTATGGATATGAGCCAAATATGCATTTATTTATTATTTCCTGTTTAGGTTTTTTATGCTGTTCTGGATCAAATCTACCATGGAAAACATCCTCTAAATAAATCAACTACTGAAATTTTGAAGGAAACACAGGAGGGATTTTATGGTCTGCCATATGTGTCTAATACTGTGAGTAGATAAAGCTTTTATCTCAACTTTAAAAAAAAATAGAAGGATTGAGTGCTGGTTGTTACTGCCGTTTTTATTACTTTGATAAGAGAAACACAGAAAATTGAAAAAAGGAGTAGCCTAATTAGAGCAGTGGGCTGAGAACCAGGAAAGCCAGGGGAAACCCACTGCTGCTGCTTGTGATCGTGGGCAAGTCACTTAACCCTCCATTGCCTCAGGCACCAACTGAGATCATAAGCCCTCTAGGAATAGGAAGAAAATGATTGTACCTAAATGTAACTCACCTTGGATTTTTGAGAGAGGCATGAGTATATCTAGTCCCCTTTTCCCTCTTCCCCTACATCCAGCAGAGTATGTGGGCAAAATGATTGACCGATATCATCCTAAACCTGTACATCATATCAGTTATTTGCTTCAGATGGGCCTTATGTATCACTGTCCTGTTTCACATAAAACAATCCATCTATTCCATATTTTTTGTGGATCATATGGTGAATCCATGCTGCCTCGGATCCTGTAATCCTCTGGACTCCAGAAACCTCACTATTTTCTCTTTCAGCAGCTTTTCCAATAATTTACTCACCACCGAAGTTAAACTAACTGGCCTGTAGTTTTCAACCAACATCCTTACTTCCGCTTTTGTGTAAAGGCACCACATGAGCCTCTCTCCAGTCTTTTGGCACCACTCCTGACTCCAACGAGGCATTGAAAAGGTCAGTCAGTGGAGCTGCTAGAACGTCCCCAAGCTCCCTCAGTATTCTAGGGTGTATCCCATCCGGTCCCATCGCTTTGTCTACTTTAAGTTGAGCAAGTTTCTCACGAACACCGTCTTCTGAAAATTGTTCAAGATGTCTGAAGCTAACGCCATCTTTTTGCTATCATCGCCCAGCGTTAGCTGCAAAAGCCTAACGCAGTTTAGTAAACATACCCCTAAATTCTGCGAAAGTATAAAAAATGTGTAAACCTCTGTTTTGTATAGCAAGATACTAGTGAAATGCTGTGTTACTGAAACGTAATGAAAATCTGGAATAAAGATTTTAAAATGTTAAATGAAAACAGGCATATGTATGAACAGGTGTTACACAACTGTAGCAATGTTTGAACAGGAGTAAATATACTCAGATTTTAGGGCTCCTGGAACCAAATAAAAACTATGTATCTATTTTTTTGGATAAATATTTCCAGGCAGGACTGTGGATGGAATGGAGGGTGTTAACGAAATATCTAGGTTAGAGAGTGAGCTAGGAATAGGGAAGCCAGGGTTCAAATCCCACTGCTGCTATCATTGAAATTGTGCTGAGTACTGGGGATGATGGAGTGCTTTCTTCTCTGCGCATAAATGCTCAGGAGGATAGACTCTTTCAATTGAGGGTGCACAGGATGAAGGTGAATGGAGATAGACTCAGGAGTAATATGTAGAAATATTTAATTATGGAAAAAGTGGCAGATGGAACAGTCTCCCAGTGAAGGTAGATGAGATGAGGACTGTATCTGAATTCAAGAAATCATGGGACAAACGCAGAAGATCTCGAAAGGAAAGAAAGAGATGATAGTAGCTGGTGTGGAAGGGCAGACTGAATAGGCATATGCTCTTTTTCTGCCATCATGTATCTACATATGGTGGCTACGCATGCTACATATCCAAATTATCTTCTCTCAGACCCTTGGCCCAGTTTCACTTCTTTTGCATAACCTCTTGGTCCGATTCTTTTTAACATTTTTGTTAGTGATATTGCAGAAGGGCTGTTGGGTAAGGTTTGCCTCTTTGCGGATGATACCAAAACCTGCAATAGAGTAGACACCCAGGAAGGAGTAGATAACATGAGGAGGGTTCTAGCTAAACTTGAAGAATGGTCTAGAATTTTGCAGTTAAAATTTAATGCTAAAAAATGCAGAGTCATGCATTTGGGCTGCAAAAATCCAAGGGAGCAGTACAGTGCAGGGAGTAAAGTACTTTTGTCCACAAAAGAAGAGCGGTACCTGGGTGTGATTGTGTCTGACAAAGTAGCTAAACAAGTAGAAAAGGCGATGGCAAAAACTAGAAGGATGCTTGGGTGCAAAGGGAGAAGAATGGCCAGAAGAAAAAAGGAGGTGATAGTGTCTCTGTATAAGTCTTTGGTGCGACCTCATTTGGAATACTGTGTGCAATTCTGGAGACTGCACCTTAAAAAGGATATAAAGAGATTGGAGTCAGTGCAGAGGGTTGCTACTAAAATGCTTCGTGGTCTTCATTATAAAGCATATGAGGACAGACTTAAGGATCTTAATATATACACCTTAGAGGAAAGGCGGAATAGAGGTGATATGATTGAGACATTTAAATATCCCCGTGGCATAAATGCATAGGGGGAGAGACTCTTTAGATTGAAAGCAAATTCTGCTAGAGGGGACATGGGATGAGGGTGAAAGGGGATAGATTCAGGAGTGATATGTGGAAATATTTCTTTACAGAAAGAGTGGTGGATCCGTGGAATAGTCTCCCAGTGGAGGTGGTAGAGATGAGGACAGTATCTGAATTCAAAAAAGCATGGGACAAACACACAGGATGTTTAAAGGAAAAAAGGAGGCTGTTGTAGTTGTTGATATGGAAAGACAGACTAGATAGGCCATGTGGTCTTTTTCTGTCGTCATATTTCTATGTTTCTATGTTTTTAAGTCCCGCGGTATGGGCAGGGAATATTCCCATCATTTCCTCTGCAGATACCTTGGAGAAAACGCTGGAATTGCAGGAGGCAAGCTTCACTGGTGCAGCTATCGCCACCCATTGAGGTAGCCACAGCTGCATCCGCAAAGCCTGTAAACATTGGGGATTACTGCGCACTGGTAATGTCTGTGGTAATTGCCCATTGCAGGCACACCCATTCTCTGCCATAATCATGCCTAGGCCTGCACCTACCACATAAAATGCAGACATGGTGGAAAGTTGCCGTGATGTCTGTATTTTTCCCGCTTTAGCTGCAACCACTACATGATAATTCCGTGTTGGCGCCATAGTAGTAGCTGGCACTCTTTAATAAACATACCCCTTAGTGTCCATTATGCCCTTATATTTTCCATCTCCAGGAACAAGCAGGAAGTCAGTCCTCACATATGGGTGATGGCGCTGACAGAGCCCATGCAGAGCATTTCCCCAGCTTTCAAAGAAAGCCTTTGGGACATGCTACCACATATGTGTGGTCTCCTTCCCGCCCAAGGGTGCTGTCTTGCTCAGTCTCTCCTTTTTACTGCGGAGCCCAATGGACAGATGTCTTGTTTCCCCTGAAAAATCCTCTAAAATTATCCTTAAAACTTGTTTTTTTCCCGGTTTGCGTACCGGTTCCTCTTCCTGCCTTGAGCCGGCGCCATCCCCGATGCTGTCCTTGGCTCTCCCTCCTTTTTTCCTTTTTTGTTGAGGTTTGCCTCGACCAGCCTTCGCGCCCTTTTTCGCCTGGGGGTCATCAACCCCAGCCAGGTGTCTCCCACCATGTACCTTAATGGGTTCAAAAAGTGCGACAACTGTGGTCAGACCTGTCTGTTACAGACACTTAAAACTGTTGCTTGCACTGCCTTGGACTGGACCACGAAATTGCCACCTGCGACCTGTGCCAGGCCATGACTCCAAAAACCAACAGGAAACGGTCGGAGTTGCAGGAGAAGCTGTTCCCGCAGTCCGACTCAGCACCAACTTCCCCGACACTGAGCCCCAAGCCGAGCACATCCCATGAGGACCAGGCATCTTCGGAGTCTCGCAGCGGCAGCTCCTCCATAAAGACGCCAGATCCTGTAAAGAAAAAGAAAAAATTCCACTGGTGAAACCTGGTAAGGTCTCGCAGAGGGACTCAGGTGACTCCAAGCATGCCCCCTAAAGCCCTCTAAGAGGGAGTCCTCGGCGGGGGGTAACCGTGCGAGGCTCCCCGAGGCTGTGGTCCTCATCGAGGATGCACTTTCGAGAGTGCCAGCGTCGGGCCCGAGACCCTTGATGCCCACGCCGAAAGCTGCAGAGCCACCTGGTATCAAGAACAGGATGGCGGCCTTGGAGCAGAATATCTCTGCCATCCTGGCCTTGCAGCAGGCAATGATGTCAAGTTAATTTCATCATCTGCTCTCACAACTGGGCGCCCGACTGCTGGGGAGTCCCTGGGCATCAAGCCAGGCCTATAGCCCTTGGCACTAATCGAGGTCCCAGCCCCAATCTTTGAGTGTCCGGTCCTCCCCTGCCAGTTTCTGGGAGTCCAATCCGAGACCCATGGGGGATAAGAACATAAGATATGCCTTACTGGGTCAGACCAAGGTCCATCAAGCCCAGTATTCTGTTTTCAACAGTGGCCAATCTAGGTCATACGTACCTAGCAGTTTCCCCAAGGAAACTTCTTAATAATGGTTTATGGACCTTTCCTCCAGGAACTTGTCCAAACCTTTTTTAAACCCAGCTACACTAACAGCCTTTACTACATCCTCCGGTAACAAATTCCAGAGTTTGATTACACGTTGAGTGAAAAAATATTTTCTTTTATTAGTCTTAAATAGTTTACCCTGTAGCTTCATTGCATGTCCCCTAGTCTTTCTATATTCTGATAAGGTAAACAATCGATCTACGTTTACCCGTTCCACTCCGTTCATTAATTTATAGACTTCTATCATATCTCCCCTCAGCCGTCTCCTTTCCAGGTTAAAGAGCCCCAACCTTTTTAGCCTTTCTTCATAGGAGTATCCTTCCATCCCCTTTACCATTTTGGTGGCTCTTCTCTGAACCTTTTCTAAAATCGCTATATCCTTTTTAAGATACGGCGACCAGAATTGCACACAATATTCAAGGTACGGTCTCACCATGGAACGATATAGAGGCATTATAATATCTTTTGTTTTATTTTCCATTCCTTTCCGTATCATACCTAGCATTCTATTTGCTCTCTTGGCCGCCGATGCACACTGGGCCGAGGGTTTTAACATGGTATCCACAATGACGCCTAAATCTTTTTCCTGGGTGGTGGTTCCTAATGTGCAACCTTGCATCGTGTAACCATAGTTTGGGTTGTTGTTCCCTAGGTGCATAACCTTGCACTTGTCCACATTAAATTTCATCTGCCATTTTGATGCCCAGTCTTCCAATTTATCAAGATCCTCTTGCAATTTTCCACAATCCTCTTGGGTTTTAACAACTTTAAATAGTTTTGTGTCATCTGCAAATTTGATAACCTCACTCGTTATTCCACTTTCCAGGTCATTTATGAATATGTCAAAAAGCAGCGGACCCAGCACAGATCCCTGGGGTACACCGCTATTCACCTTTCTCCATTGGGAAAATTGGCCATTTAGCCCTACCTTCTGCTTTCTATCTTTTAACCAGTTCCTGATCCACAATAGTACACTGCCTCCTATCCCATGACTAGTTTTGCCAAAAGTCTCTGATGAGGGACCTTGTCAAAGGCTTTCTGAAAGTCCAGATACACAATATCAACCGACTCACCTTTGTCCAACTGCTTATTCACTCCTTCGTCCAACTGATTATTCACTCCTTCAAAAAAACATAACAGATTAGTAAGACAAGATCTTCCTTGTCTAAAGCCATGTTGGCTGTCTCCCATTAGGTCATGACTATCTACATGCTGAGTAATTTTATTATTTATGATGGTTTCTACCATTTTTCCCGGTACTGATGTCAGGCTCACCGGTCTGTAGTTTTCCGGATCACCCCTGGAACCCTTTTTAAAAATTGGTGTTACATTGGCGATCCTCCAATCTTCAGGTATTAGAGATGATTTTAATGATAGTTCACAGATTACTAATAGCAGGTCTGCAATCTCGTATTTCAGTTCTTTCAACACACTTGGATGTATACCATCTGGCCCAGGTGATTTGCTACTCTTCAGTTTATCTAATAGTTGTAATACATCTTCCCGATGTATCGATATTTCCTTCAATTCTTCCGCACCTTTAAATACCACTTCAGTCATGGGTAACATCCCTACATCTTCCTCAGTAAAGACTGAAGCAAAGAATTCATTCAATCTCTCCGCTATCGCCTTGTCGCCTCTTAGTGCTCCTTTAACCCCTTTATCATCTAATGGACCAACTGACTCTCTCACAGGTTTTTTGCTACGAATGTACTTGAAAAGGCCTTTACTTCGCGTTTTTGCTTCCGCAGCAAGCTTCTTCTCAAATTCTCCCTTTGCCTGCCTTATCAATGCCTTGCATTTGACTTGCCAGTGCTTGTGCTGTTTCCAGGTTTCGTAGTTTGGCTCTTTTTTCCATTTCCTGAAAGATGCTTTTTTGGCAACAACAGCCTCTCTGACCTCACCTTTAAACCATGCTGGCAGTTTTTTGGACTTCCTTCCACTTTTCTTAAAGCGTGGAATACAGCTGGTCTGGGCTTCCAAGATAGTATTTTTCAATAACAGCCAAGCCTGATGTACGTCTTTAACCTTTGCAACTGCTCCTTTTAGTTTTTTCTTAACTGTTTTCCTCATTTTATCATAGTTTCCCTTTCGAAAGTTAAAAGGTAGTACTGTGGATTTCCTTACTATCCCTTCTCCACTAATTAAATCAAAGGCGATCATGCTATGATCACTATTGCCAAGTGGCCCCAACAACCTTATCTCTTGCACTAGATCTGGTGTTCCACTAAGGACTAGGTCTAATATATGGCTTCCCCTCTGGTCGGTTCATGAACCAGCTGCTCCAAGAAGCAGTCATTTATTTCATCTAGGAACTTTATCTCCCTAGCATGTCCTGACGTGACACTGACCCAGTCGATACTGGGGTAGTTGAAATCACCCATTATTATTACTGCACTGTAACTTTTGTTAGCTTCCTTGATTTCTTTAGCATTTCATCATCCATTTGGTCATTCTGGCAAGGCGCTCGATAGTACACCCCCACTGCCATTGCCTTCCCCCTTTTACATGGAATTTCAATCCATATAGATTCTACAGCAGATATTGTTTCCTGCAAAACTTTAATCCTTTCTGACTCAATGCCCTCTCTAACATAGAGAGCAACCCCTCCACCAATTTGATCAGCTCTATCATTACAATATAGTTTGTACCCAGGTATCACAGTGTCCCACTGGTTGTTCTCCTTCCACCATGTCTCTGATATTCCAATCATATCTAACCTTTCATTTAGTGCTATATATTCTAACTCTCCCATCTTATTTTTTAGACTTCTAGCATTTGCATACAAGCATTTTAGAGAATGTATTTTACTCATATTAATTTGGCTATTGTTAGACATGGGTAATTTGGGATCTTTAAGCTCAGTCTGCTCCATACTTGAAGGCATTTGGGCTACTTTACTCTTTTGTGGAACCTCTCTGCTTTTGGTAGTATCCTTCAAAGATACATTCTTCTGAACCATCCGCTCTTGGGCGACTGTCGGCTTTCCCCTAATATCTAGTTTAAAAGCTGCTCTATCTCCTTTTTAAAGGTTAATGCCAGCAGCCTGGTTCCATCCCAGTTAAGGTGAAGCCCATCCCTTCGGAAGAGCCCCTCCTTTCCCCAGAATGTTCCCTAGTTCCTAACAAATCCAAAACCCTCATCTCTGCACCATTGTCTCATCCACGCATTGAGACTCCGGAGCTCTGCCTGCCTTTTGGGTTCTGCGCGTGGAACAGGAAGCATTTCGGAGAATGCTACCCTGGAAGTTCTGGATTTCAACTTCCTACCTAAAAGCCTAAATTTATTTATTTATTTATTTATTTATTTAGACAGTTTTGTATACCGCCTTATCCTTCAATCAAAGCGGTCACAACACAATTGGGGGATACATTTAACACACGGGGATATGAGACACATACACTAATACTTACAGGGAACATGGGCAATGGAGGGTTAAGTGGCTTGCCCAAGACCACAAGGAGCATCTCCAGAACCTCCCTACCACCAAGACAGCAGACTCCTCCCCAGCACTATCTAAGACCTTATCTAGGTGGCGCGTGAGGTCCGCTACCTTCGCACCAGGCAGGCATCTTACCAGGCGATCCTCACGTCCACCAGCCACCCAGCTATCTACATGCCTAATGATCGAATCACCGACTATAACGGTTGTCCTAACCCTTTCCTCATGGGCACATGGCCCTGGAGAAACTTCCTCAGTGCGAGAGGGTTTTACATCACCTGGAGGACAGGTCCTAGTTACAGGATCACTTCCTGCCACACCAGGGTGATGCTCTCCTGTCACGTGACCTCTCTCCTCCATGGCATCCATGGATCCCGCTTCCTCGGGGCCTGCTTCAAGGCATAGGAGCCCCGAGCCTCGGAATCCTCAACGCCTTCTAGCTCTGACTGGGAGACCAACATCAAGGCTTCCCCCGAGACCTCTCGACACTGGGACGTTCTTTTGGAACCATCTCCTCCAGAACCCTGGCACCACTCCTCACCCGAGGACGTGGCCTTCTCCAACTTTGTGCAGGATATGGCCCGAGCCCTCTCTGTTCTGACCGAGTCAGAAGAGGACCTGTGCACTGAAGAACTGGAGATCTTCCAGTATGAGTCTCCGCCAAAGGAGACTCTAATGGTGCCAGTGTAGCCCATCCTCGAGATGCTGCTCCTGCGGATGTGGACTCTTCGACACAATCTACCGCATCAAGAAGGATCCGGGCTTCCAGAAGTCCCAGCTTCCACACATCTCCATGGTTGTAGAGTCATTGATGCAGAAGCTCAAAAGCCAGAAGAATTATTCTTCTGTCCTGCTGGGCAGGGAGGCCAGAGCCCTTGACGCCCTTGGACATAAGTGCTTCCAGGAATCCATGCTGGGCTGCCGGATATAGGCAAATGAGCCATATATCGAGATGTCCCTCAAAACCTCATCCAGGAGCTGGCAGGTTTCTCGAGGAACAAGCAGGAAGTGAGTCCTTATAAAAGAGTGACATCGACACCGATGGAGCCCTGCACGGAGCACCTCCACAGCTTTCAAAGAAAGCCTTTGGGAGATGCCACCATGCTTGTGTGGTCCCCTTCCTGCCCAAGGGTGCCATTTTGCTCAGTTTCCCTTTTTCTGTGGAGCCCTATAGATGTTCATCTCATCCCCCCGGAAAAAAATTGATTTTCTCATGCTATTTTTGTACTTTTCCGGCTTGCACTGGCTCCTTTCCCGCCCGAGACCCGCAGCAAATGCACCGGGCCTCGAAATACATTTTTGTGTTGATTTCTTCCATCGCAGTGCTTTCGCGCCCTTTTTAACCGCTGGCCATGTCAAGGGTCTTCGACCTCGCAATGTGATTGTTGCTCCAAAAACATGTCACTCACCGACACTCATGAATGTTGCCTCTGGTGTTTGGGCGCAGAACATGACCCGAAGTTATGCTCCTTGTGCAAGAAAATGTCTGCTAAGGCCATACAGAGCTGTCGGCTTAAGCAGGATGACATCTTCCACAAGGCAGACTCAACCCCGGTTTCCCCGGTAGCCTCATGCCTGAAGGCCTCACATGGATCCTTGGACTCGCGTAAGGCCCCTGTGGCCCCTCCACGGGCTCGTCGACACTCCGAGCAAGGGTCGCCAGAGCATGCGCATAAGAAGAGGAAGACCTCGAGAACCTCATCCGGGGAAGTGGCTGAGCATGAGAAATCCCGTACCCATTCAGTCCCCGCAGAGTTCCCAAGGAACCAGAGCAGGAACGCCCTCTGAAGAGGTGTCCAGGGCTGAAGTTGTGGCCTCTGGCAATGCATTGTAGTCATCCAGAGGCCTGTCCTGTCGAGGACCCCCTCTCCTCTGTGATGCTTGACCCAGTTACTCTGTTGTTCGTGTCCATGGCAGCGACCCCCGAGTGGCAAGCACACGTGTTGGTCTTGGAATACAGCGTTTCTGCATTCCTTGCATCACAGCAGGTGCTGACCTCGGCCCCGCCAAGATCGCAGGGACCTAGACCTCGAGGACTCCCTGGGCCGCCGCTGCGATCGCCAAGAGCAAAATGCCTCAGGCAGATCCTCGGCGAGGGTCTCGTTCTCGAGATCTTCGCAGGTGAGTGCCTCTGGCTCAGGCCATGCCCCCGCCTCGAAGCATCCAGAGCTGGAGTTACCAGCTCTCTTGCAGCCAGAGGACCTCGGGTCCTCCTCAAACTACTCTGATTGGGAGTCCAACATCAGACCCATCTCCCCTGTCTGCTAAGTGCCGATCCCTGCCCAAGGATACTTCTTTACTCAAGTTAGTCAGGGATATGGCACAGGTTCTCTCCCTCACAACAGAGTCAGAGGAGGACCCGCAAATGGAGGAATTAGAAATCCTCCAGTATGAAGCACCACTGAAAGAGAACCTGATGGTCCCTGTGCCCTCCAACCTCACCTGGCTTCTCCTCTGGATGTGGGAGACCCCACCTTGTTCCCCATTGTGAGCCGATGACTCAACACGATGTATCAAGTCCAGTGGGGGCCGGGGTTCTGAAAGGTGCAGCTCCCACACACCTCCATGGTGGTTGAGTCGGCCATGTGCCAGCAAAAAAAAGCCCAAGAATGCACTCCTCAGTGCCTCCAGGCAGGGAGTCCCGCATGCTCAATGCCTTGGGGCGCGAATGCTACCAGGGCTCAATGCTGGCTTGCCTCATCCAAACTTACCAACTTTACATTGCCATGTTCCTGTGGGACCTGGCCAAGGGGCTCGGCGGCTATGCCATGGCCTCAATGGGGCCCATCTCCGGCATTTCCAGGCTCTAACAAAGTCTGTCACGGAGTACTCCAAATACCTTTCCAGAGCCGCTTATGACGGCTTCAAATCTAGCGCCAAAGAGGCTGCCACCGGCATCAGCGCTCAACGCCAGGTCTGGCTACAATCTTCAGATCTTGAGCAGTGGGTGCAGGGAAAAACTCCTGGATGTCCCGTTCCTCAGCAAACAGCTTTTCGGCAAGCCGATAGAGGATAAAGCGGCCGAAATCAAGACAGAGTATGTCACTCAGACCCGTCTTTCGAGGAAGACTTCCACTCTTCCCAGGAAGAAGTCCCCTTCCCTCCGGAAGAGTCAACACTATTGGGACTACCCTGCCTACCCAGCTGCTCAGACCCCTCAGCAGGGTCCCCAGGGCAAAGACACAGGCCAGGGACTGTGCAAACCCAAGGATCAGAAGACCCAGACACCAGCCCCAGCCCAGCCTGGGTTGCAGTTTTGACACCATCAGCATAGCCTCTCTTCCTCTGAAGGACCAGCACCCCACAGGGGGACACCTGATCAACTTTGCCCACTGGTGGGCCCACATCAGCACTGATGCCTGGGCTCTCCAGATCGTCCGGGAGGGCTACATCCTGCACCTGGAACAGACTTCTCTGCCCCTTCTTCCTGGGGAACCTCCTCGGTCTCCCCTACACTGGGCCCTGCTACTGCAGGAGCTGGCGGGTCTCCTCAAGGATGGGGCAGTAGAACCTGGGCCTCTCCCCTCAAGGGGGAAAGGCTTCTATTCCAGGTACTTCCTGATCCTAAAAAGGACTGGGATCCTAAGGCCCATCCTGGACCTGAGGAACCTCAACAAGTTCCTGATGCGCAAGAAATTCAAGATGCTCTCCCTTGGAACACTGCAGCCCTACCTCCAGTGGGGAGATTGGCTATGCTCCTTGGATTTAAAGGAGGCTTAAACCCACATCCTTATTCATCCCAGTCACAGAAAATACCTGTGGTTCGTGGTTGTTAGCAACCACTACCAATACAGGGTCCTTCCCTTCGGCCTCGCCTCCATCCCAAGGGTCTTCACCCAGTGTTTGGTGGTAGTGGCGGCCTATCTCTGCCTCCAAAAGACCTGCATCTTCCCCTACTTCGACGATTGGCTGGTAAAAGGGGACATGGCCTTGAAAGCCAGGCAGGTCACCAGCCACACCATTCAGGTCTTGCAGCACCTGGGTTTCATGATCAACCATCCGAAATCCCAGCTCATCCCAACTTGAGCGCTGGAATTCATCGGGGCCCACCTCGACACTGTCCAGGCCAGGGCTTTCCTCCCCCTCGACAGGGCGGATCGGCTTCTGGCCCTTGCGGCCGAAGTACAGCAACACCGCACAGTATCATCCCGGATGTTGCTTTGCCTCCTGGCCCACATGGCCTCCATGGTCCATGTGGTTCTCGACAAACGCCTCCACATGAGGGCATCTCAGTGGTGCCTCAGGTCCCACTGTGACAAGGCCACCGGATGACTCCGTGACAGAGTCACAGTGTCTCGAAAACTGACAAAGTCCCTTACCTGGTGGCAGGTCGCTCAACAACTGCAAGTGGGGATGGCTTTTCAGTCCCCAAGCACCCAGAGGGTCCTCAACATAGACTCCTCCCTGTCAGACTGGGGTGCCCATTGTCTGGTCCTCCGAAGAGAGCCAGCAGCAGATAAATCTGCTCAAGCTCAGGGCAGTCTTCCTCACTCTCAGGGCCTTCACGTACCACCTGCAGCACCAGTCAGTGCTCGTCCAGACAGACAACCAGTTGACGATGTTGTTCGTGATCAAGCAGGGCAGCACGGGCTCCTACCACTTCTGCCAAGACTGTGGCCTTTTGTTTCTTTGTTATCCACCACGGGTTCCTCCTCTAGGCGGTTTACCTACTGGGCCAGAGCAATATCTTGGCAGACAGACTGAGCAGGGTCCTCCAACTGCACGAGTGATGCTGGACCCAGCGATAGCACACGGGCTTTTCCAGCTGTAGGGATGCCCCAGTCTGGACCTCTTCGCCAGCCCGACCAATGCTTAGTTGCCCCATTTCTGCAGCCCCCAACCCCATCTCTCCAAGGTGGTGGCAGATGCCTTCTTCATCTCATGGTCGAGAGGACTGCTGTATACCTTCCCTCCCACACCCTTGATAGCGCGGACCCTCCTCAAGGTCCAATGGGACAAGGCGCCTGATCCTTGTGGCCCCGAAGTAGCCCAGACAGCCTGTGTTCCCCTTGCTGCTCCGTCTCTCGACAGAATCCCTGGTCCCTCTCAGGAGCTCCCCAGGACTTTTGACACAGGAGGAGATCTCAATCCATCATCCCAACTTGGGATCTCTGTCCCTCACTGCCTGGTGGCTGAATGGGTCGCCTTAGCTTCCCTTAAGCTCTCCGAGGAAGTGGAGGAAATCCTTCTAGCCTCTCATAAGGACTCCACGAGACAAGCTTATGCCTTCAAGTGGCGCTGGTTCTCTGGTGCATGGAGCACCGATTGGAACCATTTTCGTGCCTGGTGCATTCGGTCCTTCAATATCTCCTCCATCTCTCATGGTCTGGACTTGTCCAACTCCGTCCAGATGCATCTGAGTGCACTCTCCGCCAACTACCATCCTGTGGAAGGTAAGCCTCGGTTGGTTCAACCCCTCATTACCAGGTTCATGCGGGGCTTATTGCTCTCCAAACCTCCCATCCAGCCACCCCAAGCAGAATAGGATCTCAATGTGGTTCTGGCGCAGCTTACTAAGGCTTACCTGTTCCTTACACTACCTTTCCTGGAAAGTGGCTTTCTTGGTTGCACTCACCTCTGCCCGCAGGGTCAGTGAGCTTCAGGCCTTGGTGGCCAAGTCACCCTACACAAGATTCTACAAGAACAGGTTGTGCTTTGCACTCACCCGAAGTTTCTCCCGAAGGTGGTCTCCGACTTCCACCTGAATCAGGAGGTAGTGCTACCTATATTCTTCCCATGGCCCCAAGCCGACTCAGTGTCGGCTATTCTCCATACTCGGGAATGCAAACAGGCCCTGTCCTTCTATCTGCAGTGGACTCTGAGCCACCTTAAGACCTCACACTTTTGCAGCCCACTACTGCCTGGAGAGGGAGTCCTGACGGGACAGCACCTTCAGCCAGGCAGTACTCCATAGCCTCTTCGGGGTTTAGGCAACTCCTGCCCTCTGACCCTTCTTGTTCAGACTACCGGAGCCATGGCTCTCCTTGGACATTGGGGTCCCTCGAGTCTGTCGTCAAGATTCGCCTGTGGCTGCCCACGGTCAGGCCGTGCCCCTGTTTTATGCCAGTCCTCTGTAGCCTGGAACTAGGGAGTCCCATATGTGAGGACTGACTTCCTGCTTATTCCTGGAGAAAGCGTAGTTACTCACCTGTAACAGGTGTTCTCTCCAGGGACAGCAGGAATCAGCCACTACTGGTCAAGGCCTTCCTCCCAAAGGAAAGGGCCCATCACCTCGTGCAGCTGGCAGCGGAGGTGCAGACACGCCGGTCAGTACCAGCTCGCCGCCTCCTCAGGTTATTCGGCCACATGGCCTCAACAGTCCATGTCACGCCCCTAGCTCACTTACATATGCGGGCGGGTGGGCCAGTGGTGTCTCCACTCCCAGTGGACCCAAGCCATGGGCAGGTTATGTGACAGGTCACCTGCCAACTGGTGGCTGGGGGCAGTCCCTATGCCACCTCCAGGATGCCATTCCAGGCACCTGCACCTCAGATGGTCCTAACCACGGAAACCTCCCTTCTGGAGTGGGGAGCACACTGCGGAGACCTCCGCACTCAAGGCAGATGGTCGCAAGAGGAGTCACTCCTACAGATCAACCTCCTGAAACTCTGGGAAATTTTCCTAACCCTGCGAGGCAGGTCGTGTCAGACAAATCTGATTCATTTTTTTGATTGGGTGACCAGGGAGTTGGACCGAGGGAGAGCTCTAGATGTGGTGTATTTAGATTTCAGTAAAGCCTTTGACACTGTTCCTCACAGGTGACTTATAAACAAACTATGCACCCTAGGGATGGACCCTAAAGTTACTGCTTGAGTTAGAAATTGGTTGAGTGGGAGGTGACAAAAAGTACAGGTAAATGGAGCTCACTCTGAGAAGGAAGGTTACCAGTGGTGTGCCCCAGGGATCTGTCTTTGGTCCGGTTCTTTTTAACATCTTTGTTAGTGATATCGCGGAAGAGCTGTCGGGTAAGGTTTGCCTCTTTGCGGATGATACCTCCGTGGCATAAATGCACAGGGGAAGAGCCTCTTTCGATTGAAAGCAAATTCTGCTATGAGGGGGCATGGTATGAGGGTGAAAGGGGATAGATTCAGGAGTGATATGTGGAAATATTTCTTTATGGAAAGAGTGGTGGATCCGTGGAATAGTCTACCAGTGGAGGTGATGGAGATGAGGACAGTATCTGAATTCAAAAAAGCATGGGACAAACACAGAGGAAAAAAGGAGATTATTGTAGTAGTTGATATGGAAGGACAGACTAGATAGGCCATGTGGTCTTTTTCTGTCGTCATTTTTCTATGTTTCTTTGCAACCGTCCTGTGCTGATCCAGATGGACAACCAGGATGCCATGTTCTTTGTGAACAAGCAAGAGGGAACGGGCTCGTACTTCTCTGCCAGGAAGCGGTGACTCTCCAGGCCAGGACAGTTGCCTGGCGGACAAGCTCAGCAGATTCCTCCAACCACACAAATGGTGTCTGCATCCCAGGGTGGTAAAGAGACTTTTCCGCCTCTGGGGTAGGCCCGAGATGAACCTGTTTTCCTCCCCGGACAACACACAACTGCCCCGCTTCTGCTCACACCAGCCGCACCCAGGGAGAGTAGCGGCGGATGCCTTCCTAATTCCATGGTCAGAAGGCCTCATCTACGCCTTCCCACTGACTCCTCTGGTGGCCAAGACTCTCTTCAAGGTCCAGAGCGAGCGGACATCAATGATCCTGATTGCCCCCAGATGGGCCCGGCAACCCTGGTTCCCTCTATTACTCTCCGTCTCGTTGGTACTCCCGGTCCTGCTGGATCGGGACCCGGACCTTCTGTCCCAGGAGGAAGGCTTCCTCCTGTATCCCAATCTGGGGTCACTAGCGTTGATGGCGTGGCTGCTGAAAGGGTAGCCCTGGCCCCTTTCAGTCTCTCAGGGGAGGTCGAGGAGATCCTGCTGGCCGCCCGTAAACCCTCCACCAGACGGGCATACGCCTTCAAATGGAGAAAATTCTCTGTCTGATGTACAGAGAGAAGGGAGAACCCCTTCTCCTGCTGTGTGCAAATAGTGCTACAATACTTACTGCACCTCTCGCATGCCGGTCTAAAATCTATTTCGGTGAGGGTACACCTGAGCTCCATAGCCGCTCACCATCACCCGGTGGAGGGGAAATCCCTCTCAAACCAGCCCCTGCTCTCCCAGTTCCTTTGGGGCCTCTTGCTGTCAAAACTCCCTCTCCGCCCTCCGATGGCAGAATGGGACCTTAATGTGGGGCTCTCCCAACTCACCAAACCACCGATCGAGCCCCTGGCCACATGCCATCTGAGATACCTCTTCTGGAAAGTGGTTTTCCTGGTGGCCATCATGTCTGTTCGGAGAGTGAGCGAACTCCAGGTCTTGGTGGCCATATACAAGGTTCTATAAGAACGGGATAGTGCTCCACACACACCTTAAATTACTCCCCAAGATGGTATCTCCCTTCCACCTCAATCAGGAGGTGGTCCTCCCCACGGCCCCATGCTCATCTTCAATACGCTAGACTGCAAGCGGACACTGTCTTTCTATCTGCAAAGGATTCAGGCCCATCGCAAAGCTCCTCAGCTCTTCCATACCTAATCAACTTCTACTCACCATCCCTGGTAGGATGCCAGAGATCCATGGGGGGAAGTGGAACCCTTCTCAGGGACGCACAACTTCTGGGGTCTCTCCCTGGCATCTAAAGCTAGGGAGTCCCCATATGTGATGACTACATTCCTGCTTGTTCCTGGAGATAGTATAGTTACTCACCTGTAACAGGTGATCTCCGGGAACAGCAGGAATTTAGTCCTCACAACCCACCCACCTCCCCTAGGCGTTGTATCTCTCTATCTCTTTTCCTTTCCCTCTCTCTCTCTTTGTCTCAGCTTTAAAACTCAACTGGAGAGAGGCAGTTGGGAAAGGCGGGAAGGCAAGCACGGAGGCGCTGTGGGATGCTCCCAAAGGCTTTCTGATTGGACACTGGGGAGCGTTCCCGCGCAGGCTCCGTCGGTACCGACGATACCCATATGTGAGGACTAAATTTCTGCTGTTCCCGGAGATCACCTGTTACAGGTGAGTAACTATGCTTTCTCCGCAACAGCCTTATGGAACTCCCTCTCAGAGGACGTCAGAACTGTTGACAGCAAGGAATTCAGAAAAAAGTTAAAAACATTCCTGTATACTGAACGCTTTGGAAACATTACTTAGATGCACCCTTAAAAAATATGACCTCCTCTGACCCCATACTAGGCAAGAATTGACAACTCCCAAGAGCCACTCTCATACAACCACTACCGCTTCTCAACTTATATATAGTTTATCATGTTTAACTTAACCTGCATGCAATGTTACTCCCCCCCCCTTCCTCCCCACTTCTTCGTCTCAATGTGTAAACAGTTATAAGTTGTAATGTAAATCACTTTGACTTAAGGATAAAACAGTATAAAAAACATGTTAAATAAAATAAAGAAACTCAATTTATCAAGAGAGAAAGGCCACCTGGACATCCAAAGAGTCTTTTGATCACCAGATGCACATAGATGACATGTCTCTGGCCCCCTCGTCACTTGCCCAAGTAGGGAAGGGAGTTGAAGGCTGTACAAGGATAATGCAACAAACAAAAACTGAGTATGCAGTGATGAAATTAACTGGAGGCCCTTCATGATACATACTGATGTGTCCAGAGGCCTCATTATCCTGTAGCACACCTCCAGCTCGGTCACTTAGTTGAGCATCACTGTAATCGAGTAAGAAAGACTAGTATTTAGACATGCCAATTGTTATTAGGACCCAGAATACACTGGCACCTACCACAGCATGCTAGCTCTTGCCCCATTGAATTGCATCTTTTGTTTTAATACAATGCAACTTTATCAAGTTCAATTGGCATCAATCATAATACAGCGTTACCTGTTAGGAAACCTTGCTTGCAGGATTATAGTAGAGTGTTTTGTTGCTCTCTGGGGAGGGTTAGTAATTGGAGGGTGGTTTGTGTCTTTGTTTTTCCAGGGATCAATGGCATGTCCACATAGAAAGAGAGCATAGTGAGCAATCCCAACTTGTTGCATTCAGTAGAGAAACTCATTACAGTATTTCTTGAGTTTTGCAGTAGATTTCTTTCTATTTGAATTTTGTCAACATTTTTGTTTTCCTTCTCATTGTGATTAATTTCACAGTTATGGCTTCTGATCGATACTTTGCAAGCTTGCCTGTACCATTCATGTGACATTTATAATTAGAGGACCTATTTACTAAAGTGCAGTGAGATTTTGCAATTGATGCAAATGTAATTGCCAAAACAAAGAAACGCTAACTGCAAAAGCACGCATTAACTGTTGTGTATGTTCCCAGCAGTTTCTCATTCAGTTATCACAGAAGCATTTTTGAACGTGTTAAGTGCTTGCCAAAAACATGCATTAACTGCGCCTTATTATCTGCCGTGTTAACCGTTGACATGCAGTAAAGAACCTTGCATTAACAGTTTTCTGCCACATTACACATTAGCTGTTAACACCACAGATAAAGCATGCTAAGGTGATATTTTAATTCTCCCATTAACAGTCAATGCAGCATAGTAATGAGCCCCTATTCGTTTTAATTAGGCAATACAATGATCTAGTAAAGTTTTCCTCTGATATACTACCTCATCAGCTAACTTGTCCACCACTTATAACCTCACATCTTTCCACTTACATTTAAGGGCCTCATGCTGAAATCTCGTTGGCAGCACTTGCCATTTATGATTTCTCAAGAGGATCAATGGGATGCACACTACCTGTGAGGTTTCAATGCAGATGCTGGGTGAGGGAGTTGCAGGCAAGTGGATATTGGGAAAGGAGTTGGGAAGGCAAGTGCTGGGCAAGAGGAGATAGTAAGAGAAGAAAGAGATCAGTGTTAGATGGAGACCAGGGATTGAATGGGAGAATAGCAGAGATTTGGGGTCTTGGGGCTTGAGTGAGGGGAAATTAAATTTGAGTTGGGATACAGGGATTTGGGAGTATTATGGAAATAAGTAATTGGGTAGGGGGGTAAGAGAAGGGGTGTAAAACAGGGTGGGGAAGGGTTAGGCGAAAGTAGAAAGAGACAAGGGGGGTCTGTGGAGAGGATGAGACCAAGAAAAGGGCAGGTCTCTATAGGAACGGAGGAGCATGATGGGGCAGTTGGAGGCTAGGCAAAGGTAAGAGACAGAAGAAAGGGCTTGGAGACAGGGAAGGAGCAAAGACTAGAAAGGGATGGAAAGGCAGAGAAAGGCAAAAGAGGGCTAGAGAGTGAGTGAATACAGAGGATAGAAATGAGGGAATAGAGAGGGATGAAAAGGAGATTAGGGAAAGAATGAATGAGGGAGGAATAGAAGGGCTGGGGAACTGAGAGTGGGAGATGGATGTGAGTAGGTAGATGAGAAGTGAAAGAGGGAGAGTGAAAACTGGAGGGTGAGAGAAGGGGAGGAGAGACAAATGCAAAAAAGATGAAAAGTAAAGATCATTATCAGAGCTAGATGCAGAGGAGGGTAAGAAGGCGAGGAGAGAGAAGAAACAGAAAATGGAAAAGAGACCCTAGGAAAGGATTTAAGAGAAAATCAAAAGTGGAAAAAGAGAGATCAGGAACAACTCAATTATTTATTTATTTAATTAACAATTCTTTTATACCGCCTTTCATGATATCAAGGCAGTTTACATTGAACAAACTGAAATTACATTGAACAGGGCATTTATAATTTGGAGATAACTATTTTACAGGGAACTTTAGGAATTAGGAAAAGAATACGATGTACCCTTGGTAAAAGCGGTAAATGCTGAAGGATAAATACTGCTGGGGATGATGGCTGAACTTAAGTTGGTAACTCTGAATGTCGATGGGATACACTCTCCTGTGAAGAGAACCAAAATCTTGAATCTCTTACTGAAGGTGCAAGCGGATATTGCCTTCTTGCAGGAGACCCACCTTAGCCTTAATGAGCATAAACAATTGGAGAGGTATATGCTTCCGCCTATAATGGGATGAAACGGGGGGGGGGGGGGGGGGCAATCCTGATGAAGAAGGAATTGAGCTTTAAGGTACATAAACAGCTGCAGGACATAGAGGAGCAGTATGTCGTGGTCATGGGAGAGCTCAGAGCAACCAAGATCCTGCTGTGTAATCTCTATGTGCCTAATCTATATTGTCACAACTTCTCTAGAATCATAGTGAAGATTGTGCAGTATCCTGATTATCACCTTATGTAGTGGCTAATCCAACCCGGACTGTCAGGCAGGCTGGATGGCTAAGAAAGGGCATTTTGAACGGGGGGTCCACTTTGTGGTGAAAGAACTGGATGTGTGGTGATATCCACATCCATGGGAGAGAGAAGACAAGTTTTACTCCAATCTCCATAAAATGTATTCCCGTATAGATTATTGACTGATACTCCATCTTTGGATGGGAAAGCTCAGAGACATAGAGGTGGAGCAGACCGTACTGTCCGATCATGCTTTAATGCAAATGACCATCTCCTTTGTTTCGGGCAGTAGGAGCTATATCTGGAGAATGAACCCATCTTACTATTTTAGGAAGGAATTTCAGGATTTTGTTAGGAAAGTGTGGGTGGCGTTTGAAAACTTTAATAAGAGCTCATGGAGTCTAGCTCCTGTTACTGGGAGGCTGCGAAGGCAGTGATGCGTGGTCACATAGGAGCGGACCGGAAATGCCGCAAAAGACCCCTTCAAGAGTTGATGAGAGAATTAAATAATCTTCATAGGAGACATGTTAGCAGCCTGGTGGATGGGGACAGGAAACACCTATTGATCCTAAAATAACAAATTAATGAGATTTTGATGGTGCAAGTGTAGCAAGATATTTTCTTGCATAAATACAAGTTCCACTGCTGTGGCAATTGGACAGGTAAGTTACTAGCCCACCTAGTCCAAAATCGACAGGGGAAAATTAATCTTGAAAATCAAGAATGTCAAAGGGGAAGTTAAAACAACAATGCAGGAGATAGCGCAAGGTTTTGTAGATGTTTACCAATCCCTGTATGCTGAGGGGACGCCTAATGTCATTCGGGAAGATTTTTTTCATAATTTGTAACTCCGTCAGCTTGCAAAGGAGGAGATGCAAAGCCTCAATAGGCCGATCATGACAGGGAAGTTCAGAGCGTGATTAAAACATTGGAATTAGCAAAAAGTCCCAGGGATTGAGTTCTATACAATCATGCCAGATTTGGTAGGGGCAGGGCCAGCGCTACCCGGTAAACCGGGTAAGTGCGGCGGGAGGGCGCCGGCAGTGGGGGGTACCGTTGCTAGCCGCCCACCACCGCTTCAAAAAAGAAAGCAGCCACGGGAACATTTCTCTGTTACATAAGAACATAAGATATGCCATACTGGGTCAGACCAAGGTCCATCAAGCCCAGTATTCTGTTTCCAACAGTGGCCAATCTAGGTCATACGTACCTAGCAGTTTCCCCAAGGGACACAGGTTCCACAATGCTTGTATTGGTTCAAGCATTGTTCCCGCGGCTCTGCTAACTGTTAAACTGCTGGGTCGTGGAGTTTCAAGAATAAGCATTTCCTGCTTCTCATAATATCATCCACACTTTTAGAATAATTTTCTGGAAATTTCATTGTGTTTTGTGATGTTTTATCTTTATAGTAGACTTGTGTCTGGTCAAGTTTAAATTAAATTATAGGATACTGCCTCTTGATACATCTTTAAACACAATTGGATTGTTTCCATAAATATATACTTGGTTTACCATTGGCATAGAATAAGACAATTAAAATAGCTCATACATAAATAAGATTTTTTTTTGTACTTTGGAACAGCTTCCTTTTAAACCTTTTTACACATTTGTTTTCCTTATAGTTGCTAGCAATAGGGCTTTTAAAAAATTATTTATCCAGGTAATTAAGCTGAGATATGATATCAGTTACAAGTAGAGCTGGCCAAGTTGTGGCAAAGTGGTAGTTATTATACAGAAAAAGATTCATACATCACTCAACGTGAAAATTAAATTAGCTAAGGAAACTGTGATATTGTAGCTGAAAGCATCTTTGGAGTATATTGCATAGTATGTTGGCCCCCTCAGGCCATTCCAGATGAAAAATGTAGAATGTTAATAAGATGGAAAAATAAATCTTTTGAGGTATTCTGTGAATTATTACCTTTACATAATCTTGTTTCATCCTTCTGGACTAGGTTACACATTATGTTGTGCTCTTTATATGTAGAAAGAAAAAGCGCCATTTAAGCTAGCATACCAAAAAATGTCTCAATCACCTGTGATGGGCAAGGACATGTTTAGGATTAATAAGAAAGGATATAATTTAGAAAACTTGTAAAGGATTTCTGCTTTGAGTCAGCAAACAATATGGAACATTTGCCCTGGCTCATTAGATATTCAGTATTTCAGAAAGCTGCTGCTCATGAAGGAAGGGTTGCTTCAAATAGAGGCTTAATTAATAATTTGGCAGCTATGATTTTAGCACTAGTTTCATTTGCATTAAATGGTTCAAGTATATATTTTTAAGATACTGCCATACAATATTGTATTTTTAAGTTCAATTATTTTTTTTCAGTGTCAGTGGAAGAACCTTTCTCTACGCATTAAAAATAGTAGAGTCACTATTAATGTTTTGTTGTTTGACTGTTCAGAAACTTTCTTGACCATCTTTTATAGTGAGCACCAAAATGGTTTACAGTAAAAATCTAAACTATAGTAGTAACAGTTACAAAACACTGGAGAGGAGAGAAAGTCCATAGGGCAACAAGTACTTTATAAACAAAAATTAGCATATGTAATAATGTTAACCAAGAGAGTCTGTGCAGCGCTGTACACGTCTTATAGCACTATACAAATGTTCAGTAGTAGTAATAGTAAAGAGAAGGAAGATCAGAAGGATAGTACAGATTAGTCAATAGTAGAAGTGGGGGGGGGGGGGGGGGGAGGGGTGGACAGACACGCTGCCAGCAGACAAAGGTGGGGATTTGAGATTTAGAGTTAAGCTTCAGAGTGTAGAGGTTCTGAGCAGTCATAGGTCATAGCCATTGTTGGGGCATTCCCTGGGCTTACTGAGCCAGCAAACAATAGAAAGCCTGTGTGAAATAGAAACTTTTTAGGCCTGCTTTAAATTTGGGAAAGGAGGGTTCAGTTCACAATCTACTGTAGGTAGATTGGAGTGCCATATAACAGGCAGCAGTGTGACAAAGCTGATTTATTGGTGGTCCCAAGATGTATAGTTGAAGGGGGAGAGGGACCATCATCTAACTGTTAGATTTTGAGTGTAACAGAAGTTTTCTGTCTTTCAGAGGGAATATGACTAAATGGTCAGTTAACCTTATAGAAAAGTGTTAGTAGAGGAGTGTCCTATGTGTCTGTACTGGGATCTGTGCTGCTCAATATATTTATAAATGATCTTGAGATTGGAATGGCGAGTAATGTGATCAGGCTTGCAGATGACACAAATTTATTCAAAGTCATTAAAACGGCAGAGAATTGCAAGGATTTACAGAAGGATCTTATGAGATTAAGAGACTGGGCACCTAAATAGCAGATGAAGAATATGTTTGCTAAGCCCCATGCAAGTAACACACATGTGGGTTGTGCTGCTATTGTGAGGAGTCAGTGCCAACTACAGGGGGGAGGTGCTTTCATCTCCCTACAGATGGTGCAGGCCTACGACACTGCACAACACTAGCCAGCACCCAGACGTACTTACTGCCACATAATGAGATGGTGTTAAGTACTTCCGTACTTAGTGCTTCTCCAGGACCAAGCAGGAAGTCAGTCCTCACATATGGGTGACGTCGGCGCTGACGGAGCCCCCGTGCGGAGCATTTCCCCAGCTTTCTAAGAAAGCCATTGGGAATGCAGCGCGCATGCGCGGTCCCCTTCCCGCCCAAGGGTGTCATCTTGCCCAGTCTTCTTTTTTTTCGCAGAGCCCAACGGACGTAGTTCATTTTTCACAGAGGAAACAGTAGATTTATTCTGTTTTTTGATCCGCTTATTCGGTTTGACGCCGGATCCCTTTCCCACCTGGACCCGATACACCGGTATCGAGCCCAATCTCTTATTTTCGTTTTTTGTCCTTAGTGACTAGCGTTCGCGCCATTTTCTTTTTTCACTGGCAGCCCTGTCTTTTGACCTCACAGGGGCCCTTTTTCCCCCGATGGCTGCCAGCGGGTTTAAAAAGTGTGATCGGTGCAAGAAACTTATGTCTCTCACCGACACACATGACTGCTGCCTCCGCTGCCTCAGACCCGATCATGACCCGATGATCTGTGGTCCGTGTGGGAAAATGTCCTCGAAGGCGTTGAGTCGGCAGCACCAAAAGGAAAGAATTTTCTCTGACTCCCGTCCGGACGGGCCCAGACTTCGTCAGAGGCCTCGATGTCTTGGGACTCCGGCCCCGAGCAGCGTCAAGGTTCCTCTGAGAGGGGGTCTCCCTCGCGGGAGCAGCGCAGGAAGAAAAAACCCAAGAGGGCGGCGTCGGTGGACGCACTTGGTTCCTCGAGGGCCAAGTCGCATAGCCCCGACCGCCGTCCCGGGTCTTCGGAGTCGGAGAGGCCTGCAAAGCAACCTCGTATCGAGATGGAGTCTCCTGGACACATGAGTACTGTAGTCCTCGTGGACTCTCCTCTAGGGGAGCCGACGTCGGGCCCGAGTCGGGGGCTGCTGATTCTCCTGAGCTCGGACTCAGGTTGACGGCCTTGGAGAGCAGCTTGACTGCCTTCATGGAACAGCAGCAGGCACTGATTGCCGGTCTCACTGGTGCATCTGCTCCAACCACTGGGACATTGACTCCAAGTCGACCCTGGAGGCCAGCCGATCCTCGAGTCCATGCGCGCTCGAGTCGATCCTCGGGCAAGGTCTCCCTCGGCCTCCCATTCGGGACCGAGGTCATCGATGCTGGTACCCTCAGCGTCGGGGTGGATGGCATCGGTGCCTGCCCGACCGGAGCCGCTCGATTCCTCCTCCAAGGAGTCCGGCTGGGAGATGAGTCACCCTACACCTTTCAGACTCGGTGTGTCCCATCGGACTCACCGGAGTCCGAACCTCGGAGACGGTCCCCACCGGAGGATACCCGGTTCTCAGACTTCGTGCGGGATATGGTCAAGGCCTTGGCATTCCCTGCGGATCCCGAGGAGGAGCCTCGAGCCGAAGAGCTCGAGGCCCTCCAGTATGACTCTCCCCCAAAGGAGGCCTTTACTGTACCGGTTCCTCCGATGCTGGAACGGCTGCTCTTCTGCATGTGGGAGACGCCGGCCTCGACGCCAGTTTTGAGCAAGCGGGTTGATTCCATCTATCGAGTCTGCAAGAGTCCCGGGTTCCAAAAGGCACAATTACCCCACCACTCCATGGTTGTGGAATCGGCCATGCATCGTCTGAAAACCAGAAGATGCATTCCTCGGTGCCTCCCGGCAGGGAGGCCTGGAACCTGGATGCCCTCGGTGCTTCCAGGGCTCTATGCTTGCTTGCTGTGTCCAGACATACCAGCTGTACATGGGCATGTACCTTCGAGACCTGGCAAAAGAGATTGCCGGGTTCTCCGAGGAACCTTTGCAGAGGTTCAATGCCCTGTCCATGGATATTAGAGAGTGCTCAAAGTTTATCTCTCGAGCAGCCTATGATGGCTTCGAGGCTTCGGCCCTAGTAGCCGGGGCCAGCATCGATGCCCACCGACAGGCTTGGCTACAGTCATCGGACCTCGAGCTATGGGTGCAGGACAAGTTGGTCGATGTCCCCTGCCGAGGTGAAAACCTCTTTGGCAAGCCCATGGCTGAAAAGGCTGCAGAACTCGAGACCAAGACTCTGACCCAGACTAGGCTGTCAAGGAAAACTTCTGCCCCTTCTCAAAAGAAGAAGGGCTCGGGAAAAAAGACCTTTTACCCGAGGAAGTCATCTGCCTATAAACAATACCCTCATTATCAGGCCTCTGCAGCTCCCCAACAGGGTCAGCAGGCCAAGGGGCAGGGTCATGGGCCCTGTAGGCAGAAGGCCCCCAAGCCACCAACACCGGCTCCTGCACAGCAGGGAGGTGGTTTTTGACTCCAAAAGCATAGCCTCTCCTCCTCAGCTGGCTCACATCAGCACAGGAGGCCGGCTGGCCCTGTTTGCCCACAGGTGGACAGCCATCACAAGGGATACCTGGGTACTCCATATAGTCCAGAGGGGCTATCTTCTCCATTTTCACCAGGTACCTCCCTCCTATTTTCCAGGGGAGCCTCCAAGACTCCCTCTGCACAGGGACTTACTCCTACAGGAGTTAGCAAGTCTGGTAAAGGAACAGGCTGTGGAACCGGTGCCCCACCACCTGAGAGGTCAAGGCTTCTATTCCAGGTACTTCCTAGTACCAAAAAGAACAGGAGGCCTCAGACCCATCCTGGACTTGCGAAACCTCAGCAAGTTCCTGGAGAGGGAAAAGTTCAAGATGCTCACCCTTGGAATTCTGCGGCCCTACCTCCAGCAGGGAGACTGGCTATGCTCCTTGGATCTAAAGGATGCGTATACTCACATCCTCATTCATCCAGACCACAGACAATATCTCAGGTTTGTCGTGGGGGGAAACCACTATCAGTACAGAGTACTGCCCTTTGGCCTAACCTCCACCCCCAGGGTGTTCACAAAGTGCCTGGCGGTGGTGGCGGCCTACTTAAGGCTTCAAGGCCTCTTTGTGTTTCCATACCTGGACTACTGGCTCATAAGGGGCCTGTCTTCACAGGAGGCCAATCAAGCCACCCTTCGCACTGTCGCACTACTTCAGCACTTGGGGTTTGTTATAAACTTCGCAAAGTCCACTTTGCACCCGTCCCAGAACATGGAGTTCATAGGGGCAAGGCTGGACACCCTTCAGGCGAAGGCTTTTCTACCCGTGGACAGAGCCCACAGATTGATGGATATAGCCAGGCAGTTCCACAGCAATTCTCTGGTCTCCACCAGGCAATTCCTGCGGCTTCTGGGCCATATGGCTTCCACGGTTCATGTAACCCCCCCAATGCCCGCCTGCACATGAGGCCGGCTCAGTGGAGTCTCAGAACTCAGTGGCACCAGGTCACAGGAAGCCTTGCGGACAAAGTGAGAGTGTCCACACTGCTTGCCTCTTCTCTGCGATGGTGGCTTCATCTTCCAAATCTAGTGCTCGGGTTGTTTTTTCAGACACCTCCACACTCTCAAGTGCTGACAACCAATGCTTCTCTTCAGGGTTGGGGTGCACATTGCCAAGGGGCATGTACTCAAGGTCTCTGGACCCCTTGGGAAGCCGCACAGCAGATCAATCTCTTGGAGCTACGAGCTATCCGCTTAGCTCTGAGAGCCTTCTCCCATCTCATTTCTCACCAGTCTGTACTGGTCCAGACGGACAATCAAGTTGCCATGTTTTACGTGAACAAGCAAGGAGGCACAGGATCCTTCCTTCTATGTCAGGAAGCGCAAAGGCTGTGCTCCTGGGCAGTCGATCACGGCATCCTTCTCAAAGCAGTCTACCTCCCAGGCCAGGAGAATTACCTGGCGGACAGACTAAGTAGGATCTTGCAGTCACACGAATGTCGATTGAATCCATTAGTGGTTCAGCAGATTTTTCTGAGATGGGGCCTTCCGACCATGGATCTTTTTGCCAGTCCTCTGAACCGTCAACTTCCAAGGTTCTGTTCCAGACAACCGCATCCTCTCAGAGTAGCAGCGGATGTGTTTCTCATTCCGTGGTCCACGGGCCTACTATATGCGTTTCCTCCCACGCCTCTAGTATCCAGAACACTGTTCAAAGTGCTCAAGGACGGGGCCTCCATGATTCTGATAGCCCCTAGGTGGCCGAGGCAACCGTGGTTCCCACTTCTGCTGCAACTGGTGGTGGACACTCCTATTCCTCTGGGGATACAACACGATCTCCTGTCTCAGGAACAGGGATCTCTCTTACACCCCAACCTCCAGTCCCTCCACTTGATTGCCTGGCTGCTGAAAGGGTAGTTCTAGCTCCTCTACTACTGCCTAGAGAGGTAGAGGACGTGGTCTTGGCTTCGAGAAGACAGTCCACCAGAAAGTCTTATGCTCTTAAGTGGCGTAGATTCTCTACCTGGTGTGCTCAACGCAACGAGAATCCTTTCTCATGCCTGGTACCGGTGGTGCTGCAATATTTGCTTTACCTATCCAACCTAGGCTTTAAGTCCAATTCTGTCAGAGTTCACCTCAGTGCTCTTTCAGCACACCACTCTCCGGTGGAAGGGCGGTCTCTCTCAAGCCACCCTTTGGTGGCTCGTTTCCTCAGAGGCCTACTTTTGCTTAAGCCCCCTCTACGTCCACCTGCCCCTGAGTGGGATTTAAACATGGTCTTACAGCGGCTTACTTGTCCACCGTTTGAACCTATGGCTACCTGTCCTCTACGTTTTCTCTCCTGGAAAACATTGTTCCTGGTAGCCCTTACCTCTGCTAGACGAGTGAGTGAGCTTCAGGCCCTAGTATCTGATGCCCCTTATACTAGGTTCTATAGGAACAGAGTAGTCTTACGGACTCACCCTAAGTTCCTTCCTAAGATTGTCTCCTCTTTCCACCTCAATCAAGAGATGGTTCTTCCGACCTTCTTTCCCAGGCCATATGCCAGCCGGGCTGAGATGGTCTTGCATACCCTGGACTGTAGGAGGGCGTTATCCTTCTACCTTGACCGTACGTGGGAGCACCGAAGGGCGGTTCAGCTCTTCATCTCTTTTGACCCCAATAAGTTGGGGTTAGCTGTCTCCAAGCGTACTTTGTCCATATGGGTAGCTAGCTGTATCGCCTGGGTTTACAGGGCAGCCGGCCTCTCGTTGGAGGGTCGAGTCACGGCTCATCGTGTCAGGGCGAAGGCTGCGTCAGTGGCTCATCTCCGCTCTGTTCCGTTGGCAGACATCTGCCGGGCCGCTAGTTGGTCTTCAAGCCAGACTTTTGCGGCCCATTACTGCCTTGAGAGGGAGTTCCGCAGGGACAGTGCTTTCGGACAGGCAGTACTCCATAATCTCTTTGAGGTTTAGGCAACTCCTACCCTCCGGCCCTGATGTTGGGCTACCGGTCGGGGGCGTTCTCAGAGAAGATTCCTTCCTTACATACTGAGGCTCTAGAGGGAGCTCATTTTTTCAGCTTGGGTTCTCCGGTAGCCTTAAGCTGGGGAGTCCCATACGTGAGGACTGACTTCCTGCTTGGTCCTGGAGAAAGAGTAGTTACTCACCTGTAACAGGTGTTCTCCAGGAGCAGCAGGAATCAGTCCTCACAACCCTCCCTCCTCCCCTTGGAGTTGCATTCATATCATTTATTTTGTTATTTTTTGCTGTCTTTTAGCTATGTCATCAGACTGAGCAAGATGGCACCCTTGGGTGGGAAGGGAACCGCCCCTGACCCATTCAGTCCCTGCCCTGATGTGTAGCACAAGCTTTTCTCTGCTAGGGCCCACACTACTTTTTAGCACAACACCAAACCACGTGCTAAACCTTACGCTACCAGTTAGCGCAATTTACTGAACATGCCCCTTAATGTGGACAGGTACAAAGCGATGCTCATAGGGAAAAACAATCCCAACTACAGATAAATCATGCTGGGTTCTCCATTAGAAGTCATCACCCAAGAAAAGGATCTTGGTGTCATTATACACAATACCTTGAAATTTTCGGCCCAATGTGCTGTGACTACGAAAAAAGCAAACAGTATGTTAGGGATTATTAGAAAATGGATATAAAACAAAACTAAGGATATGATTATGCCTCTATATTAGGGTTGCCAACTTTTTCACCGAGAAAAACACGACACCTGTGGCTTGCCATGCTCCACCCATTCTCTGCCCCTAGTCCCACCCCTGCCCCAGCCCCACCCACAAAAATTACCGAGGATACTTGTAGGCTGACTTTCTTGGTCAGATAATTAAACTGGGAACCCCAAAATCCAAACATGAAATGTACAACCCTGGAGAAATAAAACTATAAAGTAATTTCCTCTTGCACTAAACAAAAACGCAAAGATGTTAGCAATACACACTTCCCAGACCAGACATATTCCAGTTAATAAATTCAAAATAAAAAGTATTTTTCTACCTTCTGTTTGGGCATTTTATTTTTCAGTTGCAATTGCTCCAGTCACTTTCTTCTGGTTTCTTCGTGTCTTCTGCGAGCTATCCATTTGTCCTTTCTTCTCTTTTAGATGTTTTCCATTCTCTCTCTATTTCTGCTTTAACATACTGATTGTTTCCCTTTTGCTCTTTCCCCCAATTCTTTCCTTATTCCTTTATCATCCATTTCAATTTCACCCTTCCATTCTCAAGCCCCTCTTACTCTCCCAATACCCGGCCCATCATAGACTTTTCTTCCACAAAAAATATTTTTTCCCCTCTCCATTCTCATTCCCCATCCATTCTAGTCCTCCCCCAAAAAACAGTTCCCTTATAGTTCTAGACCCACCCAGCATCCACTCCCTTCTAGTCCCATTCTCCCATGCCCCACATCAGCCCATTTTCAGTCCTTAAAGGCATTGCCTTTAACCTTTCCCAGCAATCGCGGCTTCACAGAAACAGCCACCAGCGTGAAGGAAAAGGCTCTTCACGCTGGCGGTTGTACAGAGGGAGCCGGGGCCTTGCGCGGGCTTCCCCGGCTCCCTCTGAAGCCCTCCGGTGTGTGGGCCGGCCCTGGGTGGGTTATTTTTTTTTTTTCTTCAAAGTTTTATTTAGAAACCATCAAGAGAAACAATAAATACACAACAAGTAACAGCCGCTCCCTGGGGTTGACTCTTATCCCCAGGGGCAGAGCACATTGATGGTTACATGGATTTTCAGAGGTTACCCCAGGCCCCCTCCCCCAACCCCCCTCCCCCCCTTACCCCCCCCCCCCCCCCCGGCAAACCCAAGTCTGTGCCACGCAGGACCAGCTCATAAAGTTCTACATAGCGCCCACATGACCCCGCAACCAGGTAAGGTTATCAGCTACCTAGTTGCAGGACTACATTACGGGTCCGGGGACTCAGATTTTGAATATATGGGTCCCAAAGTAGCAAGAAGGCGGACCATCGCTTGACGTGGCCTCGAGCAGCCCTACACTCCAGGAGCATAAGCTGATGGAAGGAATTCCGCCACTCCCAAAAGGAGGGAGGTGGCTGTCCCTCCACCGACGCAAAAGTGGCCCTTTACCCACCAGACATGCCTTCCGCACCAGCCAGCGACTCCATTTCCCCTTCGGAGAGGTAAGGCTCAGGAGATCCAGGGCAACCAACGCAGCATCCCAGTTAACAGGTTGTCCCAAAAGATTGGCCATAAATTGAGAAATTCTCCGCCAATATAAGCGAATCCGTCGGCAGCCCCACCACATATGCATCAAAGTCGCCATAGGCTCCGCACACCGCGGACAGCTGCCATCCGCGGTCAAGTGGCAACGGAGGGCCCGCCGCGGGGAGAAGTGAACCCTAGTCAAACATTTAAATTGTATTTCCCGCCAGCGGACACCATCCGCCAGGTTCACCACTCTCTGGAGGGCTACCAGAATTGTGTCATGGGGGATCTCCCGCCCCATTTCGGCCCCCCAAGCCTGTTCCACTCTACGATAGTCCAGCCGCAGTCGAAACTGCTCCAGCCTGAGGTGAAAAACCCGAATTGACGGTCGTTCCGCCTCGCCTAGACCCAAGAACGCTATAATCTGAGCCGATCGGTCGCTGTGTAGCTCCGCACCCGAGAGAGAGGCCAAATAGTAGGCCATTTGCATATACGCAAAGGAATGGTGGGGCCCCAGTTCATACTCACGAGATAGTACAAGGAAGGGTTTAGGTTTCCCTGCCAAGTCCACCACATGACCCAAATTACGTATACCTCTCTCCCCCCAAGTACGGAACACGGCGGCATCGGTGCCTGGAGTAAAATTGGTATTCCCCCGAATGGGCAGCCAGCTCGACACCTTCCAACTACGGTCCCAGTAAGCATTCAACTGCCGCCAGGTCTTACATACCGGAGCCAGTAACACACTCTCGACCAGATGTGTGGGCCACCTGCTTACCTCCAGATGTAAAAGGGCCCGTAGAGAGTGGGGTGCCACATATGCCTCCTCCAAGGCCCTAGGCGTATAAAGGTCTGTATCACCTAGCCAGTCCCCCAGGTGGCGCGCTTGGCAGGCCAATGCGTAAGCACCGAGATCTGGAAGCCCCCACCCCCCATTCCTCACCCTCCCCACCAGTCGACCATATGGGATACAGGCTCTCGCCCCTCCCCCCCCCCCAGAGTAGGCCACGAAATTCAGCCTCGAAGCGCCGAACATCCCGCCGGAGGATCCAAACTGGGAGGGTCTGCAGCCAATATAGTATCCGTGGCAAAAGCACCAGCTTAATCGCCGCGATTCTCCCCATTAAAGACAAGGGGAAGGGCTGCCAGGACTGCAACTGGGTTCTCACCTTGGTCAGCATCCGCTTCAGGTTACTCCCATATAGTTGACCTGGCTGACAGGGCAGTACGATCCCCAGATATATGAATTGATTCTCGGCCCATTTAAGAGGGAACTCACCCGGCCAGCCGCTCCGGATGCGGCCTGAAACATCTAGGGCCTCGGATTTATCCCTGTTAATACTAAGCCCCGCAAACTGCCCAAAAGTTTGAAACTCCCGCAAGAGATGAGGCAAAGAATCTCTAGGTGAAAGCAAGTGTACCAACAGGTCGTCGGCAAAGGCAGATATCTTGAATTCTTGATTGCCAATGCTGTCCCCCCTTATTGTTCGCAATCCCGCCACTCTCCGCAGGAGGGGGTCCAACGAAAGGACAAAGAGGAGAGGAGAAAGGGGGCAGCCCTGACAAGTCCCCCTTTGCAATGAAAAATTCTCAGATAACACCCCATTACAGAGTATCGCTGCTGTCGGGTCGGCATACAGGCTCGCGACCATGTTGCAGAATAAAGGCCCTATGCAATAGCGTGGAAGAATGTACTTTAAATATTGCCAGTCCACCCTGTCGAAGGCTTTTTCCGCATCAAAACTGACAAGTAAGGAGGGCAGATGTCTATACTGGACCCACTCTAAGGACGCAACAATTTTGCGCAGGTTGCGGACAGCATATCGCCCCTTAACGAAACCTACTTGGGATTCATGGACCAATTGCCCCAGAAACTCCGCCAGGCGGTCCGCTAGGATTTTTGCCATTAATTTAAGATCAAAATTAAGTAAAGAGATAGGACGATACGAGACCGCAGAGAGAGGGTCCTTTGCCGGTTTAGAAATAAGAACAATATGGGCATGGTTGGCCCCCCATCGGAAGTAACCCTGCTGCGCCCTCTGATTGTGTACTGCGGCCAGCGTTGGGGAGATCAGTTCATTAAGGATTTTATAGAATTCGGCACCGAGCCCATCGGACCCCGGGGATTTGTAACAGCTGGCTTTAGAAATGGCCCCTTGCAGCTCAGCTGCCGTAATCGGCCAATCCAATTGTGCTCTTTGCTCTGCAGATAAGTGGGGTAGATCCAATTCCCCCACATACTCTGCCATCTGCGTGAAAGAAGTCGACTCCGCTGTATAGAGTCTCTGGAAGAAAGATCGGAAAACTCGCACTATCGCCGGGCTCTCCCGATGTAACGTCCCCAAATCATCCCACAAGGCTGGTACCAATTTGGAGCCCCTGGGTCCACGAAGGCACCTGGCCAATAGTTTCCCGGGCTTATCCCCGTAACGGTATAATTGGTAATCATAGTATAACACCGACTTCTTTGCCCTTTGATGTAAGAGTTCATTTAATTCCGTTTGAGAATCCCACAGCTGCTTTTGGGTTTTGGGCCCATCGGCACCGCAGCCTCATCGCCAATCTCTCTAAACAGATAATACATTCGGCCCTCAATCTTCTCTTCCTGGCAAGGAACCCTATAATGTCCCCCCGCAGTACAACCTTCGCAGTTTCCCAAAGCAACTCTGGGTCATCCTGGTAACCCCTATGATCAGCTTCAAATTCCTGCCACTGCTTCTGAATAAAAGAACGGAACTGCGCATCCCTATATAATTCAAGCGGGAATCGCCATGGAGAGGTCCGAGGAGTGTTCCCATTCCAATAGACGTCTAGCCAAACAAGGGCATGATCAGATATCTCTACGGGCCCTATCTGAGCATCCTCAACTTTGGCAAACAGACCAGTAGAAATCAACAGGTAGTCTATACGTGCGCTGTGCCGTGAGCCCGAGATTGATGCGTGTAATCCCGCTCGGCCGGGTGTAACAGCCGTCACGGATCCACCAACCCCAACCTGGAACATAAGCGTCGCAGTGCCCGAACTGTCGCTATTCTGTCTCGTGGCTCCCCCCCTTTAGATGTATCTAGATCGACATCCATGACACCGTTGAAATCTCCCCCCAAAATCACGGGGGTCTCCGGCAACGTCTCGATTTTAGAGGCGAGACGAGCATAAAGGGGCAAATCTAGCACATTGGGACAATACAAATTGCCTAAAATAACAGGCCTCCCTTCAAGGACTCCCTGCACCAGTACAAATCTGCCCGACGGATCAACCAGGTCCCTTACGACCTCCAGCCTTATTCGCTTATGTATCAAGAGCACTACACCCCCCTTCTTTCCAAGAGCCGGGGCCCCCCATACCTGCCCACCCACTCCCGGCAAAGTTTACGAAGCTCCTCGGCAGTCTGGTGGGTTTCCTGGAGCATAGCGATGTCCGCCTTCTGCCTTGCCAAGGCCTGCAAAATTTTGGCCTGTTTAATCGGATTGCCCAGACCACAAACATTCCAAGAGATTATCTTAAGCGGTATGTTGTACAAAAATAGGCCCACTATTATTCATCACATACCATACATAATACAGGGAAGACACCTCCCCAGCCTGAGGTCCTCCCCACCTCCCCACAAGATAATTCCCTCTCACCATCCACTCCTCAACTGGTCCCCTAAGGTACAACTCCCCTCCTCCTCCCCCTCCCTCTTCCTCCCTCCCCCCCCCCCCGCTCTACCCCTACCCTCCCCCCATTCCCTCCCCCTCCCCCTACCCTCCCTCCACCCTCCTCTCCTCTCCAATTCCCCAGCTCTACTACCATCCGCCTCTCTCCCTCTCTGTGACTCCAAGATGCGTGTGGTGCCCCCCACCCCTCCCTTATACCAGCTCTTCTGCGAGCCATCCGGGGTCCCCCCCCCCCCAGCATCCCCCACCACCACAGCGACCGCGCCCCTTCCCACTCCCCCCACACCGGACAACCCCAACAACCCAAAACTCCCCTCAACACCCCCCCGGGCCGTGACCCAAAGGAACAGCCAACAAGTAATACTTAAAACAGCTTTAACAGTCCCCTTGTAACCCCCCCCCCCACAGGGTCACCACCGCCGCCTCTTCACAGTCAAATGCAGCGTGCGCCAACTTGTTCTTCCGATCCACACTCCTCTCCGCTTGGCTTCATGTCTCGGCTGCCGCTGCGGCCCTCTGCCGTATCTCCTCCACGTAGGGCGTTGCTGCTGTCGCTGATTCAAAGGACCGGCGAATCCCACCATGAGTGAAGATCAACCGGGCGGGGTATTGCACCATAAACCTGATATTGTTATCTATCAGGATCTGGCACAAAGGTCCATACTCTCGTCGTCGCTGTCCCAGGGCTGCCAAATAATCCTGAACAATACGCAGCTTAACATTGTCCTTATGAACTGCTCCTTTCTTCCTCACGACACGCAAGACCGCTTCCTTTTGCGGGAATTGCAGGAACCGTGCCAGAACCACCCTGGGTCGGCCGTCACTGGCTCTCCTAGGCCCAACCCGGTGCGCTCTCTCTATTTGCACTAGGGTGCCTTCAGGATCATTCTCCAAGATTTGTTTCACCAGGTCCTCCAAGTAGGATTTTAAGTCCCTGTCCTCTATGGCATCCGGGATCCCCAGGAATCTAAGGTTGTTATGGCGAGACCTGTTCTCAAGGTCGTCCAGCTTGGCCTCCTGACCCTGAAGTAACTTTTTCACACGGGTCATCTCCTGCTGCAGCTCCAGCACATGCTCCTCCGTCCGCTCTATCCGGTGCTCTGCTTCCTGCATTCGGCTCCCCAGGGCCTCCACTGAAGTTTGGAGGAGGTCCATTCGGCCCCGCAGATCTTCAAATTGCGCAGACAGCGCCCCCGCCACAGCCAAGGAGATTTCATCCACCATCCCCGCTTTGGCTTCCCCCTTCAGCGGCGAGGATTGCTCCCCCCCTTTAGGCGGCAGAGGGACCTTCTCCTTCTCTACGCGGCGGCCTCCCTTTGCCGCCATCGCCGGAGCTGCGTCGGCCTTCGGGGGTCTCGTCCCCCGTCCCTCCACCTCTGTGTCAGGCTACGGCGTCGCTGGTTCGCCTTCCTCTTGTGTGCCCCGCTCAGTCTCCGCGGGGGGGGGCAAGGCCTTCTCCGTCCCCGGATCCGTTGGCTCATCCAGAACTCCCACGCGCCTGAGGGGGGGCTTATCCTGGGCTAACCAGCCCACAAGGAGCTCTCGGGGCTGGAGAAGCAGGCAGCGGCCCAGCCCAAGGCCCGGCAGGGGTCCCCAGCCTCCCCCTGGTGTTTCGGTGTCTGCCGCCCTCCTGGAGTACTCAATGATAGATGGGGGGGCGGGGGGAGCGAGGGGCGATAATCGGGGAGGCACCCGCCGCCGCGGATCGCAGCTTTAGAGCTCCACTGTAGGTCGCTGCTTACCAGCTCACCCCGCGGCGTGGCTCTCTGTTCCGGCTCGACGTCTTCTGCTCCAGCCTCCCGGGTCTAGGCCGCCGCCGCAAATCAGCGTGGGGGGATGAAGTGGGAGCACAGGGGTGCCATCGCTCACTGCGGTCCGGTCGGGGAAGCAGGGGGGAGGTCCGGAACCCCGAACTTGGCCCCCGCTACCACATTTTTCTGCGCCGGAGAGGCGAGGGGGCCCAGAGCTCAAGCAGCATGCGACTGCGCGCGCTCACCGCATCACCAGAAGTCCCTGGGTGGGGTTTTTTTGGACTTCGGGTCGGAAGAAAAGCCGTTTTTTTGCTCTGGCCGCTCCCGATCTTCAAGGGCCGGTTTTACATCTGCGCCGGCAGCCGGCCTAGCCATGGAAAAACCGGCCAGGCCGGCTGAAAACTGGCCAGTTGGCAACCCTACTCTGTATAGGTCACTGCTGCAGCTGCTCCTTGAGTATTATGTACATTTCTAGTTGCTCTGTGTCAAAAAGGATATAGCGGAACTAGAAAAGGTTCAGAGAAGGGTGACAAAAATGACAAAGGGAATGAAACATCTCCCTTATGAAAAAAGGCTAAATGATTTAGGGTTCTTTAGCTTCAAGAAAAGACAATTGAGAGGAGATATTATGATAGACATTTATAAAATCATGAGGAAGTTGGAACAGTTATTTAACACAAAACAAGAGGATACTCCATGAAAATAATGACCAGCAGATTGAAAACAGATCATAGAAAGATTTTTTCAGGTAGCTTATAATTAAGCGTGGAATCTGTTGATGTGGGCAAGGTGACTAACATAGGATTCAGACCAGATTTGGACTACTTCCTGAAGGCAAAGTCCATAAAATTATTAACCAGATAGACTTGGGAGAGCCATTGTTCATTCCTTGAAATGAGCTATGGAAATGAGAAATAGATCTACTTTTTGGGGTCTGCTGGGTACTTGTAGCGTGGACTGGCCACTGTAACTGATAGGATGCTGGACTCAGTGGACCTTGGTATGACTCGGTACAGCTTTTCTTATTTTCTTATGATTAAACTCTGTGAAAGGCACTGGCCAAACTTTGGAGAGAGCGATGTTGATTGATTGATTCAGGAGTTTGATTTTGTAGGCCACAGGAAGCAGGGACTGCCTGGAAGGAAACCATTCTGTCATTCCAGCTCAAGAAAGAAGTCACCAGAACAGCGCAGGGAAGACACAGACACACCACTTAAAAACAAAGAAACCTTTTATTTCATAAAACCTTCAAAGGTACAGACCCGACTTGGCCAAGTTTCGGCTGTCAGCCACTTAAGAGTCAATTGCATATATACTCCAGTGGCAGTCAGGACATTGTAACAAATAAAAACCAGTAGCTGAAAGCTCAATAAGTGCTTCTCAGGTATGCCTTCATCAAAATGGGCGAGGCTTGCAGTTGAAAGTGTAGGTGAAGAAGAAGACCACAGCAGTTCTCAAAGTCCCAGCAGTATATCCGGCCCTTGAGCTGGAATGAACACCAGGGGAAGAAGCAGAACAGCCCTCCGCAGAAATCACAGAAGTCACCAGAGCAGAACAACGCAGCGCAGGGCATACCTTAGAAGCACTTATTGAGCTTTCAGCTTCTGTTTTTTATTTGTTATAATGTCCTGACTGACAGCCGAAACTTGGCCAAGTTGGGTCTGTATCTTTGAAGTTTTTACAAAATAAAAAGCTTCTTTGTTTTTAAGTGGTGTGGTCGTGTCCTCCCTGTGCTGTTCTGGTAACTTCTGTGATTTCTGCGGAGGGCTGTTCTGCTTCTTCCCCTGGTGTTCATTCCAGCTCAAGACAAGCCACATGGAATCTGTCTGCCTTTTGGGAACCTGACAGATACTGTATTTGTGACCTGGACTGGCTATTGTTGGAAACAGGATACTGGGCCTGATGGACCCTTGGTCTGACACAATGTGTCATATTTTATGTTCCTAATGGCCTTAGCAGAATATGATAAAACACAAGTGACCCAGACACATTTTGTATGATGCACATTCTGTTGCAACAATTGATCCAAACATAAGGCTGGCTTGTTTGCCTACCTCACACAATACTTTGGAATCCAGACAGTATAATCTAGAAAACTGGGTAACTTGGAGGTTCTGTTTAATAGAGGTAGGAAGACAAGATATACAGCCAAAATTACTAAAATGTGCTATCGGGTTAGCGAGTTCTAATGCCATTACCACCTTTAATTTACCACAGGTCCTGTTTTATGCAATGGAACCTCATTATTAATAATGCACATTAATGCCATCAGCATGCACTAATTGCGATAGCACATATTAGTAACCATAGCTGATAAATTGCAAAAAGTTATTCTAGTCAGTTTTCATACAAAATTTCAAAGCAAAGTAATTTTAACAATTCTGAGTGTGGGCTTTTTTATAGAAATATGCTTAAATGTGGCCTTTACTCAGTCATATTCCAATGGTGAAAATTTTCAGAGGGATAGCCATGTTAGACTGGAGTATCATTTTTCAATGCCTTCTCTAGACTCTATATACCCCCCCCCCCATGCATCTTCATGTATGTTTACCCACCTTCTATACTGCGCTTCCTGCATCTGAAAAAGTGTTCTCTTGTCCTCAAAAGCTCATGTCTCAGTAAATTGGTTAACCTATAATGGGCCTGCCCCTGTCATTTTTTTCATATTCCAATGAAAGTCTCAAATTTGTGCCAAATCTATTTAGCCATTCATAAAAAAATTTTAAGTTTTTGTTCTTTATACCACATAAAAGGGGTGATGGTTATTCCAGTTCTTATTGCATAAATATGTGAGTGTATTGAAGCCACACATGAATACGCCTCATGATTATATGCATGTTTCTTTATTTTGAAAGACGTTTTTGGGTGATGTCTTGATTCATTGGCTTCTGTTTTTATGGATATTGACATGCCATTTGTGGTGTTTCCTATGTTCTGTTTAAAAGGGTACATTTAGTTTTTATTGTTAAATATTTAAATAATTCAAAAACCATATGAAATATGTCAGGAGGATGTTAAATTCCTTTCCTCTTCCCTAGAATAAGTGTAAAAATAGTTGCATTCCCTGTTATAGTATATTTATTTATGACTGTTGAAATGTTAATCTCTTGTTTGATGGATTTTACAAAATAGAACTGTCTTGCTAGGACGATTTATCTTGCATAGCTTTTAATTCCCCAGATATTTTACTTAAATCTCTGAGCCTTAGTTTTTGGAAGATTCAGTCAAACCAAGTCATTAAGTAAAGAAAATATTGTATCTATCAGAGGATAACTGCACAGTTCTCAATGGAAGTCAACTCAGTTTTTCCAAGTTTACTGCTGGAGGAATTCGGGACAATGCAGAAATTGGACAGACTTCTCCTGCTCAGAATTCTGCACAGGAACCAGGAGTCAACAGTGCTGACTGCTTGAGCAGCTAGAACAGGGGTGGCCAACTCCAGTCCTGGTGCACCACAATCTAGCCTGATTTTCAGGATGTCCCTAATGAATGTTCATGAGGTATACTTGCATCCACTGTCTCCCATTGTATGCAAATATATCTCATGAATATTTATTAGAGACATCCTGAAAACCTGGCTGGATTGTGGTACACCAGGACTGGAGTTGGAGGAGGGCGAAAACAAGCAGGAAGGGTCAAGCCATTTGAGAGGAGGGAGAGAGAGAACTGGAGGAAGGGTCGAAAAGTCTGAAACAAGATGGAAGGAATTACAAATTCTATATCTTTGAGTAACAATTTTTTCTGTATTGCACTTTCTCAGACAATAAATATATTTTGTTGTTTTGACAAACAGAATATGCAAAAATTTTAACCATGCACAAATTTTAATTTTTTTTGTCAGAATTTTTAATCTTATGGGGGCAGAATTCCCTCAGGAGTAAAGTATAAGGAATGTACTTTCATTAAGGGAACACATGTGAGAGGTGGTGGTGTAATCATTTTATTTATTTATTATTTATTTATTTTTTATACCGCGCTCTTTAGAATCAGTGCGGTTTACATGTATACCTACAGGTGCTTTTTATTCCCTTGTCCCCGAAGGGCTCACAATCTAAGTGTACCTGAGGCAGTGGAGGGTTAAGTGGCTTGCCCAAGGCCACAAGGAGTGGCCATGGGACTAGAGACCCCGGTCCCTCTGACCTGAGGTTGCTTGTCCCCATGCGGGAATTGAACCCACGGCCTTCACGGCCTGAGGTAACCTGTCCCAACCACTGAGCCACTCCTCCCCATCAGTTTCTCACCATCAGAGCATGACACTGAACTTCCATCTGTAACTTCTATCAGCCTCTCTGCCTTTGCCAATATGCCTCCATGTCTGTGCAGTGCTGCGTACGTCATATAGCGCTATACAACTGCTCAGTAGTCGTATATTGTTTTGTCATGTTGTACCTTGTGGCAAGACTATAGTATATCTCCTGCTGTGACATTCCTTCCATCTTGTTCCATCTCCTACAACAATTGATCCAACATAGGGCCTGAAAATTATAGGTTTTACCAGTCCTACCTGCCACTCATCCACATAACAGATCATTAGTCCCAACAACCTTCAAAATTGGGATGCAGGTCTACTATGCCATGACACTTAACCCTTCCATGTGCACGGACTATAGTTGCTGTGGTCTTGCTTGTGATAGGGGGTCTGCACAATACATTCTTGCATTAATTAGTACAAAACTGAATACAAATCAGTACTTTTTCATTAAATAATACAATGTACTGGAGGATTAAGATTCCACCTATCAAAATGCTTCTTAGCCTCTTTAAATTCTTTTTATTATTTTCATTTTTATTCATTCCAACCCAATGGAAGTTGGAAAGAGTTAAGTGTGCAGTATGTTTGACTGTCTGGGGGCCTTATGATGAAAATGACTCACCATTTTAGTAACCACCCTCTGGACCTTCTCCATCTTGTTTATATCCTTTTGAAAATGTGGTTTCCAGAATTGTACACGGTAGTCCAAACAAGGTCTTAACTAGAAACTTTTTCCTGCTGGTCGTCATCTCCCAATGCATCTAAGCATCCCACGGGCTTTTGCTATTGCCTTTGGCCACTAAGATCAGCTGATACTATTACCCCAGGTCCTGCTCTTCTCTCATGTATTTAAGTACTTCACCCCCTATACTGTACCTCTCCCTTGGTTTCTAGAACCCAAATGCATGACTTTGCATTTTTTAAAATTATCTTTCAAATTAGCAAAGAGGTAGAAGTACCTTTGAAGAGATACATCTACATACAGGATCAAATTTCCAATGAAAGAAAACAATAGAATAGCCCCGTACATATCTTATGTTCATCAACCATTTACATACACCTTTCCTATTACACCGAACAGTGACATGGTACAGTGTTACAGAACAATCCCGGTTCTATACCACCCCTTTATAATATTCTTGACCCGATTCCCTACAAAATAACAGTATCTTGTACTGTCAAAGTTTTAACCTTAATACAACTATATATAACGTTTAAAACCTTTATAACATCATTTTAACAAGCTTGCTCAGTGGAGTTCCCCTGTCCCTCCTGTGTGCTGAGGGTGGAAAGACAGAGTCTTTATAAAGACTTTGTCTTTCCACCCTTACCACATTTTGGACTGGTTGCTGTAATTTGCGTGGTATCTGCTTTTGTAGTGTCGTATCCCTCCTGTGTGCTGGCCAGACGATCCTCCTATTTCTTCCACACCGCTTCCCCCCCACTCCTTTTTCCCCTGTAAGAGAGAGGTAATTTTATCAAAGGAGTGCACTTCATTCAGCTTTCGCTCCCAGTCATCCAGCTGAGGGCCCTCTTGGGCCTTCCAACGCCATGCTACAGCCACCTGGACCATCAATAACAATTTGGCGCGTAAAAGCACATCGAGGTTGGCACAATCAACTTGACCCCCCAGACCAAACAAAAAACTCACCGGAATCTAAGGTCATTGTCACCCCTAAAGCATTACCAGTCATCTTAGCCACCCACTCCCAGTAATCCCAAATGGTTGGACATTCCGACCACATATGGTAAAAGGATCCCTGGCTGCCACATCCCCTCCAACACACTCCCTTCCCCTGCTTGACCTCCCCTACTTAATTGTAGTGGAGTCAGTTACGACTGGTATAGGATCTGTAGTTGAATCTGCTGCCAATTAGTGACCAGGGTCTATTTATACAGCCCCACATGCACCTGTTCCCATTCTGCATCTGTCCATTCCCCTCCCAAACATACATTTCACCCCATAAATGAGCAGAAGGGGAGCTATACCACCCTCCAGGAACCCCTGGCATAATCTGGAAAGTAGTCATGACTCTGAGCCTCCCTTATACAGTAAGTCTTCCAGCCAAGTCTGCCGCCTTGTGACCTTGCATTTTTTAGCATTAAATCTTAGCAATCAAATTTTTCACCATTTTTCAAGCTTTGCTAGATCTCTCCTCATGCTATCCACACTTTCCAAAGTGTCTATCCTGTTGCAAAGTTTGGTATCATCCGCAAAAAGGTTTACCTTTCCTGACAGACCACCTGTAATATCACAAAAATATTAAAAAGAACAGGACCAAGGATTTATCCCTAGGAATGCCACTGGTAGCGCCCCTATTTTCAGAGTGAACACCATTTAATACTACCCTCTGGCACCTTCCGCTCAACCAGTTTCTCCAGGAACAAGCAGGAAGTCAGTCCTCACATATGGGTGACATCAGCGCCAACAGAGCCCTCGTGCGGAACAATTCCCCAGATTTCAAAGAAAACCTTTGGAATTGCATGCGCGGTCCCCTTCCCACCCAAGGGTGCCATCTTGCTCAGTCTCCCTTTTTCCGTGGAGCCCAACGGACGTGGTCCTAATTCCCTCGCGGAAAAAGTACATCAAATCTCCTGAAGATTCTTTTCTTCGGCCCGGTTCGACGCCGGTTCCCCTTCCTGCCTTGGTTCGGTACACCGGTATCGAGTCCGGTCAGTATTTTTCGTTTTTGTCCTTCGTGACTAGCGTTCGCACCTTTTTTCATTTTCACTGGCAGCCCGGTCATTTGACCTCGCAGGGGCTCTTTTTCCCACGATGGTTGCCAGCGGGTTTAAGAAGTGTGCCTGGTGTAAAAAGTTAATATCCCTCACCGACACACATGACTGCTGTCTCCGCTGCCTCGCGGCCGACCATGACCCGATGGCCTGTGGCCCGTGTGGCAAGATGTCTTCTAAGGCACTCATAAGTAGGCAGCAGCAGCATGAAAGGATTTTCTCCGAGTCCGCATCCACCTGGGTCCGGACCTCGTCAGAGGCTTCGACATCTCGGGAGCTGTCTGACTCCGAGCATCGTCAGGGGTCTTCTGAAGGGGGGTCTCCCTTGAGGGAACACCGGAGGAAGAAGAAGCTCGCGAGGGCGGCGGCGTTGGATGCCTCTGATAGGCCTGGGTCCTCGCGGGCCAGGTCGCGAAGTCCCGACCGCCGCCCCGGGTCCTCGGAGTCGGAGCGGCCTGCAAAAGTACCTCGCACGGAGCCAGAGATGCTGAGGAAGTTAACTGCTGTTGTCCTCATTGACTCTCCTCCGGAGAACCGGCATTGGGCCCAGTGGCGTCGGGACCCGAGCCGGAGGCTGCGGAGCCTTCTGAGCTCAGTCTCAGAATGGCGGCCTTGGAGCACAGCATGTCTGCCTTCATGGAGCAGCAGCAGGCACTGATGGCCGGTCTCACCGGTCCATCCACCCCGACCACCGGGACCTTGACGTCCAAGTTGACCCCGGAAGCTGAGCCAATCCTCGAGGCTCTTCTGACTCAGGTCGATCCTCAGCTGAGGTCTCCCTCGGCCTCTCGTTTGGGACCGAGGTTGTCGACACTGGTGCCATCGGCGTCGGGGCGGTTGAGACCGAAGCCCTCATGGCCGGAGCCCATCGATTCCTCCTCGGAGGACTCGGCATGGGAAACGGAGGATGAAGAGTCCCCGGACACCCACCGGACCCGGTGTGTCCCATCGGACTCGCTAGGGTCCGAGCCTCAGAGAAGGTCCCCCCCTGGAGGATACCCGGTTCTCAGAGTTCGTCAGGGACATGGCCAAGGCTTTGGCATTCCCGGCGGACACCAAGGAGGAGCTCGAGGCCCTCTGGTATGATTTTCCCCCTCGGGAAGCCCTTACGATACTGGTTCCTCCGATGTTGGAACAGCTGATGTTCTGTATGTGGGAGTCACCGGCCTCGATGCCGATTCTCAGCAGACAGGTCGATTCCATCTATCGAGTCCGCAAGAGCCCTGGGTTCCAGAAGGCACAGCTGCGGCACAACTCCATGGTTGTGGAATCGGCCATGCACAGGCTCAAGAGCCAAAAAACACACTCCTCTGTGCCTCCTGGCAGGGAAGCCCGGAATCTGGACAACCTTGGAAAGTGCTACCAGGGCTCGATGCTGTCCTGCCGTGTCCAAATATACCAGGTGTACATGGGCATGTACTTGCAGGACCTGGCAAAGGAGATTGCCAGGTTCTCAGCTGGCCTCTCCGAGGAACCCTTGCAGCGATTCAAGGCCTTGTCCACGGGGATTCGAGAGTGCTTGAAGTTTGTCTCGGGCAGCCTATGATGGCTTCGAGGCTTCGGCCCAAGTAGCTGCAGCCGCCAACAGGGCCTCACACCAAGCATGGCTAATGTCGTCAGACCTAGAGCCATGGGTACAGGACAAGTTGGTCAATGTCCCATGCCGAGGTGACAACCTTTCGGCAAACTTATGACTGAAAAGGCTGCTGAAATCGAGTTCGAGTACTTGACCCGGACAAGACTCTCCAAAAAGACTTCTGCCCCTTCTAAAAAGAAGGGCTCGGGTAAAAATCCTTTTTTCCCAAGGAAGGGTGCTGCTTACCGCAACTACCCCACTCACCAGGCCTCCCCGGCTCCCCACCAGGGGCAGCAGGCCAAGGGACAGGGGCATGGCCTGCGTAAGCAGAAGACCCCCAAACCCCAGGCAGCAGCTCCTTCCCAGCCGGTAGGGGGTTTTTGACAGCCACAGCATAGTTTCTCTCCAACCAGGTGTGAGACTTGGCACAGGAGGAAGGCTGGCCCTGTACGCCCACAAGTGGCCAGCAATCACTACAGTTACTTGGGTTCTACAAATAGTCCAGAAGGGCTATTTGCTCCCCTTCAACCAGGTACCTCCCTCCTACTTCCCAGGGGAGCCTCTCAGACCCCCTCTATACAGGAACCTCCTCTTACCGGAGTTGGCCTGTCTTCTAGAGGATCAGGCGGTGGAACAGGTGCCCCACAGCCTACAAGGGCAAGGCTTCTACTCCAGGTATTTTCTGATACCAAAGAGAACAGGAGGTCTCAGGCCCATCTTCAACCTGCAATACTTAAACAAGTTCCTGGTGAGGGAAAAGTTCAAGATGCTTTCCCTTGGAATATTGCTGCCTTACCTCCAACAGGGAGATTGGCTATGCTCCTTAGACCTGAAGGATGCCTACACTCACATCCTTATACATCCAGACCACAGACAATATCTCAGATTTGTAGTGGGAGGAAACCATTTTCAGTACAGAGTACTTCCATTTGGCCTAGTCTCCGCCCCCAGAGTATACACCAAGTGTCTGGCGGTGGTGGCGGCCTTTCTCAGGAACCAGGGAATCTTCGTCTTCCCGTACCTGGATGACTGGCTCATTAGGGCCCCGTCGCCTCAAGAGGCCTAACAGGCCACAGCTCGCACTATCAACATACTGCATCATCTAGGCTTTGTCATAAATCAGGTAAAGTCCACCTTGCTCCCCACACAGAACTTAGAGTTCATAGGGGCGAGACTGGACACCATTCAAGCAAAGGCTTACCTGCCAGAGGACAGGGCATAGAGGCTTCTGGAGCTGGTACACCAAATCAACCACAAGTCTCAGATATCAGCAAGGCATTTTCTGCGCCTTCTAGGACACATGGCCTCCACGGTACATGTGACCCCAAATGCCCGTCTCAACATGAGAACAGCTCAGTGGTGCCTCCGGGATCAGTGGACACAAGCCACAGGGCGACTCCGAGACAGGATAAGGGTGTCAAAATGACTGCTGAGTCGTTGGTCTGATGGCTTCAGCCACCCAACCTGCTGGGAGGAGTGCCTTTTCAGCCTCCAGCGTACTCAAGAGTCCTGATGACAGATGCATCCCTGCTGGGCTGGGGAGCCCATTGCCAGGACTCATGCACTCAAGGGTTGTGGTCTCCTCAAGAGAGGACACTACAAATCAACCTCTTAGAGCTACAAGCGATACGCCTAGCTCTTCGAGCCTTCTGCCATGTTCTCTCACATCAGTCTGTCTTGGTGCAGACAGACAATCAGGTGGCTATGTTCTACGTGAACAAGCAGGGTGGGACGGTGGGACAGGGTCCCGTATCCTGTGCCAGAAGACACTGGACCTCTACTCCTTTGCCATCAGACAGGGTATGTCTCTCAAGGCGGTTTACCTGCCAGGTCAAGAGAACGGCCTAGCAGACAAACTAAGCAGAATTCTTCAACCTCACGAATGGCAACTAAATCCGGAAGTGGCCCAGCAGATCTTCCTCTACTGGGGACATCCCTCCATAGATCTCTTCGCCAGACCGCAGAATCATCAGTTGCCCAACCTTTGCTCCAGACAGCCACATCCCCAAAGGATGGCTGTGGATGCTTTTCTGATCTCCTGGTCTGTGGGCCTCCTGTATGCGTTTCCTCCCACGCCTCTGGTGGCCCGAACTCTGTTCAAAATCCTGCGGGACAAGGCCTCGGTTATCCTGGTAGCCCCCAGATGGCCAAGACAACCTTGGTTCCTGCTTCTCCTCCAGCTGGCAGTGGAGACCCCACTCCCTCTGGGGACGAGGCCCAACCTCCTGTCCCAGGAGCAGGGCTCTGTCTTACATCCCAACCTCAGGTCTCTCAACCTGATGGCATGGCTGCTGAAAGGGTAGTGCTGGCTCCTCTCCTCCTACCTGAGAGCGTAGAAGAAGTGCTACAGGCCTCAAGGAGGCAGTCCACTAGGAAAACCTATGCCTTCAAGTGGCGGAGGTTTGAGGTGTGGTGTAACCAACACAATGAAAATCCTTTCTCTTGCCTTGTACCAGTGGTGTTGCAGTACCTGCTTCACCTCTCTGACTTAGGCCTCAAGTCTGTCAGGGTCCACCTGAGTGCTCTGTCAGCACATCACTCACCAGTGGAAGGACAACCTCTTTCAGTTCACCCCTTGGTGTCCAGGTTCCTCAGAGGTCTACTTCTACTAAAACCCCCAGTTCGTCCTCCGGCGACCGAGGATCTGAATGTGGTCTTGCAACAGCTTACTCGCCCACCTTTTGAGCCGATGTCTGCTTGCCATCTGTGCTTCCTCTCCTGGAAGGTACTCTTCCTGGTGGCACTCACATCTGCCAGGCGAGTGAGTGAGCTACAAGCTCTGGTTTCAGAAAGACAGTACACACGTTTTTATAGGAACAGGGTGGTCCTACGCACCCACCCCAAGATTCTCCCGAAAGTGGTCTCTCCGTTCCACCTCAACCAAGAGGTGGTTCTTCCGACATTCTTTCCCAGACCACATGCTAGCCAGGCAGAGGCAGTTCTGCATACCCTTGATTGTAAGAGGGCATTAGCCTTTTACTTGGAGCGTACGCGGGGGCATCAAAGGGCTCCTCAGCTCTTTGTCTCTTTTGACCCCAGTAAGCTGGGGCTACCTGTCTGCAAGCGCACATTGTCCACCTGGGTGGCAGACTGCATTGCCTGGGCATACAGGGCGGCCGACCTCCCGTTGCAGGGTCGAGTCATGGTCCACCATGTCAGGGTTAAAGCCGCATCAGTGGCTCACTTTCACTCTGTTCCGCTGGCAGACATCTGCCGGGCCATCACCTGGTCTTCAAGCCAGACTTTTGCAGCCCATTACTGCTTGGATGGAGAGTCTCGACGAGACGGTGCTTTCGGCCAGGCGGTACTCCGCAACTTATTTAAGGTTTAGGCAGCTCCTACCCTCCGGCCCTCTGGTGTCAGCCTACCAGGGGTGTTGTGTCTCCACTGGATTCCTATCACAGCTGCTGCTGCTCTTCTAGAGGGAGCCATTTTTCAGCTATGGGTTCAGCTAGGGAGTCCCATATGTGAGGACTGACTTCCTGCTTGTTCCTGGAGAAAGCGTAGTTCTCCAGGACCAAGCAGGAAGTCAGTCCTCACTTATGGTGACGTCGGCGCCGACGGAGCCCTCGCGGAGCAATTTTCCCCAGCTTTCAAAGAAAGCCTTTGGGAATTGCAGCGCGCATGCGCGGTCCTCTTCCCGCCCAAGGGTGCCATCTTAGCCAGTCTTCTTTTTTCCGCGGAGCCCTACAGACGTACCCGTCGTGTCCCCGCGAAAAAGTTGATTTTTTCTTCAGAATTTCTCTTTTTTTCCATTCGGTTCGACGCCGGTCTTTTTCCCGCCGGACTCGCGACACCGGTCTCGAGTCCTCTTCTTATTTTTCGGTTTTTCTGACTTAGTCAGTTTTTCGTTTCGGTTTTTCCCTGGCAGCCCGGTCCTTTGACCTCGCCGGGGCCCTTTTTCCCCCGATGGCTGCCAGTGGTTTCAAGCGGTGTGGTCAGTGTGACCGAAATATGTCACTAACTGACACACACGACTTTTGCCTCCGCTGCCTGGGCCCGGATCATGAAGAAATGATCTGTGGGCCCTGCGGCAAAATGTCCTCCAAAGCGTTGAGAAGTCGGCGGCATCAGCGGGATAGGATCTTCGCTGACCCCAGCCGTACCCGGACCTCGTCGGAGGCCTCCGCGTCCAAAGGTTCCAGCTCGGACCGTCGCCGGAGTTCCTCCGACAGGGGTTCTCCCTCCGGGGACCATCGTCGTAAGGTGAAACCCGCGAGGGCGGCGTCGGTGGACGCTCCTGGCTCCACGAGGGCCAGGTCGCATAGCCCCGATAGCCGTCCCGAGCCCTTGGAGAAGGAGCATCTCACGAAGCGACCTCGCCTGGAGTCGGAGCTGCCTGCTCGGGTAAGTCCTGTGGTCCTCCTGGACTCGCCTCCGAGACAGCCGACGTCGGGCCCGACGCCGACGTCGGGCCCGAGTCGGGGGCTGCTGGGTCACCTGAGCTCGGACTCAGGTTGACGGCCTTAGAGAGCAGATTGTCTGCCTTCATGGACCAGCAGCGGGCACTGCTCGCTGGCTTCGCTGGCGCCGCTGCCCCGACCGCCGGGACGTCGACGTCCAAGTCGACCCCGGAGACCGAGCCGATCCTCGAGTCGATGCGAACTCGAGTCGATCCTCGGTCGAGGTCACCCTCGGCCTCCCGTTCGGGACCGAGGTCGCCGACGCCGACTCCCTCGGCATCGGGGTGGCAGGCGCCGCGCCCTGCCCGGGCCGACCCCACCGAGTCCTCGTCGGAGTCGGTCTGGGAGTCTGAAGAGGAAGAGTCGCCTGATTCTTTCCGGACTCGGTGTGTCCCCTCGGACTCACCGGAGTCCGAGCCTCGGAAGCAGTCCCCCCCGGAGGATGCCCGGTTCTCGGACTTCGTCAGGGATATGGCCAAGGCTTTGGCCTTCCCTGCGGACCCCGAGGAGGAGCCTCGAGCCGAAGAGCTCGACGCCCTCCAGTATGACTCTCCCGCAAGGGAACACTTTACTGTACCGGTTCCTCCCATGCTGGAACGACTACTCTTCCGCATGTGGGAGAGTCCGGCCACCTCGCCGGTCCTGAGCAAGCGGGTCGATTCTATCTATCGAGTCCGCAAGAGCCCTGGCTTCCAAAAAGCACAGCTGCCACACCATTCCATGGTAGTGGAATCGGCCATGCATCGTCTTAAGAGCCAGAAGATGCACTCCTCGGTGCCTCCTGGCAGGGAGGCCCGTAACCTGGATGGCCTTGGCAAGAAGTGTTTCCAGGGCTCTATGCTTGCGTGTCGTGTCCAGACCTACCAGCTATACATGGGCATGTATCTCCGAGACCTGGCTAAAGAGCTAGCCGGATTCTCCGCTGGTTTGTCCGAGGAACCCTTGCGGAGGTTCCTGGCCTTGTCCACTGGTATTCGGGAATGCTCAAAATTCATATCCCGAGCAGCCTATGATGGCTTTGAAACGTCGGCTCGAGTGGCCGCAGCCGGCATCGGTGCCCGCCGACAGGCTTGGCTTCAGTCATCTGACCTTGAGCCCTGGGTGCAGGACAAGTTGGTCGATGTCCCCTGCCGAGGCGAAAACCTCTTTGGCAAGCCCATGGCTGAAAAGGCTGCACAAATTGAGACGGAGACTCTCACCAGGACTAGGCTTTCTAGGAAGACCTCCGCCCCTTCCCAGAAAAAGAAGGGCTCGGGAAAGAAGTCCTTTTACCCGAGGAAGGCGGCTGCCTACAAACAATACCCCCATTATCCGGCCCCTGCAGCTCCCCAACAGGGCCAGCAGGCCAAGGGACGGGGTAACGGGTCCCGTAGGCAGCAAGCCCCCAAGCCTGCACCACCAGCCCCTGCTCAGCAGGGTGGGGGCTTTTGACTCACTAAGCATAGCCTCTCCCCCCCCGCTGGTTCCTCCCAGCACCGGAGGCCGGCTGGTTCACTTCGCCCACAGGTGGTCCAGCATCACCTCAGATGCCTGGCTGCTTCAAGTCGTGCGAGAAGGCTATCTTCTCCACTTCCACCAGGTCCCTCCCTCCTTTTTTCCGGGAGAACCTCCACGACCCCCTCTGCACAGGGAATTACTCCTTCAGGAGTTAGCAGGTCTTCTACAGGAACAGGCGGTGGAACCGGTGCCCCACCACCTGAAAGGTCAAGGCTTTTACTCCAGGTATTTTCTGATACCAAAGAGAACAGGAGGCCTCAGACCCATCCTGGACCTGCGCAACCTCAACAAGTTCCTCGTGCGAGAGAAGTTCAAGATGCTTACCCTTGGAATCCTTCTGCCCTACCTCCAGCAGGGAGATTGGCTATGCTCCTTGGATCTAAAGGATGCCTACACGCACATCCTCATCCACCCAAGCCACCGACAATACCTAAGGTTTGTGGTGGCAGGAAATCATTACCAGTACAGAGTACTGCCCTTTGGCCTGTCCTCCGCACCGCGAGTCTTCACAAAATGTCTCGCGGTGGTGGCGGCCCATCTCCGGCTTCACGGCCTCTATGTCTTTCCGTACCTCGACGACTGGCTCATCAGAGCAGCGTCCGCTCTGGAGGTCACCAACGCCACGCGCCGCACGGTGACTCTTCTGCAGCACTTGGGCTTTGTTATAAACTTCGCAAAGTCCACTTTGCTCCCCTCACAGGATCTCGAGTTCATCGGCGCAAGGCTGCACACTCCTCAGGCACGAGCTTACCTACCGCTCGACAGGGCTCAACGGCTCATGGACCTAGCCGACCGTTTTCGCAGCCAGCCCCTGGTCTCCGCCAGGCGCTTCCTGAGACTACTCGGCCATATGGCTTCCACCGTTCATGTGACCCCCAATGCCCGCCTGAATATGCGGCCTGCTCAATGGTGTCTCCGCCAGCAGTGGCGACAAGCCACAGGCGGCCTAGCAGAACTAGTGCGCGTCTCCGAGCCGCTGATCTCGTCTCTCCGGTGGTGGCTTCAGCAGCCGAACTTGATATTCGGAATGCCTTTCCAGTCACCTCAGCCGGCCCGGGTGCTGACGACAGATGCATCCCTCCTGGGCTGAGGTGCGCATTGCCAAGGGGCACGTACTCAGGGCCTCTGGACCACATGGGAGTCTGCTCAGCAGATCAACTTCCTGGAGCTCAGGGCGATCCGCCTGGCTCTCAAGGCTTTCTCCCACCTGACTTCTCATCAGTCCGTCCTGGTCCAGACGGGCAATCAAGTTGCCATGTTCTACGTGAACAAGCAAGGGGGCACGGGCTCCTTCCTCCTCTGCCGGGAGGCTCAGAAGCTCTGCTCTTGGGCCGTCAGTCACGGCATTCTCCTCAAGGCAGTTTATCTCCCAGGCCAAGAGAATTACCTGGCGGACAAGCTCAGCAGGATCCTTCAGCCGCACGAGTGGCGTCTGGATCCCTTGGTAGTTCAGAAGCTCTTTCTAAAGTGGGGCCTCCCCACGATGGATCTCTTTGCCAGTCCTCACAACCGGCAACTTCCTCGCTTCTGCTCTCGTCAGCCCCACCCCCTTCGGGTTGCGGCGGACGCTTTTCTACTCTCATGGTCGGGAAGCCTTCTGTATGCTTTCCCTCCCATCCCGCTAGTCTCTCGGACTCTTTTCAAGGTTCTCCGGGACAAAGCCTTCATGATCCTGGTGGCCCCTCGCTGGCCCAGACAGCCGTGGTTTCCGCTCCTGCTGCAATTAGCGGTGGAGGATCCATTCCCTCTGGGGTTTCAACCGGATCTCCTCACTCAGGATCAGGGGTCTCTGCTACACCCCAACCTCAGATCTCTCAACCTAATGGCCTGGCTGCTGAGAGGGTAGTCCTTGCTCCCCTTCTCCTGCCGACAGAGGTGGAGGAGGTCGTCTTGGCTTCGCGACGACCTTCTACCCGCAAATGCTACGCCATTAAATGGCGTCGCTTTTCCGTTTGGTGTACCCAACAGTCTCAGGATCCCTTCTCCTGCCCGGTGTCGGTGATCTTGCAGTACTTGCTACACCTCTCTAATCTGGGACTTAAGCCCAACTCCGTCAAAGTTCACCTCAGTGCTCTTTCGGCACATCATGTGCCGGTGGACGGCAGACCTCTCTCCAGCGACCCTCTCGTAGCGAGGTTTCTCCGAGGTCTCCTTCTACTTAAACCACCTCTGCGCCCGCCAGCGCCTGACTGGGACCTGAATGTGGTTTTGCAGCGGATCACCTGTCCGCCTTTTGAACCTATGGCTACCTGTTCTCTCTCCGTTTTCTGTCTTGGAAAACACTGTTCTTGATAGCCCTCACTTCCGCTAGACGCATAAGTGAATTGCAGGCCCTCGTGTCTGATCCCCCTTACACTCGGTTCTACAAAAATAGGGTAGTCCTACGGACTCACCCTAAATTTCTTCCAAAAGTGGTCTCCCCTTTTCACATCAATCAGGAGGTGGTACTTCCAACCTTCTTTCCCAGACCACACTCCAGCCGAGCTGAAACGGTCCTCCATACCCTGGACTGTAGAAGGGCTTTGAACTTCTACCTTGACCGTACGCGGGAGCACCGTAAAGCTGCTCAGCTTTTTGTGTCTTTTGACCCCAATAAATTGGGGCTCCCGGTCTCCAAGCGTACTCTGTCCATCTGGGTTGCGGACTGTATCTCTTGGGCTTATGGGGCAGCCGGACTCTCCTTGGAAGGTCGAGTCACGGCTCATTGCGTTCGGGCAAAGGCTACGTCAGTGGCTTACCTCCGCTCTGTTCCGCTGGCAGACATCTGCCGGGCCGCTACTTGGTCTTCGAGCCAGACTTTTGCGGTCCATTACTGTCTCGAGAGGGAGTCCCGCAGGGACAGTGCTTTCGGACAGGCAGTCCTCCGTAATCTCTTTGAGGTCTGAGCAACTCCTACCCTCCATCCCGGATGTGGGCTACCGGTGGGTAATAATTCAGCGAAGATTCTTTCCTTCTGTGCTGCTGAGCTAGAGGGAGCTCATTTTTGTGCTTAGGGTCTCCGGTAGCCTTGAGCTTGGGAGTCCCATAAGTGAGGACTGACTTCCTGCTTGGTCCTGGAGAAAGCGTAGTTACTCACCTGTAACAGGTGTTCTCCAGGAGCAGCAGGAATCAGTCCTCACAACCCTCCCTCCTCCCCTTGGAGTTGCAATCGTCTGCTTTAGTTTTTTTGCAAATTTTTATGCTGTCTTTTTTAGCTATGTCATCTGACTGGCTAAGATGGCACCCTTGGGCGGGAAGAGGACCGCGCATGCGCGCTGCAATTCCCAAAGGCTTTCTTTGAAAGCTGGGGAAAATTGCTCCGCGAGGGCTCCGTCGGCGCCGACGTCACCATAAGTGAGGACTGATTCCTGCTGCTCCTGGAGAACACCTGTTACAGGTGAGTAACTACGCTTTACTCACCTGTAACAGGTGATCTCCAAGGACAGCAGGAATCAGTCCTCATGATCCTCCCTCCTCCCCTGGAGTTGCAGTCCTATTATTGATTTTGTTTTTTTTGCCGTCTTTTTAGCTGTCATTTGAGCAAGATGGCAGCCTTGGGCAGGAAGGGAACCGTGCATGCGCGATGCTATCCCAAAGGGTTTCTTTGAAAGCTGGGGAAATGCTCCGCACGAGGACTCCGTCGGTGCTGACGTCACCCATATGCGAGGACTGATTCCTGCTGTTCCTGGAGAACACCTGTTACAGGTGAGTAACTACGTTTTCTTTCCCAGTCTCTTTAGGATACATCCAAAGGGCATGGAGATGATTTATAAGTCGCTGATGTAGATCGGTGTCAAAGGTCTTGTTGAAATTTAAGTATAGCACATCCAGTGCTCTCCTCTGATCCAATTATCTTTTCACCTAGTCAAATAAATCAATCCGATTCATCTGACATGCCCTTTCTCCAGGACCAAGCAGGAAGTCAGTCCTCACATATGGGTGACGTCGGCGCCGACGGAGCCCTCGTGCGGAGCATTTCCCCAGCTTTCAAAGAAAGCCTTTGGGAATTGCAGCGCGCATGCGCGGTCCCCTTCCCGCCCAAGGGTGCCATCGCTCAGTCTTCTTTTTTCCCCGGAGCCCGACGGACGTAGTTCGTTTTTCCCCGAGGAAAAAGTTGATTTCCCTATTTTTTCTTTTTCTACTTCGTTTCGATGCCGGATCCTTTTCCCGCCTTGGCCCGATACGCCGGTATCGCATCCACTCTCTCTTTTTCGGTTTCTGTCCTTTGTGACTCGCGTTTGCGCCATTTTTCTTTTTTCACTGGCAGCCCGGTCTTTTGACCTCGCAGGGGCCCTTTTTCCCCCGATGGCTACCAGCGGGTTTAAAAAGTGTGATCGGTGTAAGAAACTTGTCTCTTACCGACACACATGACTGCTGCCTCCGCTGCCTCGGACCCGATCATGACCCGATGATCTGTGGTCCGTGTGGCAAAATGTCCTCGAAGGCGTTGAGGAGTTGGCAGCACCAGAAGGATAGGATCTTCTCTGACTCCGCATCCGGACGGGCCCGGACCTCGTCAGAGGCCTCTACGTCTCAGGACTCCGGCCCCGAGCAGCGTCGGGGTTCCTCTGAGCGGGGGTCTCCTTCGCGAGAACATCGCAGGTAGAAGAAACCTGCGAGGGCGGCATCGGTGGACGCTCCTGGTTCCTCGAGGGCCAGGTTGCATAGCCCCGATAGCCGTCCCGGGTCTTCAGAGTCGGAGAGACCAGCCAAGCATCCTCGTATCGAGATGGAGTCTCCTGGACACGTGAGTGCTGTAGTCCTTGTGGACTCTCCTCCAGGGGAGCCGAGTCGGGGGCTGCTGGGTCTCCTGAGCTCGGACTCAGGTTGACGGCCTTGGAGAGCAGCCTCGCTGCCTTCATGTAACAGCAGTGGGCATTGATCGCCGGTCTCACCGGTGCATCTGCCCCGACCACCGGGACCTCGACGTCCAAGTCGACCCCGGAAGCCGAGCCGATCCTCGAGTCCATGCGGGCTCGAGTCGATCCTCGGCCACGGTCTCCCTCGGCCTCCCGTTCGGGACCGAGGTCGTCGACGCGGTACCCTCGGCGTCGGGGCAGATGGCATCGGTGCCCGCCCGACCGGAGCCGCTCGATTCCTCCTCCGAGGAGTCGGGCTGGGAGACAGAGGACAAAGAGTCATCCGACACATATCGGACTCGGTGTGTCCCATCGGACTCGCCGGAGTCCGAACCTCGGAGACGATCCCCACCGGAGGATACCCGGTTCTCGGACTTCGTGCGGGATATGGCCAAGGCCTTGGCCTTCCCCGCGGATCCCGAGGAGGAGCCTCGAGCCGAGGAGCTCGAGGCCCTCCAGTATGACTCTCCCCCGAAGGAGGCCTTTACTGTTCCGGTTCCTCCGATGCTGGAGCGGCTGCTCTTCCGCATGTGGGAGACCCCGGCCTCAACGCCGGTGTTAAGCAAGCGGGTCGATTCCATCTATCGAGTCTGCAAGAGCCCCGGGTTCCAAAAGGCACAATTACCGCACCACTCCACGGTTGTGGAATCGGCCATGCATCGGCTGAAAAGTCAGAAGATGCACTCCTCGGTGCCTCCCGGCCAGGAGGCCCAGAACCTGGATGCCCTCGGTAAGAAGTGCTTCCAGGGCTCTATGCTTGCTTGCCGTGTCCAGACTTACCAGCTCTACATGGGCATGTATCTCCGAGACCTGGCAAAGGAGATTGCCAGGTTCTCTGCTGGTCTCTCCGAGGAACCTTTGCAGCGGTTCCAAGCCTTGTCCACTGCTATTCGAGAGTGCTTGAAGTTTATATCTCGAGCAGCCTACGATGGCTTCGAGGCTTCGGCCCGAGTAGCCGGGGCCGGCATCGGTGCCCGCCGATAGGCTTGGCTACAGTCATCCGACCTCGAGCCATGGGTACAGGACAAGTTGGTCGATGTCCCCTGCCGAGGTGAAAACCTCTTTGGCAGGCTGCAGAACTCGAGACCGAGACTCTGACCAGGACTAGGCTGTCCAGAAAAACCTCTGCCCCTTCTCAGAAGAAGAAGGGCTCGGGGAAAAAAGACCTTTACCCGAGGAAGTCCTCTGCCTATAAACCGTACCCTCATTATCAGGCCTCTGCAGCTCCCCAACAGGGTCAGCAGGCCAAGGGGCAGGGTCATGGGCCCCGTAGGCAGAAGGCCCCCAAGCCACCAACACCGGCCCCTGCTCAGCAGGGTGGGGGGTTTTGACTCAGCAAGCATAGCCTCGTCTCCTCAACTGGCCCACATCAGCACAGGAGGCCGGCTGGCCCACTTTGCCCACAGGTGGTCAGCCATCACATCAGATACCTGGGTGCTCCATATAGTCCAAAAGGGCTATCTTCTCCATTTTCACCAGGTACCTCCCTCCTATTTTCCAGGGGAGCCTCCAAGACTCCCTCTGCACAGGGACCTACTCCTTCAGGAGTTAGCAAGTCTGCTAAAGGACCAGGCTGTGGAACCGGTGCCCCACCACCTGAGAGGTCACGGCTTTTATTTCAGGTACTTCCTGGTACCAAAAAGAACAGGAGGCCTCCGACCCATCCTAGACTTGCGCAACCTCAACAAGTTCCTGGAGAGGGAAAAGTTCAAGATGCTTACCCTTGGAATCCTGCTGCCCTACCTCCAGCAGGGAGATTGGCTATGCTCCTTGGATCTAAAGGATGCTTATACTCACATCCTTATTCATCCAGACCACAGACAATATCTCAGATTTGTTGGGGGATACCACTACCAGTACAGAGTACTTCCCTTTGGCCTGTCCTCCGCTCCCAGGGTGTTCACCAAGTGCCTTGCGGTGGTGGCGGCCTACCTGAGGCTTCAAGGTCTTTTTGTGTTTCCATACCTGGACGACTGGCTCATAAGGGGCCAGTCTTCCCAGGAGGCCAGTCAAGCCACCCTTCGCACTGTGGCTCTGCTTCAGCACTTGGGGTTTGTCATAAACTTCGCCAAGTCCACTTTGCTCCCGTCCCAGAACTTGGAATTCATAGGAGCAAGGCTAGACACTCTTCAGGCGAGGGCTTTTCTGCCAGTGGACAGGGCCCTCCGGTTGGTGGATGTAGCCAGGCAGTTTCACAGCAATTCCCTGGTCTCCGCCAGGCAATTCCTGAGACTTCTCGGCCATATGGCTTTCACGGTTCATGTAACCCCCAATGCCCGCCTGCACATGCGGCCTGCTCAGTGGAGCCTTCGAACTCAGTGGCATCAGGCCACAGGGAGCCTTGCAGACTCAGTGAGCATATCCACCCTGCTTGTCTCCTCTCTACAATGGTGGCTTTATCTTCCGAATCTGGTACTCGGAGTGGATTTTCAATCACCTCCGCATTCTCGAGTGCTGACGACAGATGCTTCTCTTCTAGGTTGGGGAGCACATTGCCAGGGGGCATGTACTCAGGGTCTCTGGACTCCTTGGGAGGCTGCTCAGCAGATAAACTTCCTGGAGCTACGGGCAAATACGCCTAGCTCTGAGAGCCTTCTCCCACCTCACGTCTCACCATTCTGTACTGGTCCAGACGGACAATCAAGTTGCCATTTTCTACGTGAACAAACAAGGAGGCACAGGCTCCTTCCTTCTCTGTCAGGAGGCACAATGGCTGTGCTCTTGGGCCGTCAATCACGGAATCCTCCTCAAGGCTGTCTACCTCCCCGGTCAAGAAAATTACCTGGCGGACAGACTGAGCAGGATCCTGCAACCACACGAATGGAGATTGAATCCATTGGTGGTTCAGCAGATCTTTCTCAGGTGGGGCCTCCCCACCATGGATCTCTTTGCCAGCCCTCTGAACAGGCAACTCCCGAGATTCTGTTCCAGACAACCGCATCCTCTCAGAGTAGCAACGGATGCCTTTCTGATTCCGTGGTCCCAAGGCCTACTATATGCGTTTCCTCCCACGCCACTAGTGTCTCGAACACTGTTCAAGGTCCTCAGGGACAGGGCCTCAATGACTCTGATAGCCCCCAGGTGGCCGAGGCAACCGTGGTTCCCGCTCCTGCTGCAACTGGCGGTGGACACTCCCCTGCCTCTGGGAATTCAACACGATCTCCTGTCTCAGGACCAGGGGTCTCTCTTGCACCCCAACCTCCAGTCCCTTCATCTGATGGCCTGGCTGCTGAAAGGGTAGTCCTGGCTACCCTACTCCTGCCTAGAGAGGTGGAAGACGTGGTCTTAGCCTCTAGGCGGCAATCCACCAGGAAATCCTATGCTCTTAAGTGGCGTAGATTCTCCACATGGTGTGCTCAGCACAGCGAGAATCCCTTCTCGTGCTTGGTAGCGGTAGTATTGCAATATTTGCTTTACCTCTCCAATCTAGGCCTTAAGTCCAACTCTGTCAGGGTTCACCTCGGTGCTCTCTCAGCACACCACTCACCGGTGGACGGGAGGCCACTTTCCAACCACCCTTTGGTGGCTCGTTTTCTCAGAGGCCTCCTCCTGCTTAAGCCTCCTTTGCGTCCACCACCCCCTGAGTGGGATCTGAATGTGGTCTTACAGCGGATTACTTGTCCGCCATTTGAACCTATGGCTACCTGCCCTCTCCGTTTTCTCTCCTGGAAAACCTTGTTTCTGGTAGCTCTTACCTCTGCTAGGCGAGTGAGTGAACTTCAGGCACTAGTGTCTGATCCTCCTTACACTAGGTTCTACAGGAATAGGGTAGTCTTACGGACTCACCCGAAGTTTCTCCCTAAGGTTGTCTCCCCTTTTCACCTCAATCAGGAGGTGGTTCTTCCGACCTTTTTTCCCAGGCCGCATGCCAACCGGGCTGAGATGGTCCTGCATACCCTGGACTGTAGGAGGGCGTTGTCCTTCTACCTTGACCGTACGTGGGAGCATCGGAGGGCTGTTCAGCTCTTCGTTTCTTTTGACCCCAATAAGTTGGGGTTGGCTGTCTCCAAGCATAGTTTGTCCATATGGGTCGCTGACTGTATCGCCTGGGCTTATGGGGCAGCCGGCTTCTCGTTGGAGGGTCGAGTCACGGCTCATCGTGTCAGGGCGAAGGCTGCGTCAGTGGCTCATCTCCGCTCTGTTCCATTGGCAGACATCTGCCGGGCCGCTACTTGGTCTTCAAGCCAGACTTTTGCGGCCCACTACTGCCTTGAGAGGGAGTCCCGCAGGGACAGTGCTTTCGGACAGGCAGTACTCCATAATCTCTTTGGGGTTTAGGCAACTCCTACCCTCCGGCCCTGGTGTTGGGCTACCGGTCGGGGGCGTTCTCAGAGAAGATTCCTTCCTTCAGTACTGACGAGCTAGAGGGAGCTCATTTTTTCCGCTTGAGGTCTCCGGTAACCTTAAGCTGGGGAGTCCCATTTGTGAGGACTGACTTCCTGCTTGGTCCTGGAGAAAGAGTAGTTACTCACCTGTAACAGGTATTCTCCAGGAGCATCAGGAATCAGTCCTCACAACCCTCCCTCCTCCCCTTGGAGTTGCAGTCATATGATTTATTTTTGCTATTTTGCTGTCCTTTAGCTATGTCATCAGACTGAGCAAGATGGCACCCTTTAGCAGGAAGGGGACCGCGCATGCGTGCTGCAATTCCCAAAGGCTTTCTTTGAAAGCTGGGGAAATGCTCCGCACGAGGGCTCTGTCGGCGCCGACGTCACCCATATGTGAGGACTGATTCCGGCTGCTCCTGGAGAACACCTGTTACAGGTGAGTAACTACTCTATCTCTAAAAGCCATGCTGTCTCTGGATCCTGTAATACCTTGGATTCCGGAAACCGCACCATCATATGTTTTAACAGCATTTTCATTAATTTACTCACCACAGAGGTCATACTAACTGGTCGGTAGTCACCAACCTCTTCCTTATTTCTGCTTTTGTGGACAGGTGCCACATTCATCCTTCTCCAGTCCTTTAATATCACGCCCGACTCCAAAGAAGCATTGGAAAGTCAGCCAGCAGAGCCACTAGAGTGTCCCTAAGTTCCTTCAGTACCCTCAGATGAATTTCATCCTGCCTCTTCGCTTTGTCCATTTTTAGTTTTGCTGGCTCCTCACAAACACTGTCTTTTTATGTATTTTATCTACGTTTTAATAATAATACTATTATTGGTTAGGATCTCAGTCATGATTTGCAAATTCAAATAAATGAACTAAAATAAACGTATAGTATGCAATAAATGATGTTAATATCACAGAGAGGATGTTTATCACAGCAGCTTGTGATGCTGTTTAACATGATACAAAAAGATTAGATGCTGAAAAAATGTTAGAACAGCTGCAGAATTGGTCTCTTGAGATTTGATTGTGGCTTGCACAGTTATCTGAGACAGAAGAAAAGTCAGCCAAAGAAAACTCCAGCAGGAATAAGCCATACAAAAACAGAAGAGAAAAAGGATCTTTCCAACAGGTTTGGACATCTCTGGAGCAAATTTTCAGCAGGACCTCTAGCAAATAATTTGAAACATTAACCATAGGCATTTCATATTATATGTATATTCAGCAATTAGCGTCACTGAATATAACGGTATGCACAGACATCCCGCTTATACATATGAAGGCCAGTTTTAGATAGAACATGGAGAAGAGAATTTAGACGTCCAGGTTGGGATGTGGAAAATTCCCACTGTATTTTATAGAAGTTCTGCCAAACACAGAATTTCTTGTAAAATACGTGTAAGGACATTCAGGACTGCATGTCAATGTCTCACCACATCTAGCAGTGAGCAGCTATTTTAAAAAGCTGCACGTGGTGGGGGGAAAAGCATATTTCTCCAGGACCAAGCAGGAAGTCAGTCCTCACATATGGGTGACGTCGGCGCCGACGGAGCCCCCGTGCAGAGCATTTCCCCAGCTTTCATAGAAAGCCTTTGGGAATGCAGCGCGCATGCGCGGTCCCCTTCCCGCCCAAGGGTGCCATCTTGCTCAGTCTTCTTTTTTCTGCGGAGCCCGACGGATGTATATTTGTTTCACCTGAGGAAGAAGTTGATTTTTCTCTGCATTAATCTGTTTTCTTCGGTTCGACGCCGGTTTCCCTTTCCCACCTGGGCCCAATACGTCGGTATCGAGCCCGGATCTCTTTTTCGGTTTTTGTCCTTAGTGACTAGCGTTCGCGTCATTTTTTTATTTTTTCACTGGCAGCCCTGTCGTTTGACCTTGCAGGGGCCCTTTTTCCCCCGATGGCTGCTAGCGGGTTTAAAAAGTGTGATCGGTGCAAGAAACGTATGTCTCTCACCGACACACATGACTGCTGCCTCCAGTGCCTCGGACCCGATCATGACCCGATGATCTGTGGTCTGTGTGGGAAAATGTCCTCTAAGGCGTTATGGAGTCGGCAGCACCAAAAGGAAAGAATCTTCTCTGACTCCGCGTCCGGTCGGGCCCGGACCTCGTCAGAGGCCTCGACATCTTGGGACTCCAGCCCCGAGCAGCGTCGAGGCTCCTCTGAAAGGGGGTCTCCCTCGTGGGAGCATCGTAAGAAGAAAAAACCCGCGAGGGTGGTGTCGGTGGACGCACATGGCTCCTCGAGGGCCAAGTCGCATAGCCCCGAGCGCCGTCCCGGGTCTTCGGAGTCGGAAAGGCCTGCAAAACAACCTCGTGTGGAGATGGAGTCCCCGGGTCATGTGAGTACTGTAGTCCTCGTGGACTCACCTCCAGGGGAGCCGACGTCGGGCCCGGCACCGCCGGGGCCCGAGTCGGGGGCTGCTGAGTCTCCTGAGCTCGGACTCAGGTTAACGGCCTTGGAGAGCAGCTTGGCTGCCTTCATGGAACAGCAGCGAGTACTGATCACCGGTCTCACCGGTGCATCTGCCCTGACCATCGGGACATCGACGTCCAAGTCGATCCGGAGGCCAAGCCGATCCTCGAGTCCATGCGAGCTCAAGTCGATCCTCGGCCAAGGTCCCCCTGGGCCTCCCGTTCGGGACTGAGGTCATCGACGCCGGTACCCTCAGCATCGGGGCGGATGCATCGATGTCTGCCCGACCGGAGCCGCTCGATTCCTCCTCCGAGGAGTCCGGCTGGGAGACAGAGGATGAGGAGTCGCCCGACACCTTTCGGACTCGGTGCATTCCTTCGGATTCGCCCGAGTCCGAGCCTCGGAGAAGGTCCCCCCCCCCCCCCCCCCCCGGAGGATACCTGGTTCTCGGATTTCGTGCGGGACTTGGCCAAGGCTTTGGCATTCCCCACGGATCCCAAGGAGGAGCCTTGAGCTGAGGAGCTCGAGGCCCTACAGTATGACTCTCCTCCAAAGGAGGACTTTACTGTTCCGGTTCCTCCGATGCTGGAACGGTTGCTCTTCCGCATGTGGGAGGCGCCGGCCTCGACGCCAGTTTTGAGCAAGCGGGTCGATTCCATCTATCGAGTCCGCAAGAGCCCCGGGTTCCAAAAGGCACAATTACCGCACCACTCCATGGTTGTGGAATCGGCCATGCATCGTCTGAAGAGTCAGAAGATGCACTCCTCGGTGCCTCCCGGCCAGGAGACCCGGAACCTGGATGCCCTCGGTAAGAAATGCTTCCAGGGCTCTATGCTTGCTTGCCATGTCCAGACCTACCAGCTGTACATGGGCATGTACCTTCGAGACCTGGCAAAGGAGATTACCGGGTTCTCTGCTGGTCTCTCCGAGGAACCTTTGCAGAGGTTCAATGCTCTGTCCTCGGGTATTCGAGGCTTCGGCCCGAGTAGCCGCGGCTGGCATCGGTGCACGCCATCAGGCTTGGCTACAGTCATCGGACCTCGAGCCATGGGTGCAGGACAAGTTGGTCGATGTCCCCTGCCGAGGTGAAAACCTCTTTGGCAAGCCCATGGCTGACAAGGCTGCCAAACTCAAGACCGAGACTTTTACCCGGACAAGGCTGTCCAGAAAAACCTCTGCCCCTTCTCAAAAGAAGAAGGGCTCGGGGAAAAAGTCCTTTTACCCGAGGAAGTCATCTGCCTATAAACAGTACCCTCATTATCAGGCCTCTGTAGCTCCCCAACAGGGTCAGCAGGACAAGGGGCAGGGTCATGGGCCCCGTAGGCAGAAGGCCCCCAAGTCTCCTACTCCGGCTCCTGCTCAGCAGGGAGGGGGATTTTGACTGCATTGGCATAGCCTCTCCTCCTCAGCTGGCTCCCATCAGCACTGGAGGCAGGCTGGCCCTGTTCGCCCACAGGTGGTCAGCCGTCACAAGGGATACCTGGGTTCTAAGTATAGTCCAGAAGGGCTATCTCCTCCACTTCCACCAGGTACCCCCCCCCCCTCCTATTTTCCAGGGGAGCCTCCCAGACTCCCTCTGCAGAGGGACTTACTCCTGCAGGAGTTGGCAGGTCTTCTAAAGGATCAGGCAGTGGAAGCGGTGCCCCACCACCTGAAAGGTCACGGCTTCTATTCCAGGTACTTACTGGTACCAAAGAGAACAGGAGGCTTCAGACCCATCCTAGACTTGCGAAACCTGAACAAGTTCCTGGAGAGGGAAAAGTTCAAGATGCTTACCCTTGGAATCCTGCTGCCCTACTTCCAGCAGGGAGATTGGCTATGCTCCTTAGATCTAAAGGATGCTTATACTCACATCCTTATTCATCCAGACTACAGACAATATCTCAGATTTGTAGTGGGAGGAAACCATTATCAGTACAGAGTACTGACTTTTGGTCTTACATCCACCCCAGGGTATTCACTAAGTGCCTGGCGGCCTACCTCAGGGTTCAGGGCCTCTTTGTCTTTCCATATCTGGGCGATTGGCTCATCAGGGGTCAGTCCCCGCAAGCGGCCAATCAAGCCACCCTTCGCACTGTTGCTCTGCTTCAGCACCTGGGGTTTGTCATAAACTTTGCAAAGTCCAGTTTGCATCCCTCCCAGAACATGGAGTTCATAGGAGCTTTACTAGACACATTTCAGGCAAAGGCCTTTCTACCAGTGGACAGGGCCCACAAATTGATGGCTCTAGCCAGGCTATTCCACAGCAATTCTCTAGTCTCTGCCAGACAATTCCTGAGGCTCTTAGGCCACATGGCATCCACGGTCCATGTGACTCCAAATGCCTGTCTACACATGAGACCAGCTCAGTGGGGCCTCAGGACTCAGTGGCACCAAGCCACGGGAAGTCTCACGGACAAAGTGAGGGTGTCCAGCCTACTACAATCTTCTCTGCAATTGTGGCTTCATCTTCCGAATCTAGTGCAAGGGGTGCCTTTTCAAGCACCTCCACACTTCTCAGGTGCTGACAACTGATGCTTCTCTACAAGGTTGGGGTGCACATTGCCAAGGGGCATGTACTCAAGGCCTGTGGACTCCTTGGGAGGCCGCACAGCAGATCAGTCTCTTAGAACTGAGAGCTATCCGCTTAGCCCTGAGAACTTTCTCTCATCTCATCTCTCACCAGTCCATCTTAGTTCAGACAGACACTCAAGTGGCTATGTTCTATGTGAACAAACAAGGGGGCACAGGGTCCTGCCTTCTATGGCAGGAAGCGCAGAAACTGTGCTCCTGGGCAGTCAATCAGGGCATTCTTCTCAAAGCAGTCTACCTCCCAGGTCAGGAGAATTACCTGGTGGACAGATTGAGCAGGATTCTGCAGCCGCACGAATGGCAGTTGAACCCTTTAGTGGTTCAACAGATCTTCCTGAGATGGGGTCTTCCAACCATAGATCTCTTTGCCAGTCCTCTGAACCGTCAACTTCCCAGGTTCTGCTCCAGACAACCGCATCCTCTCAGAGTAGCAGCAGATGCGTTTCTCATTCCATGGTCTGCAGGCCTCCTATATGCGTTTCCTCTCACGCCTCTAGTGTCCAAGACACTATTCAAGGTGATCCAGGACTAGGCCTCAGTGATTTTGGTGGCCCCCAGGTGGCCAAGACAACCCTGGTTCCCACTACTGTTGCAATTAGCGGTGGACACTCCTCTTCCTCTGGGGATGCAACCCGATCTCCTGTCTCAGGAGCAGGGATCTCTCTTGCACCCCAATCTCCAGTCCCTCAATTTGATGGCCTGGCTGCTGAAAGGGTAGTCCTAGCGCTTTTACTATTGCCTAGGGAAGTGGAGGACGTAGTCTTGGCCTCTAGGAGGCAGTCCACCAGAAAGTCTTATGCCCTCAAGTGGCGTAGATTCTCTTCCTGGTGTACTCAACACAACGAGAATCCCTTCTCATGCCTGGTACCAGTGGTGCTGCAGTATTTGCTTCACCTGTCCAACCTAGGCCTTAAATCCAATTCTGTTAGAGTTCATCTTAGTGCTCTTTCCGCACACCACTCACAGGTGGAGGGTCAGTCTCTCTCCAGCCATCCTTTGGTGGCTCACTTCCTCAGAGGCCTGCTTTTACTTAAGCCTCCAGTGCATCCACCTGCCCCTGAATGGGATTTAAATGTGGTCTTGCAACGGCTTACTTGCCCACCATTTGAACCTATGGCTACTTGCCCTCTGCGTTTTCTGTCCTGGAAAACGCTATTTCTGGTAGCCCTTACCTCAGCTAGGCGAGTGGGTGAGCTTCAGGCCCTAGTCTCAGAAGCACCTTATACTAGGTTCTATAGGAACAGTGTTGTCTTACGGACTCACCCTAAGTTCCTCCCAAAAGTTGTCTCTTCCTTCCACCTCAATCAGGAGGTGGTTCTTCCGACTTTCTTTCCCAGGCCTCATGCTAGCCGGGCTGAGATGGTCTTGCATACCCTGGACTGTAGGAGGGCGTTGTCCTTCTACCTTGACCGTACATGGGAGCACCGGAGGGCTGTTCAGCTCTTTGTCTCTTATGACCATAATAAGTTGGGGTTGGCTGTCTCCAAGCGTACTTTGTCCATATGGGTAGCTGACTGCATCGCCTGGGCTTACGGGGCAGCCGGCCTCTCGTTGCAGGGTCGAGTTACGGCTCACCGTGTCAGGGCGAAGGCTGCGTCAGTGTCTCACCTCCGCTCTGTTCCGTTGCTAGACATCTGCCAGGCTGCTACTTGGTCTTCAAGCCAGACTTTTGCGGCACACTACTGCCTTGAGAGGGAGTCCCACAGGGACAGTGCTTTCGGGCAAGCAGTACTCCATAATCTCTTTGGGGTCTAGGCAACTCCTACCTTCCAGCCCTGGTGTTGGGCTACCTGTCGGGGGCGTTAGAGAAGATTCTGTTCTTGCATGCTGAGGCTCTAGAGGGAGCTCATTTTTCAGTTTGGGGCCTCTGGTAGCCCTAAGCTAGGGAGTCCCATATGTGAGGACTGACTTCCTGCTTGGTCCTGGAGAAAGAGTAGTTACTCACCTGTAACAGGTGTTCTCCAGGAGCAGCAGGAATCAGTCCTCACAACCCTCCCTCCTCCCCTTGGAGTTGCAATCATATGATTTATTTTGCTATTTTAGCTGTCTTCTAGCTATGTCATCAGACTGAGCAAGATGGCACCCTTGGGCGGGAAGGGGAGCGCGCATTCGCGCTGCATTCCCAAAGGCTTTCTATGAAAGCTGGGGAAATGCTCCGCACGGGGGCTCCATCGGCGCCGACGTCACCCATATGTGAGGACTGATTCCTGCTGCTCCTGGAGAACACCTGTTACAGGTGAGTAACTACTCTGATTTTTCCTTGTGATAGCATCCATCCCCTTCCCTACCAACCTGATTCCCCTCACCCAGTGCCCCTTCCGAGATGATTCCCTACTTGAAGGCCTCCCTCTCATCAATCCCCTCTACCTGATCCCCATGACATACACCCCCCCCCCTTCCATTCCAGTTTCGGCTCTTACCAAGGTCCTTGGTAGTCTAGTGGGAGCAGGAGTGAATCCCCAGTTCCATGTTTCAAATAGGCATATAGAACCCCTGGCAGTAATCTTGTGGTAGTGCTGTTAGGGTTTATGCTGCTGGGGGGACCTTTCTAAGCCTTTCTGAAGTGAAAAGGAAGGTCCACATATAGTCCATCATCCAGTACAGCTCTGTGTTAAACAAATAATTTGTTCAAAACAGTGAAAAGTGATTGGAATTTGTGTATTCAAGAGAGGAAACGCTTGATACGCACCTACCTCACTGCCACTTTATCTACAGGCATCACAACCTTTGGACAGAGACTTGTACAAAGTGCCTGTATGTGAGTTCTAGTTATTTTTTAAAGTGTTTTCCATTGTATTGTGTCTAAGTTGGTGATTTGATAATTAGGCATGTAGATAGCTGGGTGGCTGGTGGACATGAGGATCGCCTGGTAACTTGCCTGCATGATGCGAAGACAGAGGACTTCACGCGCCACTTAGACAAGGTCTTACATAGTGCTGGGGAGGAGTCTGCTGTCTTGGTGTCTTGGTACATGTCCGTACCAATGACATAGGAAAGTGTGGTAGGGAGGTTCTGGAGGCTAAATTTAGGTTTTTAGGTAGGAAGTTGAAATCCAGAGCTTCCAGGGTAGCATTCTCTGAAATGCTTCCCGTTCCACGTGCAGGACCCAAAAGGCAGGCAGAGCTCTAGAGTCTCAATGCGTGGATGAAACAATCATGCAAGAAAGAGGGGTTTGGATTTGTTAGGAACTGGGGAACATTCTAGGGAAAGGAGGGGCTTTTCCGAAGGAATGGGCTCCACCTTAACCGGGATGGAATCAGGCTGCTGGCATTAACCTTTAAAAAGGAGATAGAGCAGCTTTTAAACTAGATAGTAGGGGAAAGCTGACAATAGCCCAAGAGCACATGGTTCGGAACAATGTATCCTTGAAGGATACTAGCAAAAAACTGAAGTTGGGGCATATCAACAGAGAGGTTGCAATAAAGACAAAAGTAACCCAAATGCCCTTGAGTACAGAGCAAATAGACCTTAAAGATTCCAAATTACCTCTGCCTACCGATAGCTAAATTAATATAAAATACAGCCTCTTAAATGCTTGTATGCAAATGCTAGAAGTCTAAAAACTAAGATGGGAGAATTAGAATATATAGCACTAAATGAGAGGTTATATATGATTGGTATCTCAGAGACATGGCGGAAGGAGGACAACCAATGGGACACTGATACTTGGGAACAAACTACATTGTAATAATAGATCAGATCAAATTGGTGGAGGGGTTGCACTCTGTGTTAGAGAGGTCATTGAGTCTTGCAGGATTAAAGTTTTGCAGGAAACAAAATTCACTATAGATTGGATTGAAATTCCATGTAAAAAGGAGAAGGGGAAGGCAATGGCAGTGGGGGCGTACTATCGACAGCCTGGCTAGAATTTACAAATGTATGATGAATGGTCAAAGAAATCAGGGAAGCTAACAAAAGTTACAGCACAGTAATAATAATGGGTGATTTCAATTACCCCAGTATCGACTAGGTCAGTGTCACAGCAGGACATGCTAGGGAGATAAAGTTTCTAGACAAAATAAATGACTGCTTCTTGGAGCAGCTGGCTCATGAACTGACCAGAGGGGAAGCCATTTTGGACCTAGTTCTTAGTGGAACACAAGATCTGGAACAAGAGATAAGGGTGTTGGGGTCACTTGGCAATAGAGATCATAGCATGATCGCGTTTGATTTAATAAATGAAGAAAGGACAGTAAGGAAATCCACAGTACTACATTTTAACTTTCAAAAAGGGAGACTATGATAAAATGAGGAAAATAGTTAAGAAAAAACTAAAAGGAGCAGTTGCAAAGGTTAAAGATTTTTTTCAGAAAACCTTTGATAAGGTCCCTCATCAGAGACGTTTGGCAAAACTAAAAAGTCATGGGATAGGAGGCAGTGTACTATTGTGGTTCAGGAACTGGTTAAAAGATAGAAAGCAGAGGAAAGGGCTAAATGGCCAATTTTCCCAATGGAAAATGTGAATAGTGGAGTACCCCAAGGATCTGTGCTGGGTCCGCTGCTTTTTAACATATTTGTAAATGACCTGGAAATGGGAATAACGAGTGAGACATTCACATTTGCAGATGACACAAAATTATTCAAAGTTCTTAAAACCCATGAGTATTGTGAAAAATTGCAAGAAGGCCTTGATAAATTGGAAGACTGGGCATCCAAATGGCAGATGAAATTTAATGTGGACAAGTGCAAAATTATGCACCTAGGAAAGAACAACCCAAACTATGGTTACACGATGCAAGGTTCCACATTAGGAACCTCCACTCAGGAAAACTATTTAGGCGTCATCACAGATAACATGTTGAAACTCTCCGCCCAGTGTGCAGCAGCGGCCAAGAGAGCAAACAGAATGGTAGGTATCATAAGGAAAGGAATGGAGAATAAAACAAAGGATATTAATAATGCCTCTGTATCATTCCATGGTACGATTGCACCTTGAATATTGTGTGCAATTCTGGTCACCGTATCTTAAAAAGGATATAGCAGAATTAGAAAAGGTACAGGGAAGAGCCACCAAAATGGTAAAGGGGATAGAAGGATACCCCTATGAAGAGAAGCTAAAAAGATTAGGGCTCATCAGCCTGGAAAAGAGATTGCTGAGGGGAGATATGATAGAGGTCTATAAATTAATGTGTGGAGTGGAACGTGTAAACGTAGATCGATTGTTTAGACCATCAAAATATAGAAAGTCTAGGGGACATGCAATGAAGCTACAGGGTAACCTATATAAAACTAATAAGAGAAAATATTTTTTTCCTCAACGTGTAATCAAATTCTGGAATTCGTTACCAGAGGATGTAGTAAAAGCTGTTAGTGTAGCCAGGTTTAAAAAAGGTGTGGACCAGTTACTGGTCTGACCCAGTATGCCATTTATTATGTTCTTATGAGTCGGTACAAATGCCTTTTTTGTTTTCCTAGGGACATTAGGGGACTGATTTCATAAGGAGGCACCGCAAGATACAGTATGTGTTGTTAAGGTGCACAAGTCACCAATTTTCAAGAACTTGTATGGGCACATACATGCATATTTGAGGCAGCTGCTGTTCTCGAAGTCCTGTCTTGTCTACATTCTATGTGAGTGTGCACAGGGACCAGTTTAGATAGAGCATAAGCAGAGCAGAAATTTACATGCATAAGTTATAAAATACTATAACATATGTGTTCTTAAAAAATTTAGGTGCAGGCATTTACACCTGCCCTAGAGTAGGCATAAGTACCTATGCTTATCTTTTTACACCACTTTTGCTCTGTTTCTTACATCTATATGTACAGCATTGCATACACCTTGTATTTCTATATAAATGAAAAGCAGTAGTAGTAATAATACAGGCTTCGAATATGTCTGTGCCAACACGTATTAAGTCTTTGGGAGTTTACAAAATTATCCTATATGGGTGTAATTTTATAAAGCATTTGCTGCATGTAAATCATGTTTTATAGGCATAAAACGACTAGTATTCAATTCAGGAGGGTAAACATGTAAAAAATAGACTCACCGAGAGATAGTGCCTACTTTTCTCTGGGAACAAGAAGGAAGTCAGTCCTCACATATGGGTGACGTTGGCACCGATGGAGCCCTTGTGTGGAGCAAATCCACAGCTTTCAGAGAAAGCCTTTTGGAGTTGCCATCACGCATGCGCCGTCCCCATCCAGCCCAAGGGTGCCATCTTGCTCAGTCTCCTTTTTTCCACGGAGCCCTTCGGACTTAGTGTTCCTGTAAAACAAAAGTTGATTTTTTTTCTCTTTTCTTGACCGGTCGACACCGGTACCTCTTCCCGCCTTTAGCTTGGTACGTCGGTATCGAGTCCGTCTCTATTTTCACTTTTTGTCCTTCGTGACTGGCGTTCGCGCCTTTTTTTTCTTTTTCACTGGCAGCCCGAGTCTTCAACCTTGCAGGGGCGCTTTTTCCCCCAGTGGCTGCCAGCGGGTTTAAAAAATGCAATCGGTGCGTGAAGCTGATGTCTCTCACCGATACGCATGACTGCTGTCTCCGGTGCCTCAGGCCCAACCATGACCTGTGGCCCATGTAAGAAAATGTCCTCGAAGGCCCTGAAGAGCTGCCAGCAGCAGCATGATAGGATTCTTTCCGTGTCCCTGCCTCCGAGAGCCAGGACCTCATCTGAGGCCTCCACATCTCAGGGGTGAGGTTCCTCGGAAAGGGGGTCTTCCCTCGAGGGAGCACAAGAGGAAGAAGAAATCCTCGAAGGTGGCGTCTCTGGATGGCTCCGAGCAACCCGGCTCCTCCTGAGGCCAGTCGTGGAGCCCTGAGCACCGGCCGGGATCTTTGGAGACAGAGCACCCAACAAAGATGCTTCGTCTGGAGACGGATCAGCCGTGGCAAGTACCAACTGTCCTCGTCGAGGACTCCACTCCAGGGCAACCAGCGTCGGGGCCCGAGCCTGTGACTGCGGAGCCTTCCGGACTCGAGTCCAGAATGGCGCGCTTGGAGTGCAGTTTCACTGCCTTCATGGAGCAGCAGTGGGCGCTGATAGCTGGCCTGTCCGGTTCCTCCGTGCCGACCACTGGGCCCTTGGCATTGAAGTTGACCCCAGAGGCTGAGCCGATCCTCGAAGCTCTTCGGACTCAAGTCGATCCTCGGCTGAGGTCTCTCTCGGCCTCCCATTCGGGACCGAGGTCGTCCTCACCGAGCCTGCCGGCGTTGGGGGGTCGGCGCCAGGCCCCCGATGCCTGACGAGCCCCTTGATTCCTCTTCAGAGGCGACAGTGTGAGAAACTGAAGATGAGTCCCCAGATACCCGCCAGCACAGGGATGTACCTTCTGATTCCCTGGTATCTGAGCCTCAGAGAATGTCCCTTCCGGAGGACATGAGTTTCTTGGACTTTGTGCGGGATATGTCCAAGGCGTTGGCGTTCCCCATGGAGTCCGAGGAGGATCCTCGAGCCGACGAGCTCAAGATCCTCCAGCAGTGGCCAGGAAAGCAAATAGAATGCTAAGAATCATAAGGAAAGGAATGGAGAATAAAAACAAGGATATTATAATGCCTCTGTATCGTTCCATGGTGTTATCGCAACATGAATATTGTGTACAATTTGGTCACTGCACTGGTAATGACTGTCTCAAACCAATATCGGGCAAGTGCAGTTGTACGCAGCATGTCGCCTGCATACATCCCTTGCCCTCTCGGGAGGCCTTTACTGTACCTGTGCCTCCGATCCTGGAATGACTGATGCTCTGCATGTGGGAGACACCGGCGTTGGTGCCGGTGAACAGCAAACGGCTTGACGCGATGTATAGAGTCCGCCGGAGCCCTGGGTTTCAGAAGTCGCAGCTGCCGCACAACTCCATGGTTGTGGAATCGGCCATGCACCGACTGAAGAGCCAGAAGATGCACTCCTCGGTGCCTCCCAGCAGGGAGGCCCACAACTTGGATGCCCTTGGCAGGAAGTGTTTCCAGGATTCAATGCTGACTTGTTGGATCCAGGCATACCAGCTATACATGGGCATGTCCCTGAGGGACCTGGCGAAGGAACTCACTGGGTTCTCGGCTGGTCTCTCCGAGGAACCTTTGCAGCGCTTCAAGAGCCTGTCTAAAGCTGCCCGTGAGTCCTCGAAGTTTATGTTTCGGGCAGCCTATGACGGGTTTGAGTCGGCAGCCCGGGTAGCCGCGGCTGGAATTGGTGCACGCCACCAGGCATGGCTGCAGTCGTCGGACCTCAAACAATGGGTTCAGGACAAGTTGGTCGATGTCTCATGCCAAGGGAGAATCTCTTTGGCAAACCAATGGCCAACAAGGCCACAGAGTTGGAGACCGAGTACATGACGAGGACATGGCTCTCCAAGAAGACCTCTGCCCCTTCTTGCAAGAAGGGCTTGGGTAAAAAGCCCTTTTACCCGAGGAAGGATGCTGCTTACTGAAGCTACCCCCCATTTTCAGGCCTCCCAGGCTCCCCAACAGGGGCAGCAGGCCAAGGGACAGGGGCATGGCCCGCGTAAGCAGAAAGCCCCCAAACCCCAGGCACCGACTCCGGCTCAGCCTGGCAGTGGCTTTTGACTCCTACAGCATGGCCACTCTTCCCACAGGAGAAAGGCAGGTCACAGGGGGCCGGCTTGCTCTGTATGCCTACAGGTGGACAGCCATTACCACCGATGCCTGGGTCTTGCAGGTAGTCCAAGAGGGCTATCTTCTTCACTTAGCACAGGTGCCCCCTCACTATTTTCCAGGAGAGCCCTTCAGGTCTCCACTTCACCGGGACCACCTTCTGAAGGAGTTAGCAGGTCTTCTCGAGGGTCAGATGGTAGAACTGGTGCCCCACGACTTGCAAGGAAGGGGCTTCTACTCCAGATACTTTCTGGTGCCAAAAAGGACTGGAGGCCTCAGATCCATCCTCGACCTGCGCAACTTCAACAAATTCCTGGTGAGGGAGAAGTTCAAGATGCTCTCCCTTGGAATATTGCTGCCTTACCTCTGCCAGGGAGACTGTCTATGCTCCTTAGACCTGAAAGATGCATATACACACATCCTAACACACCCAAGTCACAGGCAATATCTACGCTTTGTGGTGAGGGGCAATCACTACCAGTATAGGATATTCCCCTTTGGCCTTGCCTCTGCCCCCAGGGTGTTCACAAAGTGCCTAGCTGTGGTTGCCGCCTTTCTCAGGCTCCAAGGGATTTTTGTATTCTCTTGGCTCATCAGAGGTTCCTCGGCCACTGAGGCCCACCAGGCCACAACTCACACCATCCAGTTGTTGCAACACCTGGGGTTCATGATCAACTACCCCAAGTCCAGCCTCACTCCAACTCAGCAGCTAGAGTTCATTGAGGCCAGCCTCAACTCCCTTCAAGCAAAGACCTATCTGCCTGCAGACAGGGCAAGCAGACCTATGGCTCTGGCAGGGCAAGTGAGTCGCAAGTCTGCAGTGTCAGCAAGGCTTTTCCTGCACCTCCTCGGGCACATGGCTTCCATAGTCCATGTGACCCCGGATGCCCACCTCCACATGTGGACCGCTCAGTGGTGTCTCAGGGACCAGTGATCTCAAGCCTCAGGATGCCTTCGGTACAGGGTCAAAGTATCCAGACATCTGGTACGGTCCCTAGCCTGGTGGCTCCAACCTCATCACCTAGAGGCATTAATGCCTTTCCAGGTCCCTCTGCACACGAGGATCCTGACCACAGATGCATCCCTGCTGGGCTGGGGGCCCATTGTTGGGGTATCCATACTCAGGGACTATGGTCCCCAAGCGAGAGGACCCAGCAAATCAATTTCTTGGAACTACATGCCATCTGCCTAGCACTAGAATTTTTCAGGCAGTTTGTTTATGTTTATTTGCTTGACCGCCCTTCAGTGATAAACAGAGCGGTTTACAATAAAATCTTCAGTACAGTAAGGCACAAGGCCAGAAGATGAAAAGGAAATTACAAGTCAATATAGGACAGAGAGGAGAGAGTGGGTAGAGAACAGCAAACACAAGGGAAGAGGCTAGGGCTGGGAGGAGGGAAGGTCGAAAGCAAGGGAAAAGAGGTGGGTCTTCAGGGCATGTTTGAAGGTGGGATGATGTGGTTCGAGATGGAGGGCGGTGGGAAGGGAGTTCCAGAGAGCGGGACCTACGAAAAAAAGGCTGAGGAGCAGGTGGATTGAAGGTGAGCCTGTGAGGGGGGTTAGTACGAGGCGGTTGAGATGGAAGGATCGAGGGGTGTGCCTGGGGGTATGAAAATGGATTAGGTCAGCCAGATATTGCGGGGTAGTGGTATGAAGCACCTTATGAACAAGTGTGAGAAGTTTAAACTGAATACAAAAGGATATGGGAAGCCAGTGAAGACGGAAAAGGAGGGGAGTGACGTGATCTCTAGGGGAGGAGTAGGACATAAGTCGGGCGGCGGTGTTCTGGATTCTTTGTAGTCGTGTCAGCCGTAGTTTGGAAATGCCGGAGAGAATGGAGTTGGAAAAGTCGACACAGGAGATGACAAGAGATAGCAACAGGGTGACAAGAGCGGAGGGAGAGAGGAAGGGGCGAATTGCACGGATTTGATGGAGGTAAAAAAAGGAGGTCTTGGAGATATGGGAGACATGGGCAGAAAAGGAAAGATCAGAGTCAAAGAGTACCCCGAGATAACGAAAGGTGGGAACCAGAGAGATGGGTGTACCAGGGAAAGAAGGGGCCAAGGAAGGGGATTGGTGACCATGGGGAAACCAGATAGCAGTAGTTTTCGATAGGTTGAGGTGTAGACAGTTTTGGGTCATCCAGTTGGAGACAGCAGCCAGACAGGAGTTGAGCGGGGCAAGGTCGGGGCATACAGGGGAGGTGTGATGAAGAAGAATGTTGTCTGCATAGTAGAAAGCCAAAATCACGAATTGTTGTATTAGCAATGTGAGAGGGGTTAAGAAGAAATTGAAAAGCAAAGGGGCCAGGACAAAACCTTGGGGAACCCCACAGGATAGGGGAAATGAATCAGAGGGGGAGACGGATGGGGAAGATGAGAGAACAGCACCAGATTGGGAAGAAAGGAAGGAGTGGAACCACCAATAGACAGTGCTGCAGAGACCAGCTTCACGCAGTCGGGATAGGAGAAGGGAGTGATCGACCAGATCAAAAGCAGCAGAAAGATCGAGGGCAACCGCCACCGAAATATCACCACGGTCATGAGCTACGTGCAGTGAGTTAGTGAAGGCGAGAAGGATAGTTTCAACGCTGTGCCCAGAGCGGAAGCCGGACTGACGGGGGTGAAGGAGATTGGTAGAGTCCAAGTGATGAGATAGTTGGGCAAAGACGATTTTTTTTTCAAGGAGTTTAGAGAGGAAAGGAAGGTTGGAGACTGGGCGATAGTTGTTGGGGTCCAGAGGGTCAAGGGAAAGTTTCTTAAGAATCGGACGGATCAAGGCGTGTTTCCAGGAAGAGGGAAAGGTTCCTATGGAGAGACTAGAATTCAACATGGCTTGAAGATAGGGGAGGAGGGACAGGGAGGGGATAAGCAACCAAGAAGAAGGGATAGGGTCGAGGGAACAAAAGGTTTTGTTAGATGAAGAGATGAGATGGTGAAGCTCACCGGTGGTGGTCAGAGAGAAGGAAGACCAGGTGTGGGATAGTTGGGAGATAGGGGGAGGGGAGGCAACTGGAGGAGGAGAGAGAATAGGTGGGGGGTGGGAGGGCAAGGAGGCCCTCAGGGTAGAAATTTTGTTGCTGAAGGCTGAGGCTAAGAGAGAAGGGGCAGGGACAGGATGAATGGGTGCAGTAGGGGTGGTAGGACGAAGGGAGGTGAGAAATTTCAGAGTAGAATAAAGGTGGCGGGTCTGGTTAGGGGCATTGGCGATAGCATTGGAAAAGTAAGTGGACTTAGCAAGGTGAACTTGGGATCGGTAATGAGAATGTCGGGCTTTGAAGAAGGACAGGGTGGCTGGTGAGGGAGATTTACGCCAACGCCTTTCGGCTCTACAAAGTTGAGACCGAAGTAAGAGGAGACCGGGATGATACCAGGGATACGATGGTTGACGAGTGTCTGAGCGTCGACGAAGAGGGGCAACATGGTCAAGGGCAGCTGAAAGGGAGGAGAACCAAGCAGATGCTTGAGAGTTGGGGGATAAAGAAGAGAAATTGGAGGGGAGTAGTTCCGCAGCTGAGGGGAATTGCTGGGCCGTGGATGGGGTAATAGAACGTGAGAGACGTAGGGCAAGGGGAGATACAGGAGAAGGGGTTGACGTTGAGGCTCCAGAGTGAGAACAGGAGACTGCAAGGCAGAGGTGGTCTGACCAGGGAAGAGAAAGGGAAGACAAGTTGTGAAGTGAGAGCGTGGAGGACGAGAGGGTCAGAAAGAGATCAAGGGTGTGACCAGCAGAGTGAGTGGGAATAGGGACATGCTGCAGGAGAGACAGGTCCTGCAGGAGGGCGAGAAAGGCATGATCCCTGGGGGACGAAGGGGAGTCAAGGTGAAGATTGAAGTCACCGGCAATAAGAAGGTGAGGAAAAAGCAAGGAGAGATCAGAGAGAGATCGAAGGAGAGAGTCCCAAAGGTCAGGGCGGAGGGCAGGAGGCGCATAGACAAGGAGCATATGAGTTGGAGATGAGGTGTGAAGATGGAGGAGAAGGGCCTCAGGATAAGAGAGAGACGGTGAAAAGATCTGGGTGAAAGGAAGGGAGGGGGCGAGAATAGCGGCCACACCGCCGCCTGAGCGGCCAGTGCGGGGGACAGAGACTGCCGAAAAACCCGCAGGAAGGCAGTGAGCAAGAAGGGCTTCCTCCCCTCAACCACGTCTCGGCGAGGAGGGTAAGATCGAAGGATGCCTGAGAAATGAGATCTTGGATAAGGAGAGACTTAGTCCTGAGGGAACGGCAGTTGAGGAGGCCAATTTTAAGAGGGGTAGGAGAGGGAGCAGAGGTGGCAGGAGGTTGTGAGAGGGTGGGATGGGAGGGAATGCAGGGACGAAGGTTGGAATAGCATTGAGAACGTCGGCGAGGAGCCATGATTGGGCGGCGACCCCAGTGGACGGGTATGTGAGTCATAGAGTGGGGAGTAGAAAGAACAAAAGGAGTCGATAAATAAGAGGAATTTAATACCTGGGAGAGCCGGAGGGCAGTGCAGGAGGTGGAAGAAGGTGAAGATGCAACATTTCCCAATCCACTTGTGGTAGAGAGGGTGAGAGCTAAGAGAAAACAAAAGTGCAACATGAGGTTCGAGTTGCATCCTCCGCTTCCGGAGCGGCCCCAAGGAGCGCGCCTAAGAAATTTTGGAAGACGTTCCTGGCCCACGAATCTGTCTTGGTGTAGACAGACAACCAGGTGGCCATGTTCTGTGTGAACAAACAAGGTGGTACGAGGTCCCACCCCCTATGTCAGGAAACCTTGGACCTATGCTTCTTTGCAGCCTGGCATGGCATTCATCTCCAAGCAGTCTACCTGCCGGGCCAGGACAACTGGCTAGCAGACAGGCTAAGCAGGATTCTCTAACCCCATGAATGGCAGCTGGACTGAGGGGGTAGCCAATTGGCTCTTCCAGAGCTGGGGACAGCCGGTGATGGACCTGTTTGCAAGTCCGGACAATCACCAGTTGCCCCTTTTCTGTTCCAGGCGACCCCACCCACACAGAGTGGCCGCCGATGCATTTCTGATATCATGGTCCGGGGATCTTCTGTATGCATTTCCCCAGACACCTCTGGTAGCCAAGACGCTGTTCAAGATTCTCCAGGACAGAGCCTCTGTCATCCTTATTGCCCCAGGGTGGCCCAGACAACCCTGGTTCCCGCTTCTTCTGCAGCTAGCAGTGGAGGCCCCAATCCCCTTGGGGTCCTCCCCACGTCTCATGTCTCAGGAGGGGGGCTCTCTTCTGCACCCCAATCTCAGCTCCCTCAACTTGATGGCATGGCTGCTGAAAGGGTAATTCTTGCTCCGCTTCGCTCCTCCTTCGAAAGAATTTTGAGGAGGTCTTGCTGGCCTCACATAGGCCGTCGACCAAACGGGCATATGCCTTGAAGTGGCGCAGGTTTGCGGCATGGTGCAAGGAGCAGGAGGTAGATCCTTTCTCTTGCCCGGTAGGGGTGGTTCTACAATACCTTCTTCACCTCTCTGATTTGGGCCTCAAGTCCAACTCTGTCAGGGTGCACCTCAGTGCCCTTGTGGGGAAATCACTTTTCAGTGGATGGGAAGCCTCTCTCCTCCCACCTTTTGGTCTCTCAGTTCCTGAGAGGCTTACTTCTCTTGAAACCCCCGGTGCGCCCCCCCGGCGACCAAGTGGGAACTCAATCTGGTGTTAGGGCAGCTTATTAGGCCGCCCTTTGAACCAATGGCTACCTGCCATCTATGCTATCTTTCTTGGAAGGTGGTTTTCCTGGTGGCACTCACATCCGCTCGGCTGGTGAGTGAGCTACAGGCCCTAGTGTCAGAAAAACCCTACACCGGGTTCTATAGGAACCGGGTGCTGCTTCGCACGCACCCCAAGTTCCTTCCAAAAGTGGTCTCTTCGTTCCACCTCAGCCAGGAGGTGGTTCTGCCTGTCTTTTTTCCCAGACCAAATGCCAGTTGGGCAGAGTCAGTCCTACATACCCTGGACTGTAAGAGGGCATTGGCCTTCTATATCCAGCTTATGCAATCGCATCGGAAGGCTTCTCAGCTTTTTGTTTCTTATGACCCCAGTAAGCTGGGGGTGGCTGTATCTAAGTGTACGCTGTCCACCTGGGTGGCAGACTACATTGCCTGGGCATACAGTGCAGCCAAGCTTCCAATGGAGGGTCAAGTTACAGCCCATAGGGTCAGGGCCATGGTGGCAACAGTGGCTCATTTGCGCTCTGGCAGACATTTGCCGGGCCACCACCTGGTCTTTGAGTCAGACTTTCGCAACCCACTACTGCCTGAACAAGGAGTCCCGATGGGATAGTACCTTCGGCCAGGCTATACTCCATAACCTTTTTGAGGTCTAGGCAACTCCTGCCCTCCGATCCCTCTGTGTTAGGCTACCAGAGTGCTATTCCCTTAGTTTGTTTTTTTGTTGGGGCTGCTTACAGCTCTCGTAGTGGGAGCCATTTTTAGCTATGGGTTCTCGGTAGCCTATTGCTGGGGAGTCCCATATGTGAGGACTGACTTCCTGCTTGTTCCCGGAGAAAGCTTGGTTACTCACCTGTAACAGGTGTTCTCTGGGGACAGCAGGAATCAGTCCTTCCAACCCTCCCTTCTCCCCTAGGAGTTGCAGTCCTGTTATTATATTTTGTTCTTTTTGCTGTCTTTTTAGCTATGTCATTTGACTGAGCAAGATGGCACCCTTGGGCGGGAAGGGGGCCGCGCATGCATGATGGCAACTCCCAAAGGCTTTCTCTGAAAGCTGGGGATTTGCTCCACGCGAGGGCTCCGTCTGCGCCGATGTCACCCATATGTGAGGACTGATTCTTGCTGTCCCCGGAGAACACCTGTTACAGGTGAGTAACTATGCTGTTCTGCAACACTTAGGCTTAGTCATAAACTACCCCATGTCTCACCTCCTCCCGATGCAGTGTCTGGAGTTCACTGGGGCAAGGATCGACACTCTCCAGTCGAGAGCCTTCTTGCCCAGGGACCGAGCCAATCATCTCAGGACTCTGACTCAGGACGTACATTACCATCCCTCGGTGCCCGTTTGGCTTCTCCTCTGCCTGCTCAGGCACATGGCCTCCATGGTCCATGTCACCCCAGACGCTCGCCTCCACATGGCCTGAGACTGAGGCCTGGTGGTGTCTCCGGGACCAGTAGTCTCAGGCCACGGGCCGCCTTGAGACAGAGTCTCTGTGACCCGCCAGTTGGTGGACTCACTGGTCTGGTGGCAGTCGCCCTAGCATCTTGAGGTGGGCATGCCTTTTCAGGCCCCAACCGTCTCAAGGGTTCTCACCATGGACTCCTCCCTGCTCGACTGGGGAGCCCACTGCGGAAATATCTGCCCCCAGGGCAGCTGGTCACCAGACAAGAGCACCCAGCAGATCAAGCTCGTGGGCCATACACGTAGCCCTGAGGGTCTTCTGTCACCACCTGCATCATCAGCCGGTGCTCGTCCAGACAGACAACCAGGTGGCGATGTTCTACATGAACAAACAGGAGGGCACGGGGTCTCGTACCCTTTGCAAGGAGGCACTTGTCCTCTACTCTTAAGCAGTCCAACAGGGTATCCTCCTGCAGACAGTGTACCTGCCATGCCAGGACAACCTGCTGGCCAACAGGCTCAGCAGAGTTCTCCAGCCGTACGAGTGGCAGCTGGACCCCAGGGTAGCCAGTCGGCTTTTCCGGCTCTGGGGGGGAACCCCTGATGGACCTGTTTGCCAGCCCAGACAACTTTCAGTTGCACCACTTCTGCTCCCGGCAGGCCCACACCTCCAGGGTGGCAGCGGACATGTTCTTGGTCTCATGGTCAGGAGGCCTCATGTACACCTTCCCTCCTATGCCGCTGATTGCCAAGACCTTGTTCAGACCCTCCGTGACAAGGCCTCGCTTATCCTGATAGCTCCTCGGTGCCCAGGCAAACGTGGTTCCTGCTGCTTCTACAGTTGACGTTGGAGACCCCCATCCCCTTGGGAACTACCCCGGAACTCCTATGTCAGGAGGAGGGTGTTCTCCTGCACCCCAACCTGGGGTCTCTGCTGCTGACAGTATGGTTGCTGAGAAGGTGACTCTGGCTCCTTTCAACCTTCCAGTTGAGGTGGAAGACATTCTGCTGGCCTCTCACATGGTCTCTACTAGGAAGGCTTACGCCCTCAAATGCGCAGGTTCTCTGTTTGGTGCACCGAACACAGGGCTGATCCTTTCTCCTGCCTGGTGGCTCTGGTGTTACAGTACCTTCTCCACCTCTCTCAGTCCAGGCTCAAGCCTAACTCCGTCCGAGTGCACCTTAGTGACCTGGCGGCACACCACCATCCGATGGATGGTAAGCCCCTCTCGGTCTAACCGTTGGTGACCCGTTTCCTTCGGGGCCTCCTCTTATCGAAGCCCCTGGTTCACCCTCCAGCAACTGAATGGGATCTCAATGTAGTGTTGTGGCAGCTCACTCGCCCGCCCTTCAAACCTCTGGCTACCTACCATCTTATGTTTATGTTTATTTCACGTGATATACTGCCTTTCAAAAAAAGAAATCAAGGCTGTTTACAATTCCAAACACATATGAAAGAGGGCCAGAGGCACCGAAAGGGAAGAGAAGTTACAATATCAGACAAGAAAGTGGCGTGTATAGTCAAGCATACAAACATACAGATAGAGACGAGACTGAAAGAGAGGAGAACACAGGATTAGACATTGGTAGAGGGTAGGTCAAATGCGTTGTTAAAAAGATGGGTCTTTAACATAGTTTTGAAAGTGCTGTAATTTTGTTCAAGTCTGAGGGAGGTGGATAGGGAGTTCTAAAGGGTAGGACCAGCAAAGAAAAAAGCAGAGTTATGAGTGGTTTGGAGGTGGGCACGTGCTGGGGAAGAAAGATGAAGCCGATTGATATGCATGGACCGGAGAGAACGACTGGGAGTGTGAAATTGTAGTAGATCGGACAAGTACTGTGAGGTGTGAGTATATATAACTTGATGGTTCAGCGTGAGAAGTTTGTAATGAATATAAGAAGCCATGGGGAGCCAATGAAGATTTATGAGGAGAGGGGTTACGTGTTCCCAACATGTGGAGTGAGAGATAATACGTGTGACTGTGTTCTGTATACATTGTAGTCTATGGAGTTGGGACTTAGGGATACAGGTGAGGACAGAGTTACAAAAGTCAAGACGTGAGATAACCAGAGACAGCATGAGAGTAGTGAGGGCCTGTGACGTCAAAAAGGGACGAATAGCACGAATCTGCCAAAGGAAGAAGAAAGAAGACTTGGTGACTTGGGAAATGTGGTTTCGGAAGGAAAGGTTGGAATCAAGGACACCCAAATAACGAAAGCTAGATACCAGTGGGATGGGGGAGCCAGAGAAGGAGGGGGCCAGCATAGAAGAGGGACTTCCATGGGTGAACCAGATAGCTAGTGTTTTAGAAATATTCAAGTGCAAACAATTAGTGACTAACCAATCAGCTACAGTGGAAAGGCAAGAGTTAAGAGGGGAAAGGTCAGGGTGAAGTGAAGAAGTATGATGTAGAAGAATGATATCATCTGCATAGTAGAAGCCAGAAAGACCAGATTGTTGTATCAGTAATGCAAGGGGTGCCATGAAAACATTGAAAAGCAGGGGAGCCAATACAGAATCTTGGGGACCACCACAGTGCAGGGGAAAAGGTGGCTTTCCTGGTCATGCTTACCTCCGCTTGAGAGTTAGCGAGTTTCAGGCCCTTGTGGCAGAGGCACCCTATACCAGGTTCTACAAGAACAGAGTGGTTCTTCGCACGCACCCCAAATTCCTGCTGAAGGTAGTATTGCCATTCCATATCAATCAGGAAGTGGTGCTCCCTTCCTTCTTCCCAAGACTTCACTCCATTTGGGCAGAGACGGTCCTTTGCACCTTGGACTGTAAAAGGGCCTTATCCTTCTATATCCAATGCACTCAGGACCACTGGAAAGCTTCTCAGCTTTTCATCTCCTATGACCCCAGTAGGCTAGGGGAGGCGGTGACCAAGTGTACGCTGTCCACCTGGGTGGCAAACTGTATCGCTCTCACTTATGAGCAGGCGAGGCTCCCGTTGGAAGGCCGCGTCACGGTGCATCTTGTCAGCACCATGGCGGCTTCGGTGGCAAACTTGCGCTCCGTCCCAATGGTGGACATCTACTGGGCCACCACTTGGTCTTCAGTCCATACCTTCGCAGCCCATTACTGCCTGGAAAGAGAGTCCCAACGGGACAGTGCCTTCGGCCAGGCTGTACTCCATAATCTTTTCGGGGTTTAGGCAACTCCTACCCTCCGACCCTTCTGTATTCAGGCTACCGGAGTGCTGGTTTCATCGGCACAGGGGTCCTACTGTGGCCTGTCAACACGGACTCATTGCTGCTACTTGCGGCTTCCTGTGAGGGATCCCCTCTTTTTCCTATGGGCTTTCGGTAGCCTGTAGTGGGGAGTCCCATATGTGAGGAATGACTTCCTTCTTGTTCCCGGAGAAAGCGTAGTTACTCACCTGTAACAGGTGTTCTCCGGGGACAGTAGGAATCAGGCCTAACAACCCTCCCTCCTCCCCTTGGAGTTGCTTCTTTACCATCTTTTATTTTTGCCATCTTTTAGCTATGTCATCTGACTGAGCAAGATGGCACCCTTGGGGAGAAAGGGGACCACACATGCGTGGTGGCATCTCCCAAAGGCTTTCTTTTAAAGCTGGGGGGATGCTTCCACAAGGGCTCCATTGGTGCAGACGTCACCAATATGTGAGGACTGATTCCTGCTGTCCCCGGAGAACACCTGTTACAGGTAAGTAACTACGCTAACCTGCTCTTTCATCTTTGACTCCAAATACTGAACATTTTGGTTGAAGGCATTTACATATGAAACAATAGCTTTACCTAAATCGACAATGGTTCGCTAAATGACTTCAATACTGCTGGATGTGCTTGAACAAAAGTAGGCATTGGCTAGCTTCCTCCCTCAGATTCACTCTTTTGTTTTCTCAGACTTCTTCCCGGCAGCTGATCACTCCAAAACATATTTGCCAATCTTGTCTTCAGGCAGCAAATCACCACCACTACTGACAGAGGCCTTAACAGCCTCATGGTTATCAGCCTTCCAACTTCTGCTTTCCCTCTGGGAAATGGACGCCATCTCCAGACCACCAGACACTCAGACCGGTTTATCAAGGAGCTATCAGGGTGAGGTTGACTCATTGGGTCTCTCACCTCCAGGCTCAAAGAAATGTCATGCCCGGAGCCACACAGGTTCATCTACCTTCTGTGCTGCAGGCAATCACCAGAGTTACCGTCTTGGACTCCTATATGGCATAAAAAATTGTCTATAGGATCAGAAACCGGTACAGCCTGACCCTGGGAAGGATAGACGCGTGTTTTCCCATTGCTTTTACCCAGTATGGCAAGATAACAATAGCAGGAAAGTTCTGTGCAGTATAGCTTCATTTACTTGCCACCATCTTGGTTACCCCCACTTTCACCTCCCTGTTTTAGTGAAAATTTGTAGAGGAAAAGACCATAAACCATTATTAAGGTAAACTTGGGCAAAGACATTCTTGGTACTTTTTGAGATCCTGCCAGATACTTATGACCTTTACTGATAAAACTGTTGGAAAAAGGATACTGGGCTTGATGGACTTCTGGTATGATCTAAAATTGCAATTTTTTTCTGTTCTTACATTTTATTCTCTTGATGTATACATGCTGACAGAAATGCTGCTTTAACTTGGCTAAAAGCATGCATGCTGTAGAAGTCTGCAGGTGCTTTTAGCTATGCAGATGAGGTCAAGTTTCAGGCAGGCCAATTTATGCAAGTACTGTAAATGACATTGAAAATTGCCTGCTAAATTGAGAGCAGTATGCTTTACATAAGGGCATCTACTACTATGCTATCTGTACAAAATTATATACATATGGTAGCACTTTTTCAAAATTTGCCCACATTAAATGTCCAGACTTTCTATCGCCCATGTCAGAAACATTTTTTTCATTCCAGACATATTAATGGTACAAAATTCAACAAAATATTTTAAGTTATCTGTCTTTCTTTATCATGTTAGTGTAGGACAGAATGCAAAGAGAGGTAAGGGTTTGGTAGCAGAACATTCATTCTATGGTTTGCTGAAAAATGGATTAGGATGGTACTCTATACTGCAACGAGATGCAGACATGCCAGAGCAAGTGCTGAGTTAATTTATTCAGCAGGGATCAACATGCCAGCCGTCAGCTTATATTTCCTCTGGCAAAGATATATATGGCAATAGAATTCACTATTAAAGCATAGCTTTTCTTCTATGCCCTGTTCAGTTCAGAAACCATGCTTAAACCCCACTGCACTAGAGCAGAGTTCTTTCCAACAAAGAGAAAACCATATGTTGAAGAAACAAAAACACACTGTTGGAGTAAACTGTCAAACTGACAGGCATCACAAGAAAAAGTGCTGAGCCCATATCAGAATGAAGACCTCTCCCTGCCAGTGTTTCAGATGCTGACTAAACATTCTGCTTCCCCTGGATGTGGACTGGGCACTTCCATCAGAGGAAAACAAAGCTTTCATTCACAGTCCTCTTTAGTCCGTGATTAAAAGTCATTAAAATATTTTTTGGGGAAATTTTTAACAGCCTGCCAAATTGCAAGGCACATGCAGACTTGTCAGCACGTATCCGGTAGCTGATTTTCAAAGTGAAACTATCTGGGTAGTTTTACATTGAAAATTAGTGCATATTTTGCACCTGCTGTTTGTTTGCTTACATTACTGAGAAGCTGCATTTTCATTTCCTGAAATGTCCAAAATGGTATACAGCACTGGTTGACCAGTTGGGGGGAGCATGTTAAACAGTACATATGAATTGAATTTGTACACACACTGTTAACTCACTAAGGGGTATGTTTAATAAACTGCAGTAATGTCATTCGCGTTAGGTTCCGCGGTAAAGGTAGAGATGCCCATATAAAGGCGTGGGCGTTGCATCGTTACAGCAAGCTGTAGCAGCTAACGCGCGTTACAAGGCGCCTTAGACTAACGAGCGTTACAAGGCGCCTTTTCTACAGGTTCTCGGTAGCTTGTAGCTAGGGAGGCCCATATGTGAGGACTGACTTCCTGCTTGTTCCTGGAGAAAGCATAGTTACTCACCTGTAACAGATATTTACCAGGGACAGCAAGAATCAGTCTTCACAATCCTCCCTCCTCTCCTTGGAGTTGCAGTTTTTGGCCATCTTTCCATCTTCTTTTGTTGGCTCTAGCTATGTCATCTGACTGAGCAAGATGGCACCCTTTGACAGGAAGGGGACCACGCATGCATGGTGGCATCTCCCAAAGGCTTTCTTTGAAAGCTGGGGAGATGCTCCACGCAGTGCTCTGTCAGCATCACCTATATGTGAGGACTGATTCCTGCTGTCCCTGGAGAACACCTGTTACAGGTGAGTAACTGTTTTTTGGCCATGTTCAATTTCAAGCGATGGTGAGACATCCAAGCAGAAATGTCAGAAAGGCAGGCACAGATCGTGGATTGCTGTAGAGATTTCAGGTGTAGAGAGGTATATCTGAGAGTCATTAGCGTAAAGATGGTACTGAAAGCCACGGGACGAGGTGAGTGCACCAAGGGACTGGGTATAGAGAGAGAAAAGCAGTGGATACAAGACAGATCCTTGGGGTGCACCAGCTGAGAGTAGGATAGTAGTAGAGGAGGATCCACTAGAACAAACACTGAAAGAGTGATGGGAGAGATAAGAAGAGAACCAGGGTAGCACAGAGCCCTTAAAATCAAGTGGGGACCAGGTATCAAGGAGAAGGTTGTGGTCAATAGTGTCAAAAGCAGCAGAAAGGTCAAGAAAGATGAGGATTGAGTAAAAGTCCTTGGATTTTGCCAGGAACAGGTCACTGGAGACTTTGGCAAGAACTTTTTTGATAGAATGTAAAGGACGAAAGCCAGATTGTAGAGTATCCAGAAGGGCTTGAGAGAAGAGAAAGTCAAGGCAATGGCGATGAACCGCATGTTCAACTAGTTTAGAAACGAAGGGGAGGAGGGAGATGAGTCAATAGTGAGAAGGACAGGTAGGGTCTAGTGAGGGTTTCTTGAGGAGAGGAATGACCATAGCATGCTTGAAAGCTGCAGGGACAGTTGCAGTAGAGAGCAATATGATGAGAATATATGAGAGATGGAAGGGACTACAGTGAAGGAGATGGAGCTAAGGAGATGGTTGGGAATAGGATCAGAGGAGCAGGTAGTGAGTTTGGATGAGGAAAGAAGGTGAGTGGTTTCCTCCTCAGAGATCATAGAAAATGAAGAAAGGGTAGTGGAAGTAGGGGGGAAAATTGGGAGTGAAGAGGGGGAGGAGGGGAAGTAGCTGACCTCATGTGGAATTGGAGTGTGATCTTATGGATTTTGTTATGTAAGTAGTAAGCCAGGGTTTGGGCAAAAAGGGAGGGGGGGTTGGAAGCTGAAGCATTTTGAGGAGAGAGTTGAGAGGTGTGAAGAGACGGCAAGGGTCAGAGGCAAGAAAGTAAGTCAGATGGGCATAATAGTCTTGTTTGGCGAGTGCTATGGCTGACTGGAAAGCGACAAGCATGAATTTGAAGTGTAGAAAGTCTGCAAGGGTGCAGAATTTGAGCCAAGCATACTCAACTGAGGGGCAAGGAACGTAGATAGTGGGTAGTGGAAGGCAGCCAGGGTTGAGGTAAAATACACATCACAGGATGTAGCATGGGTGGAGCAAAACCATCCAGAGCAGAGGAGAGTGCAGTGTTATAGGAAGCTACTGCCTCATCAACAGACTCAGATGACATAGTGGAGGAAAGAGGTGATGAGACAGTGGAGGAGAGAGTCAACATATCAATAGCATAAAAATCTCTAAAGAGGTTGGAGGAGACAGGGTGAGGTTGAGTCAGTGAGTGATGAAGAGTGAAGCTTAGCAGGTGATGATCCGATAAGGGAATAAGTGAGGTACAGAAGTTCGAGGGTAAGCAATTAGAGAAGAGTACAAGGTCGAAGCAGTGATCTGGCTGGTAAGTAGGGACAGTAGAGCAAAGTTGGAGGTTGAATGATGAGGTAAGGAAGAGGAGCTTTAAAGTATAAGGGTCAGAGAGGTTATTAATATAAATGTTAGAATCCCCAAGAATTAGGGAGGAGGAAGATGAATCCAGAAAGAAGGAAAGCGATGAGTCAAAGTCAGAGAGAAAGGTAGAGGTGGACTTGTCAGGGGATTGATAAATAACAGCTAATTGGAGAGGTAGTGGAGTAAAAAGCCGTATGGAGTAGACTTCAAAGAAGGGAAAGGAGTGAGACTGAGGTAGAAGGAGGGGTTAAAATTGACAGGAAGGAGAGAGTAGAAGCCGAACACCACCACCATGGCCAATGGGATGAGGCATGTGAGAGACTTGATAGCCGCCATGACAGAAAGCAGTGACTGAAACTGAGCCCTCTGGGAGGAGCCAGGTCTCAGTTAGAGCAAGGAGATGGAGAGCATTAGAGATAAAGTGATCATGAATAAAGGCAAATTTATTTGAGATGAAGTGTGCGTTCCACAAGACACATGAGAAAGGGAGAGAGGAGGGGGAAAGGAGAGGGATATGAATAAGATTTGAGCTGTTGTATGAGGTTCTGTTCTGAGAGTGTGCCAAATGTCTGGGGGGGGAGCCAAGGTTGGGGTTGATATCTCCTGAAGAGAGAAAGAGAAGGACTAGAAGAGTGCAGGGCAGAGAGGAGACAGCACAGCGGTAACGAGGGTGAAGTTTTTCAGAGAGAGAGAGGAGGTGGCAGAATGAGAGTCCGAAATTGGGGAAGCTCAAGAGCTGATGATGATAGGGTAATTGATAAGATGGTGGAGGAAGTGAAGATGGTAAAAGGGAGATAAGGGGGAAGGGCTTGAAGGTGTTGGTAGGAGGGAAGGCAATTAGTATGAGCAATAAGAAGAGAAAGTGTTGAAGAGCCATAAAGAGAGAGATAGAGAGGAGCACAGAAGTCAGAAGAAATAAAACTGATATTTGGTAGAAATTGTAGGAGATAAGGTGCACCTATGAATGATTGTGGTAATGAGCACAGGGCAGCTATAAGAGACTATAAGCCAGGAGGTGGGTGGGCTGTGGGGAGGGTGGGATAATAAGGAAGAGGAGAGAGAGAGACACACACACACACATGCAGCTGAAAACAGAGCTGAACAAGATCACAAACAAAAAAAAAATGAAAATTAAGGCACTCGAACAATGATAAGATAAATAAATAATATATACAAGCAGACAGACTTTCAAGCAAGCGGTTAAAAAGTCAGACCCTAGCCAGAAGCTAGGAGCACAGCCTGTAATAGAGTTCCACGTTCCACAGCAAGAAGGCGGGGTGTTGCTGGGGGCTGGGGTTGGGCTGCTGGTGAATCAGAGGGGTTGCTGGGGGCTGATGATGGGGGCTAGTAAATCAGGGAGTTTGCTGGGGGGCTGGAGATGGACTGCTAGTGAATTGGATGAGTTGCTGGGAGCTGGTGAATTAAGGAGTTTGCTGGGGGCTGGAGATGGGCTGCTGGTGTTTCAATGGGTGACAGAGGGCATGCTGGGGCTGGAGATGGGCTACTGGTTAGTCATGGGGTGACCGGGGGCTAGAAGATAGAAGGAGAAAAAACAAGGGGTACAAGGATGGGGATAGAACTGTGATTGGAGCATGAGAGCTAAGGAGGAAAAAAGGCAGGGGAAATTTCAGGTCTAGAGAAGGAGTTAAGCTTTATGATGGTGGAATTCTATGCAAAAATTTACTAATAAAGCATGCAGAATTTTAAAATACTGCTTGCAGAATTTTCAAAGGTTTTGCGCAGAATTTTTCCTTTTTTTTTGCGCAGAATTCCCCCAGGTATAATTAACTCAGGTTTTCAATTAGGTGAAGTCAGTTGCATGGTAGAACACATATTCTGACCCTTCTAACCTCTCAAGTTGTGATTGTTTTTTCTACTTTCAAAAAGCATGGGTCCTCTAGGCAGCTGTCTCAAGCATTGAAAATGAGATAATTCACTCTTACAAAGCAGAGGTAGGCTGTGAAAAAATATCTACTGTAAACATTTGCTGCTAACATTTTAATGGGGCCATTATACTAAGATGTGGTAAGTTTTTGCACTTATCATGCATTTTGCATAAAATCTAATAAAGCACAGTGTAGGGGCTGCTTGAGAGGAATTTGTCACTGGTTTATGAAGTAGGCATAGACAGCACATCATGGTTAGCACAGAGGTACATATTGTGCATTGTCAATATTGCAGTTAGCACTGGTCCACTCAATGCAACCCTGATCTTTCTGTGCGTTATTTGCCAGGAACATATGCTGGTCATGTCCCCAACAGTCAGTACGCAGCTTTTGTGAAAGGATATTACATCCCCTGGCTACTGGATCACTTCCTGCCACACTAAGGTTATGCGCTCCTTCCAGGTAACCTCTCTCCTCGAAGGCAGCACAGAGCATGCCAGATTGAAGGTGGGACTTCTTCATTGTGTCCCTGAAGGTCTCCTCTATATACCCCTCTGTCTGCCTCAGCTCCTTTAAATCTGCTACTCTAGCCTCCAGAGGTCAGACTTATTAATTTATTTATACTTTTCTTCTATACCGCCCCTTCCAGAGATCAAGGGCGGTTTACAGAGAACAAATGAACAACTTTTACATGGAACAGTAGTTATAACTATTTACAAACAACTTTTGCATGAAACTGTGGTATTAACTATTTACAATGAACATATTGTGCGAACAACCTTGTGTCAATCTTTGTAATTACATAGATAAAAACAGGAGTCGGTCTCTTCTTAAATTATCTTCTTCATTTGGTTAGGGTGGGGCGAGGCTCTGGGGTTGTTTAGGTAAGGTGTGGGGGGGGGTAGTAGGCTGTGGGTTCTGGAGGTTAGTAGGTTGTTTCTGTGTTTGTAAGGAGGTGGCTCGTGGGAGGTAAGGGATTCCAGTTGGGTTTTCAAAGTGTTCAGTGAAAAGGTGTGTTTTAAGTCCTTTTCTGAATAGTTGGAGGTCTTTTGTCATGCGGAGGGTCAGTGGAAGTTCATTCCAGAGAGTAGGGGCAGCAAATGAAAAGGCTCTGGAGCTTGTGGTTTTCTTTGTCTTGCAAATGGTTTTGTGTATGTCAAGTGAGTAGGTTGCATTTTGTCTGCGTGTTCTGGATTCTGGTGGGGAGTGTAGGAGAGGGTGATTAGGTATGAGGGGGAGATGTAATTGAGGAGTTTGAATGTTAAGATTATTTTATATTTTATCCGGCTATTTATAGGGAGCCAGTGTAGTTCAAGTAGAATGGGGGTTATGTGGTCGGTTAGACGTGCTTTTGCTATTACCCTGGCGCAGATGTTCTGGGCTCTTGTATGGAGTATATTTGTATTTTTAAGTGGTAGGCCATTACAATAGTAGACTATTACAATAGTCGAAGTGGGGGGTAATTAGTGAGTTGATTACAGATCTAAAATCATGGGTGTTGAGGAGGGGTCTTAGGTGCTGTATGGTCTTTAGTTTAGTTTTTACTATTTGTTTTATGTGGGGGAGCATACTGAGTGTGTGATCTAATATTATCCGTAGGTATTTTACCTCTTGTTTGACAGGGATAGTGGTGTTATTGATAGTTTTTGGGTAGGTAGCATCGGGTTTTCTGACTTGTTCTCTGACAGCCAAGAGCTCTTTGCACCATGGGTACATATATTAATTTAAACAAATAAGAATGTACGATATGCCATATTGGATCAGATCAAGGTCCATCAAGCCCAGTATCCAGTTTCCAACAGTGGCCAAGCCAAGTCACAAGTATCTGTCAGATTCCCAAAAAGGCGCACAGGTTCCATAATGCTTGTCCTGGGCTAAGCAATGGATTTCCCAGGTCCTCTTTAATAATGGTTTATAGACCTTTCCTCCAGGAGCTTGTCCAAATCTCTTTTAAACCTAGCCACACTAACAGCTTTTACTACATCCTCCAGTAATGAATTCCAGAGCTTGATTACGCATGGCGTGAAAAAATATTTTCTCTTATTAGTTTTAAATAGGTTACATTGTAGCTTCATTGCGTTTCCTCTAGTCTTCTGCTTTTTGATGGTGTAAACAACCACTTTACATTTACCCATTCCACTCCATTCATTATTTTATAGATCTACATACATGCATTACTCAGTACAAAACACTGGATAACTCCCATCGCATTGCTGGACTGCTGTGTACATCTTTGTATTATAAGTAGTTCAGTTGTTTAGACTTCCTAAGGGAGTAGGAATATCTAGACTAAAGGAAGGACTTTAGGGGGTTTTGGCATATTATCTGCTAATATGGGATTTCTGCTTACTGAACTACTAATCTATTAAGGGTTAATCACTTGTTGATTAAAATAGTCTGTGATGACCAATTTCTCTCTTAATTGAGAAAAACAATTATAAATTAAGAGATGTGACGGGTAGGTGGGAGAGTAGGAGCTGGAGGGGGTGGGTAGGAAAAGATGAACTATCTTTCTATTTTGTTTTAAAACTCTAAAAGACCTACCTAAAGACTAGGGCAAATTGATTCTAAAACTACTATTAGTTATGGGATTGCACATCCTCAAGCTTTATTTGATTAATGGAGGTGAATGAAGGCCGGGGGTTCAATTCCCACATGGGGGCAAGCAACTTCAGGCCGGAGGGCCTTGGGCAAGCCACTTAACCCTCCATTGCCTCAGGTACATTTAGATTGTGAGCCCTTCGGGGACAAGGGAATAAAAAGTGCCTGTTAGTATATGTGTAAACCGCACTGATTCTAAAGAGCGCAGTATAAAAAAATAAATAAATAAATGATAGAGGTCTATAAATTTAATGAATGAATGGAACGGGTAAACATTGATCCATTGTTTGCGTCATTGGAATGTGGGGAGACTGGGGGACATGCAATGAGGCTACGGGGTGGCCTATCTGGGACTAGTAGGAGAAAATATTTTTTCACTCAATGTGTAGTCGAGTTCTGGAGTTTGTTACCGGAGGATGTGGTAGGGGCTGTTGGTGTAGCTAGGTTTAAGAGGGGTTTGGACAAGTTCCTGGAGGAAGGGTCCATGGGCCGTTATTGGAAGGGACCCAGGATATCACTGCTTGACCCAATACAAGCATTGAGGAACCTGTGTCTTTTGGGGAGACTGCTAGGTACTTATGACCTAGATTGGCCACTGTTGGAAACAGGATACTGGGCTTGATGGACCTTGGTCTGACCCAGTATGGCATATCTTATGTTCTTATAATGACATTGTGGGATATATAAGTCAAGATGCTCAAGTCTGTGGCTTTTATGGGGGTTATTTTAGAAATTCTATGTGTGCTTTGGATGTCTGAAAATGGGCTTAGAAACGTCCAAAGCACAGAGGCATCCTCGGAGCCATTTTGGAAGCTCTGTCTGTGGACATTTTTAGTGTGAGGATGTCCAAGTCAGACCAGGTGGGGACTGGAATAAAATATTGTTACAGGTTGAATAACCATGGATTTTCCGTCTGAACACCTTGGAATCTCATGGTTTAAATAATCAGATTGAATGGAAGGCTTGTTTCTGAATTGGTCTGGGAGGGCTGGTAGTGGGTTTGTATACTTATCATTTTTGTATGTTTATTTATTTTTTGCATATTTATTTGATTTGTTAGTAGCATAAGTTTTTCTTTGGTGTCTGTTGCCATTATTATTTAGATATGGGTTTTAAGTGTTGTAGGTAAGGGTCTGGTTTAATTGTGATTTGGGGATGTTTGGGTTTTAGTTCATGGTCCTGTTTGTCATTGGCTATGACGCCAGTGATATTATTTTTATGAATGTGTTCTGACTTGGCTGGTGGCCTTGTTCTAGCTGCTGACATCATCGGGAGCCTCCTTTTAGAGAGAGTAAACTCAGCGTTCACTGTTGGTTCGCAAAGGGATGCTGCAGAATGTGATGTGCACAGCATCGCCTGAGTGTTTGAGCTTTAAATGGCCATGGTATATTTTTGATACCACCTAGATTGGGGCACAATTTTTACTCGGCTGTTTGTCTTTTGCAGTTTTGGTTTCATTGAGCCCCTGAAGAAGCTAGGGATGACAAAACACCCGGTGTCAGGGTCTTACAGGAGCTTTCTGCTTGACACATTGTTTGCATCTGGCGTTTGGGCTGACCGTATCATAAAGGTTAAGTTTAATTGTTGAAGAAGATTTTTGCTGATTTAATGCTAGCTCTGTGCTAGCGTTGTGCCGAAGAGACAGCAGCTTTATATGTTTTTCTTCTCAGCAGTGATATAACGACAGTTGCTGTGAGTGTGTGCTAGCACTGTCGCCTAAGTTATAGCAACAGCGTTTTTTGTAGCTGGACTTTATATTTCATGTGTTAGTAGCTCTATAAAGTGATACGTCTCTCCTTCAATTCTACCTAAGTTTTTTGAATACTTCTGGGATCATTTGTGAGGAGCCTGAACAGTTATATGCTGTGTTTTTCTGTATGGATTGCATAAATTGTACGTACTGAACACGAAGAAGGATTGAATGAACTGTATATGTAAGACTGTACATGAAGGATATACTACAGATTGCATTATACTTTTAATTCATACAGGAAACAGCCAAGTTTAACAGACTATGGACTATGGTTTAATGATAACATATGGTTTAAGAAGAAAGGAGGGAAGCCATTTATAGAAGCAACTAATGTACGTATGTAGCTGTTTGCATACTTCGGATGTATTAGCTGAGATTCACTGGAGAGATTTTTTTTATTGACCTTTGATGTATCAAATTTGTACCAGTTTCTGTGGCTTTTAGCCTGGTCGGACTCACCCTCTGGGTCGTGGCATGGCCCAGAGGGATACTGAGGTATTTTTTCCTCTCTTGAGCATTGGTTAGATGATTCAGAGGGTGCTGTATTGTTGGTTTAGTTTAGCACTTTAGGTTGTGCTACTTTGGTATATGGTCTGTTTTTGAAACCATGCTAATTTAAGGAGTCAGTGGTTAGGTTTGAACATATATTGAGCTCCTTGTGAGGACTTCTAGTTTTTACAAGTCAGTATAGAGGCAAGGTTGTATGTGTGGCAGGAGCATTCCCAAGAAATTGGGCATCCTTGTCCATTATACAAAACCAGAAGTCGTCTTGGAGAGGGAGCAGAAACGGGCAAGATTGAAACCGCGACACAGCCCCAGAGACAGTGAGTAAGTGCTGCGCTGTAGTTTCAGAGCCACTGCCAGCCCCGGAGAGGTGTGGCGGCCATGGACATAGGGAGGACAACAGGGGCGCAAGGATGGAGAGTCGACCTACGGTGTCTCCAGTCCCTGACCAGCCCCACCCCTGAAACCTGTCTTTTTCCAAGAACAATTTATGAAACATCTAATTGAATGAAGCTGCAGATCACACAGTAGCGGAAACTAAGTTTACGTAAAAACAAGCCAGCAGCACATGGTGAAGTAGAATTTTTTTTGAGTCCTTTAATTTTTTTTAAATACTGCATAGCTGAACGCATTCATAAATGCACAGTAACATTTTCCTCTGAAACTACCAATGTGCTCAGGTTTAAGAAACTGAGATTGGTGTATTCCCATAATGAGTTTGGCAGTTTAGACATGTGATCTGTCTACATTGTTTCTTTTCAGTACAACTGTGCTTGCTGAATAGCTGCATTGTTCTATATTGTCTTTGGATGTTCTCCATAAGCCTAAGCCACTCATGCTTTCTTTGTCAATTTTTTCACTCAATGCAGTTAAACAAGTGTATGTATTAACAGAACAGGACTTTCCTATCCTCTGCACTGAATTATACAACAGCAAATACATAGGGAAAAGTATTGAAGAGACAAGAAGTCTCATTCGATGAAAGATTGAACAAGTGAGCAAAGTTTTCCAGTCCTCCTGCGCATGTGCACATGCATCTGCCTGTATGTGCATGTGTTTGTATTTTGGTTGGCTCTTTGTGTGTATGTTTATTGTCTCTATGTGTCTCTAACATGAAAGGGGGAAGAGGAGCAGTTTGAATGAAGAGGTATCCAAAGATTCCATTGATTTGGAAAGATGAATAAAATCAAGCCAAGTGATAATATATCAGATCATCATATGTTACTGTGAACAGATTTCAAAGGATGTATTTTACAGTTTAACCATAGGATGCCGGCGTCTCCAGGCAGTAGGCATTGCTGTTCTTTACAAGAAGCTGTATGTATAGCAAATCATAGCAGATTATACTATTTGGTCACTAAATGTCACCGTATAGAGAAACTACTAAGTAAGCTATTCAATTCATTCACTAGGGGGGTAATTCCAGAATAGGAATAAGCCCTAGCGAAAACATTTACGGCCCTAATCTGAAACACTCGTGTCCTTGCACATACATGGCGCTAACACGGGTTCTCAGAATGTGGGCGGGAGGGGACGGAACAGGGGCATGGTCAGCAGCGGAGACCTGTAATGTGTATTCAGGAATGGCCAATGTACATTCTGCATGTGTCCCACAGACTTCCACATTATACCAGTGGAAACATGGAATAAGGCTAGGACTTAGAAACCTTTCTGCTCTGCTCTGAAATGCATCCCATAGAGATAAATGGCTGTGACAAAGATGTTTTCATCAACCAGTGTGTCAGCAATCTGGAAGAACAGAATGCAGAGGTGGGGAAGGCTGTATGGTAAAGACACATTACTAAACACACCTACAGAAATAATCCAAGGTGCAATGGTGATTATTCAGACTATGGTGGATTAAGAAAACAAAAGCAGAATTGGTTTCTGATCTACTGAATATAGTGAACCAGTCACTGCTTCAAGGATATATACCAGATGAACTCAAAAGGTCAGCAATCCATCCATTACTAAAGAATAAATCTCTGGACCCCAAAGACCCCTCCTCATACCGTCCCATTGCAAGCATACCTTTCCTCTCCAAGATCATAGAGAAGATTGTACAGATACAATTTCAAGACTACAAAGACTCAGAGTCACCATTGGATGAACACCAATACGGATTCCATCCATTCCATGGGGTGGAAACCCTCCTATTAGCACTATTTGACACTGTCACTATAGGTATTGACAATTCCAAGCGAGCCTTTATCCTTATTTTTCTCGATATTTCCTCAGCCTTTGACAATGTAAACCATGTCATGCTCATCTCCAGACTCTCCCAATTAGTCATTAAGGATAAATCACTCGAATGGTTTAAATCTTACTTCACTAACCGGACACAATATGTTCAGATTGACCAAGTTGCCTCGTTGCCATTTCCGCAGGAACAAGGTATCCCACAGGGTTGCGCCCTCTCAGCGTTAATCTATATCTTCAGCCGATCTGTTCCATATTCCAACGCCATAAGATAAATTATCACATCTATGCAGACGACATTATGTTGCACTCATAGGTGGAGATATACTGTCATAATTGGGGTTGGATATCAGGCTGTCTCACGGAAGAAGAAATGTGGCTCCATTCAATGAATTTGAATATTAATTTCAAAAAGACTGAAGTGCTATTTATAACAAGAAATAATAACTTCGCTCCACCAAAAGTCATCAATATTGGAAATATCTCCCTACCAGTTAGGACAGAGGTCAAATACCTTGGTGTTACCCTTGATAGGACACTTAGCTTAACTCCTCATATAAAGCAAACAGTTAAATCTATATTCTCCAAAATAAGGACAATCCAACAGCTACGTCCAATAATAGACAACACAGACTTCAGGACTGTGGCTCAAATGCTAATAACACCTCACTGCAAAGATTAAAGGTTTACATCAAGCTTGGGTGTTGTTTAAAAATACTATCCTGGAAGCCCAGACCAGCTGTATTCCATGCATTAAGAAAAGTGGAAGAAAGTCCAAAAAACTGCCAGCATGGTTTAAAGGTGAGGTCAGAGAGGCTGTTGCTGCCAAAAAAGCTTCTTTCAGGAAATGGAAAAAAGAGCCAACGACGAAAACTGGAAACAGCACAAGCACTGGCAAGTTAAATGCAAAGCATTGATAAGGCAGGCAAAGCGAGAATTTGAGAAGGAACTTGCTACAGAAGCAAAAACACGAAATAAAGACTTTTTCAAGTACATTCGTAGCAAAAGGCCTGTGAGAGAGTCAATTGGACCATTAGATGATAGAAGGGGTAAAAGGGGCAGTAAAAGAAGACAAGGCTATAGCGGAGAGACTGAATGAATTCTTTGCTTCGGTCTTTACTGAGGAAGATGTAGGGATGTTACCCAAAACTGAAGTGGTTTTTAAAGGTGATACTGCAGAGGAATTGAGAGAAATATCGCTACACCAGAAAGATGTATTACAACTATTTGATAAACTGAATAGTAGCAAATCACCTGGACCGGATGGTATACATCCAAGAGTATTGAAAGAACTGAAATATGAGATTGCAGACACGCTATTAGTAATCTGTGAACTTTCATTAAAATCATCTGTAATACCTGAAGATTGGAGGATCGCCAATGTAACGCCAATTTTTAAAAAGGGTTCCAGGGGTGATCCAGGAAATTACAGACCGGTGAGCCTGATGTCAGTACCGGGGAAAATGGTAGAAACCATCATAAAGAACAAAATTACACAGCATGTAGATAGTCATGGCCTAATGGGAGACAGCCAACCTGGCTTTAGACAAGGAAGATCTTGTCTTACTAATCTGATATGTTTTTTTGAAGGTGTGAATAAACAGGTAGACAAAGGTGAGTCGATTGATATAGTGTATCTGGACTTTCAGAAAGCCTTTGACAAGGTCCCTCAGAGACTTTTGGCAAAACTAAAAAGTCATGGGATAGGAGGCAGTGTACTGTTGTGGATCGGGAACTGGTTAAAAGATAGAAAACAGAGGGTAGGGCTAAATGGCCAATTTTCCCAATGGAAAAAGGTGAATAGTGGAGTACCCCAGGGATCTGTACTGGGTCTGCTACTTTTTGACATTCATAAATGACCTGGAAAAGGGAATAACTAGTGAGGTTATCAAATTTGCAGGCGACACAAAACTGTTTAAAGTTGTTAAAACCCAAGAGGACTGTGGAAAACTGCAGGAGGATCTGGATAAATTGGAAGACTGGGCATCCAAATGGCAGATGAAATTTAATGTGGACAAGTGCAAAGTTATGAACCTAGGAAAGAACAACCCACACTATGGTTACACAATGCAAGGTTCCACATTGGGAACCACCACCCAGGAAAAAGATTTAGGAGTCATCGTGGATAACATGTTAAAATCCTCCGCCCAGTATGCAGCAGCGGCCAAGAAAACAAATAGAATGCTAGGTATCATAAGAAAAGGAATGGAAAATAAAACAAAGGATGTTATAATGTCTCTGTATCATTCCATGGTACGACTGCACCCTGAATATTGTGTGCAATTCTGGTCGCCGTATCTAAAAAAGGATATAGCGTTATTAGAAAAGGTACAGAGGAGAGTCACCAAAATGATAAAGGGGATGGAAGGCTACTCCTATGCAGAGAGGCTACAAAGGTTAGGGCTCTTCAACCTGGAAAAGAGACGGCTGAGGGGAGATATGATAGAGGTCTATAAATTAATGAATGGAGTGGAACGGGTAAACGTAGATCGATTGTTTATGCTATCAGAATATAGAAAGACTAGGGGACATGTAATGAAGCTACAGGGTAAACTATTTAAGACAAATAAGAGAAAATATTTTTTCACTCAACGTGTAATCAAACTCTGGAATTTGTTACCGGAGGATGTAGTAAGAGTTGTTAGTGTAGCTGGGTTTAAAAAAGGTTTAGACAAGTTCCTGGAGGAAAGGTCCATAAACCAATATTAAAAAGGGACCCAGGATATCATTGCTTGACCCAATACAAGCATTGTGGAACCTGTGTCTCTTGGGGATACTGCTAGGTACGTATGACCTAGATTGGCCACTGTTGGAAGCAGGATACTGGGCTTTAATGGACCTTGGTTTGACCCAGTATGGCATATCTTATGTTCTTAGACTACTGCAATGGCATACTGCATGGAACAGCCAAGAAAAATCTGTACACTCTACAACTGGCTCAAAATGTCGCTGCAAGGTTGATCTACAAAGCAAAATTAACTGACCTCATCTCCCCTATCCTTTATGCTTTACATTGGCTCCCAGTATCCTGTAGAATTATCTATAAATTAATGGTTACAACATTCAAACTTATTAATAACATAGCACCGTCCTTCCTGGCAACTCTAATACATACCCCTCAAGAGAGCAGGTCACGAAGAAGAAGAAACCTTCACATATTGTTAATAACAGAATCCATTCGGCAATCAAAGCAGAAGACGAGCAACTCAGCTTTCTTGCTCTACGCTCCTGCGCTGTGGAACAACCTCCCAGTTGAGTTGAGAGATTAAGGACCTTCAATCATTTAGAAAAGATCAGAAAACATACTTATTTACTCAGCACTTCTATAGCCTACAGCCCGATCCCGATTTCTCTAAGCAGCACGGACCAGCAACCTCATCTCGATCCTACCTAGACATAGCATATACTCTCACACCTCCTCTATTAAACCCTGTATTTCCAAGTCCATACTTCTCATAGAAGTTTTGATTCATGTAAATAGTTTTTGACACAAGTTAAATTGCCAACAGCTGCTAATTTGTTCACTCTCCATACAGAAGCTCTATGCCATACACATGTAAATAGTTCTTTGATGCCAGTTATATGTAAATTGCTCTTAAGTGTTATTATTATACCAGCATGTTTTGCCACCTGTTTCATTGTATTTTGCCTCTAGTTAAACATCTAACTTGTTCATTGTAAAATAATAATAATAATTCTCTTTATTATTATCATTTTGTTATATGTAAACCGCCTCTGATCTCTGGAAGAGGCGGTATAGAAAAATGTACAAATAAATAAATTTGCTATGTGAGCTAGCGGAGATGATCTAGGGCACCCTAACAATTTCTGTCATCTCAGAAATGGGACTGTTGATGTAGGGATTTTATGTGGGTAAGTATAGGATGGATGCAGGTGTGGGTGAGAAATGCAGATCAGATTAGTAGTCCTGGCACCCCATGCCATCATGTTATGCCAGCTGTTTTCTAGAGGTTCAGGGCATCTGTACTGCAGATATATGTTTTATATGACTGCAAGTGAGAGTGTGTGTTTGTGTGTGTTAGAGAGCTGCATATGGGAACCTGGTGTGTGCAATTTTGGGGGGGGGGGGGGGACAACCGTGCCTGGCCAGTACCTGGTTTGTAGGCCTGACTGCAGCGTGACCAGGTGCCAGTGTGATCAGCCAGGATACAGCAGAACGGGGTCTTTATGGCTAAATGTCAAAGCATATCCCTGTCGGCAATGAGACCCTCAGGATGAGTGCATACAACAGGGCACACAGCACCATCAGTGGTCTCACAAATGTGCACATTTGTATAGACAGATGATGGTGCCCTTAAGCATCTAGTAATGCTGTTTGTGCTGGTGCATTCACTCAGTCTGAGGGTCCCTTTTTAATGTCAGGGATATGCTCTGAAATTTAGCTGTAGAGGATCATTTCTGATTTCTTCTGGTCCATACGTAGCATTGTACAGACTGTTGTCAGAGATGACTAATGCAGGTCCAACTAAAATGTTCACCTACTGCCATGTATGTTGTGCTGCAAGGTATGTCAGGAAAATTATATCATTTTCTACTTGCTATTGTAACATCTCTGAGTGCACAGAGATCACTTTGCAGTGTATTGGCCACGCAAAGGACTTGCCTATATGGTCTGCTGTGCATCAGCACATCTGTGTCATCCGTTTTCATGGGTAGTTGGCATGGTCACCACACCGTCAGTGTGAGGGGTTGCACATTTTAACTGAGGAGGTGTGGCTACACGGAGACGGGCAGCAGCAGAGCCGTACATCTTTTCAGAATTCACAGAGGGCAGGGACGCTCAGGCCATTTGCTATATATACCTGTGTTTCGGGGTTTGTGCATGGCGTGCTGAACATGTCAGCGTCCCCGATTCTGGACCTGCGAGCACTTCCAGACCCACGCATGTTGAATTAGGGTCAAAAGGGGCCCGTTTCTCATTTATATGTGTCTGCAGGCCAGGCGTGCACTAGGTTTCATAGTAGAATTTATAATAAAGAAAATTATATACACATCAGAATCACAAAGAGCCAGCCCATCAGGGATACAGGTGTGGCATCAGAAGAAGGGAAGTTGTGTGGATAAGAAAATGTGCTAACCGCTCTGTATTGCTCTGTGTGTGTGTGAGTGTCACTGTTTCTATGTGCATGCATTTGTGTGTGTGCTTGTGTCTGAGTGCATATCTGTGTGTGTGACTGAGAGAGGAAACCGGAAGGACAATTTTAAAGTATCATTTAATGTATCAATGGATCTCCAGGAACAAGCAGGAATTTAGTCTTTACATACAGGTGATGTCGGCACTGATGGAGCCCGTGCGGAAACGCTCCCCAGCGTCCAGTAGGAAAGCTTTTGGGAGCATCCCACTGCACCTGCGTAGCTGCCTTTCCAGCTCTCCTTCCTCAGTTCTTCGTTTACCACAGAGCCAAGAAGCAATTCCTGTCACCGCAGAAAATTAGTCTTTTTCTTATTTTTTGTGGTCGCATCTGCCTTCACTTTCTTTGCTACTTGCTACAGGTGCTGGAACTTTCTCTCCAGCAGAAATGTATTGGGTCATTTTTTTAAGATCCTGTTTCTCAGGAACCATCATATCAATCCAATGGTATTCCCAGCCACCTTGGCAACAGGGGCGGGCGCACTGCCCCCTGCTTGGCACAGCGATGCGTGGTGCGAGGCACCCCCCACTCCCAGCTGAGCCCACAGAGGCAGCGTGGCTATCTTACCAATAAGTCGACTTACTGCTGTGCCTCATGCTCCAAGGCTGGCTGCTCTTCTCTCCTGGCCAAGGTCTCACAATTCTTGAGACTGCGGCCGGCCCTGGAGTGCGAGACACCTTGGCAAGTCAGCTTTAATGGTAAATTTCCCACACTGTCTCCATGGGCCCAGCTAGAGTGCACCTCCCTCCGAGGACGGGCCGAACCCACCACTCCACCCTTGGTATACCACTGGACCAATCTAGCCAATTTTCAGACTCAATGTGTCTTTTCTACAATTTTTGTTTCATGCTAAATTTGGTCCCATTCTGTTAAATTTTCAATGTTATTTTGCCCCAGATAGGCAGGCATTTTCGCCCTTTTAAGTATAATTTCTTTCCAACATTCTGTTGTGTTGGGAAGAATAAAAATAATATTTTATTTATTTTATTTTTATTTAGCAAAGTTTTATATACCTCCCCTTCCTGAGATCAGGGGTGGTTTACATAGGACATCACAACAACTTTTACAATGAACAATGTAACTATATACATTAAACATTCCATAACTATATACAGATAACTATGTACAATATGGTTGCTTAGGTTATTTACCCTAAGGGTACTGCATAGTTTTAGGAGTCTAAGTTAAAGGATGGTATTATTTGCTCGTTCTTTATGTATCTTGGGAATTAGTGCGGCTGTTTGGGTTACCATAATATTCAGTGAAAAGGTATGTTTTTAAATCCTTTCAGAATTGCAGGAGGTCCTTTGTTGCTCTTAGGTCGTTAGGGAGAGAATTCCATAATGTTGAGGCCACATAGGAGAAGGCTCTGGCGTTGGTGCATTGGTTTGTATTGCGGATGTGTGTTGGAATTATATATGTGTTTTGAGAGCAGTTTCTTCTTACCCTTGTGGTGTTTGGCATTGTAAGAAGTGTGGAAAATGTGGTGGAGGCTATGTTGCAATGGTGTTTAAAGATAATTATATATATTATAATCATATATATTATATATATTATAATCATTATGTACTCGTATAGCCAGTGAAGATCACAGAGTATGGGGGTGATGTGATTTGTGCGCCTTGAGTTTGATGCTATACGTGCTGCAAGGTTTTGCACTAGTTGGAGATGGTGTGTGTTTTTTTTGGGGAGTCCCTAGAGGATACTATTACAATAATCCGTGAGTGGGGTTATTAGTGATTGTAGTACAGTCCTAAAGTCGTGTACTTCCAAAAGTGGTCTGAGGCGTTGAATTGTTCCCAGTTTAAAGTATATATTTTTTGTAACAGTTTTTATGTGTGGCATCATGCTCAGGTTCTTATCTAACACCACTCCTAGGTATCTAACTTCCTCCGTAACATCTAATAGGCTTGATATTCCAAAAAGGTTGAGCTCCAAAATGTGTGCCCTATTTTCAGCTGAAAATTTGTCACAATTTAGAAGCTTAAAAGTTATGCTCATAAATTTGGGCCTGCCATTCATTTGCCTAGATTTATGAGGCTAGTTATGTTGCCACCCTCTTTTTAGGCTCCTAAATTTAAGAGCTTAGTGAAATTTTGAATATAAATTTAGGAACGCAGACCTGATAATTTTTCAAATAAACCAATTGAGGAGCAGAGGGGGTTACTTTAGAAGCATCCCTACATCTTGTCACAAGCACAACGCCAAAACCACTAGTCTTCTAGTTGTTGAGGGCGTGGTGGTTGAGAACCTTCTTCTATCAGCTGTTATATTTATGCTTTAAGTAGAAGGATTGTAGTCGTGTTAAACCAAGGGTAAGGCTTATGACAGAAAAAGAATTTATTTTGAACACAATAGAACAGATCAGGTTCCTGGTACCATTTACAGAATTTTAAATTATAGGATTTTTGCTTAAGGTTCAGCAAGTTGGTGGCAAAACAAACAGAACTCAACATTGGCTTTTAAAGTCCTCTTCACTGCAGAAGCTTAGCCTTTTCACATATAGCAAGATGCCACTTTTTTTTATTGTCCTTTGTCAATCAGAGCAATAGAAAAACAAATTTTACTTCTATGACAAATTTATCTTCACTCAGCCATAATTTTCTCTAGGCTGCACTTCCAGGTGAAGAACCAAACTTAGGTTATGAAATAAGCATTCACAGTGTCCTCAAGACTCTTATAGCAGGCTTTTCTTATAAACAGGAGCAAAGCACAAACTCTTATAGCAGGCTTTTTCATATAAGACAGGAGCAAAGCACAAACACTTCTAGCAGCCAATTAACTTTCTCTCTGTTGTGGAGTTTCAACTCAGCTGACACAGAGGCATGAATCACAGCCTTACTTCACTAGCTTATGCTGCAGTAAATTCCTCCTTTCAAAACACACAGGAATTTACTTTCTCACTGCTTAGCTCTGAGGTTACTTCAGCAAGAGGAACAGTTCTTTCAAGGCTGGCTCTTTTCAACCCTTCAAGTCTAGAGCTTGGCATAAAGAACAATCCATCAACATATCTTCTTCTGCCCCTAGCTCTGACACTGGTTCTCCCAATTGCATAGGTTCTGACTCACCCACTTGATCAGAGTGCCCTGCTGACAACCTCTCTGGTGGCCTGAAAGCTTCTCTCCTTCCTGGCTCCCACCTTTGTTGCAAATGTGATTCAGGGAAATCACCTTTCTCAGCAATGGGTAGCTCAGCCTGTCTCCGGAAGTTACCACCTGCTCTGGCTTCTCCAGCATTCCATCGTCCTTGCTGCTCTGAAGTCTGTCCTCTGCTGCTTCCTCTGCTCCTTCTCCAATCACTCCTACTGCCACTGCGCCTCCTACTTCTCTCTCCATAATTTAACCAAGGTTTATACTCACTGGGATCCAACCCCACCTCTTTCTGTCCCAGGTGTTTGTAATCCCCCTGCCTTCTGACATCAGAATAATCAGTGCAGTTGTTAGAGTGAGGGTTTTTGTCCTCGTGCTTGCAATCTATCACACTGTCAAGCATTTCCTGGAACTTGTTTCAGCTGTGTTTTTTCTGCCTTTGAACTGTGGCTCTGGCCTTTTGACCCTGCACACCTAACAGAGGCCCTTTGATTAAGGTGAATTCCTTATGCTGTTCACCTCCCCCATGCTCAAAATGGTTGACTTTGCCACATACCGCCCTGCTTAAGATATTACTGGCTGTTGGAGGAGATTGGGGTTCCTCCAAACAGTCTGTAATTCGGGATAAGGCATCCGCATTCTGATATGGCCCTCTCGCCCGATGCTCTACTTTAGATAGATTGGCAACTGCTGACCTTTCCTGCCAGGACCTAAGCACATTTATATGATAGACTTGTCTGCGTCGCCTACCACTCTCCACCTCATAGGCTACTGGGCCTACTTGTCTAACCACTTTCCACGGTCCCTTCCACTGGGCCTCAAATTTTGGTGTAGCACCCGCTACCATGACTAGGACTTTCTCCCCCTGGACTAACTGGTGAGGTTTTGCCCTCTGGTCATACCACTCTTTTTGGCGATTTTGACTGGTTTGTATATTTTCTTCAGCAGCCCGGGAAGTCCTATTTAATCTCCCCCTTAAATCCCGTAGAAAGTGAGGGACTCCCATAACCTCCCTCTCTGGCTCTATCCACTGCTCCCTTAATATGTCAAGGATTCCCCGAGGTGTCCGGCCATACATTAATTCATAGGGAGACACCCCCAAAGAAGCTTGTGTCCGCTCCCTACAGGCGTACAGCACGAAAGGTAGCAACACATCCCATTCTGTCACATTCCCATCCAATCCCCGCCTTAGCATCTGTTTTAGTGTTTGATTAAACCTCTCTACCAAACCATTAGACTGGGGGTGATAGGCAGCTGTTTTCACATGCTGTATCCCAAAAGCATCCCAAACCTGGGCCAAATATTTGGACATAAAGTTAGTCCCCCTATCTGTTAATACCTCCCTAGGAAAACCCACCTCACAAAACAGTTTCACCACTTCTAAGGCTACTGTTTTTGCAGTGATATTTTGCAAAGGAACTGCCCATGGGAATCTAGTGGCCTGATCAACCATGACTAAAATATATTGAAACCCCCTAGGTGTTTTAACCAAGGGCCCAACTATATCCATGGCAATCCGTCCAATTGGGTCAGATATTGTAGGGACCGGGATCATGGGTGCCACTGCTGGCCGGGTAGCTGTGACCCGCTGACATGAGGGACAAGCATCACAAAACCGCGTGGTTTCCTTAAAAACACCGGGCCAGTAGAAGCGTGCAAGGATCTGATCTAGAGTCCCTTGTACCCCTTTGTGGCCACCCACCGGATGGTCGTGGGCGAGCCTTAAGACTAACCCCTTGAAAGCCACAGGCACCACTAGCTGTTTTCAGACTGTCCCTGACTGGGGATCGTGACTTTCTCTGTATAATATCTCTCCGTCTAACAGAAATCTTGGAAGGGTATCTCACACCACTTGTGCATATTCAAATGCCCGTGTGAGTGCTGGGTCTGCCCGTTGTTCCTTTGGAAAGGTTGGAAACTTCTCAACCAACTCCGCAGGCACCCAAGGTAATCCTTGGCCTGCTAGTATCCCAGCCCTCCCCTAGCCTCGCCATCGCTTCTCACGGCGTTTTTCAGCTTTCCCCTTCCTAACCTTAGAGGACGGGGAAGCCACCAGGTCATCATGTGAGGGTAAGGCCTCTAGGGAACCCCCTGGGTACCCATCCCTTTGGTCATTAGTTAAAGTCTGGGACCGGGTAGAGACAAAGGCAACCTTCTCTTGAAGGCCTTTCCCTAAACCTTCCCTAAACTGGGGCCAATCCCTTCCTAGAACTAGGTTGTGGGGAAGCTTTGGTACCACAGCCACAGGAATGCTCTTCTGTACCCCTAATCCCTTTATCTCCAGTGTATACACGGGATAACCAGAAGCAGCCCCATGGATGCAACGGATCTGAACATGACCTTCAGGCCTCCTCTGACCGTTGTTTGCTTGAGCCTCAATCCCCTGTATATTCACACTCAGAAGAAATCCCTCTCCCAGAGATTTCCCACTTGTACCAACCAACCCAGTACGAGCCTTACATGCTCTCTGTAAGTGTCCTAATTCTCCACAATGAAAACATTTCTTTTGAGACCTCTTTTCTTTCTGAGCAAGCATATACGTTTTCACACAGCCTATTTTATTTCCTTGTTTCATTTCTGATATACCAAAACCGGCTTCAGCCTTCGCTTTAGGAGCGCCCCCTCCTAGCTGACGCGCTATCTCAGCTTCTATGTAGCGTTCAGTCACCAAAGTTGCCTCCTCTGTGGTTTGGCAGTTTTGTTGGATCAGAAATGATTGGATTTCTCTTGGCACTGCTGCCATAAACTGCTCTAAAACAGTCATATCTAGAATCATATTCATATTTTTCTCTCCTGGGTTTAGCCACTTTAATGCCAGGCCCCATATCCTTTGGCTTAATGCTTTTGGAGTCTCTCCAACTTTAAGAGCTGTGGCTCTGAACATTCGATGATAGACACTTTTAGTCAATCCCAAACTATCTCTAATAGCCATTTTTACAGTCTCATAGTCCAGGGCTTGGGCAGCTGGAATTGCCCTGTATGCAGCCAGTGCTTCCCCTGTTAAAGAGGTCGCTAAACGCACTGCCCACTGGCTAGCTGGCCATCTCTTAGCTTGCGCTACCCTTTCAAATGATTCTAGAAAGTCATCAATATCATCCTCAGACGAAAGTTTGCCAAAATTAAAGGCCCCACTTGTGGGTGGGCCTACCAGACTGTCCATTGAAAGTGATGATGGTCTTGCTGGTACCGGCTCTCCTTCACTCTCCTGCCTTTGTGAAGCAACCAGGGCAGCCACTAAGTCCAAGACAGATTTCTGCTGCTCCCTGATAGCTGCAGCTGCACTCTCTTAGGCTTGCTGTGCCAATTCTTGCTGGTGCTGGAACTGCGCTGCCATCCACTGAAGTAATTCTTTAGACTCCATATTCAAGGATTTCCTGAAAGAAAAACACAAGAAACCAAGAGTGGCACCACTCAACAGCCTCCTAGTCCTCTTTGACTCCAAAGCATTTACTTTTCCCTTTCACTTTTATCCTGAGCCAACCCCACCTGGGTACACTTTACCTGACTCAGGTGTTGACTCCTGCTTTCAAAGGGTGTCTTTATGAAGATCCAATCTGGACTGTTCTGCCGTCTGCTGACTCCAGCCGTGAACTCCACGTAAAGTTTTTCAACAGCCGTTCGTGCCGTGTACACCTTCCAACAGCCGTCTGTGCCGTGTACACCTTCCCACAGCCGTCCGTGCTGTGTACACCTTCAGCAGCTGTCCATGCTGTGTACAACTTTCAACAGCCTTGTTGCAATATCCTTTTGTAAATCCTGAATGGCACAATCCGAACAACTACGCCACTGTCACAAGCACAACGCCAAAACCACTAGTCTTCTAGTTGTTGAGGGCGTGGTGGTTGAGAACCTCCTGGTGATCCCTTAAAGCCAATATTTGCTAGCTCACCCCAAAGAACTCATTTCAGAAACACATAAATTGCTGCAACCTCTGAAGGTGAACTCTCCTGCTTAATCTCTAAATTGGGTAGTGCCCCACCGAGAGTGAAAAGGAGGTTACACTTTTTTTTTTTTTTTTTTTTACTGATTGCTATGCAGTAATTTCTTGATTATTGCATTTCTTTAAGAATGATAAATGTGCATCTTGCAGTAATGACTTTAAGACCTTCTGCTGTCTTCTAGACAGGGCAGCATCGTAATAGCCGTACTTGCCTTTGCTATGTCAAACCACCATATCAAGACATTGTGCAGAGTTTTTTCATAGCCACATGTGCCAGACATTAATAAACTGATCACACGGTAATCTTATAAAACCTTTTCTGTGTGTAAAACAGGTTTTACTTGCTGAAAATGGCTGTTATAAAATTCCACATGCATATGCGTGCAAGTACATATACCGACAAACCGTGTTCCCGCTAAGCTGCGCTGAGTCCTCCACTGGCATTCCTGCTGGTGGGGGGAGGTGCAAAGCGATCGCTGACCGGTTTGCTATTGGCAAGAGTGGCTAACCCGGATATTCAGTGCCAGTGGCTGGATATGGCCCCAGCATTGAATATCCAAGTTTAGTATTCAACAACGACAGCAAGCCATTGTAATGGTGCTAGTTGCCACCGCTGAATATCAGGCTCCATGTTCTTGTGTGTGTAGAAGTAAAACCTGAACTGAAATGAACTCTTACAGCAGTCCTGGAGCAAGCAAGCCCAGGTGGGGAAGACTGGGTGGCATTCTGGGCAAAGCAAAAGCCAGGGTTAGAAGTGATGTTTTCATATGTGTCCTCATTTGCTGTGGAAATGTTCAAGAGAGCATGTGGAAATCAACAAGATGCAAGTATTTGATCTCCTGTGAGGATGAACCTACAAGGAAACTACTAATAGCAACTTCTCTCAGAGAAACCCTAAATGAGGGTTACGGTTTATGAACCCAGGGAGGCAGAGAGAAGACAGCTGCAATCACTTGTTTGTTTTGATTTAAAGACTCAATGTGTAATATGGCATCGGATTTGGAATTTTTACACCCTGGCTTGAAGCCTGGCAGAGAGAGAGGGGCTTCCTCTTCAAGGACAACTGTTCTTTTAGGAACAGGCTGTATGTCTGAGTTGCAGGGCCTTGATGAAAAGTCATCCCTGAGTTTGCATTGCTGAGTCATTTGTTACTTTCTGTTCTCATCCTGACCAATAAAATGTTTGTATGTATTACCAATGCTCCATAAGCCTGATTCTGTGCTGCGAGACGTTGCCTAAAGCTATAATAAAAGAGCAGCATAGCAAAAAGGGCTACTCAGTGTGCCTGGAATTGACCCATGGTGCCCCTTAGCTGTGACAGCATAAATGGTGCACATTTTTATGTGACTCCTTATAAAAACTCGTAACTACAGTTAGCAAAATAGGAGTCCATAAGAACATAAGATATGCCATACTGGGTCAGACCAAGGTCCATCAAGCCCAGTATTCTGTTTCCAAGTGGCCAATCTAGGTCACATGTACCTAGCAGTTTCCCCAAGAGACACAAGTTCCGCAATGCTTGTACTGGGTCAAGCATTGATATCTTCGGTCACTTCTTAATAATGGTTTATGGACCTTTCCTCCAGGAACTTGTCCAAACCTTTTTTAAACCCAGCTACACTAACAGCCTTTACTACATCCTCCGGTAACAAATTCCAGAGTTTGATTACACGTTGAGTGAAAAAATATTTTCTTTTATTAGTCTTAAATAGTTTACCCTGTAGCTTCATTGCATGTCCCCTAGTCTTTCTATATTCTGATAAGGTAAACAATTGATCTACGTTTACCCGTTCCACTCCTTCATTAATTTATAGACTTCTATCATCAGAGAGAAGGCAAGTGAAACATTCAGAAAAGAATTGACTTTTTGAAAGAAATAGTTTGAAATGGTAATATAAGATGCCTCTAATTTTAATTCCAGTGATAGCTCGTTCTATAGTTAGCAGGCAACGACCGCAAAAGTTACCAGTCTTACTTCTTCAGGACACAGCTGTTAATATGAATGCATAATCATATGATTATGTTGCAATGACCTAAGTGATCTTGCTTGTGTATACGGAATGAGTACGTTTGTTGAAAAGGTTGAAAGACCCAAATTTTAGATCCTTTGGGATAATATAAGTGTTGTAAAGGTGATCCTAAAAGTAGTGGGAAGCCAATGTTTGCCGTTTAGTAGAGGGGCCACATGGTTGAAACGTTTTGCAACTGTGAGTAGTTTGATGATTGCTTTGTTCTGAACTAATTTTTGGTGGCTAATGGAAGAAAATATAAGACCTCAGAGAAATTCATTCACTAGTATAATTGGATGGAGATGAAGGCATCAATTAAAATGCAGATTTGGGTTGTTTCCATGACTCTATGGACCGCTTGGATCTGTTTTAACATGAAAAAGCTTTTTTTCAATATGAAGAAATGTGAACATGAAACTGCAGGTTTTGATCAAGTCCCAGAATCCTACAAGAGGTTTTAAATAGGGTGTCTGTTCTTAAGATATATATAACTTTCCTATTGGCATCTAAATAATTGAATGAGAAAAATGCATTGCCTCTGATTTACTTGGATTTAATTTGAGTTTATTCTTTTCAGTCCGATTGAAAGTGATGGTAACCATTTAGATCATCTGGATCCAGATTAGTCAGAAATTGGATATCTTCTGCATAGCCGGAACAAGTATATCCTAGATCTTGAACTAATGTTGCCTTGCACAGGGAAAGGAATATGAATTGGATTGTAACTGATTCCAAATAACCTTAAAGACCGATGTGATAGAAAGGAACTGAGCCAGGTTAGGTCTGTGCCCTTTTTACCTAAATCAAACAGTTAATGGAGAAGAATGATATGATCTACTAGATCAAAAACTGTGGACAGATCCAGAGAGATGAGTTGCATGGTGTTAACAGCATTAACTTAGGTTTTAACATGATTGGTGATGTCCAGCAATGTGGTTTCACTGCTGTATAGGGGCCTAAACCCAGCTTGCCTGGGATGAAGTGGAGTTGTTTTCTCAATAAAAAATGGTAATTGAATGAAAAGAGATTACCTTTGCTAAAAGTGGTAAGTGTGAGATAGGAAAGTAGTTAGAATTAGTGAAAAAATCGCACTTATCTGAACACCAGAAGATTCCTCAAAGATTAAATCCCCCGCAATGTCCACACATAACACGACATGCATGTTTTAGGCTGTCACTACCAGCCCTGCTTCAGCATATGTCACTTTTAGCAAAAGTATCATTTTTCATTCAATTGCCATTTTTTATTGAGAATATGCTCTCATGTCCTGTGGCCCCTGAAGCAGGGCTGGTAGTGATAGCCCCAAACATGCACGTCGTGTATGTGTAGACATTGCGGGGGATTTAGTCTTTGAGGAATCTTCTGGTTTTCAGATAAGTGCGATTTTTTTTCGCTATTTTTGGATTCAATTTTCAGCAAAAGGATTTGGCGATTTGGTGACTGAGATTTGTTCCACTCCCAATCGCATTATCTGACAAAAACAAAAGAATAAATAATAGTATATGAATAACATATTCATTTGGATAGTACTGCTCTTTAAGTGGAATAGAGGTTTTCTTTTTTTTGGTACATGTTTTGGTGATTACCTCTAGTGGGTTTTGTTTGGTTGACCACATGGGAATGGGCAGAATGGGCATGGAGAGCACATTACTGCTAGTGCCAGAGCAGTTGCCTCGCGCTCAGCAGCAATGCAGCTCTAAACATGGGTTCACCTAACGATGGCTCTGTGGGAGTCGTTAAGTGAACCCGCCTTAGCGGAGTGCATGTTTGAGTGGCCCATACTGCTGGGAACATACTGGTTATGCCGGTAACAGCTAACGCAGAGCCTTTGCAGAGAACTTGTGTTTGGCGCATTAATTGCAAATCCTTAGTGGACTTTAGTAAAAGGGGCCCAAAGTATTTAGCTGAAGATAAAGTTACTCTTATTAAAGGATACATATCAGTTGGATATTCTCTAGCCAGCGGCTTGTTTCTTCTTGTCTCTTTAACAGGTTGCTTTTCCAAAGCCTTGCACTTTGAGGTATCTGTACTTTTTTTCTCTGCTCTGTATATTGCAGGCATGGCAGTTGAGATTTAGCCATCTTGTTGGATATGGTGCCAAGTACTACTCCTACCTCATGTCCAGGGCCGTAGCTTCTATGGTATGGAAACAGTGTTTCATGAAGAATCCATTCAACAGGTAATCGAAGAGAAAATACAGAAATTGGTGACACTCATTTTCTTGTTCCTTTATTTTAGTCAGTTAAACAGCATTTGTGAATTCTTTAGTTCTCCCAGTAAAATTTTAAAAAATAAATAAAGTTAAGAGCTGTAGCGCTGATATAATCAAGTAATCACATATGGAGTAAAAAATACATTACTATGATAAATAAAATCATATGTAACCCCATTTTTACAGAGTCCTCCCTGAAAAGGTAAGAGTCTACCTTTAGAGAATTCTGAATAGTAAAAACATCTGCAGTGTCTAGAACATGGATTCTGTGATAGGGGATGGCCATACTATAAGGCCTTAGTCTCTTCTATAAAATACATCACACATTGCAAAAAAAAATTAACAAAGTCCAGTAATCAGCAAACTAGTACACAGTGGTAAAAAGTCACAGGAAACAGTCTCTCTGTAGACTTTACATATTCCATGGAATTGTCTCATTTAAGATCAGGAAAATACCAGATTCACACAAAACTGTTTCAAGGTTCTTGAGTAAGCTGCAGGTATTCTAGAATGTCTCAGGATTTTCTTTTAGGCCTATCTCCATCTAGAGCCCTTGGATTCTCTTCTACAGAAACAGCTACAGCAAAATACCTGGTTGGTATACAGCATTCAGTCCCCATAATAAGGGGCAAATATCTTCCAGACTACTTCAGACTTCTGAGTCCCTCCTTGGAACACCTCCATCTTCCAAGGCAGTAGAAGTGAGCACCTCACTTCCTTAGTGAGAACCTGAAGTCACAGTCATTGGCTTCCTTTCATCTCCCTGGAGCCTGCAGAGCTGTAATCCCTTGCTGCCTCGTCTATGCCTTTCAACTTCAAATGCCTTGTGTACACCCTGTGATTCATGGAGTCGTCTTTATGCTGTGTCTCCACCTTTTGGGATGCGCTATGGCATCACTCAGAATATCCCACACCTTAGCAAACCTCTCCTTACTAGAAAGTTACCTCCTTTTAACATATAGACAAACATTTCTTTTAGTAGAAAAGAAGAAGTGCATTATTTATCAACCACTTATATTAACGCCATTACTCTTGTATAAACACCTAACCTCAAGTCTCACAAAAGGACTTCAACCACATATGCCCTAAGTTCCCTCCCCTTTTTATTAACTCCAAGTTTATATACCCTCAATGTTAAATGTAAACTCTTAATTTGTTGAGTTTTTTCATCCCAATTCCTTGTAAACCACTTTGATTTAAGATAGAGATAAAACGGTATATAAAACAGATAGATAAATAAATAACAAAATCTAATATGCAAACAAGAACTGTGCATACATAGCATAATAAATGAAAGCAGATAAAGACCAAAATAGCCCATCAGTCTTCCCAATTTAAATTCATCGTCCGTTCATAGATTTTTATATTCTCTGCCCAAATGTAACCCAATACTAGCTCTCCCCTTGCCTGTATCTTCTATCCAACCTCTCACTCTCTTATGATATGTGTCTGACTTTATAGAATACCATTGTAAGTGGGCGCTAATGGGTGTAAATTTAAGCCATGGTCACTTATATCAGCTCTAGAGATGGTGTAAATTACTATGCTTCTCCAGGACCAAGCAGGAAGTCAGTCCTCACTTATGGGTGACGTCGGCGCCGACGGAGCCCTCGCGGAGCAATTTTCCCCAGCTTTTGAAGAAAGCCTTTGGGAATTGCAGCGCGCATGCGCGGTCCCCTTCCCGCCTAAGGGTGCCATCTTGCTCAGTCTCCTTTTTTCCGCGGAGCCCTACAGAGGTAGTTTGTTATCGCCGCTGAAAAAGTTGATTTCTTTTATTTTGTTTCTTGTTATTTTTCTGGGTTCGTGCTTACCCTTGGAATCCTACTGCCCTACCTCCAGCAGGGAGATTGGCTATGCTCCTTGGATCTAAAGGATGCTTATACCCACATCCTTATTCATCCGGACCACCGGCAATATCTAAGATTTGTGGTGGCAGGGAATCATTATCAGTACCGCGTACTGCCCTTTGGCCTATCCTCCGCTCCCAGGGTGTTCACGAAATGCCTGGCAGTGGTGGCAGCCTTCCTGAGGCTTCAAGGCCTCTTCGTCTTCCCCTACCTGGACGACTGACTCATCCGGTCTTCCCTAGAGGTCACTCAGGCCACTCAACGCACAGTGGCTCTGCTTCAGCACTTGGGCTTCGTCATAAACTTCGAAAAGTCCACTTTGCGCCCCTCTCAGGATCTCGAATTCATAGGAGCACGGCTGGACACTCTGCAGGCTCGGGCCTTCTTACCTCTGGAACGGGCCAACAGGCTCATAGCTCTGGCCGGCAGGTTCCACAGCGCGTCACCGGCCTCTGCCAGACAATTCCTGCAACTGCTCGGTCACATGGCCTCCACGGTCCATGTCACTCCGAATGCCCGTCTGCATATGCGACCTGCTCAGTGGAGCCTTCGCACTCAATGGCATCAGGCCACAGGGAGGCTGACGGACTTAATACAGATTTCCGACCGCCTGGTCTTCTCTCTGCAATGGTGGCTTCACCTGCCCAATCTGGTACTCGGCATGACTTTTCAGTCTCCTACACCGTCCCAGGTGCTCACGACAGATGCCTCTCTCCTGGGATGGGGAGCGCATTGTAAAGGGATGTGCACTCAAGGCCTTTGGACACCTTGGGAAGCCGCCCAGCAGATAAACTTCCTGGAGCTGCGGGCGATCCGCCTAGCTCTGCGGGCCTTCTCTCACCTCATGTCTTGTCAGTCTGTGCTGGTGCAGACGGACAATCAAGTTGCCATGTTCTACGTGAACAAACAGGGGGGCATGGGCTCCCTCCTTCTATGTCGGGAGGCTCGGAGGCTGTGCTCTTGGGCAGTCGGTCACAACATCCTCCTCAAGGCTGTTTACCTGCCCGGGCAGGACAATGGCCTGGCGGACAAACTGAGCCGGATTCTGCAGCCGCATGAATGGAGGCTGAACCCCGCAGTGGTCCAGCAGATTTTCCGCCGGTGGGGCTCCCCCACCGTGGATCTCTTTGCCAGTCCCCTGAACCGGCAGCTTCCCAGGTTCTGCTCACGGCACCCGCATCCTCTCAGAGTAGCGCCGAATGCTTTCCTCATATCATGGTCCACGGGCCTACTGTATGCCTTCCCTCCCACGCCACTGGTGTCCCGGACATTGTTCAAAGTGGTCCAGGACAGGGCCTCCGTGATCCTGGTAGCGCCCCGGTGGCCGAGGCAACCGTGGTTCCCTCTACTTCTACAGCTAGCGGTGGACACCCCTCTTCCTCTGGGGTTTCAGCCCGATCTCCTGACCCAGGATCAGGGTACTCTCCTGCACCACAACCTCCGGGCCCTGCACCTGATGGCCTGGCTGCTGAAAGGGTAGTCCTAGCTCCGCTTCTGCTACCTCCGGAAGTGGAAGCCGTCGTCCTAGCGTCTCGGCATCCTTCTACCCAAAAATCTTACGCCCCTAAATGGCGTCGCTTCTTGGTCTGGTGCTCTCAGCGCTCTGAGGACCCCTTCGCCTGTTTAGTATCAGTGGTACTGCAATACTTGCTTCACCTCTCCGATCTGGGCCTCAAATCCAACTCTGTCAGAGTCCACCTCAGTGCCCTCTCCGCACATCATTCGCCGGTGGAAGGCCGGCCTCTTTCCTCGCACCCCTTGGTGGCGCGTTTTCTCAGAGGCCTCCTTCTGCTTAAGCCTCCGTTGCGCCCTCCAGCTCCTGACTGGGACCTCAACGTGGTTCTGCAAAGGCTTACCTGTCCGCCTTTTGAACCCATGGCTACCTGTCCTCTTCGTTTCCTCTCCTGGAAAACTCTCTTCTTGGTAGCCCTTACCTCCGCTAGGCGCGTCAGTGAACTACAGGCCCTAGTGTCGGAGCCCCCATACACTAGGTTCTACAAGAATAGGGTTGTCCTACGGACTCACCCTAAGTTTCTTCCAAAGGTGGTCTCCCATTTTCACATCAACCAAGAGGTGGTCCTTCCGACCTTCTTTCCCAGGCCGCATACCAGCCGAGCTGAAACTGTGCTGCACACCCTGGACTGTAGAAGAGCCTTATCCTTCTACCTTGACCGTATGCGAGAGCATAGAAAAGCTGTCCAGCTTTTCGTATTTTTTGACCCCAATCGGTTGGGGGTACCCGTCTCTAAGCGTACTTTGTCCATCTGGGTAGCTGACTGTATCGCCTGGGCTTATGGGGCAGCCGGCCTCTCCTTAGAGAGTCGAGTCACGGCTCACCGTGTCAGGGCGAAGGCTGCGTCAGTGGCTCATCTCCGCTCTGTTCCGTTAGCAGACATCTGCCGGGCCGCTACTTGGTCTTCCAGCCAGACTTTTGCGGCTCATTACTGCCTGGAGAGAGAGTCCCGCAGGGACAGTGCTTTCGGACAGGCAGTCCTCCACAATCTCTTTGAGGTCTAAGCAACTCCTACCCTCCAGCCCTGGTGTTGGGCTACCGGCCGTATTCGTATTCAGAGAAGATTCCTTCCTTCTGTACTGTTGAGCTTGAGGGAGCTCTTTTAGGCTTGAGGTCTCCGGTAGCCTTAAGCTTGGGAGTCCCATAAGTGAGGACTGACTTCCTGCTTGGTCCTGGAGAAAGAGTAGTTACTCACCTGTAACAGGTGTTCTCCAGGAGCAGCAGGAATCAGTCCTCACAACCCTCCCTCCTCCCCTTGGAGTTGCAGTCATTCTTAGTATATGGTTTTGCTAACTTTTTTTGCTGTCTTTTCGCTATGTCATCAGACTGAGCAAGATGGCACCCTTGGGCGGGAAGGGGACCGCGCATGCGCGCTGCAATTCCCAAAGGCTTTCTTCGAAAGCTGCGGAAAATTGCTCCACGAGGGCTCCGTCGGCGCCGACATCACCCATAAGTGAGGACTGATTCCTGCTGCTCCTGGAGAACACCTGTTACAGGTGAGTAACTACTCTGTATCTTATGCATGTATGCCCATATTTTATAAATTACTCACATAAGTGTGCACTCAGCCCACGTGAACACTGTCATGATGCGGGCACTAATAAAGTTGGTTTTAAGAAAAGAAATCCTGTTTTAGAAGAACTAGATGTGCAGTTACCTCCAGGCACAGCTAGAGGGAGCAGGAACAGACATACTGGTCTTAATGAACCTAAGCTCACTGATGACCTGCAGCTGAAAGGGAACCAGGAAGTCAGCAGTAACGGTTCACTTTATAAGCCAGAGCAGAATGCTTCTGGGGAGGAGTGGCATAAGCAGCAGTGGCATAAGCAGAGGAAGCAGTGGACACAGCAGGAGCTGAGGAAGGAGGAGAAAGAGGAAGAAGGAACTGGAGCTGGACTAGAAGGAGAAACAGCAGAGAAGCCTGGAGGCTATCAAGGACATAAGCCTGATTGCTGTGGAAGAAGCCAAGCTGGAAGCTGGAGGAGAAACAGACCTCACAAGGTGGGAAGCCAGAAAGCCCAAACTGGACCTGTTGTGCAAGGGGAGTTTGGTGGAAGTTGCTCCAAGGTGAGAGGCTCTGCCACGCCTAGTTCCTATACTCTGCCTGTTTGTAACCTAGAGAGAAGAAAGCTAAGAACCAGAGAGGGAGGTTCTGACAGAAGCTTATCTCTAGAGGATCATTGCCCAGTTTCACCTATTCAGAGGGAAAAGCAGTTTTATAAGCAACGGAAGTTTTTACTCAGTGAGCCAAGGTATGAGGCATGGAAGATTAACTGTAATGATTGTACTGCTAAAAGTTATGCTAAAAGAAGTATTCCTCCTAGGAGAAACAAGAGTGCAGACTGGTTCACTAAACTACCGCCAGCCTTAAGAGTCCCTGGTTATGTGAAGCCAAACTCCCAAGTAGTAGATTACCATGCTGAAATAGACAGGGACAGTGGAAGCCCTTTGAATCAGTATAGGGGAGAGGATTTGATGGAAGTGGATTCTCCCAGCACTATTCCCTCACCTTTGCCTGAGGAAATGGAATGTGATTGGTGCACTGCCTATCCTCCAAAGTGTGTATGCTCCACAGAAGAATAAATGAAGTATAATTTGATGTTTATTATACTGAATATTACTATGAAGAAAACCTGCTTTAAACTGTGAAGTAACAGTTAACTAGCCAGTGAACATTGGTACCTTTTAAAACAAAGGACTGTTTCTGTTATCTAAAATATCTCTTAGTTGAACCTTGCTTTAAACGGGGAATAAAAGCCTTTATTACCCTACACTTGGACTCTTTGTTCTTTAACAGCGCTACCTAGTGGCGTATAATCTTTGTGTCACCGGCAACCGAGTGACATAAATGGCGTAGTTTTTAGGATTTTGCATATAAGCCTAAGAGATACAGCAAAGAAATATAGAAACAAATTGCCAGTCTTCATCTTGGAAAAAAAAAAAATCAAAAACCCGGACCGGAGTCAAAGAAAACCTGGACCGGAGTGCCAGAAAGGAAAACCCGGACTGGACTTTTGAAAAGAACCGGATCGGACTGGGAAAACAAAACGTGGACCGGACAGCAGCAAAAATTCCGGAACGGAAGGCGAGTTCCTGGAAGGTGCTACGACGCGGAGCCGCACCACCGTTGCTGAGAGCCTGAGTCTACACTTCTACCAGGTAATGGGTAGAAGGGCCTAACTTGTGGGGATACAAGTGTCTGTCAGTTTGGAAAAAAAAAAAAAAAACACAAGGAAGTGTAGGGCTGAGTGTTGTACAGCCGCACTTGGTTTTTGTTTGTTTCTTTTCAGGGATCATCGCGATGGAGCAACGCGACCTATTTGACTGGATGGCCTCACAATTCAGTAAGCAGGCTGAACTGGCTACGCAGACACAGCAGCGTGCTATCCTGGTGATGCAGGAGCAGCAAAAGCCAGTCCTGCAGATGCTGGAGACCTGGATGAGCCATCAACAGAAGACACAGGAAGCAGCCGCTGGACTCATAAAGCAGAGCTCAGGACTGAGCCATGGTCTGGTAGGACTGGGATCCTGTGACTCTCTGACTTTTGGGAAGTTGGGGGAAAAGGACGATCCAGATGAATTTCTGGAGGCATTTGAAAGAATTGCCCTTTCAGTGGGTTGGCCAGAGGACCAATGGTCCATCCGACTGGCAGTGTCCCTTACGGGAGAGGCACTGTCAGCCTACAGGGCAATGCCTGCTGCGTTAGCTGCAGACTATAGCGAAGTGACAAAAGCCATCAGGGAACGCCTGGGCTTGACCCCACTTACCTATAACCGCAGGCTACGTGCAGCACGACTTGAAGTAGGTGAAACGCCTAAGTCATTGGGTCACCGACTGAGGCGCTTGGCTGAAAAGTGGCTAAGGCCCAGTGAAAGATCCGTAGATTCATTGATCGATATGATTGTTCTTGAGCAATTCATGACTGCAGTGCCTGGTAAAATCAAAGATCTTCCTTATTCTACAGAATTGTCGCTCAACTATGGAGGCGATTGCCTTGACCGAGAGGTATTTGGAGGCCGAATTAATTACTCAGCCTATGGAGGGGGTAGCTAAGACAGCCATAGCGACATTCAACCCAGTCTCAGGAAGTCTCTACCAGGCTAAAACATCTAATGTAAAGGGTGATAAAAAGGCAGAGAAAAGTCTTGTTAAGAGATGTTTTAACTGTGGAAAGTTAGGACATGTCATGAATGAATGTAGGGTACGTACTGCTCTCATGGGGGAGCATAATCATTTATTGTCAGAAGGTTTTGTACTGAATGTCACGGTGCAAGGGGTAGCTGCAAAAGCCTTGCTGGACTCTGGTGCGAACCAGACAATGATTTCGCGCAAGCTCTGGTCTACCATTCAAGAGCAAGCTGCGTCTGCCCCAGACCGTCCAGAAGGCCATGTAAGGATTAAGTGTGTACATGGTGCTGCTACCTTGTATCCCATGTACAAATTGCTGGTCAAAGGTCTGGGAATAGAAAAAATTATGCTCATAGCAGTAGTCCCTAGATTGCCCAAAGAGCTGGTTCTTGGTAGAGACTGGCCACAATTCGAGAAGGGCCTAGAAAAAGGTTTAAACCCCAGAGAGGCTTTTGTCTCCACTCGTGGCCAGACGAGTGCTGTAGAAAAACCCTCATGTTCTAGGGAAGAAAGTGTAATTGATCTCCCATCCCTTGATGACTTAGTCAACATTCCTCCGGATAGGGATAGAAAGACTAGGGCTCAAAAGCGAAAAGAGAGAAAGGGACGCTCTCAAGGCCGAGCGGGTTTGGAAGCGGGTGAAGAACTACCATGGATCCCAGCGGAACTGGTAGAGAAGTTCCTTTCATTCGCCGCTGAGCAAAGAGAGGACCCTGTGCTAGCACGCGCATTTGAATATGCTTCAACAAAAAGAAATGAGTTTCCTCGCTTCATAAAGGAAGAAGGACTCCTGTACCGAGAAAGTATCGACCCACGGACTAGGAATGTCCGAAAACAGTTGGTAGTCCCAAATACCTTTAGGGCAGCAGTACTAAGGATAGGCCATGATCACCCGACAAGCGGTCACAAAGGGGTACAGGGGATCCTTGACCAGATACTGGCCAGATTTTATTGGCCAGGAATTTTTAGGGAGGTCGCACGTTTTTGTGAGTCCTGCGCCTCCTGTCAAAGGGTGACCTCCATAAAACCCGCTGGAGTGCCATTATTACCAATGCCAGTGATAACGGAGCCTATTAAAAGGATAGCCATGGACATAGTTGGCCCCCTTTTAAGGACTCCCAGGGGTTTCCAATATATATTGGTTATTGTTGACCAGGCAACCCGGTTCCCTTGGGCCATACCCTTGAGGAATATATCAGCAAGGTCTATTGCCGGGGAACTTATAAAACTGTTTTGTGAGGTGGGCTTCCCTCAAGAAGTTTTGACGGACCGTGGTACAAACTTTTTGTCCAAATACCTAGCCCAAGTGTGGGATGCTTTTGGCATCAGGCATCTCAAAACCTCCGCATATCACCCCCAATGCAATGGTTTGGTAGAGAGGACAAACCAGACCATCAAGCAAATGTTACGACGAGCGCTGGATGGTGAGATGGAAGAGTGGGACACAATGCTGCCGTTTATATTGTATGCCTGCAGAGAAAGGACACAGGCTTCATTAGGCACGTCGCCTTATGAGCTAATGTATGGGAGATCACCCAGGGGGGTGCTCGATATTCTGAAAGAGCAATGGGTGGAACCCGAAGAAAAGGAAATAGGGATACCACAATTCTTAAAGAGATTAAGAACACGATTAAGAAAAACTTCACGATTTGCTGAGGGGCAACTGAAGTGCAGTCAGAAAAGACAAAAACAATATTATGATAGGAATACCAAGCCTAGACACCTAGCTGTAGGCGAGAAAGTAATCGTCTTGGTATCAGGCACCACGCCAAAATTTGAAGCCAGATGGAAAGGACCTTATGTAGTGGCTCAACCACGAGGTACAGCATCCTATTTAATAAGGGATGAAAAGGGACATGAACAGGTCTATCATATCAATCTCCTTAGACGATGGCATGAGAGACACGCCTTATTTACATCAACACAACAGAGCTCTAAGATTACGTGCTGTAATGAGGGTCATTCAGCCCGTAATATTTTAAGAGGGGGGATGTGTCATGATGCGGGCACTAATAAAGTTGGTTTTAAGAAAAGAAATCCTGTTTTAGAAGAACTAGATGTGCAGTTACCTCCAGGCACAGCTAGAGGGAGCAGGAACAGACATACTGATCTTAATGAACCTAAGCTCACTGATGACCTGCAGCTGAAAGGGAACCAGGAAGTCAGCAGTAACGGTTCACTTTATAAGCCAGAGCAGAATGCTTCTGGGGAGGAGTGGCATAAGCAGCAGTGGCATAAGCAGAGGAAGCAGTGGACACAGCAGGAGCTGAGGAAGGAGGAGAAAGAGGAAGAAGGAACTGGAGCTGGACTAGAAGGAGAAACAGCAGAGAAGCCTGGAGGCTATCAAGGACATAAGCCTGATTGCTGTGGAAGAAGCCAAGCTGGAAGCTGGAGGAGAAACAGACCTCACAAGGTGGGAAGCCAGAAAGCCCAAACTGGACCTGTTGTGCAAGGGGAGTTTGGTGGAAGTTGCTCCAAGGTGAGAGGCTCTGCCACGCCTAGTTCCTATACTCTGCCTGTTTGTAACCTAGAGAGAAGAAAGCTAAGAACCAGAGAGGGAGGTTCTGACAGAAGCTTATCTCTAGAGGATCATTGCCCAGTTTCACCTATTCAGAGGGAAAAGCAGTTTTATAAGCAACGGAAGTTTTTACTCAGTGAGCCAAGGTATGAGGCATGGAAGATTAACTGTAATGATTGTACTGCTAAAAGTTATGCTAAAAGAAGTATTCCTCCTAGGAGAAACAAGAGTGCAGACTGGTTCACTAAACTACCGCCAGCCTTAAGAGTCCCTGGTTATGTGAAGCCAAACTCCCAAGTAGTAGATTACCATGCTGAAATAGACAGGGACAGTGGAAGCCCTTTGAATCAGTATAGGGGAGAGGATTTGATGGAAGTGGATTCTCCCAGCACTATTCCCTCACCTATGCCTGAGGAAATGGAATGTGATTGGTGCACTGCCTATCCTCCAAAGTGTGTATGCTCCACAGAAGAATAAATGAAGTATAATTTGATGTTTATTATACTGAATATTACTATGAAGAAAACCTGCTTTAAACTGTGAAGTAACAGTTAACTAGCCAGTGAACATTGGTACCTTTTAAAACAAAGGACTGTTTCTGTTATCTAAAATATCTCTTAGTTGAACCTTGCTTTAAACGGGGAAGAAAAGCCTTTATTACCCTACACTTGGACTCTTTGTTCTTTAACAGCGCTACCTAGTGGCGTATAATCTTTGTGTCACCGGCAACCGAGTGACAACACCCACTGTGAAAGTTTATGCAATGAGCTCCATATGCATACTTATAAAATTGCAAATGCATGATTTATGCATGTAAATATTCATGTAGGTGCTTCAATGACTGAAATACAGCAATGTACATCTGTAAATTTACGTGGCTTCTTATAGAATTACCCTCAATGTCTTAAATTTAAACAAGCCTCAATTGAAAGCCAGTGTATATGCTGTGGTAATGACATGATGTGATCAAATCTTTTTCTTCCTTTAAGTAACTTGTAGGACTTCATTCTATAGTAACTGCAATCTCTTCAAGTTAGACAGCAATTGCAATAATCTATTCTAGAAAGAATCTGAGAATGCAAGTGTTGCACCAAATCCTCCTGCTACAAAATGGGCATAACTTGCAAACTAATCAAAGTTGATAGAAGCATGACCTAATCACAGGAGAAATTTATGGAGTCATGGACAAGTCCACATCAGTCTTTATCCATCCATTTAATAACTGATCATTTATAACAGCTGGACATCTTGCTATACAGCAGGCATGTCCAACAGGTAGATCACGATCAACCTGTAGATCACGGAGGGGTCAGAGGTAGATCACCAGCCCCACTTGGCTCCATCTCTCCAGCAGCTTGCCCCGTCGCTAGGAGAGAGCTCATGCCGGCAGATCGTCTGCCGAGGGCTTGCCGCCGTTGCTAATCCTTTGCCTGTCTTTTTTCCCTGTCTGTGGGAATCTTGCCTGCGGGTGTATTAGGGGCGCTTGTTGTTTTCATGCCAATAGTTTGTGGGTACCTGGTTTCCTGCCTCTCAGAATCACCCATGCCTGCCTCCGCCCTAGCACCCCTTAGAAGTGTGTTAAATACCGGGCGATATCCATTCGCCCGGGCTTTACCTGAATACACTTAACCGTATTCGTTGTGTCGTGTGCTGGTCATTGGTCGCTTTATAGTTCGCTTTCATTAAACGTTTTCGGGCAGACACAACAAAGTGTCAAGAATTTGGTGATTTTGGCGGGCTTTTCCAATTTTGTTCTAACTTGCCTATGCCTTGCCTTCAAATTGGTTCAAACCACTATGACTTTTGCTTGCCTCTGCAATTTTATTTTGCCTAGCCTTTGCGTTGATTCTACACTGCAATTTTATTTCGCCTTGCCTTTGCATTGATTCTACACTGTGTGCAGAATTTATTAAATCGCATGTGGTGGTATTTGAACTTGTTTGGCGGTATTTGATTTTATCTGGTTTTCTGGACAGGTGTTTGAGTTTTTTTATGATTGTTGGGTGGTATTTGATTATTGGTGCCAGTATGATGAATTTTATTTTTACTTTTAGAACTGCATGTGTGGTTTTGGCATCTCCAGTCCTTGTATTGCACATCATCCAGAGGTCTTCAGTTCCTGTTGATCTTTAATACTTTGGGACAGTGACAGTTTTGGACCAGGTTCAGCCAGCGTTTATACTCTTAGCAGATTTGGCCCTCTTACATCCAGCCACCCCAGTATAACGAAGATGAGTGTTCCAAAGAAGAGCAAAACCTACCACTTTAATGATGAATGGGAAATGGACTACTTCATCATGGTGAAAGAAAAGTGTTGTTGTCTAATTTGTAATGCCCCAGTATCCTTGCCCAAAAAGGGTAATCTGGAACGTCATTATAAGGCTCTGCATAGCAATAAGTTTGATGCTGATTTTGCACCCAAAAGTGAAATTCGTAAACTGAAGCTCAAAGAACTTAAATCAAAATTGGCTACTCAGCAACAGTTGATGGCGAAGCCAAGGTCACATTCGGTCAATGCAATCATAGCATCCTTCAAGGTCAGCAACCTGATCGCAAAGAAATGCAAACCTTTCACTGAAGGGGAATTTGTAAAAGATTGTTTTCTTGAAGCAGCTCACAATCCTTTTGAAGGATTTAAAAATAAGAAAGAGATCATAGCTGCTATTCAAGATGTACAATTGTCAAGAAACACCATCATGCAGCGAATAGAAAAGATGTGTGGAGACACAACTGAACAATTGTTGGAGGATGTTTCAAATTGTGTTGCTTTCTCGCTCCAACTGGATGAATCTACAGACATAAGAGACAGCCCAGTTACTACTCTTTATCCGGATGTTTTTTGAAGACTTCAGTGTTAAAGAAGAACTACTTGGAATGATTTCTTTAAAAGGGAGAACTACCGGTCAGGAAATATTCAGTTCTTTCCATTCTTTTGTGACAAAGTGTAATTTTCCATTGCATAGACTTGTTTCCATCACTACTGATGGAGCAAAAGCAATGACAGGTGAGGTTAACGGTTTCATAGCCCTCTGTAGACAGCATGATGACTTCCCAGATTTCCTTTCTTACCACTGCATCATTCACCAGCAAGTTTTGGTAAGCAAGAGACTCAATACAAAGACTGTCATGGACATCACTTTCAAAATTGTAAATTCAGTTCATGGAAGATCACTTCAAAGACGGCTTTTCAATCTTACTCTTGATGAAGGGGCAGCGGAAATCATTTTGCACACAGATGTAAGGTGGCTAAGTAGGCAGAGGTTTCTGCAAAGATTTTGTGATTTGCTGAATGAAATAAGACGTTTTTTGAAGGAGAGGGTCGATGACCAAGCAGAGTTGGAAGATGAGGAGTGGTTATGTGATCTGGCATTTCTCACTGACTTTACAGGCAAACTAAGTGATATGAACCTCGCACTACAAGGTAAAAACAAATGCATTGGCGAGATGATGAGTACAGTTTCATCCTACAAGAGCAAATTTGAGCTAATGATGACTGATCTTGCAAACAACACTTTTGATCATTTTCCTAATACGCAGGACCATCTGGGACAATATCCAAATTTTGTTTTTCAGAACGAGAAGTATGTGACAGAAATCTGTTCTGTTATCCAGGAATTTGAAAATAGATTCTGTGACTTCCAAAAAATTGGAACAGTTTTGGAGTACTTGTCATACCCATTCAAAGTAGATGTGGACATTAAAGAAACTGCAGCTGCTATCAGTAAAAATTACTCATTGAACAAGCCATCTCTTGAAAATGAAATATTAACCCTTAAAAATGACATTTTTCTCAAGACCCTTGCTGAGCAAGAATCGTTTTGGAAGCTAGTGCCTAGAGACAAATTTCCCAACTTGAGAAATGCAGTGAAGCTGTACACTCCTGTTTCGGTTCAACTTATTTGTGTGAATCTGCATTTTCCCATCTGAAAATGACAGAGTACACAATGTTCCAACATGACAGATGAACATCTCCAGGATTCCCTGAGACTGGCCCTCGCAATATTCACCCAACTTCAAATAGCTGATGGATGAAATGCAGGCTCAGACTAACTAATGAGCAAGATCAAAATATTTAAGATTATGCAAAATTAGCCTTGATCAATACTCAACCTAAATTTAACACAAATTACTCAATAAAAGTTAAAGTTATTGAGACAGTTAAAGAAAGTTATTACTCAATAAAACCTTAAGAAAAAATGTACTTTCCATTTCCCCTCACAGTTCTTACTGGATCTTTGTCTCTCTGTTTTGTTTTTGCTTAATTTGCTTAACAGCTGATCACATCCAAGTAAATGGCAGAAGGTTCATTAAAAATGGGGGGGGGGGGGGGATCCTCCAACTTTATTGAGTTAAAATTTAATTTGAAACTTAATTTTCATGGTGGTAGATCACCGGCAATTTTGGACGGAAAAAGTAGATCACGACCTTTTTGAAGTTGGACATGCCTGCTATACAGGAACCATTTCAAGCAATACTTGTTTGTTTTTTGTTTGTTTGGGGATTTCTTACCTAAGAACATAAGATATGCCATACTGGGTCAGACCAAGGTCCATCAAGCCCAGTATCCTGTTTCCAACAGTGGCCAATCTAGGTCACAAGTGCCTAGCAGTTTCCCTAAAAGCCTTCAGTTCCACAATGGTTGTATTGGGACAAGCAGTGGATTTCCCGAGTCTCATTTAATAATGGTTTATGAACCTTTCCTCCAGGAACTTGTCCAAACCTTTTTTAAACCCAGCTACACTAATAGCTTTTACTACATCTTCCGGTAATGAATTCCAGAGTTTGATTGCATGTTGAGTGAAAAATATTTTCTCTTATTAGTCTTACATGGGTTACAATGTAGCTTCATTGCATGTCCCCTAGTCTTTCTAGATTTTGATGGCATAAACAATTAATCTACGTTTACTCGTTCCACTCCATTCATAAGTTTGTAGACCTCAATCATATCTCTCCTCAGCCTTCTCTTTTCCAGGAAGAGCCCCAACCTTTTTAGCCTCTCCTCATAGGGATATCCTTCCATCCCCTTTACCATTTTGGTGGCTCTTTGTACCTTTTCTAATTCCGCTATATCCTTTTTAAGATATGGCGACCAGCCACACCTCACCACATACAGAGGCACTATGATATCCTTTGTTTAATTCTCCATTCCTTTCCTTATGATTCCTAGCATTCTTTTTGCTTTCTTAGCCGCCACTGCACACGGGCAGAGGGTTTCAACGTGTTATCCACAATGACACCTAAATCTTTTACTGGGTGATGGTTCCTAATGTGGAACCTTGCATTGTGTAATCATAGTTTGGGCTGTTCTTTCCTAGGTGCATAACTTTGCGCTTGTCCACATTAAATTTCATCTGCCATTTGAACGTCCAGTCTTCCAGTTTATCAAGGTCCTCTTGCAATTTTTCAGAATCCTATTGGGTTTTAACAACTTTAAATAATTTTGTGCCATCTGCAAATTTGATTATCTCATTTGTTATTCACATTTCCAGGTCATTTACGAATATGTTAAAAAGCAGCGGAACCAACACAGATCCCTGGGGTACTCTACCATTCACCTTTCTCCATTGGGAAAATTGGCCATTTAGCCCTACCCTCTGCTTTCTGTCTTTTAGACAGTTCCTGATCTACAATAGTACACTGTCTCTTGTCCCATGACTTTTTAATTTCGCCAGGAGTCTCTCATGAAGGACCTTGTCAAAGGCTTTCTGAAAATCCAGATACACTACATCGACTGACCCACCTTTGTCTACCTGTTTATTTACACCTTCAAAAAAATATAACAGATTAGTAAGACAAGACCTTCCCTGGCTAAAGCCATGTTGGCTGTCTCCCATTAAACCATGATAATCTAGATGTTCAGAAATTTTGTTCTTAATAATGGTTTCTAACATTTTTTTCCAGTACTGATGTCAGGCTCACCAGTCTGTAGTCTCCTGGATCACCCCTGGAACCCTTTTTAAAAATTGACGTTACTCTGGCCATCCTCCAATCTTCAGGTGTTACTGATGATGTTAATGATAGTTCACAGATTACTAATAGCAGGTCTGCAATCTCATATTTCAGTTCTTTCACCACCCTTGGATACCATCCAGTCCAGGTGATTTGCTACTCTTCAGTTTATCAAATAGTTGTAATACATCTTCCCGGTTTATTGATATTTCTTTCAATTCTTCTGCTGCATCAGCTTTAAATACCATTTCAGTCATGGGTAACTTCCCTACATCTTCTTCAGTAAAGACCGAAGTAAAGAATTCATTCAGTCTCTCCCCTATGGTCTTGTCCCCTCTTCGTGCCCCTTTTACTCCTCTATCATCCAGTGGTCCAACTGACTCACAGATTTTTTTACTACAAATGTACTTGAAAAGTTTTTATTATGCATTTTTGCTTCCACAGCAAGCTTTTTTTCAAATTCTCTCTTTACCTGCCTTATCAATGCCTTGCCTTTAACTTGCCAATGCTTATGTTGTTTCCCATTTTCATCATTTGGTTCTTTTTTCCATTTCCCGAAAGATGCTTTTTTGGCTACAACAGCCTCTCTGACCTCACCTTTAAACCATGCTGGCAGTTTTTTGGACTTCCTTCCACTTTTCTAGAAATCCATATGGCCCTTGTCTTCTCTGAGCTCAGGTTTAAATGCCTCTCTTATAGCTAGACCACAATCATTGCTGAATAGTTGCTACCTTTGCTCCAAGAAAGTATTGGTTGAGAGCCATATACAAAATCAACAGAATATCATCCGTGAACAATAATATTTCAACTTAATATTTTTCAATTCCAGCAGCAAAAGGAGAAGATATAAATTAAAAAGGGTAGGGGTAAAAGAGACCTCTGCATTAACTCATAGAATATTGTCCTCCTAATACACACATTGCTGCTATCCAGATAAATCATTGATTTAATGGGCATGTCTTGAATCCAAAATTCTGAAGAATCGCTAAAGAAGCTGGCTAAGTTTGATAGTGTCAAAGGCTAGTTTTAAATTTAGCTGTAACCACAGGGCATCATGCCCCTGGTCTGCACTTTGATATCCTCTATCTTTACCACCATCGTTTCTGTTCTGTGATCATGGAAAAATACTTAATATGCCAGATGATATGTCTGGATGCTTTCTATAATTGTATTAGAACCACCTTTTTCAGAGGTTTTGCCAAAATGACAAGTTAGATATAGGGCAATAGAAGGAGGAGATTTTTTTTCTCTTTACTTTGTTCAGAATAGAACTAATGACAGTTGTCTTTAGGTTTCAGGGAACTATGCCCTCCTCCAGTCACTTTGCTAATTGTTTTATCACCCTAGCTGGGATACGATACCAGTGACTCGACTGTAGAGCCGATATGAGCTTATATACCTCCAATGACATAACTGGGCAAAAGGAGGACATAATTACATAGATACATAGGCCATGTGGTCTTTTTCTGCTGTCGTGTTTCTATCTAGTCTGCCTTTTCTTTAGAGATCCTCTGTGTTTGTCCCATGCTTTTTTGAATTCAGATACTGTCCTCATCTCTACCACCTCCACCGGGAGACTATTTCACACATCTACGACTCTTTCTGTAAAGAAATATTTCCGCATATTGCTCCTGAGTCTATCCCCTTTCACCCTCATCCTATGTCCCCTCGTAGCAGAGCTTGCTTTCAATTGAAAGAGGCTCTCCTCCTGTGCATTTATGCCACGGAGATATTTAAATGTCTCTATTATATCTCCTCTATGCACCTTTCCTCTAAAGTATATATATTAAGATTCTTAAGTCTGTCCTCATATTCTTTATAACAAAGACCACTAACCATTTTAGTAGCCACCCTCTGCACCGACTCCAACCTGTTTATATTCTTTTGAAGATGTGGTCTCCAGAATTGCACACAATACTCCAAATGAGGGTCACACTATCACCACCTCTTTTCTGCTGGCCATTCCACTCCATATGCACCCTAGCATCCTTCTAGCTTTTGCCATAACCTTTTCTACCTGTTTAGCTACTTTAAGATCGTCAGACACAGTCACGCCCAGATCCCGCTCTTCTTTTTTGGACAGAAGTACTTCATCCCTTACACATACATGCCTCACTTTCCCTACTTCCTTTTGGAGATTTACTACCATATTCATACTCCTTCTCAGCATCTCCAGTCATCAAGCAAATCCTTTTTATCTGTGCTCTTTTCTTCTCCTGCCAACTCCAGACTCTGCTTGTTCCAATTTGCTGCACCATATGCCTGGAATAGACTCCCAAGTTGGTACATCAGATTCTATCTCTGGTCCAAATCAAATTCAGGCTAAAAAATCATGTCTTTGAGACTCCTGTCCACACCCATATGCCTTTTAATCATTTCCCTTAAGAATTGCCTTAGCCCCCTGTTTGTTGTGTTTGTCTGAGTTGAACAGATTGTAAACTCTGTAGGGCATGGACTGTCTATTATGTGTATGTGTACAGTGCTGCATATGCCTTGTAGCTCTATAGAAATGATAAGTAGTAGTAGTAGAGTGCCTATGTACAGAGGTATTGTCACCTCCTTTTTTTTCTGCTGGTTATGCTCTTTCCATGGATCCCAGCATTCCACTAGGTCCGATGAATGCCTTGTCACACTTTCCCTGAGGGGTCTCTCCTTGTCAGTGCACTCAGCTCATCACCTTCCATCAGGTTCAGCACCCCAAAAAATATTACTTCCTTATCATCCTGGTAGAGCAGTTCAGATAAGCAGGTTATGTTCCCCTGCCAGCAGATTATGGAGACAGAGAAAACAGAACTTTCCAGTAACATTGTCACTAGTATAACGTGAGGTGCAGCTGGAGATACTAATCAGTATTTCTCTCTTTCCAGTAGATGGTGGTTGCTGGGCTGGTACAGTAGGATCATAGTGGTGGACTCCTGGGGCCACAGTCTGTGCCCTGTTCTCCCTTGTCGAGCCAGATATGTGGACTTCCAGGATGTTGGCCTACAGGTCATTTTTTGCAGTGGTGTGGCTCCATACCAGCTCTCAGAGCATAGCTTTGGCTGTCCTGTTGGTTGAATGGGTGGTTTGTAGGAGCATGTCTCCCAAAGGGCCTTAAGGCTTTTGGTTGAGGTTGCACCTCCAGGTGAGGTCCACCTTTCCCCCTTTGTCTCTTCCCTTCTTCTGCCTTGCAAGTACCTGTGCAGCTGGTTGGATTAAAGCTGGTTAAAAAAAAAAATAAACGTGTATACCAGTCTACCGGAGGTCTTCATAGCTGCTGCTGCTTCCACGGGGAGCAAAGTCTGGTGAGATTCTGGAGTGAGGGGAAGGAACTTCAGGCTGCAGCGTAGTGCTGGACATGCATGCTTCATTAGCAGCCTGCATAGTCATGTCAAATCATGGCTGATTGTGTGACCTTCAGGGACAAGTGTGCTGCAGGCACTGCAGGGCTAGATGAGTGTAGCATGTATCGTGGATCGGGGGAGTCTGCATCGGCCCAGGAGTCCAGAGAATATGCTTCTATGGCATGGTTTGTGGAGTCCCCACTGAAGCACATGGCATTGGCAAGCACAGCAGGCAGTACTGAGGCAAGAAAAGCCACCATTTTGCCTGATGGGCCTGAGAGGAGCTTTTTGGCACCCACTGGGAGGGGGGGCAGCGCTTGGACCACCACTATGGGAGAGCCCATGGGAAGCAGTACAATAGCAGGGGCTGCAGGGGATAGTTCCTTTCATGCCATTGCCTGAGATTTTGTGGGCACCGCAGAAGACTCTGGCCACCTTATCAAAACCTGGTCTTTCATTAGCCCTGGTCTCTGGTGCAGGAGAGATGGGGGGCTTGTCTGCCTTTGGGCTTTTCGCTCTGCTAGGGTCCCAGGGGGAGACCTTGTGGCTCGTTATCCCAGCAGTTGAAGAGGGGAGTATAACACTTCATTGGACTTGTCTGAGGCATATTTTCATCTTCCCATTAGGGAAGAGCATCACTGGATCCTAAACTTTGCAGTGCTGGGGAGGCACTTTCAGTTCCAGGGGATGCCCTTTCACCTCACCATAGCTCCCAAAACTTTTTCCAAGCTAATGGTGGCAGCAGCATCTCTGTACCGGCAGGGTATCTGTGTCTACCCTTACCTCAACAACTGGCTCATTCAGACAGAGCTGAACAGTCACCAAGATTCGTTGGAGACCTGGGTGGTGGAAGTCCTGAAGAGTTTAGGCTGGGATGTGAATTATGCCAAAAGCAACCTGGTGCCTTCCCAGTCCCTGGAGTATCTGGGGCCCCGCTTTGACACTAGAATAGGGAAGATGCTCCTGACCAAGTACAGGTTCATAAAGATCCTCTCCCGAATAGGTCATTTTCATGGACAGAAAGCTCCCAGTGTTTGATTACCTTCACCAGTTAGGGTCCATGGCAGCCACACTGGAGTTGGTGCCCTAGGCCAGGACCCACATGCAGCCACTCCAGTGCATCCTTCTGTTCTGCTGGTGTCCTAGGATTTCAAGCATAGTCTCCCTCTCCTCCCAGCTTAGGCAAAGAGTTTTTGGCAATGGATCCTGTCCACAAATATGCTGCAGGGGATGGAGCTGGAGACCTTGCAGCGGGTTGTGTTCATGTCAGATTCTAGTCTTGCAGGCTGGGGAACCCATTGTCAGGGTCAGACAGCCCAGGGCCATAGTTCTTGGTGGGAAGCACTGTGGTCTGTCAACCATTTGAAGGTCAGAACCATATGTCTGGCATTGCTTCACTTCTGTCCTCTTCTGTAGGAAGCAGTTGTGAGGGGGCTCTCAGATAATATGATGGCTATAGCATATATCAGCAAGTACAGGGATACCAGGAGCTCCATGATAGCAGCCACAATGTGGCTGTTTAGCTGGGTAGAGCACAACCTCTGCATGCAGCACGTTGCAGGCATCAAAAGCATCAAAACAGATTTTCTCAGTCCTCTTTGATTCCACTCTGATGTTTTCTCAGCATATTAGCCAGATCATCAAAACATTTAACTTGCTATGACATTTCCATGCCATTTGTCCTTTTCTGGCACCATCTGCCCAAATCACTGTGATTCTAAGTGTATTAATCTAGAGATTAGACTAATGCAACGCTGTTTACCCTGGTCTGCCTAGTTTTGAACTTTTAAGTATCTTCAAACCATTCAAAACACTGCCTTCGTATTTTGGCTCACGCAAATTGTTTTAACCACGTGACTCCCCTACTTATTCAATATCATTGGCTGCCGATTAGGACACAAATTCAATACAAAATTTTGATCCTTACATTTGAGGCTATACATTAGCAGGCCCCTGACTATTTGTCTAACCTTATCATTCCGTATTGCCCTGCCTGTTGTTTGCATTCATTTCACGTCAATTGGTTGTCTCTTCCCTCACCCAGTCAAGTACACTGCGAGACCACGAGACAACATGCCCTTTTCTACTCAGCCCCCGTGCTATGGAACAGTCTGCCAAATTCTCTGTGGCTGCAACCAACCCTTTTCTCATTTAAATCTGAGCTGAAAACATGCTTCTTTCATCAAGCATTCAAACTGCCTGCCTAATGCTTCAAAGGTACCCCATGCTTGAAATGATGGCTGCTGTATGTCTGCGTTTTGATTGAATTCTCTGTTTGTGCCTACTGCGTGGTTGCTTGCTTGCTTCTTTTTTCTTCTGTCCTTTCTTGTTACACGTTATTATAGAGTTCCTTTCTCGATTTCCTATCTTATTTTTGTATTATTTGACCCCAGAAAACTATAGTATACTGAACTCATCCAGTTTGGGGAGCCTTTCCTACTCCGCCAGTGGAGGGGTTTCCTGCATCAGGCGCTAGTTTTCATGCACAAGCTGAACCCCTCTGGTGTACGGCTTGGCCCTTGAGAGAAGATTCTTGTGTAGGAAGGGATATTCCCTAGCAGTAATCTTTACACTTTTGGAATCTCAGCATCGCTGTACATCTCTGGCATATGTCCGCATGTGGTATCTCTTTGAGACGTGGTGTGGCAATAGGGGAATTCTCCATAGTGTGCAAGCATTCCAATAATCTTAGCCTTTCTTCTGAAAGACCTCAAAAGATTTGGCCCTCAGTTCCATGCAAGTTCAAATTGCAGCATTGTCCTATTTCAGGGGGTGCTTTCAGGGTGCCTCACTGGCTTCACATCTGAATGCGTCTTGTTTTCTTAAGAGGGTTAAACATTTGCATTTTTCCTTACAACCACTGGATCTTGCCATGGAGTTGCCCTTTTAGCCTCTAAAAAGGGCTACTTTGAAGAATGTGTCCTTAAAGACAGTCTTACTTGTACATAGCAATTTGTTCAGCTCGGTGTATCTCTAGGCTGCAAAGCCTGTTTGCAGAGACCACAATTTGTCCCTCTTGTTGGAGGGGGTGGCATTTCATCCAGTTCCCTCTTTCTTGCCTGAGATGGTGTTGACATTTCAAGTGAACCAGGTGGTTTCACTTCCAGCCTTCTTAAAGGAGGATTGTCAAGGGAGAGACAAGGACTTCCATCTCTTGGAAGTACGTCAGGTTCTTCTGCATTACCTGAATGTGACTAATTTGTTTTGTAAGTCAGACAGGCTTTTTTTACACCATAGATCATGTCACCTGTCCCACACAAACACTGCTTGAATACCTTCTACCCCTCTCAGAGTCTGGACTCAAGTCCAGTTCTGTAAGGGTACATCTCTGTGCAATTGGAGATTATCACCATGGTGCAGAAGGTAAACCCATCTCTGTACAGCCCTTAGTTCTTCACTTTATGTGAGGTTTATTTCTTCTGAAACCTCTGTATAAGCCATCCGCAGTGTCTTTGGACCTTAATGTGGTTCTCACAGAGCTGATGAAAGCTCTTTTCGAACCGCTCAATACATGTCCTCTGAAATTCTTGATCTAGAAGGTATTGTTTCTGGTAGCAGTCACTTCATCACATAGAGTGAGTGAGCTTCAGACTCTAGTATTTCATCCACTTTACATTGTCTTATCCTAACAGAGTGGTGCTTCATACTCATCCCAGGTTCCTTCCAAAAGTGGTATCAGACTTCCATCTTAACCAATCAATCATCCTTCCAACATTTTTCCCCAAACCCCATCCTCACAAAGAGGAAGCTGTGCTGCACGTGTTGGACTATAAGCAAGCCTTAGCTTTCTACTTGTAGCGGACAAAAGCCCATAAAAGGTCCATCTAGCTCTTTATTTCTTTAGACCCCAACAAACTAAGGGTTGCCATCTCCAAACGCACCTTATCAATTTGGCTTGCAGACTGCATCTCTTTCATTAATGCCCAGGCAGGCCGAGACTTGGGGGTCATGTCATAGTTCATAATGTCAGAGCCATGACTGCGTTGGTGGCCCACTTGTGTTTGATCCCCATGGAAGAGATTCGCAAAGCTGCAACGTAGACGTCAGTCAACACAATCATATCTCACCATTGTCTGAATGTGAATTCCTGACTCGACAGCAGTTTTGGCCAGTGAGTACTTCGAAATCTGTTCAGTGAGTTGAATCCATCTCCATCCCCTCTAGACCCATTTCTTTTTGCTCAGGCTACCTTAAAAAAAATTAATATAATATGCTCAAATGGCCTGTTGCCACCAAAAACAATTGTTCTGTTGTCCCAGTTGGGGAGTTTATTCCCTTTTTTGTTAAAGGTAACCTGTAGCAAGGGAGTCCAATAGGTGAGAACTTTTTTCCTACTTTTCCATGGAGAAAAGGTAGTTACTTACCTGTAGTAGGTGTTCTCCATGGACAGCAGTAAAAGTCCTCACAGCCCTCCCACCTTCTCTAGAAGTTGAATTCTCCTCAGCTCTTTGATTGTATTAAGGTTATAATGGCATCACCGCTGTGGCAGATGGGAAGACGTGTTCATGTGCGGTGGGCATCCAAAAGCTTGTAGAAGGAACTGGGATGATGTCACCCATATGTAAAGATTTTTGTGCTCTCCACCTTGAACACTTGCCACAGGTGAGTGATCATATATTCCCCTAAATATGTTCAGTGATATGTAATGGTAGTATTGATATCTAGTTTTGTTATCTTTAATTGGTATCTATGCTGGCTTGATATGGCTGGTTTTGTAGATTATGATTGTTAGGACAGCTGTAAGTGATCAACGTGTTTTTATATTGTATATTGTTGCGAATGTCTTTGATTAATATTTATCCAAAATAGCGATATATAAATTTTTAATAAATGAAATGAAAAATGGCATGCACAGGATTTGAAATTACCTGCTTGCCAAGGGCAAGTGGATTTCTTATGCGGGTGAGATTGTGGCATCTTTGTTCTTGATCAAGTGCTAGGGGCAGGAAAAGGAGGGGGGAGACCACCTGGGACACCCCAGCTGTAGAGGATATAAAAAGAGTAGCAGCAAAGTAAAAGGGGATTAGAAGAGACGTATGAGAGCACTGGGTGAGGAATAAAGGTGGTGTGTAGGAGGACGAGGAGAGAGGGCTGCAGTTTAGGGAGAAAATAGAAAATGTGAGGGCTGTGGAGATAAGAGGAGAGTGCATGTGGACTGAAAAGGAAGAGAGAACAAGGACTACACTTAGATGAGATGGGAAATGGAGGAGAAGAAAGAGTTGGATGAGAGGTGGTTGGGAGAGTGGGCTTGCCATGGAGGAAATGCTCTCACTATATACTCTCACCTACTCTCACCAAAACATTTCGTGGTAGTGGAGATTGGAGTAGAGCATGGCAAGCATGCTTTGTCCTTTGTGAGTAGGTCGTGGATGAGGTTTTCAAACCCTATCGATGCAATACTGTATATGATTTTATTTATCACAGTAACAGGCTGTAAACTGCTTTGGATTGTCCTTGTATGACTAAAAAGGTGATATATATGCCTGAAATGGAAGAGACATTGTCTTACTCAGTGTGTGATTTATATAAATGCTTGTGCTTTCCACTTTTGTAGGAATGACAGGACAGTAGATTTGCTAACTTCAATTGAATTTTGTTTGTGATTGCTTTGCTAGCCTGTTATATTGACCATATGTTTTGCCCCAATATTAATTTAAATACCCAAATAAATCATGATTCTGCAAGTCCAAAATAAACTGTAAATCTTATTGGAATTTTAATTAGTTATTTTTAAAAACTCTCATTGTTATAGAGGAGTCATTTTTTATTTGAATAAAATGTTTGAGCTCTTTAAAACTCTCTTAATAATAGACCATTTGACTTAGACATTTTCCTAAAATGCTAATAAAATTTCAGTCAGAAAAATGCTATTCTCATGTACATTTATAATGTTTTATAGATGGAAGAATGCATCATAATTTCTGCAAGCTAGAGGGGTTAAAAGAAAAGATTTCCAGATTTACTTTTAGATAGTTTTTATATCATTCCCAGGTACAGTTGTGCTTGATTTGTGAAATGATATAAAATTCTAAGAACATGGTGAGATTCAACCCTAATTAATGACATGGAAATATATATTGTATCACTTGCAAGAAAACTGGATCTGGGCAAAACCACCAGATGCATGTTCTACTGGAAAACCTGTCTTATCAAAACATTGGAATGGGTGATACTTTATAAGGAGCTTAGGGGCCGATTCAGAGATGCGGGTTGCAGGGCTACACGTCCCGGCAGGACGTGCAACCCCACAAGATGTCGGGACCCTATTCTCCCCGCAGGTTCTGAGCAATACGACGGGGAGAGCCAGTGGGATTGGGCGGGGGCGGGGGTGGGGGCGGGCCAGCCCGGCAGGATATATAGGGCCGATTCTGGTCACAGCCTTGTACACCCTGCCAGGTCAAAGGGGGCATGCTGCTTATTCCACCTCGAAGGTGGAATAAGCAGCACAAATCCGGCGATCGGGCCTGGAGTTCACCCCCCTCAAATCCGGCGATCGGGCCTGGAGTTCACCCCCTGGGCCAGGGCCAGGTGTGAGGGGTCCCCGCCATCCTATCCAGGCTCCAGCTGACCAGCTGTGAGTCAGGTGGCAGGGAAGAGTGGGGCATAAGCCATGGGAGTCGGGGGGAAGCTGCGGGAAGGACATCCCCACAGGCGGCAAGGGCTCTTAGTGGCTAGAAAGGCAGGTTGTAAGCCAGGGAAGTCTGGATTCAAATCCTGCTTCTCCCAGTGACACTAGGCAAGTCACTTCACCCTCCATTGCCTTAGGTATAACTAGACTAAGCCAATTTGGGTAGGGAAGTAACTCATCTACCTGAATATGTAACTCACCTTGAGGTCAGGTTTGGAAAATGGGAGTAATAAATCTAAAATTCATAATCCAAATCTATTATAACTGCTGTCCATATAACGTCCACATTGCTTGGTTCATGCAGATAGTATAATAGAAAACAGTCATGTATTGAGTCTGCCTGACTTAACTTTGGACCATTTTTACACTTAGCTCGAGCTATCTGCCACACAGCCCTTAGAAATAAAATGGTCCACACAGCAGATAGCTCTAACTAATTGTTAGCAAACGGGTCCCTTTATCTTTGGCTAAGTAAGTTATTTTTTATTTAATAAAGAGGAACACTGATGGATATTTTCTTTAGTAGTTACTTATTTCTTCTTGCCCCTTTAAGATTTACCATTCAACATCATTAAGGGAGAGAGATGTGAAATAAGTCATCTGTTTCATGCCTTTGACAAATGAGCACATCAAGTAGTTTTAAATCAATGTATTAACTTTCATTGTCTAAAGAGGAAAAGGCAGCAGTTCTTTGTTTAGCAAAATGTAGATTAGAATATATTTGACATCAAATACTTCTTAACCTTATTCAGCGTAATGTAATTTAAAATCTGAGCTACATTTTTGGAAATGATATTTGGTGAAAGCAGTCATTGTTTGGAGATAGCAGCTTTCATTAAATCTGTATCAATGTCAATGCTGTAAAGAAACTTGAGACAACAGGCGCAGCCACGACTGAAAGCTGAGCAGGTTGAGAATGCAGGTGGTTGTAATAATAACCTTCTGTTCCTTCAGGGCAATGGGTGAGCGCTATCGCAGGGAGATGCTGGCACATGGTGGAGGAAAAGAACCCATACTCATGGTTCAAGGTAAAATGTCAAAACAAGGATTTTTATATCCTCTTATCTTCCTTTGTTATTTTAATCTGTTGATAGTCCTTTTGGCAAACATCCACTGTTACGACTAGAAAGCAATCAAGATTTTTTATATTTTTCCTTCTCGGCCCTTCTGATTGAAACAAGGTCAATTATCATTTCATGGAAAAATGGAATTGGGTTAATTCAGTCTTCTCCAGGGATTCTCAGCCCAGTCCTCGGGACACACCTAGCCAGTGTGATTTTCAGGACAACCACATTGATAAGCATGAAAGAGACTTTCATATAGTGGAGGCAGTGCATGCAAATCTCTCATGCATTTTCATTGTGGTTATCCTGAAAACCTGACTGGCTAGGCGTGTCCTGAGAACTAGGCTGAGAACCCCTGGTCTAGTCATTTGTCATATCATAAAGAAGAAAAACATGTCATCAGTCTACAGTTTGTTTCACTTTATTGATCTTGGTATCTGTGCATGCTAATATGATTAATTCTAATCAGTGGTCCATATCAAATTTATAATTAAATTGAAATGATACACTTTTCTGCAGTAGCATTGTAATAACAGTAAACAGACTTTACCATTGTCTGGTTTTTTTAATATAGATTTTAACTGTTGGATATACGTTTATAGATCTTAACTGTTGGATATAAGTTTTTAGGAATATTCTGACTACCTACATTTCTTACATAGCCTTTAAATCAGATATCTGAGTGTGCCCTCAATTCATGTAAGGCCTACGGGCCAGGGACACTTGTGACATATAGCTATTTGGAATAGAAGTACTTAGATTTGCAGAGACCTGATCTTCTACCTAAGTCTCCCCCTTAATTTTGTAGCAAAGGTATAATTTTAAAGTTACAGGGACCTTTGTATTGTAAGCTGATACATAGAAGTAAAAGTTCAGTTTGCATATTTCAGTTTCCATTGTCTGTTACAAGCCTACTTCATAGGGTGGGGCTAATTGAATCACCTCTACAGCTTGTCCACAAGCACCTGATCAACTCTAGTCTTAACAGCTTCCAGAGACTCCACACAGCTAAGACTGCAAAATCAGCATGTCGTGTATTCAGTGTAATGTGGAGCTTTCATTCTGAGAAGACTTATTTGGAACCTAAAAGCTTACCTTATATGCCTCAAGTTAGCTGCTATGAATAAAGAATTGACTCTACTAAGGGAAGAATTAGCTGCAATTAAACACACCTCTTCCAGGGTACAAACAGAACAAAATCCTCCACCGCTCCCACAAAGAATCAAACAGCCCAGGAACAAATGGATCATAGTAGACTCTGGTAGATTGTGACCTGTAACACAGAGACACCCTATACATCAAGAGATATCCCTGCATAATGCCTTCTCTGTCTTGGATAATGAGGGTGCCCAATCCATGGAACCTGAAGCACCCTTAAATGAGAGAGTCAATGCCCAATCTACTGATAATGCACCAAATATGAAGAAAAAATCACAAAACAGAAAACTACTACTACTTGGAGATTCCATCATCAGAGGCACCAACTTGTGAACACAGTTCAAAGGAGAGAAGATGGTCAAATGCCTCCCAGGCTCTTCAGCCAACAGGAATACAAACCAAATTGTAGGTATAGTTAGTGCAGAAAGTGAGCACTCCAATACTGATGTTGTCATCCAATTGAGCACAAATGACTTGATTAGAAACAGTGCCTCTGCAGTTCAAATGGACTTCCAGATTCTGGGAGAGAAACTCAAGCCCATTGTTAACACTATAGCATTCTCAGAAGTTCTACCTGTGCATGTTAAAGGGGCAGAAAGGCTGCATCACATAAAGAACTTTAAAACATGGCTCCAAATCTGGTGCAAACAAGAAGGATTTAGATGTATTGGTGACTGGAGAAACAGATAGATAGATCAACAAGAGACTATACTGTTCTGATGGACGGCATCTCTCCGTCGCAGGGAAAAGGATCCTAAGTGAAAAATTCAGGCAATATATGGACAGGCATTTAAACTAGGGAAAGTGCGTGATGGACGGAGAAGGATAACTTCAGGACATCACTCCCAGCAAAAACAAAATGACATTGGAAACAGCTACACTTTAAAACCACACATCAATGGCAAGTGGGAAGGACGTGTAGAACAAAATCCCTGCAAAACACAGGCAAGCCAGTCAACGAATGCTGGAAAGCAATGAGTACAAATGCTTGAAGCCTAGCCAACAAAGTTCCTGATCTGGAAGCCCTAATGATGAAAATGGATTTGGACATTGTGGCCATTACAGAAACATGGTTTAAGAAGTCGCATGAATGGGATATAGCCATAGCTGGCTATAATCTTTTTAGAAGAGAGAGGGAGGGTAGAAAAGGAGGAGGAATAGCCCTATATGTCAAAAGCAATATTAAAGCTGCTGAAATGCAGGAGATATGGGGAAAAGAAGAAGCACTGCAGATTGTGTTGGACAGAGGAGATGGCACTGTCATCCATACTGGTTTAGTCTATAGGCCTCCAACTCAAACCAAAGAAATGGATAGTGAATTGATTGCTGATATTGCAACCATGAAGGGGGAAGTGATAATATTAGGTGACTTTAATCTATCTGATGTGGATTTGAGTATTCATTCTGCAAATCTGGAAAGAAGTAAAAAAAATTGTGGATGCCTTCCAAGATGCATTACTTAGATGGAACCGACCAGGGAGTGCTTGGTACTGGATTTAATGCTCACCAAAAGAGATCGTGTGTTGAATATCCGAGTGGGTGCCCATGTGAGCAGCAGTGATCATCACACAGTATGGGTTGAGATAAAAACCAAGATAAAATCCAATCACAGCAAAGCTCAAAGTCCTAGACTTCAAAAACACTGACTTCAGCAAAATGGCCAAATACCTGAAGGAGGAGTTGGCAGGGTTGGAGGGGATAAGGGAAGTTTAATTGCAATGGGCTAAACTAAAGGAGGCAATAAAAGGGGCAACTGGTACATATGTAAGGAAAGTAAATAAAAACAAGAGGAAAAGGAAACCTCTTTGGTTCTCCAAAGAAGTGGCTGCACGAATAAAGGCAAAAAACACAATTTTCACAAAATTCAAAAGTTCGCAATCAGCAAAACATAGAAAAGAATACAGGATCAAGCTAAAAGAGACAAAAAGAGAAATAAGGATAGCAAAATCAAAGGCAGAAGAAAAGATGGCTAAAGATGTGAAGTGTGGTGACAAAACATTTTTCAGTTATATTCGGGAGAGGAAGAAAATCAGAGGTGGAATTGCAGGACTCAAAAGTGCTGAGAATGGATTTGTGGAAAGTGACATTGAAAAAGCGAAAATGCTAAACAAATACTTCTGTGCTATTTTTACTAGAGAAAATCCAGGAGAAGGACCTCCTGTGATTGACAGATATACAAATGGGAATGGATTAGATACCACATCATTCACAGAAGATGATGTGTTTGAGCAGCTTGCAAAACCTGAAAGTGGCCAAGGCCATGGGACCGGATGGGATACATTCCGTGGAAAGTGACATTGAAAAAGCAAAATTGCTAAACAAATACTTCTGCTCTGTTTTTACTAAAGAAAATCCTGGAGATGGACCAGCTGTGACTCCCAAATATAAAAATGGGAATGAAGTAGATACCACACCATTCACAGATGATGAGGTGTTAGAACAACTTGCTAAACTGAAAGTGGACAAAGCCATGGAACCAGATGGGATACATCGCAGGATACTGAAAGAGCTCAGAGAGGTTCTTGCAGGACCTTTAAAGGATGTCTTCAACAGATCCTTGGAAACAAGAGAGGTTCCTCAGGACTGGAGAATGGCTGATGTCGTATCTCTGCACAAAAGTGGTGACAGGGAAAAAGTGTCAAACTACAGGCCCCTGAACCTTACCTCGGTGGCAGGAAAAGTAATGGAGGTGCTCCTGAAAGAGCGAATAGTGAACTTTCTCAAAACCCAACAGGTTGCAAAATCCGAGGCAACATGGTTTTACCAAAGGACGGTCTTGCCAAACAACTCTGATTGAGTTCTTTGACTGGGTGACCAAGGAACTAGATCAGGGGCATGCAATGGATGTAATTTACCTGGATTTCAGCAAAGCCTTTGATACTGTTCCTCATAGGAGGCTTGTCAATAAACTCAGTAGTTTGGGGATGAGTTCCAAGATAGTAAACTGGATTAGAAATTGGTTGACTGACAGACAACAGAAGGTGATAGTACATGGATCTCACTCAGATGAAAGTAAGGTGATTAGCGGGGTGCCCCAGGGTTCGGCCCTGGACCCGGCACTATTCAATGTATTTGTGAGTGATATTGCTGAAGGACTGAATGGAAAAGTCTGTCTTTTTGCAGATGACACAAAAATTTGCAACAGAGTGGACTCCCCTGAGGGAGTGGTTAACATGAGGAAAGATCTACGAAAGCTGGAAGAATGGTCTAATGCTTGGCAACTATGATTTAATGCGAAAAAGTGCAATGTCATGCACTTGGGTAGCAGAAATCCAAGAGAAATGTATGCGATAGGTGGCGAGAGGTTGATGTGCACGGTTCAGGAGAAAGACCTTGGTGTGATTATCTCTGATGATCTCAAGGTGGCAAAACAGTGCCACAAGGCGGTGGCAAAAGCCAGGAGGATGTTGGGCTGCATGCAAAGAGGGATTACCAGCAGAAAGGAAGAGGTACTTATGCCAATGTACAAGTCTCTGGTGACGCCTCACTTGGAATACTGTGTTCCATTTTGGAGACCATATCTTGCAAAAGATGTAAAAAGACTAGAAACTGTTCAGAGGAAGGCGACCAAAATGATTTGGAGCCTGCGTCAGAAGCCTTATGAGAAGAGACTTGAAGACCTAAATATGTACACTTTGGAGGCGAGGGGGGACAGGGGAGATATGATTCAGACCTTTAAATACTTAAAGAGAAATGATGAACAAACAAACCTCTTCCAAAGACGGGGAAGCTGTAAAACTAAAGGGCATAACATGAAGCTGCAAGATGGTAAATTGAAAGGCAATGTCAGGAAATATTTTTTCACTGAAAGGGTGGTGGATGCTTGGAATGCCCTCCCGATGGAAGTGGTGGGGGCAAATACGGTAACGGAATTCAAAACAGCATGGGACAAACACAGTGGATCCCTTTACAGCAACAGGATAAAAACAAACGGTACCATCTAACTTCTGAACCATCTAACGTCGCAACAAATAGGGGTGTCCTACATGGAGTGGTGGGTTCACCCCTAAACAAAGATATGTGGAGGGGTGGCCTGCACAGAGCGACAGATCTTGCCATCTTGCTGGGCAGACTAGATGGACCATGCTGGTCTTTATTTGCCGTCATTTACTATGTTACTATGAAGCTTCCCTGGGGTGTGCACTTGGCTGTCTCAGAACACAGGGGTTGTGGTTTGCTCAGGAGAGTCTCCATCAAATCAACTTCCTTGAACATCGGACCATCGTAAACACCCTCCGTGCTTTTTGTTTTGCACCTGGAGAATCAGGTGATCCTGATTCAAACAGACAATCAGGTGGTGACGTTCTGTGTGATCGTACAGCCTGTGCTGGGAGGCTGTTGTCCTCTGGAAGTTCGCCCTGCTCCATGGCATGGACCTCAGGGTGACTTATCTACCCAGAGAGCGCAATATCTATCTCCAATCCCTCTGCTCAGTAATAAGGTCACACAACATCAACTTCCACATATCAACACAACAACAAAGGTGCCTTTGAGTCAGTCCTGACTCCTGGTGACCCAGAAGCTCCTGGGTTTTCTTGGCAGTGTGACTGGAAGTAGATTGCCAGGCCTTTCTTCAAAGGCAATGGAGGGTTAAGTGACTTGCCCAAGGCCACAAGGAGTGCTAGTGGGAATTGAACCCTGGTTGCTTTGTTACCAAGCCAGTGTTCTAACCACTAGGCTACTCCTCCACTCCAATAAGGTCACACAACATCAACTTCCACATATATGCTGATGATATTATGTTATATGGACCAATAACCACCACAGAACCCTCAAACACACAGATACTTCATTGCTTCAATGATGTCTCTAGATGGCTACAGGAAAACAACCTTACAATCAACCTAAAGAAGACGGAAGCACTGTTCGTGACCAAGGATCAGACCTTCAATCTACTGACCTGCCTCACCCTAAGCACGAGTGCAACCGCAGATAAAGTACCTAGGAGTCATACTTGATCAAATACACTCAGTCAAGCAGCAAATAGCAAATACCACAAGGTTGATATACTTCAAAACCAGACCAATACAACGCTTCCTTCTAGGCCAGCAAGACTTCTGATCAGTGCTCCAAGCCATGACCCTCCCCCACCTTGATTACTGTAACACGATCTACCAAGGACTTCTGCTCTCCACTCTTCACCTCTTCGCACAGCCCTTAACACAGCAGGCCAAATCATACAAGGAGCAAGGAAATATGACCACGTCACCCCAATCCTGAAGCACCTCCACATCCTCCCGCTAAAATCAGGGATCAAGTATAAATCCCTACTATTGACACACAAGGTGCTACACCAGAAAGAGATATCCCATCTAAGCACCTAACTACAACAAGCAAACTCTGGGAAATCCATCAGAGAGGTGGCGAACAACACCCTGATCGTACCATATGCAAGGGCAACAATCAGGAATGCACCTGCGCATTTGACATCTATGCCCCATCAATGTGGAACTCACTCCCAGCCAAACTCTGGAACATCACAGACCTCTCTTCATTTAGAAAACAATTAGACACAGACTAACCCAAGTGAACTTTGATGCTCACAGTGTAGCACCTCAACTAGGCACCGATAAAACTGAAATAGGATTTAGAAATGTAAATACTCTAGGAATCCTGTAAATAGGTTATACAGTCAACAAGTTTGTAAAAAAGTTACAAACTTGTTGATTGTATAACCTCCACACACTCATTACCTTGTTCAAGATCTCATATGTTACGATGTACCAATTATCGTTTGCTGTACCAATTATCATTAATGGAAACCACTTTGACCCGGCGAAAAGTGTTATACAAGCATAGTCAAATAAATAAATAAACTGCCTAACGGATCATCTCAGCCGGATGCTTCAACCTCACGGGTGGACTATCGAGGGAAGTGGTGGATTGGATGTTCCGGGAGTGGGGCACTCTGATGGTAGACATCTTCATCACAGAGCAGAATGCCTAGGTGGCTCAGTTCTGCTCTCGGAGGCCAGCCAGTGGTCATCTGGCTGTGGATGTCTTTCTCCTCCACTGGGGAGAGGACCAGCTGTATGCCCCCCCAACTCCCCTCCCCGTTTCCGCTTGTCACGAAAACTATCCTGAAGCTCCAGGCTGAGGGGGCTCCATGATACTTGTCATCCCTTACCGGCCTCGACAACCCTGGCTTCGGCTGTTGCTGCAGCTCTCGCTGAGGGAGCCTCTTTGCCTGAGCTCTGATCCAGACCTCATCTCACAGGGGGCGGCTCCCTATTGCACCCCAGTGTCTGCTCCCTGACATGCATGGCATGGATGCTGAGAGGGTAGTCCTTGCAGAACTTGATCTCCCCAAAGGCGTTACCGACATCATGCTTGTGTTCCACGAGGACTCGATGTGCAAGGCCTATGAGCTCAAGTGGTGGCAGTTTGCCGTCTGGTGTGCAAGTAGGGCCCTGGACCCTTCTGCTGTCCATGAAGCAGCTGCTTAAGTACCTCCTGCATTTCTCTAACTCTGTGCTGAAGTCTAACTTGGTGCAAGTCCACCTTAGCGCGATTGGAGCTTTCCATACCGGCTGTGGGGGAAAGTCTGTTTCTGTACAGCTAGTGGTGGACCTGCTTCTCTCAAAGCCTCCGCTGAAGCCCCCTGTGGTCACGTGGGACTTAAGTGTGGTCCTCACTCAGTTGATGCAGGCCCCCTTTGAGCTACTAGGCTCGTGCTTGCTGAAGTTCTTGACCTGGAAAATCCTCGTCCTGGTGGCCATCATATCAGCATGACACATCAGTAAGCTCCAAGCTTTGGTTGCTCACTCTCCCGTATACCAGGTTTCACCAGAGCCAGGTGATGGTCCGCACGCATCCCCGCTTTCTGCCAAAGGTGGTCTCAGCATTCCACCTCAATCAATTCATTGTCCTTCCGATGTTCTTTTCCAGGCCTCACACAAACCGTGGTGAGGCAGCCTTGCACATGCTTGGCTGTAAGCATGTGTTGTCCTTCCATCTGGAGCGCATGAAGGCACACTATCAATCCACCCAGCTGTTCGTCTCCTTCAACCCTAGTAGTCTGAGCGTCGCTGTCTCAAAACATACGCTATTCCTCTGGCTAGTGGACTGCATTGCTCATACGTATTCTCTGGCAGGGTTGAACCTTGAGGGTCATGTCACAGCTCACATGTCCATGCGATGGCCGCATCAGCAGCCAACCTCCATTCGGTGTCTGAAGAGGAAATCTGGAGGGCTGCAATGTGGTCTTCGCAGCACACTACTGTCTGGATGGGGATTCCCGACAGGACAGCAATTTTGACCAGGCCATGCTCAGTCATCTCTTTGGGTCTTAGAACCAACTCCTAACTACTGGCCCTTCTGTCCATCCAGGCTACCTGCTAAAAAATCGCCTTAGGTCAATGTCTGCTGAGGATACCAAATCAGATGAGTCCCTCAGTGGGACTTCCTCTCTGTTCTTCCTGACTTCTCCAGTTCTTGTTGCCCGATTGGGCTGCTCATCTCCTCGGATTTCAGTAGCCTATAGCGTGGGAGTCCTATATGTGAGGACTTATTTCCTGCTTGTTCACAGAGCAAGTGTAGTTACTGGCCTGTAGTAGATGTTCTCCATAAACAGCAGGAATAAGGGAGTTGCCTTTTTGGCTTTATCTTTATTTAAAAACATAATATACTGCCGAAACCATAGGCATATAGCGGTTTACAATAAAATCATAAAAGCGCTGCCAAAAAGAAAGGAAAAGAACGCCATAAAATAAATAGGAAAGAGATAGTCGGAGAGAAAAGGGAGAAAGAAAAAAGGGGGGACAGCCAGGAGCAAAACAGACAGAACTAAATATCAACGGGGGGGGGGGGGGGGAGGGGAAAGAGGGGAAGAAGGGGGAGGAAGATCAAAAGCCGTGCAAAAAAAGATGTGTCTTAAGTCTTTAAAGGTAGAAAAAGAGAGCTCGAGACGAAGCGTAGGTGGTAGAGAGTTTCATAAGCGGGGACCCAGAAAGAAAAATGGAAGAAGAGCATGTGGACTCCAGAAGGGCCTGGGAAGGGGAGGGAAGAGATAACCGATTGGCGTGAATTGATCTGAGAATTCTAGAGGGACAGTGGAAATGAACTAGATCAGAGAGGTAGAGAGGGATACCAGTGTGAAGTGATTTGTGTACGAAAATGAGAATCTTATATTGAATTTGGAAAGGAATGGGAAGCCAGTGCAAACGGATGAGAAGGGGGGTGACGTGATCAAACCGTGAGGCGTGAGTCAGAATGCGGGCAGCGGTGTGATGTACCAGTTGGAGCCTACGCAGTTGGGAAGAGGGGAGACCAGCTAGGGACGCGTTACAATAATCTAAATGTGAGATAACAAGAGAGAAGCAATGTGGTTAAAGAAGACGTAGAGAGAAAGGGGCGGACCGCACAAAGTTGCCTTAGGGTGTAAAAAGAACGCTGGACAATCGAAGAAATGTGATCCTTAAAAGTCAAGGCCGAATCAAGAGTAACATCAAGATACTCTTGCCGTATCTTGCTGGGCAGACTGGATGGACCATGCTGGTCTTTATCTGCCGTCATTTACTATGTTACTATGTTACTATATCATAGTGAAGTGACAATAGGAATCGGAGCAGATGAAAGAAACGGGACAAGAGAGGGGATAGGTTTACCAGCAGAGAACCAAATAACCGAAGTTTTTGAGAGATTAACATGTAGAAAATTATCAGAGAACCAAGAAGTTACAGCAGAAAGACAGGCATTAAGTGGGCCAATATCGGGAGTGAGTGAATCAGAGTGATAGAGGAGAAGAATATCATCTGCGTAGTAGTACTGCTATGTTATTGTACTGAAGAGTATGCTGCTGCGGCAGACGGGCATATAGGCACGCATATGCGATGTACCTCCCAAAAGCTTCCTTTGGAAGCTAGGAAGCATTCCATGTGGGGCTTCGTCAGTGATGTCACCCAAACATAGTACTTTTTCCTGCTGTTCATGGAGAACACCTGCTACAGGTGAGTCGCTATGCTTTCTTTCAACATTTATTTTATTTATTTAACATTTCTTTTATACCGCCATATTTACCAGTCACGGTGGTTTACATAGAACAGATAGGAACTTACATAAAACAACTCCTAACAAAGTAAGCGGAATCAATTAAACTGTAGGACATTTGACAAGGCAACAGAGTAACCGTAGAAAGCAAATCTTGGAAACTTTGGTAACAAAGCTATCTGTACGAAGTAATAAACAAAGTGGAAATAGTAGGGAAAGAGCTGTGAGTTGCTCTGTGGATTGTATGGGTAATGAACTTGTGGGCTTGGTGAAAAGTCTGGAGCCCAGATGTTAAGAGTTATGGTCATTGTTCTGTGTGAGGGGCTATTAAGGTACGGCTAAGTGTCAGAGCCAAAGAACTTCAGGAAGAGGAGAGTCTTTAGCTTTAAAGTTTATAAACTATAGTTATATAAACTAAAACCTAACATATAGTTATTTTTTGGAACGCGTTGCTGGCGGATGAGATGAATGCAAGTAATGTAGCTGGGTTTCAAAAATGTTTGGACTAATTCTGGAAGAAATGTCCATAAACAGTTAAGGTAGTCCAAGAGAAAACCACTGCTTATTCCTGGGTATAAGTAGCATGGAACTTGCTACTTTTGGAAAATGTCAGATACTTGTGACCTGGATTGGCCACTGTTGGAGATTGGATACTGGGCTTGATAGACCTTTGATCTGACCCAATATGGCAGTTCTTAGGTTCTTATATTGCTGAACCTTCAACAAGCCAGTGTGGTTGAGCCTGTTCCACAGAGATTTTATACAAGATATTTCCTCATCACCAAAAAAAACAGGGGGATTCTGTCCTATCCTAAATCGTAGGAATCTGAACAAATATCTTCCAACAACAGATGCAGAACAAAAGTAGGATGTTTCACTTTACATCTCAACATACAAAAATGACTCTATTCAAATTCTGTTGTCACATCAATGACAAACATCACAAAATGCCTCCATTACCAGACATTATGAGGGTCATTTTAAAAAGGCTTAGTCGTGATTTAGACATCCGAAAACATGCATGTGGGTGTCCAAATCACTGAGATAGCCCCAGAGCTATTTTACAAATGACTTTTTGAGACATCTCCACTGCGGGGATATTTAAGTAGGTAGGGGTTATGTCTGGGGCGGTGCACCGGACTTGTCTCTGCTCGAGTACAGAAATGTTGGGGGCGTTTGTGGAGCCATCCAAGTTTAGATCTGCTCCAAGCATGAATAAGCATCAAAGGAAGATCACATGGCTACCAACATAGTTTAATAGTGAGGGGAAAGAGCAAAGAAAGCCAAAAGAGTATTTTTGGAAAAGTGGCAAGCAGACTCAATCAATGAAAACTGGGATGTGCATAAGCACAGGCAAGTTGGCTGTAAAACACTAATAAGGCAAGCCAAGAGAAAATTTGAAAAGAAACCTGATGTACTGTACAAGCAAAAACTAAGGATAAAATCTTTTAGCACAGCAAAAGTACATTCAAAGCAAAAAGCCAGTGAAGGAAATAGTTGGACTGCTGGATGACAAAGAGGTAAAATGAGTGCTGAGGAAGGATAAAATTAATAACTGAAGAAACTGGAAAGCAAATCCAAATGAAGAAAATAGTAGAGTATAAGCACTAGAAAGTTAGATGTAAGGCTTTAATAAGGCAGGCCAGAAAATAATTTGAAAACAAACTTGCTAGAGAAGGCAACAATTCATAATAAAACCTTTTTCAAGTATATTCAAAGCAAGAAGTCTATGAGGGAGCCATAAGAGCAAAAGATATGTCATACTGGGTCAGACCAAGGTCCATCAAGCCCAGTATCCTGTTTCCAACAGTGGCCAATCTAGGTCACAAGTATCTAGCAGTTTCCCCAAAGGACACAGGTTCCACAATGCTTGTATTGGGATAAGCAGTGGATCTCCCGGGTCCCCTTTAATAATGGTTTATGGACCTTTCCTCCAGGAACTTGTCCAAACCTTTTTTAAACCCAGCTACACTAACAGCTTTTACTACATCTTCCGGTAATGAATTCCAGTTTGATTACGCATTGAGTGAAAAACTATTTTCTCTTATTAGTTTTATATGGGTTATACTGTAGCTTTATTGCATGTCCCATAGTCTTTCTACATTTTAATGGAGTAAACATTCAATTTACGTTTACCCGTTCCACCCCATTCATTAATTTATAGACCTCTATCATATCTCCCAGTTGGACCACTAATGATCAAACAGCAAAAAGAATGCTGAAGAAGTAAAAGACTATGGCAGAGCCACTAAATTAATTCTTTGATTCAGTCTTTAATGAGGATGATGTTGGGGAGATTCCCATTCCTGAAATATATTTGATGGTGATGATTCAAAGGAACTTAAGGAAATCACAGTGAACCTGAAAGAAGTAATGGAGCAAATTAACAAACCAAAGGGTCACAAATCACTAAGATCATGTGGTATACATGCTAAAGTTCTGAAACCTCAAATGAAATTGCAAATCCTATAATCTGATCTAAGAAAGGGAGCAACAAGTGAAATAATTACATTTTCAGATGAAGCAAAATTATTTAAAGTTCTTAAATCATGAACGAATTATGAGGAATTGCAGAAAGACCTTGAAAAGCTGGGGACTGGGTATGTCCACTCAGGAAAAGAATCAGAGTCAATCTGAAGAATACATTGAAATCCTCAGCTTTCTGTGTACTTATGGTCAAAAAAGCAGATAGAATGTTTGGAATTATTTGTTATATAGGATATGGAATAAAATGGAGAATATTATAGTATGTGGGCAGTCCTGTTCAACCCATCTCATAAAAGAAAGAGCAGAATAGAAAAGGTAAAGAAAAGGGCAACCAAAATAGTAAAGGGGATTGAACAACTTCTCTGTAAGGAAAGGCTGAAGAGGACAGGGCTCTTTAACTTGGAGGAGACAGCTGAAAAGTATATAACAGAGGTTGATAAAATCATGAGTGGGGTGGAATGAATAAATACTAAATTTACCTTTTTAAATACTGGAGAACACTTCATAAAACAAATTGTAAAAACTTCTTCATTCAGCACACAATTACACAGTGGAATTTGTTGCTGGAGGGATATGGCCAAGGCAGTTAGCATAGCTAGGATTAAAAAAGAGTTTAGGCAAATTCTTGAAGGAAAGGTCCATGAACGATTATTATCATTTTTAAATTTGGGAAAGCCACCACTTACCTCTGAATGTGAGCAACAAGGAATCAATCTACTCTTTAAGATCTTGCCGGGTACTTGTGACCTGGATTGGCCACTGTTAGAAACAGATGTTAGGCTCCGTGGACCTTTGGTCTTCTAAGCCATTATTGCACATCTTATGTTCTCATAAACTGTAAGCATTCCGATAACACTTTAGAACAAATCAGAGGAAATATTTCACTCAATCAACTCTTTTAGTGCGGATGTCAACAAAAATCGACTCAAAGGGCCAGGTGCTGACGTCAACTAAAGTCGACATCTAGGGATAGGGTGCTGTTAGATGGCTATTAGTCTACAAAAGTCGCCTGGCGTGTGCATAGCTATCCGTAGTCTGGTACAGCTATGGTCTGTAAGTAATAATCTGGCCTAGTTCCCCTGCGCATGCGCACTGGTGAGCATGCTAGTGAACGTTTACTTCGTCCAATTTATGGAATTGTGAAATGTACTTTTACAATGGCGTCGTGTAGTGGAATGCGTCCAAAACGAGATAGTAAAAGAAAGTTTTCTGTTCAGGATCTGCTGAATATTGTTGCTGATTCAGACCCTGACTTATCAGACATCGATTTTGAGGCTGGTGATGTAGAAACTGAAAGTGAACATGAGGCTGCTGTCCAAACAAACGAAAGTGTAGAACACATGCCATCAACTATTGCATGGGATGACTATTGTCAGACGGCTGCCTGAGTGAGAATGTTCACAGTCTTGGCAAGTGCATATATCAATATGATTTGCAAGGGATTGTGGGAAATGCAGTCCATTCACACCAGACACAGCTGCTCACAATAATTAGTTGTGCTTGAGTGTAAAGCCAATAAGATATTTATTTATGGGGTTATTTCTCCCAACACAGATATGCTTGGTAGCACATAAAACAGGATACTTGCTTTCAGTGTTAAACTTAGAAAAACAAAATCAGGAAAGCAACAGATGAACTTGTCAGGCAATCAAATGAAAAGAATAAAGACCTGGTTGGTAACAAACTGGTCTTTTCTGTAGGCTTTAGCTAATATTTTCTTAGCAGTGTTTCAAACAACAAGCAAAACCCACAAAGAAGGGAAAAACTGTTCTTTTCAGGTTAACTTCTTATATCGTCACACATAGATTCAGAAGTGATTCCCTCAGAGCTCACAAGCAATTAGGTAAGGCTCAATTGCTAGCAGTTACCCAGCTGAAACCCCTTAGCTGGCTTGCTTTCTACTGCGTGGCTCAAATCCTACTTCAGGAGCTTTTCTGAGTAGATTAAAGAACAAGTTTGTATTTCTTTGTGATGGTTGTTGTACTTTGTAACAGAAAATTACCAAAGGAGTTTAGACAGAGAGCAATCCATGTATTCACAGCCTGTATCTATAACCGCTCCTTCCCCTTCTTCAACAATCATGGGTTCAATATCAGGGATTGGCACAGAGGAATTTCTCAATGGAGAACTCTCAGGAGAATACTTGTTTCCCTGCTGACTTTCAAGGGTATAGCTAGGGCATAGATCAGTGTTCATACCTGAGCTTCCATTGCTGTTAGAGTTCCTCTCTAAATAGCCTGGCCAGTATGTAGTCCAGTTCTTATGTCCAGCCTTCCAATCCAGATCCCTGGACACTGGATCTCTCTTCACATACCTTCTGGCACGGGTCTTAGGGTCCCTTCCAAGTGCAGCCGTCTCCCTCACAGGTACCGTCTGGAGATGCCTAGCTCTGCAGCACCACTCCTCTGGTTTTCCCCAGTCCAATGGTGTACGCTGGCCTTTTGAATGTCTCCCAGTATACGTACTGCTCTGGACTCCTTTAGACCTCCCAAATGCTTTTCTCTTCTTTCTTCCAAAGGGTTTCTTGCCCTCTCTGTCCGTCCGTTCTGGCTTCTGCTTCTGATGATCCTCCAGATGAAACTGAGGATAATTCTGAGGATGAGGATCTCCCAGATGAAACTGAGGATGAGGATAATTCTCTGTAGAATAAACTCTACCTTTATTCTGCTTTGATGAGTGCTCCACCCTAGCACAGCACAGCTGTGCTGAATCAGGCCCTGCCCTTTGAGATGAATGCTTGGGGATTACCTCATAGCCCTCCTGATTGAACACACGTTTCCCCACTTCAGCTCCTCTAATGGCTGTTGGAAACCTGGTGCATTCTGGGACTGGTAGTCTTTTATGGAAAAATTCTGTTTTCTTATTTCTACCAGAACTGACAGGTTGCTTGTTCAGAGTCACTTCACCTTTACTATAGCTCCTTCCTGAGCTATGATAAGCTTCCTTATCACACTATCCAGATATAGATATATATGAGCCGTCATGGTTACCAGACTTTTCCAGGCGACGTGGTGTTTTAGTTGATACAACTGACTATAGACCTGTTGACTACTTCAGGCTATTTTTCCCAGAGACTGTCTTCGAACTGATGGCTGAAGAGATGAATAGATATGCTGAACGTTATCTTGAACAAGGGTGTGAAATGTCACCAAAGTCACGTTTTAGGAAAAGGAAAGTAACAACAAAAGATGAATTGAAAGGCTTGTCAGACGGCTGCCTAGGGTGAGAACTTACACAATCTTGACGATGCATATATTCATATGATTCTTGCAAGGTAATGTAGTTCATTCACTCCCAAACACAGCTGAAGACAATTATTGAGTTGTGAAACCAGTGGTAAGGCCAATAAAATACTTCTTTTATTGATAGGGTTTAATTCACCCTGCACAAGTATGCTTGTTAGCAATATAAATGAGGTTACTTGCTTGCAGTGTTTAAATGGATAACAAAAAGTCACAAAGCAAATCAGAAAAACAACCTTCAGCTTGTCAGGCAATTAGCTAATGTTTTCTTAGCAAATAATTACCAAATACAAAGACACAAAGAAATAAATGAATTTTGCTTGTTAGGTTAACTTCTGCTTATTTTCCACACAGATCCCAGCAGTGATTCTCCCTTGCTCACACACACAATCAGGTGCAGCTTTAATTACTATCAATTGACCAGCTGAAAGCCTTTAGCTGGCTGGCTGCTACTGTGTGAACCCAAATCCTGCTTTAAGAGCTGTTTGCAGTGGAAATAAAGAACAAAGTTAGGTTTCTTTGTGATGGCTGATGTGTTTGCTCACAGAAAGCTAGCAATAGCATTGGGATAAAGAACAGTCCATGTAATTAATAATTTCATCTGCTGTATCTCCCCCTTCATCAATCAGCATAGGGTCACTATCATACATTGGCACAGATGAGTCTTTCAATAAGGCACTATCATGAGAATGCTTATTCCCTTGCTGCCATTCACTATTATAGATAGGGTCTGGATCAGTGTTCATATCTGACCCTCTCCTGCTATCAAAATTCCTCTCTGTATCCCCTGGCCAGTATGTAATCCAGTTCTGATGTCCAGCCTTCCAATCTTGATCCCTGGACACTGGATCTTCCCTCACATACCTTTTGGCATAGGTCTGAAAGTCCTTTCCACGTGCAGTCTTCTCTCTTCTAGGTAGCCACTGGTGATTCCTATCTCTGCCCTTCCATTCCTCTGGCTGACTCCAGTCCAATGGAATCTGCTGGCACTTGGAATACCTCCCAGTATGGGTACTGCCTTGGATTCTCCCAGACCTTCCAATGGCCTTCCTTCTCTTCCTTCCAGAGAGTTTCCTTCTCTCTCTATCCGCTTGGCTTGGCTTCTGTTTCTCCAGGTGGTGTTGGTGCTTGAGCTTGAAGCTGTTGCTGTATCTGTGTCTGAAGCTTGGCTGGAGCTTGTAGTAACTGTTATCTGAAGAATAAGCTCTATTCTTATTCTGTCCTAATGTGTGCTCCTCCCTAACACAGTGCATCTGTGTTGAATCAGGCCCTGCCCTTTGAGATGAGTGCTTAGGGATTACCTCATAGCTCTCTTGATTGCACACACATTTTCTCACTTCAGCCCCTCTCATGGCTGCTGGAAACCTGGTGCATTCTGGGACTGGTAGTCTTTTATGTGAAAACTCTGTTTTCTTGCTTCTACCAGAACTGACAGGTTGCTTGTTCAGAGTCACATCATCTTTTCTATAGCTCCTACCTGAGCTATGATAAGCTTCCTTATCACAGGCTTTGTTGCTCTGCAAATAGAGATGGGTATGAACTGGCATTTCAATTACAAAGAGCACTGGTCCACGCGTGACATTTCTCCAGGTGGCTTTGGGTGTGTCATGTCACGTGACTGTTACATTTTGATTCAAAGTTTTGTGCATTTCTGTAATAATGACCAGCAAGTTGTTAGGGGTGAACCTGGATACAACCCCTTATACAAAGTTCAGCCACTGATCAACATTACATCACCGACGTATCGGGCCTGCTATCAACCTGGCCATGACCTGTCCATTGATGAATCAATGGTAAAGTATGCCAAACAAGCCGACAAAATATGGTATAAAGGATTTTGTTCTAGCTGAAGCCAATACTGGATACTGCTTGAAAATAATAACCTACACTGGCAAAACGTCTTTTCCTAGGCAGCACTGTCCATTGACCAGTCAAGTAGTTCTGCAGTTGCTTGATGGCTGCGAGAATGATGGACATGTTGTTTATATGGACAATTTTTACACGTCACCAGACCTGTTCATACAATTGCAGAACAAAGGCATTGGTGCATGTGGCACTATAAGAATAAACAGAAAGAACATGCCTCTGCAACTATGACCAGAGAAACTGAAACGTGGTGATGACCCGGTGTTTTTTCGGGCAGATAATTTGGTTGCTGTAGCTTGGCATGATGTCAAACGAGTGACAGCATTATCAACAGTTCACACTAACAACACATGTGATAAAGTCATTCGAGAAAAAGGGAAACCAGAAGGACGATTTGCTAGATAAGCCTGTTCTAATCGAAGAATACAATATGAAAATGGCTGGCATCGATCGTCTCGAAAAGATGCTCGGGTCATATGCTTACAGCCACAAGTCTTCGAAGTGGTACCACGTTGTCTATCATCGCATACGTGAAGTAGCACTTACTAATGGTTACATACTGTACAAACAGCATAACCAAGATCAACCATTGACCGTGGCTAATTTTCGTCAGCAGATTGTCAATGGTTTATTGTCAGACTATGTTCCAGTTCAGATCCCTGCTCGAGGACAAAAATGCAATGATGACATTCCAGCCAGGATGATTGGTCAGCATTTCCCTGCTGCTTATGAGGATAAAAAATACAAACCAGACTGTGTCGTCTGCAGCAATAGACAAACTAAGCATCATCAGTGCAACACTTATTGTAAGCAGTGTGGTGACCCAATGCATGCTACAACATGCTTTGAACGTTACCACACGCTTCACAATTATAAAATCTAGAACGAACATTGCAGTGACATGGTTAGACATTGGTTGGCTAAATTTCTTAGATTCTTAACACTGAACATTAGTTTTAGACATATATGTTGATACCATTACTGTTTATTTGTGTCAGGACTGATTACAAGCAACGCTTGCACATTTAGCAAAAATAACTTATTTTTCGTAAAACAATTCAGCACTGGGAACAAATGTAAAAATTTTAATTCAGCACCAAAAGAGTTAAGCTGTGAAATTTGTCACTGGGACATGTAGAGAAAGCAGTTAACATTGGACAAATTCCTGGAGAGAAGGTCTATTGGAAAAGCCACTGCTTATTGCTGAGTGTAATTATAAAGGAATGGATTGCTTCTGTGGGATCCTGTTGGTATCTGTGACCTGGATTGGCCATCATTGGAAACAGGATAGTGGGTTTTATGGACCATTGGTCTGACCCAGGACTGTACCAATCTAGAAATGCGCCCTGTGCTACTAATGAATTTGGTGCCCCTCCCCCTCCACCCACAACGTTTAATAACTCACTCTTTTTGAGCTTCCTGGAAGGCCAGTGATGATATCAGCACCCCCTTCTGTGCTTGTGCCCTGTGCAACCACATTCCTCGCACAACCCTTGGGTATGGCCCTGGTCTGACCCAGTTTGATAGTATAACAGCATCATACAGCATTTGTTAGGATACAGTAAAGTAGAGTTTAAAACTAAAGAAAGTGTAAAATTGCCAGGCTGTTTTGATAACCTGTCAGACCTTATATGATCTCAGGAAATTCATAGTTTTGTTTTTTGCAGATGGTATTATGCAGTAGTAAATTATAAGCTGTAGAAAGACATGCTGCACACCATGAACTTTGTGATCTTATCAAACAGAGATCAAATTCCTTGGCCGCTAAGGGCAGCAAAGTGAAACATTCATGACCACACATTCTTTGCCTCCAGAATAACCTTTGTTTTTTTAACTGTTGTGCTCTGTTATGCTTCCCAGATCACAACCTGTGTCCTTAATATGAACCATTCATTGCTGAAAATGTAAATCCTATTTTAGAACAGAAATGTCATTAGTACTGGTTATGGTGCAGCTCTGTAAAAGGCCTTCAGTTGGATTCTCGAGATATGTATGCGACTGCCTGGGCCAGCTAGGAATGCTGGAGAGGAAGGGAAAAATGTAGGGTGTCATGGTCATTGCTTCAAGGTAATATCTAGTGACTGGATTCAGGTTTGTGATTGCAAGGGTTTTGGAAGGAGGCCAGGTGCATGACCCTGGTCTAGGACCATTACTGCAATGACCAGACTGGGTATCTTGGAGAGAGAGAAAACAAGGGGAAAATTCTCAGGTAATTATAATGAAAGGATGAGGAGCCAGATTTCAACCCCTGGTTCCAAAGGAGCAGGAGGAAACTGACGGTTCAAAAAATGTAAAAAAAAACCCTCACCACTTGTTAATTTTGTAGAGTTCTAAACTTACTACTACTACTGAGCATTTGTATAGCGCTACAAGATGTATGCAGCGCTGCACAGACATGTAAGAGACAGTCCCTGTTCATCAGAGCTTACGATCTAGTCAAGACAGACAACACAGTAGGTGTAGACAGGGGTACATCTAGGGGGAATGGTAAGGAAACACAAACTTGCGGATTGAACATACAGAGTAAAACAAAAATTCGTAAGTACATTTTTCTATGCACAAGATAAGTTAATAGATGCATCTAGCATGAGAAAAATATAATTCATAGTAAAAACTCAAGAATGAGAATTTGGCATGTGTTCATTTTAGAATCACTACTTGAATTTTTTTTTTCTTCATGAAATCCTGTATATCCCTGTTGTACTCTGATGTCTAAAAAAATTACCTGAGATTGAAGAACATAGGCAACACCGTGTGGGCTTTTTGGTGATCTCTTAATGTTGATATAGGTTGTAATTTTGTACAGTATATCATATTTTAAACATAGAAACTGTAGTAAATAATGTAAAATGTGTTCCTTCAGTGCCTTGTAGTATTAGGTTACTCTTGAAGAAGTCTGGTCTGTCTGCAGAACTGAAAAACCTTCCTGCGGAGTTTGTGGGGCAGTTCATATGACGAGTAGCTATTTCTTCTGGTGCAGCAGTAATCTCAGCATCATTTAAATAACCTTTATGGAATGAAAAGATGTGAACATTAAACAGGAGTTGAATTATGTGGGGGCATGGTTATTCCAAGATGGCCGTGTGAGGTGTTTGCTGCGGTGCTCAATCTCCAGGAACAAGCAGGAATGTAGTCTTCACATATGGGTATCGTCGGTACCGACGGAGCCTGTGCGGGAACGCTCCCCAGTGTCCAATTAGAAAGCTTTTGAGAGCATCCCACAGCGCCTGCGTGCTGCCTTCCCGCCTTTCCCAACTGCCTCTCTCCAGTTCTTTGTTTTCCGCGGAGCCAGCAGGTTGTTGTTCCTGTCACCGCAGAAAGTTTTTCCTTATTCCTTCTTTTTTGTGGTCGCGTCTGCCTTCCTCGACGCTATACCGGTACCGCCGGTTCTCTTTTCTTTTCTTCTTTTGTTTAAAAAATATATATATATATTCTATTTTTTTCCAAACTTTTCTTCCCAGGTGCACGTGCTATTTTGGGCCTTAGGCCCAAAATTTCCTCCACTATGGAAAAACCCGCTTCGGGTTTCAAAAAGTGCACCAAGTGTGGCGGTACCATCTCTGTCACCGACACCCATGAGTGGTGTCTCAAATGTTTAGATCCTGACCACTCCATCTCCGAGTGTATGGCCTGTGCCATGATGTCCAAGAGGGGTCGACAAAGCCGAGCTGCTAAGCTTAGCATCCTTTTTCCCTCCAATGCAGCTTCTGTGGCATCGACGTCTTCCAGGGCTTCGTCTTCCTCCCATGGATCTCAGGGAACCAAACATATGTCCAGCCGGTCCTCAAAGGGTAGATCTCCTTCCAAGCATCGAGATGCATCTGGCGTTGCCCTTGAGGGTTCTGTACTGACAAAATTGCCCCGGCGGGAGGCTTCGGCTTCCAAAGCATTATCGGGGCTCCAGGATGTTCTCGAGGCCTAGACATCGGCAGAACTACTGGTGCCATGCTCTGGGATACCGGCTACTTCCGGTACCAATACCCAGGCATCGGCAGCGTCGATAGACCAGAGGTTCCTGGCTATTGAACGCAGTCTGGCGGCTCTCCTTACGGCATCAACACCCTCAGAACCGCGTCAGACTTTTCAACCGGTACCGGTACCGACAGCATCGACATCGGTGTCTGCTTTGCCGGCACCCAGTCATGCGATGCCTTCCGGTGCCAATACACCGGTACCGATGCCCCCCGGTACCGACTTCGGTACTGTGGTTATCCAAAGCCACAGCTGATCCTGTAAGAAAGAAATCTTTCAAGAAACCATTCTTCTCAAAAAAGAAGAGGTTTTATCCCTCTTATTCCCAGCAGGGACGTTCTGCAGGTCAGCCTGCCCAGAAGAGTCAACAACCACCTAAACAAAGGAAAGCAAAGGCTGCTAAGCCTCAGCAGTCTCAGCCTCCACAAGGTCTTTGACTTTCATCTAGAGAACTTAGCCTTCCTGGCCCTCAATGGACCAGAGCCTTCCACCATTCCAGGAAGGTTGACCTGGTGGCCAAGATTTTTCCAATTTGTGGAACCCCGGACATAGACCTCTTTGCAAGTCCGTTGAATGCCAAACTTCCCCGGTTCTGTTCCAGAGTTCCGGCTCAGGGCTCTCAGGCCAGGGATGCTTTCCTCCTTCACTGGGGTCAAGACTTCCTTTATGCCTTTCCACCCATTCCCCTAATTCCCAAAACCCTGTTCAAGTTTCAGAGAGACAGAGCCCGTATGATTCTCATAGCTCCACATTGGCCACAGCAAGTGTGGTACCCTCTGCTTCTACATCTCTCTCAAGCTCCCTCTCTGGAGTTAGGGTCTGCTCCAGATCTCCTGTCTCAGGAGGACGGAATGTTATGGCATCCCAATCCCCAGTCTCTGCATCTCAGGGCTTGGTTGCTGAAGGCCTAGATCTCCATGATCTTAACCTCCCTCAGCAAGTAAAGGATATCCTTTATGCTTCCAGGAAGCCTTCCACAAGACACTCTTATGCTTTTAAGTGGAAAAGGTTTACCATATGGTGTTTGCAGAAGGGTCTTAACCCCCTTGCGATACCTCTGGAATCATTACTGGAGTATCTCCTTCATTTATCCAATGCAGGACTTAAAACTAACTCAGTAAGACTCCATTTGAGTGCTATTGCAGCTTCTTTCAAGCCTCTAAATGGACAACCTATTTCCTCCCATCCTCTTATAGCAAGATTTATGAGAGGCCTTCTTCTAACTAAGCCTCCCATTAGGCCACCACCAGTGGCATGGGATTTAAACCTGGTTCTTGGTCAGCTTATGAAGCCATCTTTCTCATTGCAATCACATCAGCACGCCGCATCAGTGAATTGCAAGCATTAGTAGCTGATCCACCTTATACAAGGTTCCATCATGACAAGGTAGTCCTTAGGACTCATCCACACTTTATGCCAAAGGTGGTCTCGCCTTTTCATCTAAACCAAGCGGTCTACCTGCCTGTGTTTTTTCCGAGGCCTCATGCATCTAATGCAGAAAGGAATCTTCATACTTTGGACTGTAAAAGAGCTATAGCTTTTTACTTGCAAAGAACACAGCAACATAGAAAGTCCTCTCAACTCTTTGTTGCTTTTGATCCTTCTCATTTGGGACTTCCAGTCTCCAAGAGAACACTGTCCAACTGGATTGCTCAGTGTATTTCCTTTGCCTATCAGAGTAAGAATCTTCCTTTGTAAGACCATGTCACAGCTCACAATGTGAGAGCCATGGCAGCTTCAATGACTCATCTGCACTCTGTGTCTATCGACGATATCTGTCGAGCAGCCACTTGGACCTCGGTTCATACCTTCACAGCCCATTACTGCTTAGACAAGGACTCCCACCGGGATGCCTTGTTTGGTCAGGCTGTTCTTCAACACTTGTTCCATACCTAATCAACTCCTACCCACCATCCCGGGTTGGATGCCAGAGATCCATGGGGGGAAGTGGAGCCTTTCACAGGGACACACAACTTCTGGGGTCTCTCCCTGGCATCTAAAGCTAGGGAGTCCCCATATGTGAAGACTACATTTCTGCTTGTTCCTGGAGATAGCATAGTTACTCACCTGTAACAGGTGATCTCCGGGAACAGCAGGAATTTAGTCTTCACAACCCACCCACCTCCCCTAGGAGTTGTATCTCTCTATCTATCTCTTTCTCTTTCCCTCTCTCTCTCTTTGTCTCAGCTTTAAACTCAACTGGAGAGAGGCAGTTGGGAAAGGCGGGAAGGCAGCACGCAGGTGCTGTGGGATGCTCCCAAAAGCTTTCTAATTGGACGCTGGGGAGCGTTCCCGCGCAGGCTCCGTCGGTACTGACGATACCCATATGTGAAGACTAAATTCTTGCTGTTCCCGGAGATCACCTCTTACAGGTGAGTAACTATGCTTTATGCCCATGAGAAAGGGGAAGACAAGGGCTTACCCTGCAGAGCCCTTGCCCCCTGTGTCTAGTCATGTGGATCAGTTTGTTTCACTTTCCAATGCCGAAAGACGGGAGATTCGTCAGGGCATTGCAGGGGAGCTGCCAGAGGATTTCACTCTTCTGCCTGTCCTGGAAGTGACTGTCTCCCGATAAATGGACTTCACCTTAAACTTCTGTTGCTGCTGCTCCAGCACCACTGGTCGGCCGGTCCTTTGGGATCGGAAGTCGGCACCCAGGTTCTGCTGGTGGGGGAGAGTGCCGTTGGAGGGCAATGGAGCAGATTCTTTGATGTCAATTATTTCTTCAGCACAAAAGCAGCCCCAACTTTGCCCGGAGGGGAGATAGGACTGCACGGTGCAACGCTGGCTATCCCTGAGGCTGTACTTGAATCGTTTTCCTTGTCTCATCCAAAGAAAATAACTCTTGAGAAGATTTTGGAGGCCATTTACACGCTTTCAGATGCGGTTGCACGACAGGCTACTGAGATATCTGCTTAGGTTGGTGCGGTTAATATGAAGCTGGATAGCTATATGACTATAACAGATTCTGTTCAGCGTAAAGTTGAAGAAGATGAGAGGATTTTGAATTCTGCTGTTGATACCAGTGTGGTGTTGGTTAAAGGCAACTTACTGCTTCAGGCTAAGGTAGAAGCTCTGGAAAATTCTGCTCGGGCTACTAAAGTGTGTGCATTGAATTTCCCAAAGATAAAAGGAGCTTCTGCTACAGAGTTATTTAGGCAGTATTTGGATCAGAATTTGGCCGTATCGGCAAATTTAATGTCACCTATTGTGAAGGCCTATTATTTGCCATCTGTTAGAAGATCTGAGGAGTCATCTGAAGGGATTCCAAAAATGAATGTTTTGAATGTCTCAGAATTACTGGACTCCCCTGAGCTATCTGATATGAAAGCTTCCACTTTGTTAGTCATGTTTGCTCAGGCATCTGATAGGGATTGGTGGTTAGCCTTGTTCTATATTAAGCGGTCCCCGTTGTTCTATGGGAAAAAATGTCAATTTTTCTGGGCATTGCTAAAGAAACTCAGAAACGGTGGAAACAGTTTTTACTCTTGAAGCCTGGTATTTTGCGCTTAGGGGCCACCTTCCATCTTCGATTTCCGTGCAAGTGTTTATTGTCATATAATTCTCAAAGATTTAATTTATTTTCTCCATCTGACCGTTCTTCCTCTATTAATGATAGATTTCCTGTAACTTCATCTCCTGCTGAGGGGGTAGACTAGGGGATTGTAACTGCATTGATATATAGAGCTTCGGTCCCTCCATGGCCCTCAGTTTTTCTTGTGGATGATTAATAGATGGGGGTCTCTGGTCCCTAGTTTGCTATTTCCAATAATTCATGCTCCCATTGAGAACTATAGGCATTTATGTCTTACTTTGTTTCTTCTGTGCTTATTTCTTCATGCATTGTTGACATATGTTTTTTCTGTAAAAGATTATTCTTGGTATGATATTTGTAAAAATTTCTAAATAAATAAAAAAAAACAGGAGTTGAATTAAAATATGTCTAAAATTTCTGTAAAATTAAGTCACCTAAATTTGGATGTTTGTTAATTTGTAAAAAAAAAAATTAAATTAAGCCCCTATTATGGAGGATTTGGGTCATAGATTATTAGCAACTGAACATAATAGGCCCTATTTTATAACAGGACATCTAAGTGAGAAGTCTAAAAGGCGCCTATAGATTTTAAATGGCAGTATAAAATAGGCTTCCAGATTCAGCCCCAGTTGTGCAAATGCCATTGTACAAGTTTATACCTGCTCAAGAGCAGGTGTAAATTGTGCTTGTGTGTTTTATAAAATACACAAGAATATCACAACTATGCCCCCAGGAATGCCTAAATGTGATGTGCGTATAACTACATACCATCTTGTTAGGGCACATACTTATATGTGCGTATACTGCCTTGTATTATTGTAAAAGGTCTTCTATGCATGTAAAACAGGCAGAAATAATACATAAAATTCTCCCATACGAGAGTGGTTTCCAAACTGCCTATTTTGCTGTAGTGTCCATCATTTCTCAAAATGAAAGTGCATGGGTATTTTCACTTTAAAAGTTGCCTGAGCGAAAAATTGTCCACAGAGACTTGCACCTACATTTTTGTGGTTATTTTATTTGGCCACACACAAATTTGAGAATACAAAATTACTTGCACTGTAGCAATCTTTGCCCTAACACCAGGAAGATCTCCACTCAATATGGATACAGGTGTATGTATATTTTGACCCAGAGCCGGTGCTAGGGTCTCTGGCGAACCCCCTGCAAAGTACACATCGGTGCCCCTCCCTCATTATTATTATTCATAAGCTGCACCCCACCTTCCCAAAATTCCTTTGTGAACTCTGTTCATATAATACTAGCATTTCTCCTCCAAATCAAATGAAACAAGAAAATTGCAGTGAAGTGGCAAATGCATAGCAGGAATAAAAATAAGTACTGAGGAGTAAATTCTGGTTTCCTGTCCAATTCCGAATCCAATTCAAGTTTCTCCTACTGACCTATAAATGCATTCACTCTATGGCCCCTCAATATCTCTTATCTCTCCCTATGTCCCCTCTCGAAATCTGCACTCCGCTAACAAATTACTTCTATCAATGCCCTTCACCTGCATCGCAAACTCCCGACTGCGCTCCTTTCACCCTGCTGCACCATACGCCTGGAACAGCCTACCTGCGTCTGTGCGTCAGGCATCCTCCCTGGCCCTCTTCATATCCAGGATGAAGACTCACCTCTTCACCATTGCATTCAGATCCTGACTTCCATCCTCATCTTATCCTAACCCCCGTCAACCTTTATGACCAAACTATAGACCAAACTGTACCGCACCGTACCTTGCACTGAACTGACTAATGCTCTGTACTGTTCTGACTAGATTGTAAGCTCCAATGAGTATGACTCTGACGGGCAGAGACTGCCTCTTGTATCTTGGCTACCTCTTGTAGGTTAGCTGTGCAGCGCTGCGTGCGTGGCGCTTTATAAGTGCTGAATAGTAGTAGTAGTATCATAGAAAGAGGCTGTGATAGTCAAAGGGTTAATGTGATTGAAGAAAAAACAAAGAATGTATTTATTTATTTAAATAAAAAAATGTCTACCAAGGTTAGCTTTTTGTGCCTCTTCTCACGCCTGTTATTGTTGCTACAAATACTACCGCCACTGTACCTCCACATGCATGGTTGCACAGCTCTTTTATAAATCCAACAAATAAGGGATGGGGTGTCTGTGTGTGTTTGTGTATGGAGTGGGGATGGGGTGCCTGCATTTGTGTGTGTGTGTATGCTGCGTGGGTCAGGGGTGTGTGTGTGTGTGAGATGTGGGGATGGGGTCCCTCTGTGTATGTTTGGTGCGGGGGTGAGGTACCTGTGTGTCTTCTGATGAGAGATGGTGTGGCGAGCGGTGGACTGCACCTTTTCTCCCTTTTATTTAACCTCAACCACTTGCATTCTTATGCCTTTCTGTGTAGACCCTCTCCTGCTGCCTTCCCCTGCTCGTGGCATACCAAGGGCAAGGCGATGGGAGCGGTCTGCCCTAGGTGACAGCAGTGGCGGCAAACTTACATGACTTGTTTGCCGTGCAGCATGCTGCTACCTCCACTCCAGGCCCTGTGGTGTTTCCTCTCCCGACTTCTCATGATACCTCCCCAGTGAAATCTTGTGGTGTTAACAGCTGCCAGGAATAGGCCTGAAGTGGAGGCAGTGGCATGCCGTGTGGCAAAACAGGTAAGTTTACCTGTGGGGTGGGGAGGAGCTGCTATGGGTGCCAAATAAACTTAGTATGCCACTGCCCCCACTCTTTTACCTTCCCAGCCTCTGTCCCCTTCTCCCTCCCCTTGTATTCTAACCCCATGCCCTCCATTCCCCTCCCCATCTTTCTTTCCCAAACCCACTGCCCTTTTAAATTTTATCTTACCTCCTGTATGTCTCTGGCCCAATCTGCTTTCCTATAGCAGGTTTTTTCTGCTCTTCAGGCCCCAGGAGCAGCCTCCTGCAGTGCTGACTGACCCGCTTGGTTAGTGCACTCTGGAAGCCTTCACATGCTATTATAATCTTAAGGACTAATAATATTAATATAGATAGTGAAGGCTATTTTACAAGCATTCATACATGTTAATAGCAACATATACATATGTGAGTTGGCATACACGTGTACATGTTATTTTAGAAAAGGGCTATTTTCATGTGGTGACATTCCCCATGTTTAGTTTGCAGGAGGCATAGTAGTTTGTTTGGTACTAGCATATTCATGCGGATTCCCCATCTTAGAAAGGAAGCCCTGTTGATATAAATAGAAATCTAGATGCTGGCATTTGCACCTGGCCCCAGACACGATTAAGTGCCTGCATGAAGGAACAGTGTAAAGACAGATGTGTGCCCCCCCATCCATACCCTGCCCCCTCCATCTGTGGCATTGGATCCTCCTATGAAACCCCCTTACATCCAATCCTCTCTTTATCCAGAATCATCCCCTTATATCCAACTCTACATCAAGAATATGCTACATACATCTGATTCCCCACCCCTTTAAAAACCCACCCCTGCAGCAAAAAGAAACACCTAATCACTCCCAAGCTTATCCCTAGTCTTACCCCCAGTTGTTCCTTCTCTTCATGATTGTGGGTTCAAAATATGACCCTTAGAGGTAATCTTCTGATGCCCTTCTCCATATTACAAGAAAAATATGACATAGCAGTTGCTTACCAGTATAAATGATTACAATGCCGACATTGCATCCTACATGCTGGTATTGATTTTTCTTCTTTAGGTAAGCCAGATTGTATGATGATAACTAATAAGATAATTGTCCTGCTTGTATCACTGTCTCCCTTTTGCAAAATATTTCAGCACAACAATAGCCAAAAGATCACAGGTACCCCAGAAATCTGGGGAAAAGATTTGAATTGCTCTCTCATTCCGAAAGTACATTCCTTATGGTAAGATAAATGGTTCTGAGTTTCGTTGACCCAAGCACTATTTTTTGTTGTGCACAGAGCAATATGAGCCTTTTATAAATTAGCTAAACTGTCAGCAGAAGCTGATCATAAATGTTGGCTTTGTTCACTGGAAATGGGTACTCTCCCTCATGTTTTTCTCGTCAAGTATTTTGGCAGGATGCATGGATTCAGACATGTGCCATATTGGATAAACTGAGCAGTTAATGTTTAAACTTATTATCTGGAGATCTCTGGCTCTATCAACAGAAAGTATTTGATATTCTGATCTCCTTGGCTTTGAGAACTGTTCTTAATTTGAAAGTCGATTCTCAGATTGAATTTAATGTTGGCATACAGAGCGTCCTACTTCTAAGTATGAATCTGCAGCTGTAGACAGACATCATTTCATATTGTATCATAACTTTTGAGAGCCAATTTATCTCTGTTAGTATTAATAATATTTATGAATAGGTACGAGGTGCGATCAAAAAGTATTGAGACTTTTACAATAACACAAGAAGTATAACACTGACATTTATTGCACTCAGTCTCCATCAAAGTAGTCCCCCTCCAATAAAACACACTTCCTCCAGCGTTCCTGCCACTGCTGGAAACAATTTTGAAATGCCTCTTTTGTTATGCTATGAAACTGCTGTGTCAACTTTTGTTAATGGGCTCCAAGTGATCAAATCTCCTTCCTTTCAGTGGTAATTTCAGTTTTGGAAGCAAGAAAAAGTCACAGGGTGCGAAGTCAGGTGAGTACGGAGGCTGACAGACGTGCTCAATTTGATGTTTGGCCAAGAACGGCTGGACAAGATGTGATATGTGAGCTGGGGCGTTATCGTGATAAAGCAACCATTCACCACTCCTGTGCAACTCTGGCTTCTTACAACGAACTGCATCTCTCAAACGAGTCAGAACTTGGACGTAGTACTCCTTATTGATGGTTTGGCCTTTTGGAGCATACTCATGATGAACAAGACCCTGCTAATCAAAGAAAACTGTGAGCATGACCTTGACATTGCTCCTCACCTGACGAACTTCCTTAGGTCTGGGAGAGTTTGGAGTCTTCAATTCTGAGGATTGAGCTTTAGTTTCTGGGTCATAACCATAAACCCATGACTCATCACCAGTAATAATAATCTTTTGGATGAAATCTGAGTCATTTTCAACACATTCCAACAGCTCCCTGGCTGCAGACAGTCTATGTTTATGTTTATTTGAGGCTTAATATACCGCCCATAACAGATGCATCTGAGCGGTTTACAATAAAACATCAAACTGCTGTGAAATGGAAAAGAACGCCAATAAAATAGACAGGAAAGGAAAGGCAAGAAGCTAAAAAAAAAAGCAGACTGGGTAAAAGCTAGACTAGACATCAGAGGGGGGTGGGGAGAGGGGGGGGGGAAGGTCAAAGGCAGAGCAGAAGGACGTGAGTTTTTAATCTGGCCCACCTTTTGGTCAGGGGACAGGCGTTTCGGCACGAATTTTGCAGACACATGTCTCATCTCTATATTGACAGTAAGAATAGACTGCACTGACCCGAAACTGATGTCCATGTTCTCTGCAAGCTTCCTATCAATCGATGATTTGAGCATATTGCAGTATGCATGGCTTGAACTTTGTCTTCATTCCTGCTCATGGCTGGCCTTCCAGAACGTTCATCACTGTCAACATTTTGGTGGCCCTCTTGGAAACATTTGTACCAGTCATAAATTTGAGCACAACTCATGCATTCATTGCCATACACTTGTCATAAGTCTCTTTGCACGAATCTCCAAGTTTCTGGCAGAATTTAATGCAAATTCGCTGTTCAGTTTTTTCACTTATCGTAAATCTGATGAACTGCTTTGACACGATACCAAACATCACGTGATTTAAAAAAGCACAGGTGTGCTGCAGCCATGCTGCACTGTGAACATGCTGAGCACATAACTAGGTCACTGCATGCTTAATAGCATTGTGGTGTGACCTATTGTTATATAGCTACACAACAAGTCTTGATATTTATTTATTTACATTCTTTTATATACCGCGCTATTCTGCATCAGTGTGGTTTACATTGAACAAACTGAAATTACATTGAACAGGGCATTATAACTTGGAGATAACTATTTTACAGGGAATATGGGCTATGGAGGGTTAAGTGGCTTGCCCAAGACCACAAGGAGCACCTGTGGGACTAGAAACCCCAGTCCTTCCGGCCCAAGATTGCTATCCTCTAGTGGGATTTGAACCCCTGACCTTCCGGCCTGAAGTACCTTGCCCCAACCACTAGGCCACTCCTCCACTCCACTCACTTGATACTTTTTGATCACACCTCGTACATCCTACTGAAGAGCTCCACCTTGCCAGTTTTTGTTATTGGCATGTTTGTCACGCTTATATTTATATATTGACTCCTGGCAACCCAGCTGCCTCTGGGTTTTCTTGGCATTGTACACCAAAAGTAGATTGCCAGGCCTTTTCTTCTGAGGCAGTGGAGGGTAAAGTGACTTGTCCAAGGTCACAAGGAGTGCCAATGAGAATTGAACCCTTGATTTTCTGGGTACTAGTTAGTTGCTTTAACCACTAGGCTACTCCTCCACTCCTATTATTATATATGCCAATAAATAAATGAAACAAAAAAGATGATTTATGGTTTATTTTATTGTTTGATATACCATCTTTAACCAATGGCAGCAAAGCAGTTTACAAAAAAATAATGCTAATAATAGTAATATAGTATATGATAGCAGATAAAGACCAGTTTGGTCCATCTAATCTACCCAGAAAGGTGGCTATGCCTGTGTTTAGGGTTGTACCTGCTGCTCCATGTAGGTCACCCCCCCCCCCCCTATTTATTGAACCATAAAAGATATTTAAGTTTGCTTTGATTTCATCCTCTTGCTATAAAGGGGTCCACTGTGTCTGCCCATGCTATTTTAAATTCTGTCATTGTATTTTCCCCCACCACCTCCATTGGAAGGGCATTCCAAGCATCCACTACCCTTTCAGTGAAAAAGTATTTCCTGATGCTGTTTTTAAGTTTACCGCCTTGCAGCTTCATTGTATGCCCTTTAGTTTTACAGCTTCCCCTTCTTTGAAAAAGATTTGTTTGTTCATTAATACCCTTTAAGTATTTAAAGGTCTGTATCATATCTCCCCTATCCCTCCTCTCCTTTAGGGTATATATATTTTCAAGTCTCTTTTCTTACATCTTCTGGCGCAGGCTTCAAATCATTTTGGTCGCCTTCCTCTGAACTGTTTCAAATTCTTTTATATCCTTTGTGAGATATGATCTCCAAAACTGAACACAGTACTCCAATTGAGGCCTCACCAACTACTTTCTATAGGAGCATTAATACTTCCTCCTTTCTGCTGGCTATTCCTCTCTGTATGCAGCCCAGCATTCTTCTGGCTTTGGTTACCACCTTGTTGCATTTTTCACCACCACCAGATCCTCAGACACTATCACTCATTGGTCCTTCTCCTGGTCCATGCACACCAACCTCTCACCTCCTATCACATACAATTCCTTTGGATTTCTGCATTCCAAGTGTATGACTCTGCACTTATTCGCACTAAATCTTAACTGCCATGCATTAGACCATTCTTCCAGTTTTGAAGATCTTTCCTCATGTTGTCCACTCCCTCAGAAGTTTCCACTCAGTTGTAAATTTTTGTGTCATCTACAAAAAGGCAGGCTTTTCCATTCAATCCTTATGCAATATCACTCACAAATACGTTGAAAAGTATCGGTCTCAGGATTGATTCCTGAGGCACGCCACTACACACCTTCCTTTCTTCTGAGTGAGTTCCATTTACCACCACCTTCTGTCATCTATCATTCAACCAATTTCTAATCCAGTTCAGCACCTTGGGACCTATCCCCGACTGCTCAGTTTATTGATAAGCCTCCTATGAGGAACAGTATCAAAGGCTTTGCTGAAATCTAGGTATATCACATCCGTCACATGCCCATGATCTATTTCTCTGGTCACCCAGTCAAAGAACTCATTCAAATTTTTGTCATGATCTTCCCCTGGTGAAATGCTGTTGCCTTGGATCATGCAATCCATTGATTTCCAGAAAAGTCCTCTATTCTTTCTTTAAAGAGTGCATCCATTACCTTTCTCACCACAGAGGTAAGGCTTACTGGCCTATAGTTTGTCAACCCTTCTCCAGTCCTGCGGAACTTCTTCCGTCTCCAAGGTTCTATTAAAAACATCCTTTAAAGGACCTGCCAGAACCTCTCTGACGTCTTTCAGTATCCTGGGATGTATCCCATCTGATCCTATGGCCTTGTCCACTTTCAGTTTTGCATGTTGTTCAAAAACATCATCTTCTGTGAATGGTGTGGTATCTACTTCATTCCCATTTGTATATTTGTCAGTCATACATGGTCCTTCTCTAGGGTTTTCTTTAGTGAATACAGGACAGAAGTATTTGTTTAGCATTTTTGTTTTTTCAATGTCTCCTTCCATGAATTTGTCCTCAGCACTTTTGAGTCTTGCAATTCCACCTCTGATCATCCTCTTCTCCTGAATATACCTTAAAAAAGTTTTGTCTCCATGCTTCACATCTTTAGCCATCTTTTAGCTTTATCTTATGTTCTTTTCTGTGTTCCTCTTTTTGTGATCTTCTGAATTTTGTGAAAGTTGTGATTTTTGCCTTTATTTGTGCAGCTACTTCTTTGGTGAACCATATAGGTTTCTCTTTCCTCTTGTTTTTATTTACTTTCCTTACATATATAACTGTTGCCCCTTTTATTACCTCTTTTAGTTTAGCATACTGCAAGTCCACTTCCCTTATCTCCTCCCACCCTGCCAATTTCTCCTTCAGGTACTTTCCCATTTTACTGAAGTCTGCGTTTTTGAAGTCTAGGACTTGGAGTTTGCTGTGATTGAACTCTGCCTTGACTTTTACCTGAAACCACACTGTGTTGCTGATCACTGCTGCTCACATGGGCACCCACCTTGACATTCGACATGCTATCTCCATTGGTGAATACTAAATTCAGCATCAAACGTTTTCTTGGTTGGTTCCCCATCAATAGTTGTCTGAGCAATGCTTCTTGGAATGCATCCACAATCTTTTTACTTCTTTCCAGATTTGCAGAAGGAATACTCCAATCCATGTCTGGTAGATTAAAATCACCCAATATGATCACTTCTCTCTTCATTTGCTACCTTTGCAATATCAATGATAAAGTCTCTATCCATTTCCTCAGTTTGAATTGAAGGCTGTAGATTATACCATTGTGGATGATAATGCCATCTCCTCTTTCTAGCACAGTCCACAGCCCTTCTTCTTTTTCCCACATCCCCTGAATTTCAGCAGCTTTAATATTGCTTTTGACATATAGGGCTACTCCTCCTCTTTTTCTGCCTTCTCTATCTCGTCTAAATAAATTATAGTTCTCCAGGAACAAGCAGGAAGTCAGTCCTCACATATGGGTGATGTCGGCACCGACAGACCCCGCGTGGAGCATTTCCCTAGCTTTCAAAGAAAGCCTTTGGTAATGCCACCACACATGCGAGATCCCCTTCCCGTCCAAGGGTGCCATCTTACTCAGTCTCCCTTTTTCTGCGGAGCCCTTCAGACGTGCATCTCGTCCCTGGAAAATGTTTTCTCTATTTCCAACTAATTTTTGCTATCCAGCCTTTGCCGGTCCTCTTCCCGCCTCTCGAGCCCCTCTGCTTCGGCCTTGGTCTTGCGTTTTTTCCCTTTTTGCCTTTTTTGTGCTTTACTGAGCTTTCACGCTCATTTTAACCACTGGCCGCGGCCTTTGACCTCGTAGGGGTCCTTTTTCCCCCAATGGCCTCTGGTTTTAAGAAATGTGATAGGTGTTCAAAAAACATGTCGTTCACGGACACCCATGACTGTTGTCTCACGTATCTAGGAGCTGACCATGACGAGGAGCTATGCTCCCTCTGTAAGAAGATGTCCTCCAAGGCCATCCAGAGTCATAAGCAGAAACTGGATGATCTCTTCTGAAAGGCAGCCCTGGTAGCCTCCCGCTCTTCAGCCTCACAACTTCTGTAGTCTGCCAAGGCTCCTCCCAGGGCCTGGCAGTACTCTGACCAGGGGTCGCCCGAACGTGAATGGAAGAAGAAGAAGGAGACCGTGAGGACTCTGTCGGGGGCACCAGACAAGCATGAGAGGTCACGCACCCAGTCTCTCAGCCCCCTCGGCGAACTTTGGAGTCAGAGAGGTAGCGGCCCGGTAAGGTACTTCGAACCGATTCGGAGGCCTCCAAAGGCGCTTGGTCTCCCGAGGGTCGTCCCAGTGAGGACCCCCTCTCCTCCTCGACACCCAACCCGGTCACCCTGGCATCGGTATCGCAGGGCCCCACTCCTGAGTGAAAAGCCTGAATGCTGGCCTTGGAGCGCAGTGTTTTTGCATTCCTCACTGCCCAGCAGGCACTGGTGCCCGGCCCCACCGGCACATTTATTTATTTATTTGGCATACATTTATACACCACTCCTTCCAGCAATCAGAAGCTGTCCATCGTTGTACAAGTCAGGGAGAGGGGAATAGACAAGGGAAGTATAAACAACGAGAAGATTACAGTTATACAATTGATTGGCAAATAAATTACTGTTTTAAACACCAGTATGAATTACAACTTATTGTACAAGACACGGGAGAGGGGACAAGATAAGGGGGGTGATTAACAACGGCACAATTACAGTTATACATATCATTGGCATAAATTACAGTTTGAACACCAGTGTAAATATACAACAGAGTCGCAATATATAAAGGCATAATAGGAGAAAATTATATACATATTGACAATTTGGTCATCATGGAAGTGGACATCAAATGAGCATTAGGTTCATATGAGGCTTAGGCTTTTGAGGTAGGTGGGCAGCATGGGAGGGGATAGTTGGAACCGTCTATGTGATGCCGTAGTGTATTTGGAATAGGTGTGTCACATGCCTTGAGACTGCAGGGACCTTGACCTCGAGAACTCCCCAGGCTGCCGCAGTGACCCCCGAAAGCCAGAAGCCTTGTGAGGGTCCTTGGCATGGGTCTCAATCTCTGTCCCGGTCCTCAGGTGTGAGATCTTCTCGGGTGAGCGCCTCTGGCTCCAGGCAGGCTTCTGCCTCGGGAGCCAGCGCAAGTCACCGACCTATCTCAAACCACCCAACCTTGAGTCCTCCATGGACTACTCAGAGTGGAAGTCCGACAGGGAAACCTCCACTGAGACTTCCCCTTGGACCCCTCTCTGCCGACCCAGAGGCAGCAGTCACCTCCCAAGGACACCTCCTTTCTGGAGTTTTTTCAGAACATGGCGCGGCCCTAGCACATGCCACTATTTATCTATCTAGCATTTCTAGAGCGCCACGCACGCAGCGCTGCACAGCTAACCTACAAGAGGTAGTCAACATACAAGAGACAGTCCCTGCCTGTCAGAGTCATGCTCATCAGAGCTTACAATCTAGTTAGAATATCTTTATCTTTATTTGCAGATTTAATATACCGCTCTTTACCGGTGGCATCAGAGCGGTGTACAATAGTAGATAAAATACACGCTGCGGAAGCAGAAACAGGAAAGGAACGCCATTATATGAAGAACAGGACAGAAAGAGAAAAGCAAAAGGCCGTAAATAGTGCATGAAAAGGGAACAAAGCCAAGTAACAACAACATACAAGCAATACTATCATGGAGGGGGGGAGACAGGTGGGGGAGGGAGACTGAAGGCGGTGCAAAAAAGGTGTGTCTTCAGCTTGGATTTAAAGGTCTTATATGAGTACATTAGTACATTAGTTAAGGTACGGTATGGTACGGTTTGGTCTGTAGTTTGGTCATAAACGTTGACGGGGGTTGGGTGGGATGAGGAAGGAGTTAGGATCTAAATGCAACGGTGAAGAGGTGGGTCTTTAACCTGGATTTGAAGAGGGCCAGGGAAGGTGCCTGGCGCACAGATGTAGGTAGGCTGTTCCAGGCGAAAGGAACACAGTCGGGAGTTCGCCACTGAGTCGGAGGAGGAGCCCCGCATGGAGGAGCTCAGTATTCTTTAATATGAAGCCCCTCTGAAGGAAGCCCTCTCGGTGCCGGTTCCTCCCATTCTGAACTGACTCCCCCTCTGCATGTGGGAGACCCCGGCCTCCGTCCCATCATGAGCAAGCACTTAGACGCTATGTATAGGGTTCAGCGGGGCCCTGGGTTTCGGAAAGCCCAGCTTCCTCACACCTCGATGGTGATCGAGTCAGCCATGCGGAAGCCCAAGAGCCGGAAGACTCATTTTTCGGTCCTGCCGGGCAGAGAGTCTTGTACCCTCGACACCCTTGGGCGCAAAGCTTATCAGGGCTTCATGCTGTCATGCCACATCCAAGTTTACCAATTATAGATTGGGATGTTCCTCCGCAACCTCGCTAGAGAGCTCGGAGGCTTCGCGGTGGGTTTTGACGGAGGCCATCTCCGATGTTTTCAGGCCCTCTTGAAGTCTGCTGGAGAATGCTCGAAGTACCTCTCGCGAGTGGTGTATGATGGCTTCAAGTCTTCCACCCAGGTGGCAGCAACTGGCATCGGAGCCCGCCGGCAGGCTTGGCTCCAGTCCTGGAGCAGTGGATCCAGGAGAAGGTGCTGAATGTCCCTTGCCTTGGGGAGCAACTATTTGGCAAGCCCATGGAGGATAAGGCAGCGGAGATTGAAATGGAGTATGTGACTCGTACTCGCCTCTCCTGGAAAACTTCCTCCCTCCCCAGGAAGAACCAGCAGAGCAAGAAACCTTTCTTCCACTGGAAGGGGCTCCCGTTCAGGGGCTACCCATCCTACCTGCCAGCATCGACCCCCATACAGGGTAGTCAGGGAAAGAGCCCAGCCCACTGCCCTCGTAAGCCGAAGGGTCTGAAGACTCAACCCCTGGCACTGGCTCAGCCGTCATTAGGGCTTTAACACCATCAGCATAGCCTCTCATCCGCCGACAGATCGGCTGGTCATCAGGGGGCGTCTGGTCCACTTCTTCCACAGGTGGGAGTCCATCTCCACCAATGCCTCCAGGTCGTTCGGGAGGGCAATCTCCTTCATCTGGACCAGTTCCCCCCGCCATACTTCCCCCCTCCATACTCCCCCCCTCCCCTCCATACTTCCCCAGCACCGGGCCCTCCTGAGTCAGGAGCTTGCAGGCCTTCTCAAGGTTGGGGCAGTGGAACCAGTCCCACCACACCTCGGAGGATGGAGGTTTTACTCCCGATACTTCCTCGTCCCAAAGAGGACTGGGGGTCTTCGGTCCATTCTCGACCTGTGGAACCTAAACAAGTTCCTTCTGCAGGAGAAGTTCAAGATGCTCTCCCTTGGAACATACTGCCCTACCTCCAGCAGGGCAATTAGCTATGCTCCTTGGACTTAAAGGATGCTTACGCTCACGTCCTGATCCATCCCAAGCACAGAAAGTACCTCCGCTTCATGGTTCAGGGAAACCACTACCAATAGAGAGTGCTTCCCTTTGGGCTTCGTGTCCGCCCCGCAGGTCTTCACAAAATGCCTGCAGTGGCTGCGGCCCACCTCCGGCTGCAGGGCACCTTTGTGTAGAAATGGACAGATAAAGGGGATACCAGAATCCCCAATATGTAATTAAAGATAGATGAATTTCTTGATGCAATCTCTAAAATGTGCTCAGAAGTTTGTCCTTTCACCTACTTCTTCTTAAATAAAATAGGATATCATGATCATGAGTTCTGTGTAACTGTTTTTTAAAATAGTTTGGGAACATTGTTAATGCAAGCATAAAGAGTAAACATAGGCTATGAACTGCGCAACCATAGTTCATTGTACAGTCAACTATAGGTCCCTGCTGGCACAGCATAATTTCTGCAACTCTGCAATTATAAATAATTCTCTCCCTATCTGGATGACTGGCTCGTAACAGGGGGCATGATCTCCAAAAGCCCGGCAGGCCACGGACCGCACCATTCACCTCTGTCAGCATCTGGGGTTCGTAGTAAATTACCCAAAGTCCCACCTCACTCCAGTTCAGTCCCTGGAGTTCATTGGGGCTCGCTTGGACACCCTGGCTTTCCTTCCTGAGGACAGGGCGGACCGCTTCATGTCCCTGGTGTCCAAAGTGCATTGCCACAGCACCGTCTCGGTCCGGATGATGCTTCACCTTCTCGGCCACATGGCCTCCATGGTCCATGTCATGTCCAATGCCTGCCTCAACATGCAGGCAGCAGGGTGGTACCTCCGAGCACAGTAGACAGATCCGACTGGCCGCTTCGGAGACCCCATCTCGGTCACACCTGGCGTGGCGGAGTTTCTCGCATGGTGGCGGGAGGTTCGAAACCTGCTTCAAGGCATGCCATTCCAAGCATTTCAGGTTTTGAGTTATATTTTAAGTAAAAGAAAGAAATGTAAAACTTCACCAGTGATAAAATATTATCAAAGAACATTTAAAAAATTACAAACTTAGGAGCTTTAAATATATATGATAATTTAGTTTGGGACAGCACAATGCCTTTTGGTTAGAGGTGAGCAAGCACATGACGCTGCATTTCTCCAGGAACAAACAGGAAGTCATTCCTCACATATGGGTGACATCGGCGCCGATGGAGCCCTCACAGAAGCATACCCCCAACTTTCAAAGAAAGCCTTTGGGAGATGCCACCACACATGCGTGGTTCCCTCCCCCCCCCAAAGGTGCCATCTTGCTTGGTCTCCTTTTTTCCACGGAGCCCTTCAGACGTCTGCCTGCTATTCCCCCTGAAAAAGTTGATTTTCTCGAACTGAGTTTCATACTCTCCCCCAGTATTTTATTTATTTATTTATTTTATTTATTTTATTCTCTTATATACCGCGCTATTCTGCATCAGTGCAGTTTACATTGAACAAACTGAAATTACATTGAACAGGGCATTATAACTTGGAGATAACTATTTTACAGGGAACATGGACTATGGAGGGTTAAGTGGCTTGCCCAAGACCACAAGGAGCACCTGTGGGAGTAGAAACCCCAGTCCTTCCGGCCCAAGGTTGCTGTCCTCTAGTGGGATTTGAACCACTGACCTTCCAGCCCGAAGTACCTTGTCCCAACCACTAGGCCACTCCTCCACTCCAGTAGTGCACCAGTCCTCTTCCCGCCACCCAAGCCCGCTGCCCCGGCATCGAGTCTCGGGTTTGTAGGCTTTTTTTTCCTTCTTGCCGCCTTTGCGCCCTTTTTTTTCTAACTGGCGGCACCGTGGGTCTTTGACCTCGCTGGGATACTTTTTTCTCCCATGGCTACCAGTGGTTTTAAAAAGTGTGAGTGCCAAAATAATGCCCTGACCGACACACACACTGCTGCCTTCATTGCCTGGGACCAGATCATAACCCCATGGCATGTGGCCTCTGTAAGAAGATATCCACCAAGCTGCCAGCAGCAGTACGATAAGTTTTTCCCGGAGTCCCCAGTACCTCCGTAGTCCAAGGCCTCCTCCGAAACCACGGAATACCTGGGTATGGCTATGGACCCCAGTTGATGCCGTGGTTCCTCAGAAAGGGGGTCTCCCTCGAGGGAACTCAAGAAGAAGAAGAAGGCCTCGAAGACGGTGTCCCTGGATGGCTCAAATGGGCTGGGTAAGTTCTCGAGTCGATCCTCAGCTGAGGTCTCCATCTGGCTCCTGTTCCACAGTGCTGAGATCTTCCCCAGCCAGTGTGCTCAGCACTGGCCACGGGACCTCTGAGGGCCGTGGGTGGGGATCAGCTCTGGAGCCCGTGAGCCATCCTTCCCTCGAGTCCTTGATGGACTATTCTGACTGGGGAAACAGAGGACGAAGAGTCGCCAGACACCCATCGCCACCGCAACGTCCCCTTGGACTTCCCTACCTCTGAGCCCTGGTGTCAGTCCCCACCCGAAGACATGACGTTCCTCAACTTCGTCAGGGACATGTCCAAGGCCCTAGCATTCCCGACAGAATCGGAGGAGGATCTTCAGACGGAAAAGCTAGAAATCCTCCAGTATGAGACCCCTCCGAGGAAATCGCTTACCGTGCCCATCCCTCCCATCCTGGAATGGCTAATGCTCTGTATATGGAAGACCCCGGCATCTGTACCAGTGGTGAGCAAGCGGCTCGACTCAATATACCACGTCCGCTGGAGCCTGGGCTTCCAGAAGTCACAACTTCCATACAACTCCATGGTGGTGGAGTCGGCCATGCATCGCCTGAAGAGTCAGAAGACACACTCCTTGGTGCCCCCCAGCATGGAGGCATGCACCTTGGATGCCCTCGGCAGAAAGTGCTACCAGGGCTCGAAGCTCATCGGCCAGATCCAGGCATACCAGATGTTCATGGACATGTACCTGAGAAACCTGGCAAAGGAACTCACCGGGTTCTCAGCTGTTTCTTCTGAGGAACCCCTGCAGCGGTTCAAAAACCTGGCTAAAGCTGTCCGTGAGTGCTTCAAGTTTGTCTCGGGCAGCCTATGATGGCTTTGAGTCGGCGGCTCGAGAAGCAATGGCGGGCATCAGTGCCCAACACGAGACTTGGCTACAGTCGTCCGACCTCGAGCAATGGGTTCAGGACAAATTTGTTGATGTCCCTTGCCAAGGAGAGAACCTCTTTGGCAAACCCATGACCGATAAGGCTGCCAAGCTGGAGACCGAGTTCATGACGAGGACCAGGCTCTCTAAAAAGACCGCTGCCTCTCCCCAACAGAAGGGTTCAGGTAAAAAGCCCTTCCCGAGGAAAGGGGCTGCTTACAGAAGCTACCCACCTTTTCAGGCCTCCTCAGCTCCCCAGCAGGGTCAGCTGGCCAAGGGTCATGGGCATGGCCCCCGTAAGCAGACGGCTCCCAAGCCCCAGGTGTCAGTCCCCACCTAACTCTCCCTCAGTCTTTCTCCCCTTTCCATGGAGCTCAACCTTCTCTGTTTCCCCACAACCCTTTCTTTTCTTCCTCTTGTGTCTCAGTTTCTGACCTTCTTCCCTCAGCAAGCTATCTACCGGAAAAAAAGTGTTTGCTTTTTAGTTGCTACAACCTCTGAGTTAGTTGCCAGACAAACTTTTGTGGCAGCAGCAGTCTCCGCAGGTTCAGAGATGTGGGCTGGACAGCTTCAGTAGTGGTAGTGGGACCTTTCTCCCCTTCATTCCACCTCCATGTGCAGTCAGCACAGATAAAACGCACTTCTTTCTGCTGCACACAGACTCCTCATGCCTTCCTTTTGCAGCTGCGTGGGTCTTTTAGTAACACTGTTTGAACTGTGGGCACTCTGGTCTGAGTCCTACGAAATTCAGGCAGTGCTGTTGTAGGAGCTGTGCAGTCACAAGAGGAAGTTATGAAGAATCAGCACACCACGAGAAGAAGGCAGTGCAGTTTTTACTAGTGCTGGCCAGACATGGAGGAGAGCTGCAGGGAAAGAGTAGGGGCTTAAAGTTTCAGGAGATGAGGGATGGGATTAGAATATGAATTCAGTGACAATGCAAGGCTTTCTTTCCACTGTGGATACTATTAGAGAATCTAGTTATGTTTGTTTTTGGAATGTAGATATCTCAGCATGCTATGTCCAAAGAAGAAAGCACTCATATTCACGATACTCGAGAGAGTCAAGAAAGGAACGAGGTGATCAGTCAAAAAACAACATGAGTGGATCGTAAAACAAATTTATTATATGTTGAACCACTTCACCCTACATGGTTGTGTTTCAGCATGCGCCTTCATCGGGAATTAAGTAGAGTAATAGCACGTCTAAGGGGATGTCCACATATGGCTGTATATGGACACCTACCGGTGCATATGTCGCAGACTACGATTTTTTATAATCACTCTATAGTTATCAACGTACTGTGTGAGGGATTATAATCACACAAAATGACAGGTCCATGGCATAGGTTTCCAAAATAACCCCAATAGGTCTGTTTTTCAAGAAACCAAAATATGCAAATTAACCTGATTCTTAGATCAAAGTATGCAGTTATAAGGTTGTGATTATTCATAATGGACATATTGAAAATCAGGCTTCTTGGGTTTTCCATTGATAAAGATTTGGAGATCACCATATCAGTTGACTCCTGATCATCAGGATTTCAAAGATAAAACAGATACAGGGAGAAAACATGATTTGTTCACGGTCACACAGAAAGCCATTGGCAGAACATAGTTTTTAATTCATGTCCAAGGAATTCACCTGAATCACAGTCCAGTGCTGAAAAGGTCTGCTGTTGTTTAATTTTTATTTCTGTTGATTTACTTTCCTCTAATTTTTAAGGCTTTTTTATGTTTAAATCTGTTTATTAACATCAAAACAACCATGGCTAGCGCCATATCCAACAACAACAAAAGCAATAAACCACCACCACTGGAACTCATGGTAAACAACAAAATATGGTTCTGAACACGTTGCTTGCCACTCAGCCCCAACAGCTTTCAGATTTTTGAGTTTTATTACAAATTATGCTTGAAATCCCTGCTCTTCCCTCCTTGCCCCTCCCCCACCCCACTTTCCCCCCCCCCTCCCCCACAGAGTCACAGGGTCTGGCACTCTGAAGGACCCCACTAACCCTACTTCTACTCCCTTCCCCCCCCCAGCATCAAGTACGGTACTAACCCTCACCCTCAGTACACCCCTTCAAATAGTATTCACTACCAGGCTCCTTGCCTGAGGGGGCAGAGATTGCAGGTTTCCCTCCCAAGTAAACATAAATTTGACCCTGCATTGGGGAAACTGACCAGAGTCCAACCGCTCCATCAACAGCAGCTCATGCAAAGCATTATGCCAATGCCAGTAAGCTGGACCCTCTGTGACTAACCAATACTGCAAAATCACTTTATTACCCACATACAGCACCTTGCTCATCTAGATGGTCTGAAATCAGCCCCGCAGGCCACTGGCCCCCAAAGCGTCATAAAGAATAGCCTTCGCCAACCAGTGCATTCCTTGACCGATCACCCACTGGATTTAGCCCAGGACCCAATCCGAAAAGTGGCGGACTCTTGGGCACAACCACAACGTGTGTCCCAAGGTGCCCTCCTCCTCACCCCACTTGGCACAATTAGGAGAATGCACCACCCCCGCCCAGAAGGCCCACACCTTAGAGTTATAGGCCCACAGCACAATCTTAAACTGACACTCTCGTATCCTGACACAATTAACCACACCGGGAATATGTGCCACACACTTCCGAAGGTCCACCCCATCCATTGCCTTCCCCAATTCCACCCTCCAACAATCCAGCAACTGGTCAAACTAGGAGCATCCAACTCCCTCCTGATAACTTTATGTGCTCTAGAGATGATTGGCTGCCAGTCTTCCTCATCCAAAACCCAAACGACTCAGCTTGTCCCCAAACTGAGCTCACAGAGACTGTCCAGGAAGTGATGTCACATAGTGCTGCAGTTGGAGAAAGATAAACGTGTCCTTCCCTCCCAACCCAAATTGGGCATTAAATTCCACATAATCTTTCCACTGATCCTGCAGGAACTCCCGAAATTTCATATCGTCATACAGTGCTATCATTAATCGCCACTGCTTCCCCTCCTCGGGTCTCCCCCCCCCCCACTACATCTACCCAAACCAGTGCATGATCGGACACCTCAATCGGACATATCGTGACCTCTTGCACCCAAGAGAACAGAGACCGAGAGACAAAAATATAATCAATGTGATACTGCGTTGAGTAGGTTCGAGACACATGCATGTAGTCTCACTCAAGTGGGTGAAGAACCTGCCATGCATCCACTACATCCAGATGTTCACACACCATAGGAACCCCCCACCACAGGTCCACCCTACTGTCCAAAGGAGCAATGAAGCGGCTGAGGTGCGGGTCTGCCACCATGTTAAAATCACTGCCAATCAGCATGTCCACTCCCACCCCTGCAAAACCCCCAGAACCTACCTTAGAAAAGCTGAATTGTAGGCTTTGGGTGCACAGAAACTTCACAACACCAAGTTGTGCCCCTGAAACTGCCCCTGAACCACCACATAGCATCCCACTAGATCGCTCACTACCTTGCTTATCTGATAAGGTCACAAGCATTCCCAGGAGAACCACCACCCCTGCCTTTTTGGACTCGGACAAAGCGCCATGAACCTCCTTCATCCATCCTCAGGCCAACTTCAAATGCTCTGCAGCTGACAGGTGCATCTCTTGGAGTAAGACAGTGTCAGCCTGGTAGCCTCTCAAAACCTGTAACACTTTGTGATGTTTAATAGGTGAGTGTAACCCACCTACATTCCAAGTCACATAGCAGAGTGGACGAATTGCGTGTCCTCCCAATGCCAAAGACTCACCCGCTAATGCCTTCTACCCACACCCAGCTAAACCACCTCAGCCCCACAATCTAGCCTCTGTCCACACCCAGTACTCCATACCCCTAACCCCTGCCGCATTCGATACCCCTTCCCAATCCCCCCTCTAATCCCATTCCCCACCACTCCCATCATCGTCATATCATGTCTAATGCTCCAGCCCGCGCCCCCCCCACGCAGCTTAATTCCTTCCCCCCCCCCCCTTATATCTACTGGGCCACTCACTCAATCCCCCCAAGCTAGTCCCTTCCCTCTATCCCCCAGCTCCCTCGCATACATCCCAACCCTCAATGCCCCCCCTGCCCCTCCCAGGCACTGCTGCCCTCTTCCCCCCCCCCAGCAAGCCTCCCTCCCTCAACCAATCAAACCCACCCCACAAATCCAAATAAGGAGACTACTGGAGAGGTGGTCAAGACAAGAGGAGGGAAAGGGGGGAAGACAGAACAAAGAGCACAACACACCAGGAAGGGGAAATGAAGGGAAACAAACAAAATGCAAGGGGGGAGAGGGGACCCTCCCTCCCCTGTTCAATGAGATATGCACACATAAACAGTGCATGTCTCTGAGGGACCTTACTGCTCATATCAGCCGCCCCCTCCCAAGGGGGATCGCAGCCACACTCCAAGTCCACATAGTCCTGCTCGGCCCCAACTCCACAGCATGGGGAACAAATCCAAGCTTCTCCTACCAAGTTTCACATTCCACAACCCCCTGACAGGGGGATGCTCCTGGCCACACCGCCTCCAATTGTTACACAAAGCTAGTACCCTCCTGCGGCGTGGCAACGGTCCTGGTGGTACCATTATGGAACAACCTCAGCAGGGCAGGGTACTGGAAGGCAAAGCAGACCTTCAATACAAAGAGCCAAGAACACAGGGGGGAAAACGCTTGGCGGAGCTGAGATACTTTAGTCGAGTTATTCTGAAAACAAAGTACCTTTTTTCCATGATAGTCCAAGGTGCCACCTCTGCACAGAGCTTGCAGAATTTCTTGCTTGTGTGCATAGTTCAGAAGCCTAATGATGACCATTCTGGCACCCCAATTGCCCTCCTGCACCGGGCCAATCTGGTGTGCCTGCTCAATGCACAGGGGACCTATAGTACTATTAAGCTTCAGGGAATGCACCAGCCACATCTCCATAAAGCCTCACAGTTCGCCCTCCTTCAAGGACTCAGGCAGGCCAATGAACCAGAGGTTGTTTCTCTTGGCCCAATTCTCCTGATCATCCATGAGGTCCTCCGGGGCCTTCACCCTCGCTTACAGCTTGTGCGCTTGTGGCCTTCACGGCCTGTTCTGCCCTCTCCATTGCAGCCACTCTTGTGTCCAGCTCCCAGATCTCCCTGCCCTGGCTCTCTAGTCATCCGCTGAAAGAGTCCAGAGCCGCAAGGACCTTTTCAAATTTGCGGTCTAAAGCTGCCTCTACTGCTGCAGTCACTTCCATGGTGATCTCCGCTGTGAAGCCTGCCTCCCCGGGCAGTGCCTCCTTGATCGGGGACCCATTGGCTATCTTGGTGTCTGTTGGCCTCGCTTTCTCCCGCTCGTTCTTGGCTATTTTGGAGGCCATCTAGCCCAAAAGGAAGATCGAAGGATAGCTCTCCCCATTCCAAAAACCTTCCCCTCAGTCACAAGCCACTTTGAGAGGGGAGCTGTTCGCCGATACCACTGCGGGAGGAGATAGACTTGTGAGCCAGGAGAGTCACAGCTTCCCCATGCTCCGTTCATACAAAACAGACCCACCCTCAGGCACACTCACAACGATCATAGATTACAAGGTCTCTTGCATTATGATTAGCAACTTGCAATATAAACTGTAAATAGTTTTACAACAACCACTATTGTTGATTTGTATAGTTACCCTTGTTACAGTCCCAAGTTACTGATCCTGTTACAATGTAAACAAAAGATCTTTTGTTCTGATGCAAATTTTTTTTATTTGTAAACCGCTCTGATACTAAAAAGCGCGGTATATAAGAATTGTAAATAAATAAATAAAATATTTAAGGCTTTTTAAAATTTATATTTGATTACATACTTTTATGAAAACTCAAGGCATGCTAAAATAAAATATCTTAATATATAAACAAACACTATAATCATCATAACAGCAAGCCAAAATACAAAGTCAACAAAAAATTAAAGTTCCAGCCCAAAACTACTTTAAATATGAGATATTTTTCAGTAAAAGGAGCGAAAATGAGGCTGATGTGCAATATGTTACATTGGATGTGATTTGATCTGACAAAAATGTTTTGTAATTCTATGAAAATGCTGGTTCATTAGAAATAGCGTCAATATATTTAAAGGAGCTTTGGATTGGGACTTGAATTATTTTTTGAGTTTTTTTGTGTCTCAAATATATGGACTATTCATACTTTTGGTAGAGTACAAAGTCAGGTAGAATTGTGATTAGTTCAAAATATCTTCAGCATATTGCCTTTGATTAAGAGCTCTCCAGAAACATTTTTATAAAATAATCATAATTGCTGTTAGCACATCTTTAACCACTATGTGAAATGAAATGGTTATTAAAGAGGAAACATTAAATGTTGTCTGATTAAGAACTCCTGCAGTTTCCATGAACTGAAGTGCTTGGTAGGATAACTGCAGAATATTTTAAAGAAAAGAAAATCGCCTTTTTTATTCTTCTCGGTAATGGCATTACCTTAAAAGCAGTACAGTCGTCCCTCGTTTATCGTGGTTAATCTGTTCCAGACTCTACCGCGATAAGTGAATTTCCGTGAAGTAGGATTCTTTATTTATAAATCGAATATTTTCGTAGTTAGAGCATAGAAAACCTGTTTACGACCTATAACACCCCTTTAGTCACCATTACACTCGTATTTGAAAAAAACGCAATAGAGTGAAGCCGCGAAAGTCGAAGCGCGAAGTGGCGAGGGATGACTGTATGCTGAAATAAGCTGTTATCTGGACATCGGGTTGCAACCTTCCCCAGTTCAGTGCAAAGACACCATTCCAGTGCTCATCTTGCCCCATTGCATGCCTGAAGATGTAAATCTGTTTTTCTTAGAAAGTCCAAACTGCAACTCCATACATGCAGTTGACAAGACTAAGACCGAATCAACTTCTTATATTGACTTAGGTGACATGACAAGTTTACCTGAACATGTTCAATAAATATATGATATATTACTGTCATAATGTAAGTCTAGCATGTCTGAGCATAAGAGACTGATTCACAAAAGTACGGCAATACTGATTACCACATGCTTTTTAGTGAATTGGCCTCAATGAAAATAATTTAGCCAGCAGCAATTAACATTAACAGTAGTGCACTTTACTGCACTTTAGTGAATGAGCTTCTAAATCTCTTCGTAGCAACAAAGGTTTGGAGTCCTGTTTAGGTCTGATGAGGTTGACTGGGTTGATTTACCCAACCTTTGAGTATGACAGGTGTAATTTAAAGATTATTTCATTAGCAGTTTTAGTTGTAGTTGAAATTGAGGAAGAGAAGGAAACCTCTGTGATGTAAATTTCTGGAGCATTACACATGGTTGGAAAATACTTGCAGTGTTGTTGTCCCAGTGTGTTTTTATGTAATATGTTAATGAGTTTCTGGCATACATTTCTTTTCAATAAACATGTTTCTGCTCAAATGAAGATAGTGCAGCAACTATCAGTGACATAATTAAACAAAATTGTTTCCTTTCAGAAGACTTAAAAGTAGAAGAGGTGAGCCATAGAGTTGCCCTAGGCATGGGAGAGACTGATCTAGAAAAGTCAAACTGTGAGCTCATAATATAGTAAAATTAATCATTCCACAAATAATAGGGACTTCTCTTACTTTGCTCCCATCTTATGGAACTCTCTCCCTGAAAAATTAAGATCAATCAAAGATCTCCAAACATTCCGTAAGGAAATCAAAACACATTTGTTTTATGAACATTTCGGGAATTCAACAGACCAGCTCAAAATATATCCAACTTAACTGTGAAACCCAACATTAAGCTCCACATTAAATCCTTGCCTACACAACAATGATAGGAGATTTCAAAATACATTAGTTGATAATGAACATGAGTCACCCTGGTATATATACAGCCTGAGATAGATAATATCTGTATATAATGTAAAATATGTTCTCTGTAAATATGTTACGACCAGTTCATATGTTACACTCATATTTAAAGTTTAATGTACCTGTTTTGTTCAGTGTAAACCGCACTTGATCTCTGGAAGGGGCGGTATGGAAAAGCGTTTAAATAAATAAACAGTCAGTTGAAGTTTTAAGAAATAATAACTACAATTATCTGCCTTTGTAGCTCAATTTCAACTCAGCACGGTCTTTAAATTGTTTTATATTAATTATATCATATTTTAGGTTCTGTTAGAATTTATTTGACATACATACATCTCTACTTGTGCAAGTGTAGGTATGCTAGCCTCAAAACACTTCAACAAAATAAGCATTTTACTTCTGAAATGTCTGGGCAAATAGTTTTACTACTTTGTTTGAGTCAGGACAGAAATGTAACTGTGCTCACTCGTCACATTCTGTGAATAGGATTGTTTGTCCACATCCTGATTCTCACTCTCTGGTTTCTTATATATTGCAGTCTAAACAGAAGCACAGAGGTTGATATTCAGGTGACTGTGTCAGGGTAACTTTATATTGATATTTAATCCAAATCCACTGAGGCTGATTATTCAGTCTAAGGTTTACTGGACAAAGTTGTCTGGTCAACTTTAGGCCTGCTATTTGGCTGATCCAGAGGCAAACCTACTGCACAGACAGAAATGGTGTAAATAAAGAGCGGAATATTCTTTCATTCATATATCCACAAGGCCAAGATTAATATATACCACAAATATATACCTAACACCAAATTAAAGATATCTCAAAAAGGTGAATGATAACAAATACAAAAAAAGCCCAAAATAACCCAACCTACAGTCTTTGCACACTTGTGTATTTTTCATTTTCTGTCTAAAAAAATACAATTCACAGTGCATTAAAGTAGGAGCTTGTTTCACTGACCTACACAATATCCTCTATACTTTCAACATGAAAGAACAATTACAGAAATATTCAAAAAGTAATTAAGAATAAGAAACCTAAAAGTCTTGATTACATGAATCTTCACATTTTTTGTCATAGCTAGCCCAAATTAGTTCAGTTTCCAAAAATTACCTTACAAGGTCTAGAGTAAATGAAATAGAGCTCACCAGTGTCCAGTCATGGTAGCTGAGCTTATTCGAATACTTCTGAATGATTTTAAGCTTTTTGTGTTTTATAAAATGAATTTGAAGCAAAAATCTAAACCTACCAATCATGGAGCAGCCAATAAAACTATGGAATAAAATTCTTCAGAAGAACAAAGTGGGAAAATACAATAAAAAATATCATTGTGCTTGAATATTCCCTGGGTATATCAGGTCTATCACAGTAAAGTAGAAACAGTTTGGCATCATCAAGACGCTGCATCGATTAAACCATCCCTCCAAAGTCAGTAGATGTGGTCTAAGGAAACTGCTGAGGAAAATCACTGTGATTAAGATTATTTTAACAGAACTACAAAGGAAAGTGTTGATTGTTAAACAGTTTGAATATTATTCCACAAATATGGCCTGCATGAGAAGGTAGCAAGGAGGATGCCACTACTGAAGAAAAGCCATATGATGTGCTACATAGCATTTACAAAGAAATACTTAAGGGGCACGACACATATGTGGAAGACAGTTTTTTTTTGTTATCTGATGAGACCAAAGCAATATGTGTGACATTAAAACTAACACAGGACGTCACCTTGCTAACACCACCCCTTCAGTAAAGCATGGTGGCAATAGCAATATGTTGTGGGGAAGCTTTGGAACAGTGGGAACAGGGAATCTTGTGAAGACTGAAGGAGAGAATGATGATGCAAAAGTACAGGCAGATCTTGACCTAGGACTTGTGGTAAAGATTCACCATTCAGTAAGATAAGGGTCCTAATCACAAAGCAAGAGCAGCAATGAAGTATTTCAGCAAAAATAAAGTGAATGTCCTGATATGACCCAGTCAAAGCCCAGGATTTTCCTCCCATCTTTTAAACAGAGCACCAACCCTTCTTCATTGTGAAGTGGAACTCGAGGAGTAGTATTTCCCACATGTGAAGGCACATTTTAGATCAGCCATTCCCAACCAAGTCCTCAGGGCACACCTAGACCAATTGGGTTTTCAGGATTCCTTCAATGAATATGCATGAGTTAGACAGACATAGAACAACTACACTGGCACCCAATGTATTCACGCATCAAATTTTAAAAAACTCTCACCATATTCAAAATTCTACACCATACTTCTGCTGACACATTGCAGTCACTGATACAAAAAGATCCAGCACCCAAACCAAGGAGAACCAGCAACAGAAACCAACTCCTTACCCCCAATGCCAAAACAAGATGCCCCAACAATATGGAACTCCTTACCTGAAGAACTCAAAGCCACAACAGACATCCGAGACTTCATCAGGAAACTCAAAACATTACTATTCTCTGAACACTTTAGTACTATCACATAGCCTGGAATAAGACACCTACGCTACTACAATAATCAGCACTCTACCCCCGTTCTCATGTTAATAAACATCCCACCCATAGCTTTTAATGTTCAACCCTAATTATGTTGCCATACTCCAAGTTAATGTTCCTGTTGTAATCTATTACTAAATGTGTTATAATGTAAACCGCTTTGACTAAAGGATAAAGTGTTATAAAAAAAAACCTGTTAAATAAATAAATTTGCATCTACAGCCTTCATTATATGCAAATCTATCTCTTGCATATTCATGTGGGAATCCTGAAAACCTGACTGGCTTAGGTGTGCCCTGAGGACTGGGTTGGGAATGGATGTTTAAATATTGTATGAAGGTCAGAATTGAGACGTCGAATTTGCAATGAATGCAGTTCCACCGGTATTTTAGAAAAGGCTCTGCCAAACATAGAGACTTTTCTAAAGCACAAAGAAAGAGGTGCTGGAGTGCATGTGTGTGTGCTAATATGTGGAGCTGAAGGAGACATTTTACAAGGGGAAAATCACTGGAGAAAGCATGATGACTTGTATATGCAAGTGCCAACAGTTACAGATATATGTGGGCTGTTTGTAAACCTATATGTGTAAATGCTGCCAATTAACTACAGCGGCTGGTAGCTTCATTTAATTAGAATTTGGGGAGTGAAATAAACAACGGGGGATTAAAGAGGATAACACCCGTAATCCCTTCTGGCCAAAAAGAGCCTTTTTTTAAAAAAATCTAAATGTGCCAGGGAGCAGATCTAAATTTTGACGTGGGCAATTTTAGTCATACACACGCATTCCCTCTATGAAATGTGGAATATATGTGTAGATTTTTGGCCTGCCCAGGCCTTCCATAACAGTGCCGCCAGCAATATCCCCTTTCAGTAAGGACATCCACATTAAATTCAGCCCTTTCTAAAATGGCCGTTTACACATTAATTCTATTTCCGCATGGAAATATCTGTTTTTATACATGGAAAGGGTTCTAAAATAGCTCCCATGATGTTTAATCCAATACAAATCAGAATTTACTGAAAATGGAAGATCTTTCATCGTTGTCTTAGCTGAATCCATCTGAAATTTTATTGAGAAATTGGGACTGACCCCTACGACCTGGTAATCATTTCCGTATGCCTGAGATGCAAAATTAATCATTGGCATTGCACCGGAATTTTTTCCTAGTTTATAATATGAGGTAGCCACATATTTTTTTTTCTTTTGTGGATGCTGGTTTATTAAGGCAAGTATATTTTGGTTTCCTTTTCTTATTTTTCCTTTGCTTCATATGATTTTTTTTCTGTTAACTTTCCTATATTGAACCAACTGGACTGAATATTCTTGAACATAAGTTCTGGATGCAGTGGCTCAAACTTGCAAATTCAATTGAAGTTTATATAACTGGCTTAAAGAAGCAAGTCTTTCTTTCATTTATTACAGTTGAATGAAGGAGTATTCCCCTCCTTTGACCAGATTAAGCTTCAGTGGTATTTACCTAATCATCATTTATCACTGTATCTACAAGCTAGACATTATTATGATACTTTGAGATGGCAAGCCGGCACAGGATTAACCTCCACTGATTTTGGGGATGTTTATGCACAATTGCAAATTAAATATAATACCCTATCTCAGTGCTACAAAATTGGAGGGGATGGGGGGCAAGATGGCAGCTAAGTCCTGGTGTTACAAGCGCTCGCTGATATTACTTCTTGTCTGCATTTCCTGTCTCGGTGATAATGGGATGGTACTGCCGGGACATCTCCTGCAGCTCAGAAGACTTTGCAGGCTTGTGGCTTTGTTTTGCCGGGAACTGGAGCAGCATCTTCGGCAGGTTGCCTGAGAGAATCACCAGCTGACCTGAGCACTTGGGGGTTTGGTTATCCCCCAATTTGCAAAACCCCCTGCTGCGATCCAGAAGTATAGCGCTGACCGGTGGTGTGCTTCCCTTTGGCCAGGCATTGAGTACGCTGGTCGTGCACTCATCCCTGTTGGAAGCTGCCTGTGGGATTGGAGGTTTGGTGGGATCAGCACCTGGAGGTTTGGAGTCGCTGATGGCAATTTCTGGAGGTATGGGGACTCTGGGAGCAGAGAGTTTAGTTAAACTGGAAGGAGCGGGCTACAAATGCTTGCTAAATAAATAAAATAAATAAATAAATAAATAAACCCACAATGATAACTTTGGATGCATTATGGGATGCTGTTGCTTCCATGAATAATTCCCTTTTATCAGTAGTTGGAATTGTGAGTACAGAACTTGTTTCCTTTAAAAATCAATTGCAAGAATTTTCCCAAGTGCAAGAGGAACAGGAGTGAAAGTTGGCCAGATTTGTAGAAGAACTTCAGCAGCTCCATGTGTTGCAGGAGACCAGAACTAAGGACGTGATTTTGACCTCCAAGAAGACTGAATACTTAGAGAACCAATCTCGTAAAAATAACTTGAGGTTGTTGAACTTCCCTAGATCAGTCCCCTATGTAGATAGGGCCGGCCCAATGGACAGCTTCAGAGGTGAGCCGGGGAAGCCGAGTGAGGCCCCGGCTCACTTCTGCACAGCCACCAGCGTGAAAAGTGCTGTTTTCCCTCATGCTGGCAGCTGTGTTACTGTGAAGCGCGAGTGCCGGGAAATACCCTTGGACTGGAAATGAGTCGATGGGGGGCTTAAACCAGAAATGGGCTGATGGGGTGGGGAGATTAGACTTGAAATGGGCTGATGGGGGCTGGAATAAAACTGGAAATGACTGATGGGGGGGGGCTAGGATTGGAAATGGACTGATGGGGGACTAGGACTGGAAATGGGCTGATGGGGCGGAGCTTGGACTGGAACAGGGCTGATGGGCTGGGATAGAACTGGAAATGGCTAATGGGGGCTAGGATTGATAATGGGCTGAGGGGGGAGCTTGTACTGGAAATGGTCTGATGGTCTGGAATATGACTGGAAATGGCTGATGGGGGGCTAGAACTGGAAATGAGCTGATGGGGGGGCTAGGCCTGGAAATGGGCTGAGGGGAGAGCTTGGACTGGAAATGGGCTGATGGGGAGCTGGAATAGGACTGGAAATGGGCTGAAGTGGGGCTAGGATTGGAAATGGGCTGATGAGGCTGCTAGGACTGGAAGTGGGCTGATGCGGGGGGATGGTAGAATAGGACTAGATGGGAGCAGATCCTGTGTGGGGCAGGAACTAGAAAGGAAGCTGATGTTGGGGGAGGACTAGAAGGGGATGGGACTGGGGGAATGAGGATGAAGTGGAGAAAAGATATTTTGTGTGTTAGGGAAGAAAAATCTACGATAGGTCAGGTATTGGGAGAGTAAGTGGGGATTGAGGATGGAAGGGTGAAATTTAAGTGGATGAAAAAGAAATAAAGAAAGAAATGGAGGAAGTGGAGGAAAGAGCAAAAGGGGAAGATCAGTATGTTAAAGCAGATATAGAGAGAGAATGGAAAAAAAAACTAGAAGAGAAAAGAAAGGTCAAATGGACAACAGACAATGGAGAGTTAGCCGAAGACATGAAGAAACCAGAAGAAAGTGACTGAAGCAATTGCAACTGAAAAATAAAATGCCCAAACACCAAAAGATAGAAAAATACTTTTTTTTTTAAATTTATTAACAGGAATATGTCAGCTCTGGGAAATGTGCATTGCTAGCATCTTTGCATTTTTGTTTAGTATAAGAGGAAATTAATTTATAGTTTTATTTCTCCAGTGTTGTTGTACATTCCAACTTTGGCTGTTGGGGTTCCCAGTTTAATTATTGTCTTTCTATTTCTAAATTGTGATTCCTTGTTCTTTGTTTGGTGATGGTCTATGTTCTGCATGTGTAACCGAGCTAAGGTATTTTGTTTATGTAGTTTCTATTTGACGGTGCCACTTGTTCTCTCTTCCCAGTAGAAGTTGTATTGGTATTCTCTGAGATGTATTGGTTTAATATTTGCAGTGTTGCCTTTTTGATAGGTAGGATTTTGTGCTTTGTGAGTCCTGGTAGCGCTGTTATGATACGGTGGGTTTGCTGTAGGTTCTAAATGGGCAGTGTTTATAGTACTTCCTAATGTGGTTGGCACTGGAGTATAGTAATGTAAAATTCAGGTAGTCTTTCTTTTTCCAGACACTCATTAAGAGGCATATTTACTAAAAGTTAGTGCATGGTTAACATTATGCAAATATGTATGCAAATGAGGCCCCACAATGAGTCTTCACACATGGCCCCCACCCCCCTTGGGCCGCCCCTGTATATAGATGGCTCGTAGATACTTATTTATTTATTTAACAGTTTTTATATACCGTCTTTCTACAAGTCAAGATGGTTCACTTGAAACATTATAATACAGTATACTACTGTTTACAAGGAACAAGGAAAACAATATAAGTAATATAACTAGGTAACAAGTAACAATTAACAATGTAACAGATAATAGGTACGACTGTGGCAGTAGAACTGACTACCATGATCGGAGATCGAGATCAAAGGTTAACTTTTTACATTAGATAAATATGCCTACAGTTAATTTTGTAAAGATTTGGGGGCAACTTGGGTAGAGAGGTAGATCATGAAGGTTAGGAGCTAGGGTGGGAGGGAAAAATACTCTAGGAAGAGGTGTGTTTTTAGTTTCCTGCGGAATTCAAGGTGGTTCTCACAGTTGCGCAGTTCGGGAGGGAGGGTGTTCCATAAGGATGGGGCGTAGAGGGAGAAGGCCCTATTGCTAGTAAATTGTTTACAGTACCTTTTGGCTGTTGGTATGGATAGCAGGTTTTTGGTAGAGGTACGATGTGTTCTTGTGTTACTAGGAAAGGTAAGGAGTGAAGTGAGGCAGGGTGCTGATTCATTTACAATTATTTTATGAATAAGAGTAAGGACCTTAAATTTAGCTCTGTGTTGTATGGGGAGCCAGTGAAGGTCAGGTGTGATATGAGCACATCTGGGCTTGTTGGTTATGAGTCTAGCTACCGTATTCTGGGCTATTTGGAGTGGTTGGATTGTATTTTTGGGGAGACCATGGTAGATTAGGTTGCAATAGTCAAGTGAAGGGGTTGTAAGGGACTGACAGACAGTGCGAAAGGAGTTAGGGTTTAAGAGGGGTTTAAGATTCCGGAGGGTGCGTAATTTTGCATAGATTGTATTGGTGAATCTTTTTATATGTTCAGTGAAGGAGAGGTTCTGGTCAGTGATAATTCCAAGATATTTTACTTGGTTGTTTATAATAAGTGGGAGATCAGCAATGGTGAGAGTTGGAGGAGGGGAGTATGTAAGGTTAGAAAATACTTGAAGTACCTCTATTTTGGATTGGTTGATTAGTAGATTGTGTTGGGAAAGCCAGGATTTGAGGCAAGTTAGACATTCATTGATTTTGGAGAAGTTGGGATTGGAGAGGTTAAAAGGGGTGAAACACATCATGTCATCAGCATATATTTGGTACTGTATGCCATGTTCTTGAAATATTTTGCAAGCAGGTTGAAGGAAGAAGTTGAAAAGTAAGGCGGATAGGCTAGATCCTTGAGGTACTCCTTGTTTTAGTATAAATGGGAGGGAGGTGTCATTTCCAAGACGGACCTGTTGAGTTCTGGAGTTCAGATAGGATTGGAATCATTTGAGTGTAGTGCCTCTAAGACCTATTTCGTGAAGTCTGGTTAGGAGTTGATTATGAGGAAGAGAGTCAAATGCGGCAGATAGGTCAAGGAAAATGAGTAAACATCCTTGAGTAGGGTTTTGGGTATGTAAGTATAAGGAGTCTAGTAGGGAAGGGAGGTCTTTCAAATCTCCGGGGAGAATCGTCCCCCCCCCCCCCCCCGACAAAAGCTCAGTATCTCTCTCTGGGTTCTAGCACTAGGTAACTGCTCCTGAGATCCCCATTGAAGCCAGAGACCTTACGGGGTTCTTGAGAGCTCTTTGGAGGTGGTTACTGGCCGTTCTACTCTCCTAATTACACTGGCTCTGTAATCCGATAAGTCTTTGATTCTTAGATCATACTTTAAAAATTTTGGTGTGCAGTTTATGGGATCTCATATATGTATTTTCCAGATTTAGCTCGTGATACCCAGGCTAAGAGGAGAGAGTTTCTGGATTATAAATCCAAGGTTGTCTCCCTTGGCGGGTCTTTTTTGCTTAAATTTCCTTCCCAATGTCATGTTTGCTTTAAAGAGAATAATTATCTATTTTTTTGAGCTGCGACAGCTACTGAACTTTTTGGTGGCTAGGGAAGAAGTAGTTGTGGCAGTGGCTCCTCATACGGCTGATGCGTAAGTCTCCATTGAGCCTTGTTAGAATTTGTTTTGTTTTAAGTAAAGTTTTTTTCCTTTTTATTTAATTGTATTTCTTGGAGCCCCCTATTGTTTCCTTTCTCTTGTGATCTAAATGTAAATGATGTTTTTTATTCTTGTACTATTTTTTGGTATGAGTAATTGGAAACCACGTTTATTCTTTCAGTCATATATATACCTGGATGTATTGGTTAAATGCAAATAAATGAAACAAAATTGAAGGGGATATGATGAGTAAAGAGTATTTAGCATAGAATTGGACCCTGGAAATAGAAGAGGAGATAACAGTAGAGGATTTGAAGATGATATTTGAGGCAGTCGTATGAGTGACTTGATGTTAGTTTATGGGAGATGTTATATGACATCTTACACAAAGCATATATTACTCGAGGAATAGGAGCAAAAAAGCATTTATGAAAAGACAATTTGTGTATAAGATGTAAACTTAGGACAGGTATTTACAAACATACTTTCTTGACGTGCAACACATTAAGAGAATTGTAGGCAAAAGTGTTATCAGCTATAGAAGAAATAACACAGTTAATAATTGATTGGACATAGGATCTCTTATTATTAAGAGACATTTACCCCTTGCAAGAAAAATAGATGCCTAAGATGAAACAAAAATTTGTATTATTGACCTTGCTGCTAATGAGGAAGATAATACTCTGGCGTTGGATAAGTGTAGAAAGCACACATTATCTGAATTGTGGTTCACCCACTCCATTATCTACAATATTGTGTATTAAAAACACACCACAAACACTTATACTGCAACCTCACAAGCTTATTTTTTTTCTCACAGTTTCTCAATTTAGACCAGCCATTCCCATCCCAGTCCTTGGGGGAAATCTAGGCCAAATGGGTTTTCAGGATTCCCACAATGAATATGCATGAGATAAATTTGCATATACTACCTTCATTGTATGCAAAACTATCTCATGCATATTCATTTTGGGAATCCTGAAAACCCAACAGATCTAGATGTCCCCCGAGGACCGAATTGGGAATTTGCTTCTATGTTCAATAAGGCGGATCTTTAATGTATGTCGTGTCTTACCAACATCGCCCAAACCACAAGGGCATAAAATCAAATAAACTACCCCAATGCTGTTACAGGTGGTCGTGCAATCCAAACGATAAATTCATTGATTATAATGGAAAGACTCACAAGTAAGCATCATAAAACAGATCAGACAATGCCTGCAGCTACTATGACCGGGAGTCAATGTACGTTGTGGTAAAGCACTAATATAGGCCTGTGGGCATAAAATATAACGCAATTTATGATTTCTAGTATAAACCGGCCTAATGTGGAGATGACTTAAGCCTGGGATTAACCGAATAATCTGTGAGTGATGGTGAGCAATCTTTGATAAACGATAACTAAGTGGGTTAAATCGAGAAATGTAATGTACAAAACCAGTATCAACAGACTCATGGCGTTCGCGAGGGGTAAGCAGCCACGCATGATCATTATATCGTGCACAGGTACGAGCCCTACATACCAGAGAAAACGGATAACCACAGGCAATAAAAGACTCCTCAAGGCTTTGTGACTGAAACTTATATTCAGAAATAGTAGAGCAATTACGACAGTAATGAAGGAATTGTGCCAGTGGTAAACTCTTCTTCAGCTCTTGGGGGTGTGCACTGGAAAAATGGAGAAAGTCCATCCAGTGAGTAGGTTTGCAATACATTGTGGAAACAAGACCATCAACTTAACGTGTCAAAGAAACATCCAAGAATGAAATTGACATGGTACTATAATCCAGTGAAAAAGATAAATTAACATCACATAGATTCAATCAATGGTGAAATGATAACAGCTGATCCTCAGAGCCGGTCCACAATAAAAAAAAAAAGCATCATCTATATACTGAACCCATAAACGGATATAGGATCGAAAAGGCCTATCTGCTAGCCACTGTTTCACAAAATGAGCCATATATAAGTTGGCCACCAAGGGGGCCATCATGGCCCCCCATGGCCACTCCTTTAATTTGTTGAAAAAACTCCCAATAAACAGAAAAAGTTCCTTGTCATGGCCAGAGTCATAAGTTGAAGAATAAAATCAATCTTGGAGACACTCCGATCCTGACAAGTTGAAAGAGTCTCACGCACCACCCTCATAACTGCATCTTGAGGAATACTGCTATACAATGCTGAAACGTCCATAGTCACCATTAGTAAACCAACTGGCAAATCCTTATCATGACCCACTGCCAATATCTGAAGAAACTGCATAGTGTCCCGCAAATAAGATGGGATCTTGAACATGAATGGTCTTAAAAAAGAATCCACATACTGTATATCGAAAGAGGTTCCAGCAATGAGCCCCATAGTGAGACTATGGGTCTGCCTGGAGGATTAACTGTATCTTTATTTATTTTATTTATTTAACCAGTTTTCTATACCGCCTTATCCTTCAATCAAAGCGGTGGGCAATGGAGAGTTAAGTGGCTTGCCCAAGGCCACAAGGAGTGCCTATAGGACTAGAAACCCCAGTCCCTCCGGCCTGAGGTTTGCTGTCCCCAGGTGGGACTTGAACCACCGGCCCTCCGGCCTGAAGTACCTTGTCCTAACCACTAGGCCACCCCTCGCCCCTATCTTTATGAATTTTAGGAAGGATATAAAATTGGGGAGTACAAGGATATTCAGCATAGAGAAACATAGCTTCTTTTTAGTCCACCAGACGTTGGACCAAAGCCTGAGTAACATACTCCTTAATGATGGTCTGAAGATGGAAAATCGGATCATTAGGTAATGGCACATATGTAGTATTATCAGCTAATTGACGGCGGATCTCAGCAACATATTTAACAGCATCCAGCACAACTACTGCACCACCTTTATCAACCCGGTGAATAATAATATCACCAGACTCACACAACTCTAATGGGGCTTGTCGTTCAGATGTTAACAGACTATAAAAAACCTTTTTATTAGTGGAAGTCTCCAACTTACGAATATTTGATAGAACAAGCTCCCGAAAAACCAATAACATTGGAGGAAGGGGGCCTGGTGGTGCCCATGTGGAGCGACATGGTAGTTTAATCCTATCACTGAAGTCCTCTACAGGTACATCCAAAGGCACATCAGATGAGGAGAGGAGAGTGCAGCAAAAAAAGCCTTCAAGTGCAACTTACATAGTAGTTGTTCCAATTCAAGCCGCACTTGAAACCCATTATAATAAGTCCGTGGAACAAAAGAAAGACCCTTCTCCAGAACTTGTATCTGTAATGGTGTCAAAAGATGAGATGATAAATTGACTACAAGCCCTCTGGATCCACCACTGGTTGTAACCAGGTCCATGGGCAATGAGATGATGTTTGCCCATCGGTCTGCTTCCCCTGTCCTCATTCTCACCCTTTGCGTTTGTGAGTACCTTTGCCCCGTTCTAAAAAATCTTCCAAACTAGATGCAGGATGATCAGAAGGAGCAGAATCATCAGAATATTCAAAAAAAACATGATGAGGCTTCCTATGTTCTGGTTGCATCCATATATACACAAAACCAGTCTTATAATCTGTATTGTCTCTGTGCAACTTGGACAACTTTAAATCTCTTAATCTCTTGATGAAAAGATTCCATCTGGGATTGTAAACACTGCAATTGCAAAGTAAGCACATCTTCCTGCTCTATGGCTTTAAGAGCGGCTATCTTCTGACCAATTTCAGTGGCTGTCACTTCGTTGATCGTCTTGGTAGCGTTGACTGTTAAAACCATCAGGTCCAATGAACATTTATTGAGAATCTTATTCCAGTTCTCCACAAAAGTGTCCTTCTCAACAAATAATTGTGGCTCCTTTTTAAGACAAAAACCACAAGGAATCTGTTGTCTACGAATATACTCCAACAGAGTAGCTCGATGTAAGTCAGCTCTTACTTGATGCGTCTACAACTTCTGCAAAGAAACCCAGAAAGCATGTTCATCCGAGGTGTCCAAGGAGTCAAAGCACATCAGTTCCCTTAACAGTTCTTGTACTTGATCCACCAAAAAAGTCAAAGTCTCTTGCCAAATAGGTGGAGCAGATTCCATAGTGGCATTATATAACAATTTTTACTCCTGGGAGCCAAAAACACCAGACACATAGATGTAATATCCTATTTGGTGTGTTTTGAATATTTGACACAGTGGTTGTAGATAGATATTATATAATAAGGCTGAAAGGGAGGGCCCTTGAGGTAGTCCTTGTTTCTGCTTGTATGTTTTAGATAATTGCTGATTGATTTTGACTTGTTGGGTACGATCTGTCAAGTAGGATCTGAACCATTGTAATATGCTCCCATATAGACTAATTAGTTGCAGCCTATTAAGGAGTATTTCATGTGAGATAGAGTCAAAAGCAGCAGCTAAGTATAAGAATATAAGGATAAATGCTTTTTTAGGATTTTCAGTCCCTATTGTAAGTTTATCAAGAAATGTTAGTAGCAGTGTTTCGACATTGTGGTTCATTCTGAATCCATACTGGTGTTCATCTAAGGGTGCGTGGAGATTGATGTGATTTTGAAGTTGTCTATAAACAACCTTTTCAATTATTTTGGCTAGAAAGGGGAGACTGGAAATTGGTCTGTAAGATGTGGGATATGTCTTGTCTAGGTAGGTGTGCTTTAATATGGGTCGAATTATTGCTTGTTTTAGTAATGTTGGCATATGGGCTTTTGTGAGTGATTAATTCTGTCTCCTTTGAAATTTCTGTTTAGTGTAGCCAATGTCTGTCTGGCTTTCAGGAGTTATTTCACTAGTAGGTCATACAGTTTTAAATGGAAAATGTTTGCTATCTGGTTTGACGAGAAGGTCCTAGATCCTTTTGCCTGTCTCATACACAAACTGCTTGAACACCTTCTACTTTTATCGGAGTCTGGTTTGGAAAAGGTATACCTCTGTGCTATTAGCACTTACCTCTGTTAAGTTGAAGGTAAACCCATTTCTCTACAGCCTTTAGTTGTTCGCTTCATGTGGGGCTTGCTTCTTTTGAAGCATCCTCTAAAGCATTCTGCTGCATCTTGGAGCCTCAATGTGATTTTAACTCAGTTGATGAAAGCTCCTTTTGAGCCACTGGATTCCTGTGAACTAAAGTACCTGATCTAAAAGGTTTTGTTTTTGGTGGTGGTAACTTCAGCATGTAGAGTAAGTGAGCTCCAGGCTCTAATAACTGATCCAATGTACAACAAGATTTACAGTAGTATCAAGGGTGGCCCAAGGGTTCTTGCCACCCCACCTTACCGCTTCTGACATTCAGCCTCTAACCGGGGGTTGATGGGCGGCACAATGACTACCTCTTTGAAGCAGTAGCAGGAAAACTCTCACCTATCTTTAAGGCACCAATAGTTAATCGGGCAGCAGCCAATATCTCTGCTGCTCAGTAAGCCTCGGTGGCATCCTGTCCCTGCGGCGATCACCAGATCCAGTTTAGAGGTCGACGGGGAGGGCTGTGTGCCTCATCGGCATATAGCCCTTCCAAACGGCGGGCAGCTGAAAATCGGACCCTGTAAGTGTAATAGCAGCAAAATCAGTTTGAGGAATATTAGATTTATCAGCTACATCAGGCCAAAGCTCCACAGGTCATATCTCAAATAATTCACATTAGCATTATCAGGATACCAACCCAAGTTGAAATTCGAGCTCAGAATCCCTCAAATTGCGCTACAGAAGAACCATTCCCAGAAATCTTTTTTTTTCTAATATCTGTGATCAATCTTTCTTTTTTCAGAGGAATTTGGTTTGCTAGCAGATCGAGTGCAAGGTCAGCATCAGCTTACTTTTGTCTTCCAGTGGCTAAGAGACCAAAGTTTTGGTATCCCAGCCAGGGGCGGCCCAAGGAGGGTGCGGGGCCATGTGTGGAGATTCATTACGGGGCCTCATTTGCATAAGGAGCCTCTTTGGCATAAATATTAGCATAATGCGCTTTTAGTAAACATGCCACTTAATGAGTGTCTGGATAAAGAAAGACTACCAGATTTCCAAATTACTATATTCCAGTGCCAACCTCCTGGCCCATTAGGAAGTATTATAAACACTGACCATTTAGAACCCATAGCAAACCCACTGTATCATAACAGCACTACCAGGACTCACAAAGCACCAAACCCTACCTATCAAAAAGGCAACACTGTAAATATTAAACCAATACATCTCAGAGAATACCAATATATCTCACTGGGGGAAAGAGAACAAGTGGGACTGCCAAATAAGAACATAAGATATGCCATACTGGGTCAGACCAAGGTCCATCAAGCCCAGTATCCTGTTTCCAACAGTGGCCAATCTAGGTCATACGTACCTAGCAGTTTCCCAAAAAGACACAGGTTTCGCAATGCTTGTACTGGGTCAAGCATTGATATCCTGGGTCCCTTCTTAATAATGGTTTATGGACATTTCCTCCAGGAACTTGTCCAAACCTTTTTTAAACCCAGCTACACTAACAGCCTTTACTACATCCTCCGGTAACAAATTCCAGAGTTTGATTACACGTTGAGTGAAGAAATATTTTATTTTATTAGTTATAAATAGTTTACCCTGTAGCTTCATTGCATGTCCCCTAGTCTTTTTATATTCTGATAATGTAAACAATCGATTTACGTTTACCCATTCCACTCCGTTCATTAATTTATAGACTTCTATCATATCTCCCCTCAGCCGTCTCTTTTCCAGGTTAAAGAGCCCTAACCTTTTTAGCCTTTCTTCATAGAAGTATCCTTCCATCCCCTTTACCATGTTGGTGGCTCTTCTCTGAACCTTTTCTAATAACGCTATATCCTTTTTAAGATACAGCAACCAGAATTGCACACAATATTCAAGGTGCAGTCTCACCATGGAACGATATAGAGGCATTATAATATCTTTTGTTTTATTTTCCATTCCTTTCCTTATGATACCTAGCATTCTATTTGCTCTCTTGGCTGCCGCTGCACACTGGGCTGAGGGTTTTAACATGCTATCCACAATGACGCCTAAATCTTTTTTCTGGGTGGTGGTTCCTAATGTGGAACCTTGCATTGTGTAACCATAGTTACTACAGATAGAAACAGATACAAATAGAAACTACATGAACAGAATACCTCAGCTCGGTTACACATGCAGAACATAGACCATCACCACACAAAGAACAAGGGATCACTGTTTATGTGGCAGGTGCAGGCCTGTGATCCACGGTGTCTGACATAAGCAGGCCAGCGTGGCTAGCTTGACCTGTAAGTGAAGCCTGTGGAGAGGCCCATAGGATTGCACATCCCCCAATATGCTGCTATTGTAAGATAGAACTCAGTAGAAGTATTGAATTAGCTTAGGTAAGCAGAACTGAGAGATGGAAAAATACAGAAAAACATGTTTAAAAGTTACTGATAAGAAAAAGTACATCTGCAAGGAATATAATTGGGAGTGCTGACAGATGAGTTGCAGAGCCCTGCTCCTCTGCATGCACAAATTGGCTCTATGGCCTTGAGAGTGTGAAAGTAACAAGTTGATGAACTGACCATTGTAATTGGGACTAGAAGGGGGGTATGCAGGTGTCATACCCACTGAAGGGACATAATTGGATAAACTTATCAGTACCGGGACCAATGGAAGGGGTACGGGAGGTTACCGGGACCAATGAAATGTTTTTCTATACCTAGAATGGAACAGAAGTCTATAAAAGTTGTTGTAATGCTTGAAAACTTTGCTCAGCCATTTTGAAATTGACTGGTTCGAGACTTGTGCACAAATAAATGATTTGGACCTTCTGAATAGACTCCTGGTATCATTGGTTTGTCTGCGCTTTGCTGCTACATTTAGAAATAGGAAGATAATAATTAAATTGGGAACCCCAAAAGCCAAATATGAAACTTACAGCACTGGAGAAATAAAACTATAAATTAATTTCCTCTTGCACTAAACAAAAACGCAAAGATGTTAGCAATACACACTTCCCAGACCTGACATATTCCAGTTAATAAATTCAAAATAAAAAGTATTTTTCTACCTTTTGTTTGGGCATTTTATTTTTCAGTTGCAATTGCTCCAGTCACTTTTTTCTGGTTTCTTCGTATCTTCTGCAAGCTGTCCATTTGTCCTTTCTTCTCTCTTCTAGATTTTTTCCATTCTCTCTCTATATCTGCTTTAACATACTGATCTTTCCCCTTTTGCTCTTTCCCCCATTTCTTTCTTTATTTCTTTATCATCCACTCAAATTTCACCCTTCCATTCTCAATCCCCACTTACTCTCCAGTACCCGGCCAATCGTAGATTTTTCTTCCCTCCCACACAAAATATCTTTTCCCCTCTCCATCCTCATTCCCCATCCCCTTCTAGTCCTCCCCCAAAATCAGCTCCCTTCCAGTTCTAGATCCACCCAGCTTCCGCTCCCTTCTAATCCCATTCTCCCATGCCCCCACATCAGCCCGTTTCCTGTCCTAGCCCCCCCATATGCTCCTTTCCAGTCCCATTCCAGCCCCCCATCAGCCCATTTCCAGCCCTATTCCAGCTCCCATCAGCCCACTTCCAGTCCTATTCCAGCCCCAACAGCCCATTTCCAGTCCTATTCCCCCATCAGCCATTTCCAGTCCTAGTCCAACCCATTTGCAGTCCAAGCTCCCCCCATCAGCCCATTTCCAGTCTTAGCCCTTCCCATCAGCCCATTTCCAGTCCTATTCCATCCCCATCAGCCCATTTCCAGTCCTATTCCAGCCATTTCCAGTCCCATTCCAGCCCATTTCCTGTCTTAGCCCTTCCCATCAGCCCATTCCCAGTCCCATTCCAGCCCCCATCAGCCCATTTACAGTAAAAGTCCTCCCATCTTCCAATCCTAGCACCCCCATCAGCCCATTTTCAGTCCTATTCCAGCTCCCACCAGCCCATTTCCAGTCCTATTCCAGCCCCCATCAGCCCATTTCCAGTCTAAGCTCCCCCATCAGCCCATTTCCAGTCCCAGCTTACCCTCCCAACACAGCCCATTTCCAGTCCAAGCTTCCCCCCATCACAACCCATTCCAGTCCTATTACAGCCCCCATCAACCCATTTCCAGTCCAAGATCCCCCTCATCAGCCCATTTCCAGTCCTATTCCAGCTCCCCATCAACCCATTTCCAATCCTAGCCCCCCATCAGTCATTTCCAGTCCCAGCTTATCCTCCCATTACAGCCCATTTACAGTCCAAGCTTCCCTCACATCACAGCCCATATGCAGTCCAAGCTACATCCCCCGCCCCCCCATCACAGCCGATTTCCAGTCCTAGCGCCCCCACCAGTCCGCCGAAGAGCCCCGCGGCCGTCTAAGGGACTTCAGAGGGAGCCGGGAAAGCCCTGTGAGGCCCCAGCTCCCTCTGCACAGCTGCCATGTGAAGAGTGTTTTCCCACACCCTGGCGGCTGTTTCAATGAAGCGCGCTGAATGCCAGGAAAGGTTAAAGGTAATTTCCCGGCACTCGCACGCTTCACTGAAACAGCCGCCAGCGTGAGGGAAAACACTCTTCACACTGGCGGCTGTGCAGAGGGAGCTGGGGCCTCACACGGGCTTCCCCATCTCCCTCTGAAGCCATCCATCTTTGCGGGAACGGAGTTTGTGCGGGGCCCCCTGAAGCGCGGGGCCCTGTGTGAACAACATTCTCGCACAATGGACAGGTCAGCCCAGATCCCAGCCAACCATCAAGGCCCCTGGTCTAAGAACCAGTGGTGGCCAATCCCGATGTATTGAAATCAATATTCAGAAAGCATTGAGCAGAAAAATGCATTGGACAACTCTCTGATGCTTCCGACACCAGACCAATTTCTAATTTATTTATTTCAAAGGTTGCTAAAAAGGAGATTTTTTTATTCACTTGACAAAGTTTCTGGACCCTAATAATTCTTTGCATTTCTGGAAATCAAATTTTTAGAAAGGCAATGCTGAGCCCTTGATGGACTTGCTACTTGCTGACATTCATGGTGCTTAGAGGGAGGGTAGCAATCCTGGTATCACTTGATTTAGCTTCACCTTTTGACCTGGTTAGCCAAGACTTACTTCTAGCCCTCTTATCTGATATTGGTTTTGAGGTCAAGTATTAAGATTGTTTGTATTTTTCTTGAAAAACAGATCTTATCAAATAGTTTTTGACTCAACTTTCTCCACCACAAGATTCACTACTCCACAAGCCACAAGGCTCTTTGCTCACCACAGTTCTTTTTAGCATCTTCTGAAGTCCTTTGGCCACACAAATACAATCATGGGCTATAAATTGATATTTTTCCAGTTGTTGCACTTTTTGGATCCTGAGAACCTTGATCTTTCTGTTTTGAACAACTGTTTTAACAGCCATTCGAATAGGGCTAGAGACTGTAACTCAAGTCTTTTTCACTGGCTTTTCCCTTTGTCTGTGACATCATTTGATTCCTCTCAATTCATCTAGACCTACAAGATCCCAAAATGCAAACTGATGTTATTTACCCCCAGTCTCAAGAATGCGATATGAATCAACACGTCACTTGGTATTTTTCAATATTGCCCCTCTACTTTGGAATAATCTTCCCTCTTACCTGTGAGTGGACTCCTCTTATCAAAAATATTTTTAAAAAACCCATAAAAATCCTTTATTATACTAAAGCTTTTGAGGATCTGCTGGAGCTAGAAGCTTGATGGTTTCTTTCTCTGTCTTTAGCTTTATGTCTTTCTTTGCTTTTTGCCATTTTCACCAATGTGTTTTTCTCATGTCATATTGCCATTTGGTTTCTATTATTTTGTCATTTTGTTTTAACATTATGTTTTAAATTTTATTTTTAATTGTAATCCCCTCTGTATTCTTACAAAAGTTGTTACATCTAATGAAGGATTAAATTAAATTATATCAACTGGCTCACCTTTATCCATATTTCTTTATACCCTCAAAAATCTGATAAATTGGTAAGGCAAGACCTCCCCTTGCAGTGCACTAGCTAAGTTCCTGGCTTAAGAGTTCATACTAACATTCATGTATACTTTGAATTCTGAGGTTAATTGAAGTCTTTAGTCACGTATTTATACTGATTACTAAGTTAATGGAAATAGATATCTCCAGCTTTGTATTGAAGTGGTTCATCTCGTTTTTAGAAAACAGGAACCAGATTGTGAATTTTATCAAATATAATCAATGCCTAGTCCCCTGGAGCATCCCACAGGGTTCAGCAATTTCCCCTATACTATTTAATATACACTTCTTTGCATTAGGGAATTTAATTTAGTCTTATAACATCAAGTTTCATCTCTAAAGGCATACAGCTATTTACAGGAATGTAGTCTTCACATATGGGTATCGACAGAGCCTGCGTGGGACCGTTCCCCAGCGTCCAATAGGAACGCTTTTGGGAGCATCCCTCAGCACATTCGCGTTGCCTTTCCGCCTTTCCAGCTGTCCCTCTTCAGTTATTCGTTTTCCGCGGAGCCGACAGGTCACATACCCTGTCACCGCAGAAAATTTCTTCTTTAAACTTGTTTTTCTTGTGGTCGCGCCTGCCTCCGCTCGACACCTACCGGTACCGCCGGTTCTCTTTTCTTCTTTTCAAAAAAAAAAAAAAAAAATATATATATATATATATATACTTCTGAAGTGTTTCTCTTCAGAAACTTTTTCTTTTTGGTGCTAGGCGCCATTTTGGGCAATAGGCCCCATTTTCCTGAAAAATGGAAAAACCAGCTAGTGGTTTTAAAAAATGTACTAAGTGTGGCGGTACCATTTCTGTCACCGACACCCATGACTGGTGTCTCAAATGTTTAGGCCCTGACCATTCTCCATCGGAGTGTTCCTCTTGTATGGGGATGACTAAAAGAGGAAGACAGAACTGGACTGCAAAGCTCGGTACCCTCTTTTCTTCAGATGCAATGTCCATTGCATCAACGTCTTCTAGAGCCTCGTCTTCCTCCCATGGATCTCAGGTAACTAAACATAAGAGCCGATCCTCAAAGGGTAGATCTCCTTCTAAGCATCAAGAGGCCATTGGCATGGCCCTTGAGGAAACTATACTGGTAAAACAGCCCTGGCGGGAGGCTTCGGCCTCCAAAGCAGTAACGGGGCTCCAGGATGTTCTCGAGGCTTTGACCTCGGCAGAACTACTGGTGCCATGCTCAGGGGTTCCAGCGGCTTCTACCGGTACCGACACCCAGGCATCGGCAGCATCGATAGACCAGAGATTCCTCGCTATCAAACGCAGTCTTTCAGCTCTCCTTACAGCTGCGGTACCGTTGACACCGCTACCGATGGTTCAACGGGCACCGGTACTGATACCGATGCCAGTACCAGCACCGGTACCAGCAACGACAGTACCGGCCCCGGTGGGAATTCTGCCCATGCCGACTTTTTCGGACATCGACAAATCGGAACCAGACCAACTCGATGCCGACTTCGATCGATACCGATACCGTGCTTTGCATGAACATCGGGATCAGAGATGCTTCGAATCTTCCGATTCTGATGACTCGGATAACTCTGTCGGTACCAGAGTACTTCTTCCGGAAGACTCCTCTTTTCCGCAACGCAGAATGTCTCCTCTGGAGGACATGTCTTTTCAGGATTTTATTTGTGATGTGGCCCGAGGCCTATCAATCACGGTAGCTCCTGAAAAAGAACCTAGAGCAAAGGAATTGGAAATACTCCAATACCCTAAGGCTCCCAAAGAGGCAGCTACCCTGCCTATTCATGAAATTCTTCATGATTTGATGCTCAGAGTGTGGGAAACACCTCTGACCACATCTCCTCATTCTAGGAAATTTGATACCATGTGTCGAGTTCCACCATGTCCTGGTTTTCAAAAGACTCAGCTGCCACTACATTCAATGGTAGTGGAATCAGCCATGCGTAGGATGAAAAGTGCAAAAAGACATGCATCCAATCCTCCAGGTCGTGAATGCAGGGCTCTTGATGCCTTTGGGCGTCGAACATTTCAAGCTTCCATGCTTTCAACTAGGATCAGCTCATATATTTTATATATGGGAATGTTCCTCAAAGAAGTCACAGGAGATTTGGAGCTTATGAGCCCCCTTCTCCCTGATGACAAACGACAAGACTTCCTTACTCTTGTCAAGCATGCTCAAGACGTTTCCAAATTTCTAAATTGTGCAGCCTTTGAGTGCTTTGAATGCATCAGCAAAACGCTGCTATTGCCATTGGTGCACGTCGGATTGCCTGACTTCAGGCATCAGACTTGGAGATTTGGGTACAGGACAAATTAGAAAACATCCCTTGCACAGGAGAAAACCTCTTTGGCAAGAATTGGCAGGAAAAGGCTAATGAGATAGATACTGACAATCTCACTTTAGACAGATTGTCAGAATCTACAGTCACTCCAGCCAAAAAGAAACCCTATAAAAAACCCTTTTTCAGCAAAAAGAGGAAGTTTTATCCATCCTATACCCAGCAAGGGAAAGCTCAGGGTCAAGTTGCCCAAAAGGGACAACAGAAACAATCCAGACAACAAAAGAAGACAAAAGACCCAAGAGCTCAATCAGCTCCACAGGCTCAGACCCCTCAAGGGCTTTGACTCCTTCCTAGAGAGCTTAGTTTTCCTGCCTCTGAAGGGTCCAGAACCCCTAAACATTCCAGGCAGGTTGTGTCATTTTGTCAACAGATGGCACCAAATAACAGCAGAAAATTGGACTCTGTCCATTGTAGGGGAGGGGGGTACAAGCTTCATTTTTACAGCATGCCCCCTCTTACAATCGTAAGACAGTTCAATTCCCAATCCTCTCCAGACAATCTACTGGATCAAGAGGTCTCAACACTCCTTGCTCAGGAAGCAATAGAGGAAGTGCCCATTTCCCAACAGGGTACAGGGTTCTACTCCCCCTATTTTGTTATTCCAAAGAAAACAGGAGGACACAGACCCATTCTAGACCTCAGAGAATTTAACAAATATCTGTTCCGAGAAAAGTTCAAAATGATTTCTCTGGGAACTCTTCTGCCATACCTTCAAAGTCAGGATTGGCTTTGCTCACTAGATCTAAAGGATGCATATACTCATATTCTGATCCATCCAGATCACAGGAAATTCTTACGATTCCTTTTCAAGGGAAAACACCTCCAATACAGGGTTCTTCCTTTTGGTCTGGCTTCGGCACCAAGAGTATTCACGAAATGCATGTCAGTAGTAGCTGCATTCCTGCAAACCCTAGGGATATTCATCTTCCCTTACTTGGACAACTGTCTCATTCGAGCCCCCACGATTACAGAAGCCAGTTCTGTACTGTCTCACACAATGCAAATCCTCCAATACTTGGGATTGGTCATAAACTTCCCAAAATCCCAACTTGTTCCTTCTCAGACCCTGGAGTTCATAGGAGCTTGTTTAGATACCAGACAGTCAAGGGCTATCCTCCCACAGCCCTGCTGTCTTCGCATAGTGCAACTAGCTTCTCTAGCAGCGGGAAAGTCCTCCCTAACTGCTCGAGAACTGCTGCAATTACTGGGACATATGGCATCCACAGTTCATGTAGTTCCCTATGCTCTCCTCCACATGCGAGCAGCCCAGTGGACCCTATCCACACAGTGGACACAGGCCACAGGACGTCTGTTGGACAAGATATGAAACTCACAACGACTGATCTTGTCCCTACAATGGTGCCAATCACTGGAGAATCTTTTAGTGGGGTCTCCTTTCCAACAACCCCCATTCCAGGCCACCCTAACAATAGATGCATCACAGGTGGGATGGGGAGCACACCTGCACCATCTTTCCACCCAGGGTACCTGGACTCCACAGGAGGCTTGTCTTCACATAAACCTCCTAGAGCAATCTATCTAGCTCTTCGAGTATTCCATGTCCAGCTCAGCTACAAGACAGTCCTAGTTCAAATGGACAATCAAGTAGCCATGTTCTATGTGAACAAGCACGGCGGAACAGGCTCTCTGTCGTTATGCGACAAAGCTTTTCGACTATGGGACCTTGCCAGAGAGCATCAAATTCATCTTCTCGTGGTATATCTTCCAGGCATTCAAAACCTTTGGGCAGACAAACTCAGCCAAGTACTGCTGACTCACGAATGGTCTCTCCACCTAGACCAGGTGACAAAGATATTTCAAATCTGGGGAACCCCAGACATAGACCTCTTTGCAAGTCCACTGAATGCCAAACTTCCCCGGTTCTGTTCCAGAATTCCGGCTCACAATTGCCAGGCAAGGGATGCCTTCCTCCTTCACTGGGGGTTAGGACTTCCTCTATGTCTTCCCACCCATTCCCCTCATACCCAAAACACTTCTCAAGCTTCAGAGAGACAGAGGTCGTATGATCCTCATAGTACCACGGTGGCCATGACAAACGTGGTATCCCCTGTTTCTACATCTCTCTCACGCTGCACTTCTGAAGTTAGGGTGTGCTCCAGACTTTCTCTCCCAAGAGAACAGGATGCTGTGGCACCCGAATCCCCAGTCCCTGCATCTCAGGGCCTGGTTGCTGAAATCCTAGACCTGCAGGATCTTAACCCATCCCAACAGGTAAAGGATATCCTTCAGGCTTCTAGAAAACCTTCCACAAGACATTCTTACGCCTTTAAGTGGAAACGTTTTACTATATGGTGTTCTCAAAAGGGCTTAAACCCCTTTGTGATACCTTTGGAATCGGTACTAGAGTACCTACTTCATTTATCAAATTCTGGTCTAAAGACAAATTCAGTAAGAGTCCATCTTAGTGCAATTGCAGCTTCCTATAAGCCTCTAAATGGACAGCCAATTTCCTCCAATCCACTCATAGCAAGATTTATGAGAGGTCTTCTATTAATAAAGCCTCCCATCAGGTCACCACCAGTGGCATGGGATTTAAATCTAGTTCTCGGACAGCTCATGAAACCGCCTTTTGAACCTTTAGCCACTACAACCCTAAAGTTTTTATCCTGGAAGGTCATCTTCCTAATTGCAATCACCTCCGCACGTCGCATTAGTGAATTGTAAGCTTTAGTGGCTGATCTCCCTTATACAAGGTTTCACCATGATAAGGTTGTTCTCAGAACTCATCCACATTTTATGCCAAAGGTGGTTTCGCCTTTTCATTTAAATCAATCGATTTACCTTTCTGGTATTCTTTCCAAGGCCCCTCATACCTCTAATGCAGAAGGGGACCTTCATACTTTGGACTGCAAAAGAGCCTTGACTTTTTACCTACAAAGAACACAGCAACATAGAAAGTCTTCTCAACTTTTTGTTGCTTTTGATTCTAGTCATTTGGGACTTCCAGTCTCCAAAAGAACTCTATCTAAATGGATTGCAAAATGCATATCCTTTACTTATGAGACTAAGAGTCTTCCTCTTCAAGGCCATGTCACAGCGCATAATGTGAGAGCCATGCAAGTCTCTATAGCTAACCTTCACTCTGTGCCTATCGATGACATCTGTCGAGCAGCCACCTGGGCTTCGGTGCACACCTTCACAGCCCACTACTGCCTAGATAAAGCCTCCCGTTGGGATGCCTTCTTTGGCCAGGCTGTTCTTCAACATCTCTTTCAGACTTAATTCAACTCCTACCCACCAACCCTGATTGTTGTTGTTAAGTGCCGTCGAGTCTGAGTCGACTCATGGCGACCCTCTGGATAGCTATCCTAAATTGTGTTTGGTCTTCAGTCAGGCAGCTCATGGTTGACAGACTGGTACCCGTAGCTGCTGTTATTGTATTGATCAATCTCATTGCTGGCCTTCCTCTTTTGCGTTGACCTTCTATCTTGCCAAGCATGATGTCTTTCTCTAATGATCTCTCTCTTCGCATGATGTGTCCAAAGTATGAAAGTCGAAGTCTTGTCATCTGAGCTTCTAAAGAAAGCTTAGATTTGATCTCCTCTAGTACCGACTGGTTTGTTCTTCGGGCAGTCCATGGTATACACAGTATTCGCCGCCAGCACCATAATTCAAAGGCATCAATTTTCTTCCTATCTGTCTTTTTCACTGTCCAGCTTTCACATCCATATGATGTTATTGAAAATACCATAGCTTGAACAAGTCGAATCTTTGTATGGAGAGAGACATCTCTGCTCTTGAGAATCTTATCTAGGTCTTTCATAGCCATTCTGCCAAGAGCAATGCGTTGTCTGATTTCTTGACTGCTTGTTGCTTCTTTATTGATAGTTGATCCAAGTAGGTTAAAGTTGTTCACAATTTCAATTTCTTCTCCTTCAACGATGAACCTGTTGATTATGCCAATTGTCATGATCTTTGTCTTCTTGACATTAAGGTGCAGGCCCATTTTGAGACAATGTTCTTTGATTGTGAGAAGCAAATGTTTCAGATCATCTTCACTTTCAGCCAGTAATGTGGTATCATCAGCATAGCGAAGGTTGTTGATGAGTCTTCCACCAATCTTCACACCTCTGTTGTCTTCATACAATCCTGCTTCGCTGATGATTTGTTCTGCATATAAATTAAACAGGTAGGGGGAAAGTATGCAGCCTTGTCTTACACCTTTGCTTATTTTAAACCATTCTGTTTCTCCTTGTTCCATTCGAACTGTTGCTTCTTGATCAATGTACAGATTGCGCAAGAGAACGATCAGGTGTTCTGGTATACCCATGCTTCTTAATGTGGCCCAGAGTTTCTCATGGTTTACACAGTCAAAAGCCTTGCTATAGTCGATAAAGCACAAATAGATATCCTTTTGGTATTCTTTAGTCTTTTCAAGGATTCATCTCACATCCGCAATGATGTCTCTCATTCCTCGCCCTTTCCTGAACCCTGCTTGCACTTCAGGTAGTTCTTGTTCCAGGTATGGTTGTAGTCTCTTTTGAATAATCTTCAGTAGAATCTTGCTGGCATGTGGGATCAGAGCGATTGTGCGATAATTTCCACAGTCAGTTGGATCACCTTTCTTTAGTATTGGTATAAACACAGATCTTTTCCAGTCAGTTGGCCATGATGTTGTCTTCCATATTTCTTGGCAGAGCCTTGTGAGTACGGTAACAGCTGCATCAGATTGCTGCAATACTTCTTTGGGAATGCTATCAATGCCTGGTGCTTTGTTCTTTGATAAGGCTTTCAATGCTGCTTCAACTTCTTCTTTCATCACCAATGGTTCCCGATCATAAGGTACAGGTTGAAACGGCTGTTGGTCCACTTGATCTTTATCGTATAAAAACTCTATATATTCCTTCCACCTTTTCTTGATCTTCTCAGCATCATTCAACATAGAACCTTGAGCATCTTGTAACATTCCAATTCGAGGCTGGAACTTTATCTTTAACTCTCGTAGCTTTAGGAAAGCCGATCTTGTTCTTCCTCTATTTCCTAGCAAATGTCATTGCAGTACTTTTCCTTGTCCTGTCTTGCTGCATGTTGGAAATCTCTGTTGAGTTCTGCGATTGTCTTTCTTTCTCCTCTGGCTTTAGCTTCTCTACATTCTGGGCAATTTTCAGAGTTTCTTCCGTCATCCATTTTGGCCGTTTTTGCTTTTTCACCTTTTGTAGAGACTTGTCGCTTTCTTCCAAAACAACCTTCTTGATGTCATTCCATAACTCTTCCGGAGCTCTGTCATTTGCATCTAAAGCAGCAAATTGATTTTGCAGGCAGTCTTTAAATTCCAGTGGTATATTCTCAAGGTCATATTTTGCTGCATTCATGAGTGGTTTGCTCTTTTTCAACTTTAGCTTGAGTTTGCATACTAGTAGTTGATAATCTGTACCACAGTCAGCTCCAGGTTTTGTCTTTGTTGATGTTACAGAGCTTTTCCATCGTTGACTTCCACAGATGTAGTCAATTTGATTTTTATACAATCCATTGGGTGAAGTCCATGTGTACAGTCGCCGCTTGTGTTGCTGGAAGAAGGTGTTTGAGATGAATAAATCATTGGTCTTGCAGAATTCTATCAGTCTTTCTCCAGCTTTATTTCTGTTGCCAAGTCCATATTTTCCAACTACTTTGCCTTCTTCTTTGTTGCCAACTTTTGCATTCCAGTCACCCATGACTATCAGGATATCCTGTTTGCATGTTCTGTCAATTTCAGCTTGTACTTGTTCATAGAACTCTTCAATTTCATTCTCTTCTGCAGCTGTTGTTGGGGTATATACTTGAATTATAGTTGTGTTGATAGGTAATCCTCGTAGACGAATAGAGATTAAGCGTTCGCTGACTGCATTGTATTTCATTACAGTTCTTGCAAGTTTCTTCTTTATTATAAATGCAACACCATTTCTTCTTTGTCTTTCATTTCCAGCATAGTAGACCATGTGATCATCTGATGCATAGTGCCCGATGCCAGTCCATTTCAGTTCGCTGACACCCAACAGATCAAGTTGTACACGTTCCATTTCATTCTTGACCACCTCAACCCTGGTAGGATGCCAGAGATCCATGGGAGGATCTCTGGCATATATGCACTATAGGTGGCAGCTTCCTGGGGCCATCTCCCCGGCATCTTCAGCTAGGGAGTCCCCATATATGAAGACTACATTCCTGCTTGTTCCTGGAGATAGCGTAGTTACTCCCCTATAACAGGTGATCTCCAGGAACAGCAGGAATTTAGTCTTCACAACCCACCCACCTCCCCTAGGAGTTATCTCTCTATCTCTCTGTCTCTTTCCACTCTCTCTCTATCCTTTCACTCAGCTACAAACTTAACTGAAGAGGGACAGTTGGAAAGGCGGGAAGGCAGCATGCATGTGCTGAGGGATGCTCCCAAAAGCGTACCTATTGGACACTGGGGAGCGTTCCCGCGCAGGCTCCGTCAGTACCGACGATACCCATATGTGAAGACTAAATTCCTGCTGTTCCCAGAGATCACCTGTTACAGGTGAGTAACTACACTTTATTTTCCATTGGGAGGAATGCAAGCTGAAGCTCCGATTGTGTGTCAGCTGTTAATTACTAGATAGCAAAGAATATGCTGAAGATTAATTCAATTCCTGTTATAGATTTTACTGCTCCTATATACTCAGAACAAGAGGTCTCAGACAACCATAGCACTGTTTTATGGACTTAGTAAATGTCCTAATAATATGCTCGCTGACATCAGTGACCTCACTGTTAAATAAAATCTTAATTTATTACCCAAAAATAAATTCCATTCCAGAGAGTAATTAGGACAGTTTTCAACTATAGGATCGTACAGGGAGTGGTGAATTCCCTCCAAATGTCACTCCTCTTCAAAACGTTCCTATTATATACTAGAATTTGGAGCTACAGAAGGAGTACTTAGCTTTTTATTTTATCTTTGCTCCTCCAACGTTCCAATCAAATATGCCCTACACCAACAATCAGGCACCCTAGCGTTTCTCCAAAATCAGGTTCTTCAGGGGATCTTTTCTCCGTCCTTACATTCTAAAAGAAATCATGACAACAACTATCTGGTTACCAACCTTAACCAAAAAATGTCTTTACACATATTAACAGCCTTTTTAAACAAAAACCTATAAGATGATGCTGCACACGTATATAAAGCTAAAACCGCTATATATCTTCAAGGCTTATACCGTCCTCTTCACGTGAATGCTAAAATGCCGCGCATGCGGAGTGGTGGCAAGAACTTTCAATTTGAGGTTCCTCCTGTTCATGCCGATTGGGCAACTCCAATACGCCCTCCTGGTCTATTCCTGACGAAATCACCATGCCCCAAAACTGGCTACATTGTTAACAGCTTCTCGTAATTCAATCATAAACAAGCCGCCCATTCCAAGGTTGCATTCAGACTCTTGGGCGCTACCGTATCCAAAATAAAAATCCATTTGTGTTCTCTGGTGACTAACACTTGGTCCAATGACTTACCTAATGCTCCTCCCCACACTTGATCTATACACCAACAGCGCAGTTGTTCAAAAATATGCCCCATAGTGATGCAGTGCTGTACTAAAGGAGCTTCTTTCTTTTTGCAATTTATCCTACTTCTATGCTCACCCATCCAAACTTGAAATGGGCGGATGTTTTTCCCTATGTACAGTAAATCACACGTACATGTACAGAAGATCATTCATCAAGCGTACACAAGAACACTCTACACCAACAGGGATTTGTTATTGGGAAAAAGCAGGGGTTCAAAATCCATAGATGAAGATCAGATCAATTTAATCACTATGTGTTCCCCACTAAGTTTTGGAATACAAAAGGCTTTGAGGAAACATAGTAACTTTTTAAATATAGTGCCAGGTTTAGCAAATAAACGGATACAGTGTGTTTGGCGTAGGAACAAGAATTTAAAAGAGCAGCTGAGCCCGGCTGTATTGAGACCTGAGTACCCCGAAAGATTAATTGGGGAGCAGAGGGGACATAGGAAGTGCACAGAGTGTACTATCTGTGACATAACTATGGAGTTAACAAGTTTTGAACATAAGGGTTTTACCCATAAATTAAGGTACAACACTACCTGCGACTCCATGAATGTGGTTTACATAATAAAATGCCCATGTGATTTACTGTACATAGGGAAAACCATCCGCCCATTTAAAGTTCGGATGGGTGAGCATAGAAGTAAGATAAATTGCAAAAAGAAAGAAGCTCCTTTAGTACAGCACTGTATCACTATGGGGCATATTTTTGAACAACTGCGCTGTTGGTGTATAGCAGCTTCTTGGGCTTCGGTTCATACCTTTACAGCCCATTACTGCTTAGACAAGGACTCCCGCCGGGATGCTTGTTTGGTCAGGCTGTTCATCAACACCTGTTCCATACTTCATCAACTCCTACCCACCATCCCTGGTAGGATGCCAGAGATCCATGGGGGGAAGTGGGAGCCCTTTCACAAGGGCACACAACTTCTGGGGTCTCTCCCTGGCATCTGCATTTAGGGAGTACCCATATGTGAAGACTACATTCCTGCTTGTTCCTGGAGATAGCATAGTTATTCACCTGTAACAGGTGATCTCCGAGAACAGCAGGAATTTAGTCTTCACAACCCACCCACCTCCTCTAGGAGTTGTATCTCTCTCTTTCTCTCTTTCCCTCTCTCTTTTGTCTCAGCTTTAAACTCAACTGGAGAGGGACAGTTGGGAAAAGCGGGAAGGCAGCACACAGGCGCTGTGGAATGTTCCCAAAAGCTTTCTTTTGGACGCTGGGGAGCGTTCCTGTGCAGACTCCATCGGTACCAACGATACCCATATGTGAAGACTAAATTCCCGCTGTTCCCGGAGATCACCTGTTACAGGTGAGTAACTATGCTTTCCCCAAGATTTAGAAAAATTCCCAGAAGTAAATACTTACAATTGCAGATCTCTCTCCAGAACTAGCAGTCCCCTTTTGTAGTCCTTCAAGACTGAGAATCACAGAACTCTGGTTGAACTATTTATACCTGTGCTTCTGAGGTAAGCTGTGACCAATTTCCTGGGTGATTAACACAGTCCTTGTTTGGCTAGAGGGAGTCTTTCAAAATGGCCCTTTGATCTGCCACCTGGCTTTAACACAATTGCAGATCTCTCTCTAGAAGTAGCAATCCCCTTTTGTAGTCCTTCAAGACAGCCTTGTAGCAGAACATCACTGTTATCCTGGCCCTGCAGCAGGCAATGATGGCTGGTTCATCCGCATCATCTGCCCCAACAACCAGGCCCCTGACTGCAGGGGAGTCCACAGTTGCCGTGCTGAGGGAGTACCATTCGGCCTTGGGTAAGCTCTAGGGCATCCGATCCTCCCTGTCCAATTTTCATGACTCAGACCCCAGGTCGTCCGGAGGCCGCTGGTCACTTGGCGCCAGCCTCAACGTAATGAGTCACAGGGCCTCGGACTCGTCATCACCTCTCGACTCTGAGTGGGAGACCGATAACAAGGCATCCCCGGAAATCAGATGGCACCAAGATATTCCCTCGGACCCATCTCCCCTGGCACCACTCTCCTCCAGAAGATGTGGCCTTCCACGACTTTGTCAAGGATATGGCCAGAGTCCTCTTGGTGCAAACAGAGGCAGAGGAAGATCCACATTCCAAGGAACTGGAGATTATCCAATATGAGTCTCCTCCCAAGGAAACCCTCATGGTGCCCATGCAGCCGATTCTCGAGTGCCTACTACTCGGAATATGGGAGACGCCAGCGTCGCTGCCGGTGGTAAGCTGGGGCCTCGACATCATAGAAACATAGAAACATGATGACAGAAAAAGACCACATGGCCTTTCTTAGTCTGTCCTTTCATATCAACAACTACAACAGTCCACTTTTTACCTTTAGAGATCCTCTGTGTTGGTCCCTTGCTTTTTTGAATTCAGTTACTGTCCTCATCTCTACCACCTCCACTGGGAGACTATTCCATGGATCCACTACTCTTTCCGTAAAGAAATATTTCCGCATATCACTCCTGAATCTATCTCCCTTCACCCTCATCCTATGTCCCCTCGTAGCAGAACTTGCTTTCAATTGAAAGAGGCTCTCTCCCTGAACATTTATGCCACGGAGGTATTTAAACATCTCAATCATATCACCTCTATTCTGCCTTTCTTCTAAGGTGTACATATTAAGATCCTTAAGTCTGTCCTCATATGCTTTATAATGAAGCCCACTAATCATTTTAGTAGCCACCCTCTGCACCGACTCCATCCTGTTCACATCCTTTTGAAGGAGCGGTCTCCAGAATTGCACACTATACTCAAAATGAGGTCACACCAAAGACTTATACAGAGGCATTTTCACCTCCTTTTTTCTGCTAGCCATTCCTCTCCGTATGCACCCAAGCATCCTTCTAGCTTTGCTGTCGCCTTTTCTACCTGTTTAGCTACTTTAAGATCATCAGACACAACCACGCCTAGGTCCCGCTCTTCTTTAGTGGACAAAAGTACTTCACCTCCTATACTGTATTGCTCCCTTGGATTGCTGCAGCCCAAATGCATGACCTTACATTTTTTAACATTAAATCCCAGCTGCCAAATTCTAGACCATTCTTCAAGCTTAGCTAGATCCCTCCTCGTGTTATCTACACCTTCCTGGGTGTCTACTCTATTGCAGATTTTGGTATCATCCGCAAAGAGGCAAACCTTACCCGACAGCCCTTCCGCTATACCACTAACAAAGATGTTAAAAAGAATTGGACCAAGGGCAGATCCCTGGGGCACACCACTGGTAACATCCTTCTCCTCAGAGTGAGCTCCATTTACTTGTACTCTTTGTCGCCTCCCACCCAACCAATTTCTAACCCAAGCAGTAACTTTAAGGTCCATCCCTAGGGTGCTCAGTTTGTTTATAAGTCGCCTGTGAGGAACAGTGTCAAAGGCTTTACTGAAATCTAAATACACCACATCTAGAGCTCTCCCTCGGTCCAACTCCCTGGTCAACCTCCTCTCAGTGCCGGTGACAGAGATCTGCAAGGCCGCTACATGGTCTTCAATTCATATGTTCGCAACTCACTACTGCCTTGAGAACAAGTCCCACAGGGAAAGTGCCTTCAGCCATGCGGTACTCTGTAATATTCTCAGGGTATAGGCAACTCCTGCCCTCCGACCCTTCTGTGTTCAGGGTACCAGAGTGACAGTGTCGCTGGATGCTAGGGTCTTCAGAGTCTCTCAGTGGGGACTCATATTCTCCTACTCACCTTTGGTGCTGACATGGTTTGGTCCTTCGCAGCCTGGAACTAGGGAGTTCCATATGTGAGGACTGCTTGTTCCTGGAGAAAGCATAGTTACTCACCTGTAACAGGTGTTCTCCAGGGACAGCAGAAATCATTCCTCACAACCCTTCCTCTTTCTCTGGGATTTGCTTCCCTACCTAGTTTTAGTTTACTGCCGTCCTAGCTATGTCATCTGACTGAGCAGGATGGTCCCCTTGGGAGGGAAGGGGACCGTGCATGCATGGTAGCATGTCCCAAAGGCTTTCTTTGAAATATGGGGAAATGCTCCGCGCGGGCTCCGTCGGCGCCGTTGTCACCCATATGTGAGGACCGATTCCTGCTCTCCTTGGAGAACATCTGTTACTGGTGAGTAACTACGTTGTATTGTCCCAGATGAACACTATTCCTCACAGGAAGCACTTTTGGTTAAACTCTTTTTAAGGGAGACTTGATTATAGCATATGAGGAGAGAGCTATTAGTTGCCTAGTTCAGCATGCTTCCAGCAGGTGTCTGTGCTTTAGGGGAACAGCTAGGTTTAAAAGGGAAAGTTAGCACCTACTTAGGCACTCTTGATGCTTCTTTATAAAATACTAGCATAAAAAGCAGAGACTGCACCTTAACTTCAGGCATGGACATTTACACTTGCTCAAGAGAAGATGTTAATGAACATGCTTAAAGTGTGCAAGTACACACAGAGATTAAAGTATTTCATAATCATCACTTGTACTTGTGAATTCCACCTGCGCTTTGCCTAGACCGTTCCTCCAGCTATGCCTACCAGCAAAGGACACACATTCATGCCAATGCATGTACTTGCAACCCCATTGGTATTTTATAGGAGGACATTGGCATATGTCTGTAGCCACATACAGTATGCGCAAAAAAGTTTTTATAAAGTTACACACACACAGCCCCTCTCAATGGTTTATTAACATATAGCTAAAGATTGAAGGAAGGCTTTTCACATGCATGGAAGTGCTTAAAAGCTGTGAGATTCCCAGAAGGATTATGCATATAATTTTATTTTTTGGTTATATAGCTCTATTATTAGCCCCATTCAGAAAGATGACATGTTTCTTAGAAATGGGCGTTTTTGAATTTATATATGAGTTCATGTGTTGTCTGTGCATTATTCATTAATTGTGCTTCATATATTTTACTTAAGTAACTTGCCTAGAGCATAACTATGAAATAGCACTGAATAAAATAAAAATTCCATATGTCAACATTTTAAAATTGAATTTCAGTTCTACATAGGCATAGTGTTCTTTTCTCTAGAATGTTAACCGGGTGTGTCAGAGTTAATTCATGTTGACACTTGTGGAGAAACTTTGTACCAAGTTTTTAAAAGAAGATGCAGTAAATAAACTCTTTACTGGTTGCTACTCCCCAGTGCCTGGGGTCCTATTCCCTCTCTCCCTACTTCTTAGATTGCCAGATTCCACAGGAGCACATTCAGAAACATTTATGTGAGCCAACTGGCTGTACCCATGATTTGTTCAAGACTAGAGAAATATTAAGTAAGTACTTACAGTGATTATTCCTGATGAATTTCAAAATTTTGAAGGCACTGGCAGTGGCAAGATATGCACCAAACATATCTGTAGGAAAGGGGACAGCCAGGTCATATTTACATTGGCAAGTTTGCAAAACAGAATGAACCACTTCAAAGCAGCACAGAAGTGTATAGTAAGTATTGGCTCAGTATGAAGAGGCCTGATTACCTTTGCAAGCACCCATTTTGTAAAGGTTTCACAAGATGAAGCAGTATAGTGAATATATTTGAGTTATGCAGATACTACCTAGATATCAAACATGTCAAGCCTACGTCATCTTTATTGTTAATCTTTAGAGACCATATATTTCCTTATAGCATAATTAAATTATGAAATTTAATGTAGTGAAAGAGTTCTGTAGTACTGAAAAAACCTCAGCACCTTAAAATAATTTCCAGTATACGCCTGGTTTTGCAGTTCCCTTTTAATAATTAGTAATATAGCATTGACTTTGTATACATACCTTGGCTCAACTCCAATGCACAATTAACAAAAAAAAGGAAATAGTAACATACTTGTTTCAGCTACCCTACAACTAGCCACCCTAATTAGACCTGGTGCTATGACTCTACTGTCCAGCTTCCTTTTTTATCTCCCCCTTGCACACTCCCAAGTTCATTCCCCTATTTAACAGGTAATGTTTTTGCCTCCTGTTCTTAATACCTGTATAATACCTGTTCCATGGTTCTAAGTTCTATGTATCTTCCTGTTCTATGTAAATGGTTTACTGTTCATGTTATATGTAAACCGCACTGAACTTGAAAAGTGCGGTATATAAAAACAAATAAATAAATAATAGTAGATGATGGCAGATAAAGACCAGTATGGTCCATCTAGTCTGCACAGTAAGGTGGCTAGAGTGGTTGTAACTGCCATGCCATGCAAGTCACCCCTGTCTATGCCTTCATTTAGCGTTGTACCTGCCACTCCCTACAGGTCACACCACCCCCTCTATGCGTTTGTTCAGCATTATACCCGCCGTTGTGTGCAGGTCACCCCCCCTCCCCCCCAGTTTATTGATGTATAAAAAATATTTAAGTTTGCTGTGATTTCATCCTCTTGCTATAAAGGGATCAACCAAGTCTCATGCCATTTAGAATTCCGTCACTGTATTTGCCCACATTACCTCCATCGGGAGGGCATTCCACCACCCTTTCAGTGAAAAAGTTGATTTGATGTTGATTTTTTTTTTTTTTTTTTTATCAAGTTTTACAATTGTAATCCAGAATCACCTGACTAAGGATAACCAACTTATACAAACATCAAAAACATTAAGAAGAAATCTTACATATATGGTTTAGACCACAAAATACAAACCCCAATTAGGTCCCGATACGGAAATACAAAGACAAAGAAGAAAAGGAGAAGGGAAGAGCCCCTCACTAATATAGAGAGCCCACCCTTACATCACCATCATACGAGCATAGTTATCAATATGGCAGCCGGTATAGGAATCAAACCCGCCCATCACCCTCCTTGCCCTGAAGAAATTGCACCAATTGCTGGGGTTCAAAAAACAGAAATGGCTTTGATTGAAATAATACCAAACATTTACATGGATACTTTAATCTAAATTGCGCACCCAGGGCAGTAGATCTTTGACACAAAGCCAAAAACTCTCTCCGCCTTTTCTGGGTATCCCTAGAAAGATCAGGAAAAACAGAAATTTTTGACCCCATAAATTGAGAAACAGACATTTTCTGAAAATATAATCTAAGGGCAGAGTTTCGGTTAGACTCAAATGCAAAGGAAACCTACAGTGTAGCCCGACTGGTCACCACTTCCAGGGAGCTCTCAAGGAACTCCGTCAGGTCCAACTGAGCAGACCCAGCAGCACCCTCAGGGCCCCTCTCCGTACTCACTTCACCAGATGAAATCACCACATACTAGGCTCTCACAATAGGAGGCAAAGACTCAGCAGGCATCAGCAGCACCTTTACAAAGTACTTACGGACCAATCCGATCGGATCCATTAATGGAGATCTTGGGAAGTTTAAAAACCTCAAATTCCGTCGTAACTGGTTATCCATGAACTCCAAACGTCATGCATAAATCGTTCACTCCCTGGATTGGGCTCCTCCCAAGGCCTGTAGATCTTCCACCTGGGCTTCCAGCCAAGTCACTCTAGCGGCTTGCCCCGCCAAATTCATCTCCACCGTAAAACACTGGCTTTTAAGAACAATCAATTCCTGCGAAAAAGCACCCACAAAAGGAAGCAGGGACGTTTGCAGTGATGAGATGGCTTCCCATAAGCTTTCTAAAGTCACCTGTGCCGGTTTTTCTAACATGCACATCACCCGGGATGCCGATGTATCCAGGGAGCTGGTCTTCAACTGCTCGAACCCAAAGCTGGCTCTTAGGGAGGCATCAAAATCTCTTTCCCCCCCCAAAGCCGCTAACACACTCGGCGTTAAATCCAAGGAGGCGCCCCCCCACTGTGACTGTGTCCTCCCGACCCGGAGGCACTCCTTCACACAGCCCCTCCTCCGAACTCCTTCCGGGCTGTGGCAGAAACGCCTGAATGGGGCTCAAGTCGACCCCATTGCTCAGATCTACCGAACTAGTCGGCAGGTCCGCCGAAGCCATAGCCGACGCCATCGGTGAGCAGAAGGCAGTAGTGGACGACTGGATCAAGCCGCCTCCGGGGGATGAAGTAATGGGGGGCTTAGCTGACCGCTGCTTCCTCTTTTTCCCCATCGGCTCCGACCAGACTCCAAACCTCTCCGCACTCCTCACACAGCTTCCTACTCCGCTGCCATCTTGGAACCGTCTGACCTGATGTTGATTTTAAGTTTACTGCCTTATTGATATTTTTATTTAACCAATTTTATATACTGCTCTATTTGCAGTCGGAGCGGTTAACATTTAAATCCTGTTCCATGTAAACTGTAGTTCAAACTTGGAGATCTTATCAGCTTCATCATATGCCATCCAGTTTTACAGTTTCCCCTTGTTTGAAAAGGTTTCTTTGTTCATTAATACCCTTTAAGTAGTTAAAGGTCTGTATCATATCTCCCCTGTCCCTCCTCTCCTCTAGAGTATACATATTTAGGTCTTCAAGTCTCTTCTCATACATCTTCTAGCGCAGGCTCCAAATCAGTTTGGTTGCCTTCCTCTGAACCATTTCAAGTCTTTTTATTTCCTTTGTGAGATATGGTCTCCAAAACTGAACACAATACTATGAGGCCTCACCAACGGCTTGTACAGGGGCATTAATACCTCCTCCTTTCTACTGGTTATTCCTCTCTGTATGCGGCCCAGCATCTTTCTGGCTTTAGCAATCACCTTGTCACATTGTTTCACCACCTTGAGATCCACAGACACTATCACTCCGAGATCCCTCTCCTGGTCCAAGCACACTAACCTCTTGCTCTCTATCACATACAATTCCTTTGGATTTCTGCATCCCAAGTGCATGACTCTGCACTTCTTCGCACTAAATCTTAACTGCCAAGCATTAGACTGTTCTTCAAGTGTTTATAGATCTTTACTCATATTGTCCATTCCCTCAGAAGTGTCCACTCTGTTGCAAATTTTTGTGTCATCTGCAATAAAGCAGGCTTTTCCCTTTAATCTTTCTGCAATATCACTCACAAGTACATTGAATAGTATCGATCCTAGGACCGATCCCTGATGCACACCACTATGTTGTCTGTGCAATTAGTTGAAGTCCTAACCCCCTATCTAATCCAAAATATGTTTTGTTTCCAATTGTGAAGCTTACTTGTGCCCGTTCTAATTTTTACATTTGTTTTCTAATTTAAAGGAAGAAATCCCAGCACATTCTCACTTGTTTGGAAGTGATATTGTTGCTGACATGAGAGATGAGAGTGGGAGGAGTGGCCTAGTGGTTAGGACAAGGTACTAAAGGCCGGAGGGCCGGGGGTTCAAGTCCCACCTGGGGACAGCAATCTCAGGCCGGAGGGACTGGGATTTCTAGTCCTATAGGTACTCCTTGTGATCTTGGGCAAGCCACTTAACCCACCATTGCCCATGTTCCCTGTAAGTATTAGCGTATGTGTGTCATATCCCCTCGTGTTAAATGTATCTCCCAATTGACCGCTTTGACCCGATGAAAAGCGGGATATAAATACAGCTAAATAAATAAATAAATGAGGAGAAGAGGATGATTCTTCTTCTCCCCTACCCCCTACTGTGCAATCCTGGAACTAAGCCCCCCTTCCACCCTGATGACGTTGGATGAGTGTCCCAGATTTGCCTCCAAAAAAATCTAGTAATCTTATTTTTAGCACTAATGAGAACCCTACAGTCCTACAGCATAAAGTTTAATAATTTGCTCCTGATGTTTAAGACCATTCAAACCAGACTACCAGCTTACTTGTTCATTATGCTGATTTCCTATATTCCTACTAAGTCCCTTTGGTCTCAAAACGATAATTTGCTAGTCGAGTTAGTTTGAAATGCATACCTCATTCTGCCTTCTATTGTTTAGCACCTCTACTATGGACCTCCTTTATCTCAGCTGATTCATCTGGAGTCTTCTTTACCTAAATTTAAGACAGCATTGAAGACATTTTATCTCCAGGAACAAGCAGGAATGAGTCTTCACATATGGGTACGTCGGTACTGACGGAGTCTGCGCGGGAACGCTTCCCAGCATCCAATCAAAGAGCTTTTGGAAGCATCCCACCACGCCTGTGTGCTGCCTTCCCGCCTTTCCCAACTGCCTCTCCTCAGTTTTCGTTTTTCCGCGGAACCGGCAGGACGTCCTCCTGTCACCGCAGAAAATTCTTCTTTTATTTCTTTAGTTTTCTTGTGGTCGCGGCTGTCTTCCCGACGCCACCGGTACCGCCGGTGTTTTCTTTTCTTTTCTTGTAAAATCTTACTTTTTCAAGGAATATTTTTTCTTCATAGTGTCTCACGGTGTCTTAGGCCTTTTAGGCCTCTTCTTTTTCCTTCATGGAACCGCCAGCCACTTTCTCCAAGAAATGTTCAAACTGTGGTACAACTTTATTTTTAGACCCTCGACGTCGGTGTCTAACCTGCTTGGGTCCTGACAACAGTTTGGTGAGAAGAGGTCTTCAATATCGAGGTTCCCTCGATACACGGTTTCCCTCCAGCTTCGGGGCAAAGTCCCCTTCTTCTTCTACACAGGATCAGGTAACCCACAAACAGTCTGTTAAGACTAGCCAGCCCTCGAGTGGTAGGTCTCATGCACAGCATGTAGACGGCTCCGGCCTTGCCCTCGAGGGCCCACTGGCTTCAAAACCCCGGCGGGAGTCTTCGGTCTCCAAAGCGTATAAGGGGTTTCAGGTTGTTCCTGGGGTTCACCCCTCACAGAACATACCTGAGCCGTGTCCGGTGGTGGCATTCGCTTCGAGCAGTACCGATACCCCGACATCGGCACTGGTGTTGGATGAAATACTCCTCACCAGGGATGGTCATCTGGTGTCCTCGGTGCCTTCGGGACCGGTGGATACACTCCAGACTGACCTTCCATTATCGGTACCAGCACCGATACTACCACCGACGTCGGTACCCTCCAGACGTGCATCAATAGCCTCGCTTCCTTCGATGCCGAGTCTGGAATCGATCTCCAGTCTGGAGGACTGGGTACCGACTCGCCTTGGTACCGGCTCCGGACGGTACCGAAGGCTCGGTTCCGATGATTCGGATCCGCAACTCTCGGTTCCCCCGAGGCCGATTGAGTTGCCACTAGCTGACCTTCACTCACCGGTATCAGACACGGTACCGAAGTCGGTACCTATGTCCTCATTACCCTTACGGTCGGTGGCTTCCATGCTTCGCTTATCGATGCCGAGTTTAGAATCACTCTCTAGTCTGGAAGACTCGGTACCAATACACTTTGGTACCAACACCGATCGATACCGGTGGCTCGGTACCGAGGATAGCACCCAGAGGTTTTCGGTTACTTTGGTACCGATTGAACTGTTACCGATGACTGCTCCGATGTCTTTGTCGAGCTCGACTCCGACATCAGTACCGGTATTGGCATCGGTACCGGTATCCACAGTAGCATCGTGGCCAATTCCTACCATGCTTTTTTCAACAGGATCGCTCCCTTCTATGCCAAGCTTGGAGTTGATACCTGGCATGGACAATGTGGTAATGACGGTCGCTGCTCCTGACAGCCAGTACCGGCGACCATCCTTTAAGCATTCCACACTGCACTGTGCAGGATCTTCTATTCCTATATATCTGGATAGCTCTGTCGGTGCTCAGGCTAGTTCTTCAGATCTAACCTGTCCAAGGGAAAATACTCTTGGGGAACCCTCTTTTCAGAGTTTCCTCCTGGAAATAGCAAGATCTCTTGCCATTCCTATCCCAGGACATGATCCTGCACAGGACTCTCTTTCTACCAAAGCAAAGGACAACATAATGCTTCCTTTGCATCATTCCTTGCAGAATCTCCTTCTAGGAATGTGGGAAACACCTTTAAGGGTACCCCCACCTTCCAGAGCAACTGATCTCTTATATCAGGTGCCCCCCTCTCCAGGGTTTCAAAAGACTCAACTTCCTCATCATTCCATAGTTGTGGAATCAGCAATGAGGCAGGTAAAGAGCAAGAAAAAGCACTCTTCTTATCCGCCAGGTCGTGAGTCTAAGATACTTGATGCCTTTGGACGTCAAACCTTCCAGACATCTATGCTTTCTGCAAGAATTCTCTCATATATTTTCTATATGAGTCTATCTCTTGAGGAGGTCACAAAGCAATTACATCTTTTGACTCCTTCCCTTCCAGAGTCCAGGAGTGCAGACTATTCTTCACTGCTCAAGCATCTCCAGAATATTTCTTGATTTCTTACTCGTGCTTCCCTAGACTCTTTTGAGTCTGTTAGCAGGACTTCTGCTATAACTATAGGGGCACGACGTAGAGCCTGGCTCCAAGCTTCAGGCTTGGACAAATGGGCACAGCACAGACTGGGACATACTCCTTGCACTGGAGACAATCTTTTCAACAAGGAGTCTTTACGTCAGGTTACTCAGTTCTCCACTGACTTACCTGTTCCTAGGGCCTGTTCTGCACCTTCTTCTGTCCCAGTAGGTAGGAAATGTCCTGCCAAACTTTCTTCCCATAGGAGAAGAAGGTTTTATGCATCATCTGCCCATCATACAGATGTTCCCAAACAGGGGAAGCATCGTCCTGGTCTGCAGAGTTCAACCTCTCACCAGGCTCAGCAAACCCAGCAACCACAGGAGTTCTGATCAATTCATCAGATGCTTGTGACTCTGGAGATTACAATCTGCAGTTGCTTCTTCTCATTAGAGACAATCCACTGCTGTCATTCTAAATCCTAAACATGGATCCCTTCTCAAAAGACATCCATTCTTTCTATGTTCTGTGAGCTGTCAGGATGTTCATGCTTCTAGGTCACAGGGTTTTCCTCTTTTTCCTTCTAGGGAAAGAGGTCTATCCACTATCAAATGATAGTTTCCTGTGCCAGCATGTCTTTTTTCCTTTCTATAAACTTACTACTTTGTAAGTTTTCTTCAGCTCCATTCTCTTTACCCTCTTACCAGGGTTTTTCCTCTGTAAGAGCGGTATTGCTTCACTGGAGGGCTTTTTCTTCAGCCTCTCTAGTTTTCTTACTTTTCCAGTGCGGAGTTCTCTTCTCTGAGTTGACTCCTCTTTTTCAATCTTGCTTTGAAGCAGTTCATCAGACACGTCCAGAGTTTTCTGCTCTTGTTTTGTCTGTTCTTACTGTTTTTAAACAGTACCATTCTTCTGCTGTCTGGCAAGCAGCTGCCAATGCAGGAGCCTTAATGTTTCGACCACTGGTTCTTGTCCACCAGCAACCAGATTTGTCCTCCACTAACATTCTGTCTGGTCTTAGTAGTGGCTCCAAGTCAGTGCTGTCATTTGTCTTGGAAATTTTTTCACTACAAGCTTCCTGGATTGTCTTCTCTTTCTGCCATCTCCATTCCCCTGGGTTTGGCAGCATAGTTGACATAGCTACTGGCTCTTCTGCAGCCAGTTCTATCTCCTCATTCTGCTGCATCATGCTCTCTGCAATTCTACAGAGAAGCTCTCCACTATGGGCCCTTGCTAGAGAGCATGGGGGGCTTTTTCTCCAACAGCCATACTAGATGGTTGAAAAAGGCTTTTTCAGTCATGTCTCCCATGACTAGAAAAGTTCTCCTTTTTAATATAAAGGACATAGGCCTCCTCTTACGTGAACGCTTAAGGAGTTGCTAATTCCCTGCTTTGGTCCATAGTATTTCCAATAGGGAATATGTTTTCTCCTTCCAGCTCGTCCTCATGGTAAGAACGCATGATACCTTTTTGCCCTTAAGCAGGTCAGCATGGTATCTCATTCCTATGCGTCTTCTATTCACTTACCATGCTAGAATTCTAGAATATTCGGGACTTGCAGGCTGCAGACTGATATCATCCTCTGCTTTTCACGTAACCATCCTGGTTATTCTACTACCTAGCATCCCTGTAGCCATAACCAGTGGGAATTAATTCTCTCTATGTCTTCTCAAGTAGGTTCCACCTTCTTGTTATTAGATGAATCTTTCCTCTCCACATTTTCCTATGTGAATACCTTTTGTAGGCATATCTCTGTCTGCTTCTTTGCAGACTTCCATATAGAGGTATATATATATATTCATACCTATAGCACACATCTTACAGATGTCTATGTCTATCATGTGTGAGTATTCTATGCCCTTCATATCTCACTATAGATATATTCTCATATATCTATATGTTTTATATATATATATATTGTCGCAACTCCCCTCCTACAGGCCAGTGGCTTAATAGCAGGGGCGACCGCTATATTTGTTTGACAGTGTCCTTTTACTATTTTTGCCAGCAAGGGTTGCTGGGATTTGTAGTTTTGAGAACACCTGGAACAAATTGTGTTGTGGCACGAGGGTCAATTTGAAACAGATAAATTTATTATAAGGGTTTTTCCTCTTCACAAGGGTTCATAGGTAAATAAAGCAAATAAGAATTCTTTCTTCTGAGTAACAGAAAGTAAGGGTAAACTAGAAAGCATGAAATAAACTGTTTTCTTCACAGTAACTGAAAACCTTTTAAACAACTTTGTCAGTACTTCAGCAAAGCTTGTTTCAACGGAGATCCAGTTTATCAGAATCACAGTATGAGCAATCCATCTGACAGCATTCTATATCATTAGGAACAAAAGGTTCTTCAACAATCATTTCTTCATTGTCAATGCTACAGCACTGCTCTTGAGAGTTCCTATCAAGCACAGCTGAGCTCACGTCCTGCAGCTGGTTTAGGAAGGTTCCCTGATCATATGCCGTGACAGTCTTTGGTTCAGGAGAATACTTGTTATGTAAGCTTTCTCTTATAGAACTTATATCAGCTTTTAGCCACTTCTCCAAAGCATTAGAATTAGAAGCATTTACAGCAGTGCTATCTTGGCATTGGCTAGCACTAGATTTTAACTGCTTTACTATCTCTTCTACCAGGCTTTGATTAGGAAGTGATACAGACGTACCTCTTTTGTCAGCACTGCTCTGTCTGTGTTGAGAGCTTTGTCCCTTCCCCCAGGGTAATAGCTTAGCCCTGTCTTCAGGTAGCTCATCAACAGACTTCAGCTTGGCTTTAAAGTAGTAAGGAATGAACCCACGTGAATCCTTCTTGCCTGAAACTGGGTTTCCAGACCTTCCTGTCTGTTGGCTTGTGTGGCTGCTGCTGTGATTGTATCCTCTCTGGACGTTGTCTTCCTTCACGTCCTTCCCCGTGTCTGACCTCGTGTTCTCTGTATTTCCTGTGTTCCTCTTGTGCCTGTCTCCTTGTGTCTCTTCTTGTGTCTCTCCACGACTAACTTTGCTTCCACCCTTAAAGAGTGAATCTGAAGCTGGTCTCCAACAGCTTCCACGTGCAGGCACACCCACCTGATTAGTCAGCTGCCTCTTGTTAGAGCTGCCTCTAGCTCTTACGTCATAATCCTGACTGAGCTGCATTTTTTCTAAAGGCTTCCTGCTTCTATGGAAACCTGGCTTTTCCTGAGTTTTACCGCTAGAGGGCTCACTACTCTCCCATTCCATCATGTCAGAAGTGCTTTCTGTATCACATATTCCCCCCCTTAAGATATTACAGGCTGGGTGAACCATGTGATCACAGCTTGGAATCCGAGACAGCGCATCCGCGTTCTGATGCAAGCGTCCTGCTCTGTGTTCAATATTAAAATCGAACGCTTGCAATGCGATATACCAGCGGGTTAGTCTGGGGTTGTTGTCTTTCATCTGCGCCAGCCACTTTAGTGGTGCGTGATCTGTCATAAGGAGAAATTTCCTTCCAGCTAAGTAGAATTTTAGCGACTCAATGGCCCACTTGATGGCGAGGCACTCTCGCTCTATTGTCGAATAGTTCTTTTCTGCAGGTGATAGCTTCCTACTCAAAAATAATACTGGGTGTTCTACGCCCTTGTGCTTTTGCGACAGGACAGCTCCTAGCCCGGTGTCTGAGGCGTCCGTTTGTAGGATAAACGGTAAGTCAAACTCAACCCCTTTCAGTACTGGAGCAGCGCACAGTTCGGCCCTTAAACATTCTATGGCCTGGAGTGCCTCCGGAGTCCATCTTAGCTGGTTGGGCTGACTTTTCCTCAGCATATCTGATAGTGGGGCGCTTTTCTCCGCGAAATTCGACAAAAAGCGTCTGTAATAACCCACCAACCCCAGGAAACTTCTTAGCTGTTTCTTATTGGTGGGTTGTGGGAATGTCTTCACGCTTTCCACTTTATCTATCAGGGGCTTCACAACACCATGCCCAACCTGATGTCCCAAGTACTTCACCTCCTCACTTGCAAACATACATTTGTTGGGGTTTAATGTCAGGCCTGCCCCCCGCATAGCCCGCAACACGGCTTCCAGCCTTGATAGATGTTCTTCCCAGTTTGTGCTGTGAATGATAACATCATCCATATAGGCTGTCGCATATGCCTGATGTGGTCTCAGTACCAAATCTACTAGCCTTTGGCACGTAGCCGCTGCCCCGTGTAATCCGAATGGCATTCGCTTGAATTGGTAGAGGCCTATCGGAGTGCTGAACGCCATTTTCGGTCGGGACTCCCTGGTTAATGGCACTTGCCAATAGCCCTTTGTCATGTCCAACGTTGTCAGATATGTGGCTCTTCCCAGGCGGTCCAGGAGCTCTTCGATGCGTGGCATCGGATACGCATCGAATTTAGACAGGGCATTGACCTTTCTAAAATCGATGCAAAATCGAAGCTTCCCGTCGGGCTTGGGGACCAGGACTATTGGACTGCTCCAAGGACTTTTGGACTCCTCAATTATATCCAGGTCCAGCATCTCCTTCACCTGGCGGATGACTTCCTGCCGTCGGGCCTCCGGCATCCGATATGGGCGCTGGCGCACTACCTCTCCCGGGGGTGTCACAATCTCGTGAGCGACGAGTTGAGTATGTCCGGGAAGAGGCGTAAGGACATCCGGGAAACCTTGTAGCAAGCGTTCCAGCTGCTTCCTCTGGGTCCAAGATAAGCCCTCTCCCATCCTTAACTCCGGGGTCTCCTGGCAGTCGCTTAATTGGGGGCCTAGGTCCTCTTCTAGAGGGTCCTCTGCTACGGCCGCCAACCCTTGGAGATCCACTTTACCTGTTGAGCCAAAGCCCTGGGCACCTCTGGTGGTACTGGAGACAACCTGTACTTCTTCTAGCGGTGGAAACCCAACTCTCTCACATACTATTTGTGCTATGCGATCTCCTATTTGCACCTTGAAATCCTCAGCTCCAAAGATAAATAGTAGTACTTTAATGGGACCTCTGTAATCGGGGTCCACAACGCCCGCTCCCACATCAATAGCGTATTTCACCGCCAGGCCCAAACGTGGGGCAATTCGCCCATAACAGCCCGCCGGCAACTCCAACTGTATGGCCGTATTTATCAAGACCCTGCCCTGTTTCGGAACCGTCACTTCCTCCGCACTGTACAGGTCAAAACCGGCAGCTTGCGATGATGCTCTCTTAGGTGGGTGCGCGTTTGGGCTCATACGACAATACTTTAAGACAAAGGCGGACTTCTTGGCTTCCTTTTCTTTTGGTGACTGTCGTGATAAATTCTGTCCTTTTTCAAATAGGGGATTCGGAATTGCTACTAATTGTCGTGTTCGCTTGCAAGGATTACTAGAAACTGCTAAGCTTTCCTTTTCCTGCAGAGCGTGCACAATGCTTCTTTGAAATTGCGGCCAATCTCGGCCTAGTACCAATTCCTGTGGCAGGTGGGGAACAATGGCTAATGACATCACCTTTCCCAGTCCCTCTCCTTTCACATGGAGTTCGTATGTGGGGTAGGCCGATGATGCGCCATGCACACAACGAATTTTCACAGAACCACTGGGTAAATCAGGTATGGCTTTCGCTTGAGCTTGTATCTTCTCCCAGAGACCACGTGAAAGCATACTCTGATTGGAGCCAGAGTCTAGTAGGGCTGTGGTACTAACCCCTTGGACTGTCATGGCTATGAGGAAACTTTCCTTAACCTGTCCTGGGCTATTGGTCACTAGCGCTACTTTCTCTTTACAATCACGCTGTAAATGGTTACTACTGCCACATTTAAAGCATACTCTCCTTCCATTGCTAGGACATTTTGGTAAACACAATGCAGGTACTTTAAAAGCATTTTCTTTCTTTTCTGACCCTGCTGCGGTTGTTTTCACCGGGGTCATGCTCCCATTCTGAGCGTTCCTCTCCGCTTCCAGGAAACGGTCAGTGAGCATAATGGCTTCCAGTGAATCTTTACAACCTTGCAAGGTTAGGAAAGTAGACACATTTTTAGGGACAGCATTCATATACTGTTCTAATAAAATATTATCTAACAATGTTTCAATGCTTTTACCTTCTGGCACTAACCATTTGTGAAGTAAGGCTTTTAAGCGATAGTGCAGGGCTCTGGGCGTCTCATCACTCATGAGTTTAGCTTCTCTAAACAACTGGTGATAGGCTGTAGACGAGAGACCCACTCTATCTTTAATTGCCCTCTTGACCTCCTCATAATTGTCAGCTAAATTAGGTGGTACCGTCTGATAGGCAGCCAATGCATCCCCAGTGAGACACATTGCCAGCCTAACTGCCCATTGGTCCTTAGGCCAATGCATTAAGTACGCAATCCTTTCAAAAGTTTCTAAATAATCGTCCAGATTATCAGATGGAGATAATTTTCCAAAGCTCCATGCCTCTTTAGAACAATGTCCCAAAGCATGTGTTTGGTTTAAATGTTCTGAACCTGTATTAGTAGTAGCAGGCTCCTTCTCCAGGACCAAGCAGGAAGTCAGTCCTCACTTATGGGTGACGTCGGCGCCGACGGAGCCCTCGCGGAGCAATTTTCCCCAGCTTTCAAAGAAAGCCTTTGGGAATTGCAGCGCGCATGCGCGGTCGTCTTCCCGCCCGAGGGTGCCATCTTAGCCAGTCTTCTTTTTTCCGCGGAGCCCTGCAGACGTCCCCGTCTTGTCCCCGCGAAAAAGTTGATTTTACTCTTATTTTATAATTTTTTCTTTCGGTTCGACGCCGATCGTTTTCCCGCCCGGACTCGCGACGCCGGTCTCGAGTCCTCTAACGTTTTTTCGGTTTTTCTGACTTAGTCAGCTTTCGTTTTCGTTTTCCCTGGCAGCCCGGTCCTTTGACCTCGCAGGGGCCCTTTTTCCCCCGATGGCTGCCAGTGGCTTTAAGCGGTGTGGTCGGTGTGACCGAAATATGTCACTAACCGACTCACACGACCTTTGCCTCCGCTGCTTGGGCCCGGATCATGAGGAATTGATCTGTGGGCCCTGCAGCAAACTGTCCTCGAAGGCGTTGAGAAGTCGGCGGCATCAGCGCGAAAGAATCTTCGCTGACCCCAGCCGTACCCGGACCTCGTCGGAGGCCTCCGTGTCAAGGGCTCCAGCTCGGACCGTCGCCGGAGCTCCTCCGACCGGGGTTCTCCCTCCGGGGACCATCGTCGGAAGGAAAAACCCGCGAGGGCGGCGTCGGTGGACGCTCCTGGCTCCGCGAGGGCCAGGTCGCATAGCCCCGACAGCCGCCCCGGGTCCTTGGAGAAGGAACACCTCCCGAAGCGACCTCGCCTGGAGTCGGAGATGCCTGCCCGGGTAAGTCCTGTAGTCCTTCTGGACTCGCCTCCGCGACAGCCGACGTCGGGCCCGACGCCGTCGGGGCCCGAGTCGGGGGCTGCTGGGTCACCTGAGCTCGGACTCAGGTTGACGGCCTTGGAGAGCAGACTGTCTGCCTTCATGGACCAGCAGCGGGCACTGCTCGCTGGCTTCGCTGGCGTCGCTGCCCCGACCGCCGGGACGTCGACGTCCAAGTCGACCCCGGAGACCGAGCCGATCCTCGAGTCGATGAGAACTCGAGTCGATCCTCGGTCGAGGTCGCCCTCGGCCTCCCGTTCGGGACCGAGGTCGCCGACGCCGACTCCCTCGGCGTCGGGGCGGCTGGCGCCGCTCCCTGCCCGGGCCGACCCCACCGAGTCCTCGTCGGAGTCGGTCTGGGAGTCTGAGGAGGAAGAGTCACCTGATTCTTTCCGGACTCGGTGTGTCCCATCGGACTCTCCGGAGTCCGAGCCTCGGAAGCAGTCCCCCCCGGAGGATGCCCGGTTCTCGGACTTCGTTAGGGATATGGCCAAGGCTTTGGCCTTCCCTGCGGATCCCGAGGAGGAGCCTCGAGCCGAAGAGCTCGACGCCCTCCAGTATGACTCTCCCGCGAGGGAACACTTTACTGTGCCGGTTCCTCCTATGCTGGAACGACTACTCTTCCGCATGTGGGAGAGTCCGGCCTCCTCGCCGGTCCTGAGCAAGCGGGTCGATTCTATCTATCGAGTCCGCAAGAGCCCTGGCTTTCAAAAGGCACAGCTGCCACACCATTCCATGGTAGTGGAATCGGCCATGCATCGTCTCAAGAGCCAGAAGATGCACTCCTCGGTGCCTCCTGGAAGGGAGGCCCGTAACCTGGATGGCCTTGGCAAGAAGTGCTTCCAGGGCTCTATGCTCGCCTGTCGTGTCCAGACTTACCAGCTATACATGGGCATGTATCTCAGGGATCTGGCTAAAGAGCTAGCCGGATTCTCCGCTGGTCTCTCCGAGGAGCCCTTGCGGAGGTTCCTAGCCTTGTCCACGGGTATTCGGGAATGCTCAAAGTTCATGTCCCGAGCAGCCTATGATGGCTTTGAAGCCTCGGCTCGAGTAGCCGCAGCCGGCATCGGTGCCCGCCGACAGGCTTGGCTTCAGTCGTCCGACCTTGAGCCCTGGGTACAGGACAAGTTGGTCGATGTCCCCTGCCGAGGCGAAAACCTCTTTGGCAAGCCCATGGCGGAAAAGGCTGCACAAATTGAGACTGAGACTCTCACTAGGACCAGGCTTTCTAGGAAGACCTCCGCCCCTTCCCAGAAAAAGAAGGGCTCGGGAAAAAAGCCCTTTTACCCGAGGAAGGCAGCTGCCTACAAACCATACCCCCATTATCAGGCCCCTGCAGCTCCCCAACAGGGCCAGCAGGCCAAGGGACGGGGTAACGGGTCCCGTAGGCAGCAAGCCCCCAAGCCTGCACCACCAGCCCCTGCTCAGCAGGGTGGGGGCTTTTGACTCGCTCAGCATAGCCTCTCCCCCCCCGCTGGTCCCCCCCAGCACCGGAGGCCGGCTGGTTCACTTCGCCCACAGGTGGTCCAGCATCACCACAGATGCCTGGGTGCTTCAGGTCGTGCGAGAGGGCTACCTCCTCCACTTCCATCAGATCCCTCCCTCCTATTTTCCGGGAGAGCCTCCGCGCCCCCCTCTGCACAGGGAGTTGCTCCTTCAGGAGTTAGCAGGTCTTCTGCAGGAACAGGCGGTGGAACCGGTGCCACACCACCTGAGAGGTCAAGGCTTCTATTCAAGGTATTTTCTGATACCAAAGAGAACAGGAGGCCTCAGACCCATCCTGGACTTGCGCATCCTCAACAAGTTCCTTGTGCGGGAGAAGTTCAAGATGCTTACCCTTGGAATCCTTCTGCCCTACCTCCAGCAGGGAGATTGGCTATGCTCCTTGGATCTAAAGGATGCCTACACGCACATCCTCATCCACCCCAGCCACCGCCAATACCTAAGGTTTGTGGTGGCAGGAAATCATTACCAGTACAGAGTACTGCCCTTCGGCCTGTCCTCCGCACCGCGAGTCTTCACAAAATGTCTCGCGGTCGTGGCGGCCCATCTCCGGCTTCACGGCCTCTATGTTTTTCCGTACCTCGACGACTGGCTCATCAGAGCAGCGTCCGCTCAGGAGGTCACCAACGCCACGTCCCGCACGGTGACTCTGCTGCAGCACTTGGGCTTTGTCATAAACTTCGCAAAGTCCACTTTGCTCCCCTCACAGGATCTCGAGTTCATCGGCGCAAGACTGCGCACTCCTCAGGCGCGAGCGTACCTACCGCTCGACAGGGCTCAGCGGCTCATGGACCTAGCCGGCCGCTTTCGCAGCCAGCCCCTGGTCTCCGCCAGGCGCTTCCTGAGACTGCTCGGCCATATGGCTTCCACCGTCCATGTGACCCCCAATGCCCGCCTGAATATGCGGCCTGCTCAATGGTGTCTCCGCCGGCAGTGGCGACAAGCCACAGGCGGCCTAGCAGACCTAGTGCGCGTCTCCGAGCCGCTGTTCTCGTCTATCCGGTGGTGGCTCCGGCAGCCGAACCTGATATTAGGAATGCCTTTCCAGTCACCTCAGCCGACCCGGGTGCTGACCACCGATGCATCCCTCCTGGGCTGGGGAGCACATTGCCAAGAGGCACGTACTCAGGGCCTCTGGACCAAGTGGGAGTCTGCTCAGCAGATCAACTTCCTGGAGCTCAGGGCGATCCGCCTGGCTCTCAAAACCTTCTCCCACCTGACCTCCCAACAGTCCGTCCTTGTCCAGACGGACAATCAAGTTGCCATGTTCTACGTGAACAAGCAGGGGGGCACGGGCTCCTTCCTCCTCTGCCGGGAGGCACAGAAGCTCTGCTCTTGGGCCGTCAGTCACGGCATTCTCCTCAAGGCAGTTTATCTCCCGGGCCAAGAAAATTGCCTTGCGGACAAACTCAGCAGGGTCCTCCAGCCGCACGAGTGGCGTCTGGATCCCTTGGTAGTTCAGAAGCTCTTCCTCAAGTGGGGCCTCCCCACGGTGGATCTCTTTGCCAGTCCTCACAACCGGCAGCTTCCTCGCTTCTGCTCTCGTCAGCCACACCCCCTTCGGGTTGCGGCGGACGCTTTCCTAATCTCATGGTCGGGGAGCCTTCTGTACGCTTTCCCTCCCATCCCGCTAGTCTCTCGGACTCTTTTCAAGGTTCTCCGAGACAAAGCCTTCATGATCCTGGTGGCCCCTCGCTGGCCCAGGCAGCCGTGGTTTCCGCTCCTACTGCAAACTGGCTGTGGAGGATCCAATCCCTCTGGGGGTACAACCGGATCTCCTCACTCAGGATCAGGGGTCCCTACTGCACCCCAACCTCAGGTCTCTCAACCTCATGGCTTGGCTGCTGAGAGGGTAGTCCTTGCTCCCCTTCTCCTGCCGGCGGAGGTGGAGGAGGTCGTCTTGGCTTCGCGACGGCCTTCTACCCGCAAATGCTACGCCCTTAAATGGCGTCGCTTTGCCGTCTGGTGTACCCAACAGTCTCAGGATCCCTTCTCCTGCCCGGTGTCGGTGATCTTGCAGTACTTGCTACACCTCTCTAATCTGGGACTTAAGTCCAACTCCGTCAAAGTTCACCTCAGTGCTCTTTCGGCACATCATGTGCCGGTGGACGGTAGACCTCTCTCAAGCGACCCTCTCGTAGCGAGGTTTCTCCGAGGTCTCCTTCTACTTAAACCACCTCTGCGCCCGCCAGCGCCTGACTGGGACCTGAATGTGGTGTTGCAGCGGATCACCTGTCCGCCTTTTGAACCTATGGCTACCTGTTCTCTCCGTTTTCTGTCTTGGAAAACACTGTTCTTGATAGCCCTCACTTCCGCTAGACGCGTAAGTGAATTGCAGGCCCTCGTGTCTGATCCCCCTTACACTAGGTTCTACAAAAATAGGGTAGTCCTACGGACTCACCCAAAATTTCTGCCTAAAGTGGTCTCCCCTTTTCACATCAATCAGGAGGTGGTACTTCCAACCTTCTTTCCCAGACCACACTCCAGCCGAGCTGAAACGGTCCTCCATACCCTGGACTGTAGAAGGGCATTGAACTTCTACCTTGACCGTACGCGGGAGCACCGTAAAGCTGCTCAGCTTTTTGTGTCTTTTGTCCCCAACAAATTGGGGCTCCCGGTCTCCAAGCATACTCTGTCCATCTGGGTTGCGGACTGTATCTCTTGGGCTTATGGGGCAGCCGGACTCTCCTTAGAAAGTCGAGTCACGGCTCATTGCGTTCGGGCAAAGGCTACGTCAGTGGCTTACCTCCGCTCTGTTCCGCTGGCAGACATCTGCCGGGCCGCTACTTGGTCTTCGAGCCAGACTTTTGCGGTCCATTACTGTCTCGAGAGGGAGTCCCGTAGGGACAGTGCTTTCGGACAGGCAGTCCTCCGTAATCTCTTTGAGGTCTGAGCAACTCCTACCCTCCATCCCGGATGTGGGCTACCGGTGGGTGATAATTCAGCGAAGATTCTATCCTTCTGTGCTGCTGAGCTAGAGGGAGCTCGTTTTTGTGCTTAGGGTCTCCGGTAGCCTTGAGCTTGGGAGTCCCATAAGTGAGGACTGACTTCCTGCTTGGTCCTGGAGAAAGCGTAGTTACTCACCTGTAACAGGTGTTCTCCAGGAGCAGCAGGAATCAGTCCTCACTACCCTCCCTCCTCCCCTTGGAGTTGCAATCGTCTGCTTCTGTTCTTTTTGCAAATTTTTATGCTGTCTTTTTTAGCTATGTCATCTGACTGGCTAAGATGGCACCCTCGGGCGGGAAGACGACCGCGCATGCGCGCTGCAATTCCCAAAGGCTTTCTTTGAAAGCTGGGGAAAATTGCTCCGCGAGGGCTCCGTCGGCGCCGACGTCACCCATAAGTGAGGACTGATTCCTGCTGCTCCTGGAGAACACCTGTTACAGGTGAGTAACTACGCTTTCTTGATATTAGTAGCTTGCATCCACGCCTCCATAAGCTGCATCAATGGTCGCTGCTGCTGCTCCATACGCGCTGTAGCCTTATCCAATAGCTCCGTGGCCAGCTCCCGTTGGCGCTCGAATTGCGCAGCCATCCAAGTTAGGACTTCCTTCACCTCCATGGTCATTCTGGAAAGACACAAACACAAAAGAGGACCACCAAGTGCGGTATCACAAGCTCGGATGTATTCCTATCTTTCCACCCCTTTGCTACGCTGATACCCACTTAGGCATCCACAGGTAACCCGGCTTATATACGAATTACCTGAGGCCAATGGTGCGTCAAGCTTTGTGTACGTAGGTCTGAACCAGATTAGACACGTCTCCTTGGAGTAGAAGTCTTGCTTGCAGAGCTGTTCTTCTTTTCAAGCTTCTCAAAAAAAAAAAAATTCCACCTCTTTCCTTTTTTTTTTTTTTTTTTCAAAACTTTCTTGGCCTTTGAATTCTTGTTGCTGAGGCTGCTGCGGCTGCTGTTGCACGCATGCGCCTTTACCTTGATCCGTAGCAACTACGCCAATCTGTCGCAACTCCCCTCCTACAGGCCAGTGGCTTAATAGCAGGGGCGACCGCTATATTTGTTTGACAGTGTCCTTTTACTATTTTTTGCCAGCAAGGGTTGCTGGGATTTGTAGTTTTGAGAACACCTGGAACAAATTGTGTTGTGGCACGAGGGTCAATTTGAAACAGATAAATTTATTATAAGGGTTTTTCCTCTTCACAAGGGTTCATAGGTAAATAAAGCAAATAAGAATTCTTTCTTCTGAGTAACAGAAAGTAAGGGTAAACTAGAAAGCATGAAATAAACTGTTTTCTTCACAGTAACTGAAAACCTTTTAAACAACTTTGTCAGTACTTCAGCAAAGCTTGTTTCAACGGAGATCCAGTTTATCAGAATCACAGTATGAGCAATCCATCTGACAGCATTCTATATCATTAGGAACAAAAGGTTCTTCAACAATCATTTCTTCATTGTCAATGCTACAGCACTGCTCTTGAGAGTTCCTATCAAGCACAGCTGAGCTCACGTCCTGCAGCTGGTTTAGGAAGGTTCCCTGATCATATGCCGTGACAGTCTTTGGTTCAGGAGAATACTTGTTATGTAAGCTTTCTCTTATAGAACTTATATCAGCTTTTAGCCACTTCTCCAGAGCATTAGAATTAGAAGCATTTACAGCAGTGCTATCTTGGCATTGGCTAGCACTAGATTTTAACTGCTTTACTATCTCTTCTACCAGGCTTTGATTAGGAAGTGATACAGACGTACCTCTTTTGTCAGCACTGCTCTGTCTGTGTTGAAAGCTTTGTCCCTTCCCCCAGGGTAATAGCTTAGCCCTGTCTTCAGGTAGCTCATCAACAGACTTCAGCTTGGCTTTAAAGTAGTAAGGAATGAACCCACGTGAATCCTTCTTGCCTGAAGCTGGGTTTCCAGACCTTCCTGTCTGTTGGCTTGTGTGGCTGCTGCTGTGATTGTATCCTCTCTGGACGTTGTCTTCCTTCACGTCCTTCCCCGTGTCTGACCTCGTGTTCTCTGTATTTCCTGTGTTCCTCTTGTGCCTGTCTCCTTGTGTCTCTTCTTGTGTCTCTCCACGACTAACTTTGCTTCCACCCTTAAAGAGTGAATCTGAAGCTGGTCTCCAACAGCTTCCACGTGCAGGCACACCCACCTGATTAGTCAGCTGCCTCTTGTTAGAGCTGCCTCTAGCTCTTACGTCATAATCCTGACTGAGCTGCATTTTTTCTAAAGGCTTCCTGCTTCTATGGAAACCTGGCTTTTCCTGAGTTTTACCGCTAGAGGGCTCACTACTCTCCCATTCCATCATGTCAGAAGTGCTTTCTGTATCACAATATATATATATATGTATCTGTCGAGATATTTTACTATCGGTAGATATGTTTCTGCTTTATCTACTTGACTGTCGAAGCTCATATAGCCATATGATTCTGACAGATGGGCTTTACCCATACTTATGCTATCCAGCATGTTTTGGGGTCCTACACTCACAACCACTTTGGTGGTAGTTAACACCTACCATAACCCTAAGGTTAGGTACCTCTGAAGCTCTCCATGTTCCAATATCTCTCCCAGCTGACTTCAGTTAGGAGAGACATTGCGGATCTTCAGCTACTCACAGGCTCTAATGCCTCCGGCGTTTGTCCTTTCTTTTGGGATACAAGGGGTTCCCATACCCTTTCTCCCCACAAGGACTGGGCCTGTTTGTTCAAATCGGTTAGCCTTTCTCTTTTTGTTCCTAAGAGTGAGCCACTATTCTGCCAAAAGAGTTGGGCTTTTATCATAAAGCCTTCCGCTGAAGGCCCACCGTTTTTGTACTACCCCAGTTTTTTCCTACTGGGGTTTCCTGTTACCTTTCAGGATTCTGACCTCCATTGCTTTTCCTACAGGTTTACTACCTCCACTTACAGTGAGGTCCTTCTCGAGGTTCCTCTACTGGGTTCCCCAGTAGATCCCATGAACCTCCATACTTCTCTGAAGTCCTCTTAGGGGAGGTCCCTATTGCAATATTTTTTCTTTGCAATATCATTGATGACAATTATCATCCACACATGGACTCCTTGTCTGCAAGCCTATGCTAGGTTAGCTGTTCCACAGCACCTTTCTTTCTTCAACTCCTACCCTCCATCCTCAGGATGCCTGGTGTTCTGGGAGATAGCATGTTCCAACCTATGACATGCTGGGACTCCAGGCATCTCAGCTTGGGAGTCCCCATATGTGAAGACTCATTCCTGCTTGTTCCTGGAAATAGCACAGTTACTTACCTGTAACAGGTGATCTCTGGGAACAGCAGGAATAAGTCTTCACAACCCACCCACCTCCCCAGGAGTTGTATCTCTATCTATCTTTCCTTTCCTCTCTCTCTCTTTGTCTCAGCTTTAAAACTTAACTGAGGAGAGGCAGTTGGGAAAGGCGGGAAGGCAGCACGCAGGCGTGTTGGGATGCTTCCAAAAGCTCTTTGATTGGACGCTGGGAAGCGTTCCCGCGCAGACTCCGTCGGTACCGACGTACCCATATGTGAAGACTTATTGCTGCTGTTCCCAGAGATCACCTGTTACAGGTAAGTAACTGTGCTTTCCCAGGCAATTTGATTGAGGGCAGGGTCTTAATGCTGTGATGTGCCCCTAGGTTAGTTGGAGATTGTCTCATTCTTCTCAACTTCTTGTATGGTTGTGGTCAACATTATTGTCACCCTTGCATTTTAGGTATGTTGTGTACAATATCTTGAGAAATAATTGGAAATATTCCAACTGTATGTTGTCATAATATTTATTTATATTCTCTTATATACCGCGCTATTCTGCATCAGTGCGTTTACATTGAACAAACTGAAATTACATCGAACAGGGCATTATAACTTGGAGATAACTATTTTACAGGGAACGTGGGCTTTGGAGGGTTAATAGTATGTTCAAAGATACACAACAAAAAAAAGATGTCTGTGCAATGTAGACATAGTAATTTCTGAGACAAAAAAACAAAATATGACCTGGACAAGATTAATGGCACCCTTCACTAATATTTGATTCCACTACTCTTGGCAGTGTTAACAGCCTCCAAACATTTTTTGTAGCCATCTGTAAGTTTTGTACATCTGTCTGCAGGTAGTACAGTCAAACCTCGGTTTTCGTGTGCCCCGGTTTTCGTTCGTTTCGGTTTTCGACGTCTTTTCCGACTGAGATCTTGTCTCGGTTATCGTTTATCGCCTCGGTTTTCGTCAGGAACCAGTGCTGCCAGATCTGAAAACCTACACCCTCGCGCTGGTCTGCCCGCCCAGTCCCGGCAGCACTACCCCCCCCCCCCCCGGACTCACCGATCGCGTGTTGAGAAGCCAAAGTCAGCTGAGCAACATCCTCGAGCCAGAGATGCAAGGATTGCACAGAGAGGAAGGCCCCGATCTCTCCACCGCCTGCCTGTTCTCTGGAGCGCCCCCTCAGGCTCGGAGGTAGCAGGGTAGCTGTCAATGTAAGCAGGAGATGTTGCATGAATGTGGGAGGCAGTTCTTTATCTTGCAGGGTACGCTTGCAAATTGCTGTTGAGACGGAGTCAGCGATCAGATTACAGTGCCGTACAGTACAATATCTGTGTGTTTGCTGTCCTGTGGACGATCGGGCAGGTGAGAGAAGTGACAGGAGCTGGGTGTCTGGAACGGATTACATTGAATTTACATTATTTCCTATGGGAAATATTGCTTCGGTTTTCGTACGTTTCGGTTTTAGTCAGACTTCTTAGAACGGATTAATCATTAAAACCGAGGTTTGACTGTATCTCCCATTCTTCAGTTGCGATTTGTTCCAGATCATGAATGTTTCTAGGATTCCTTTTACCAGTGGCAGATTTCAACTCTTTCCAAAGGTTCTCGATTGGATTGAGTTCAGGACTTATTACTGGCCAGTTTAAAACAGTCCATTTGTTTCTTTTGTACTTCTAGATGTATGTTTTTGGTCATTGTCCTGCTGGAGGACCCATGATCTTCGACCCAGACCTAGCTTTCTGGCACTAGGTAGCACATTTCACTCCAAAAAACCTTGTTAGTCCATGATTCCTTTAATACGTTCCAGGCCTCCAGTTCCTGAGGCAGCAAAATAGCCCCACATCATTATGGAACCTCCACCATATTTAACTGTTGGAAGGTTTTGTTTTTCCTTATAAACGTCATTTCTTCACTTGTAAATATATTTCTGGTCTGCATTGTCAAAGAACTCAAGTTTGATTTCATCTGTCCACAGAACATTTTCCCAGAAGGATTGTGGTTTCTCAAGGTGGGTTTGGGCAAAGATCAGGCATGCCTTTTTATGTCTGTCTTTGAGCAGTGTGGTCCTCCTTGGCTTTTGCCCTTGAAATCCTTTGTTTAGTGTGTGGCATATGGTATGGGTTAAAACCAGCATGCCAGATTGCGTCAGGTCAAACCCAAAGCTGTTGTTGTACGCTGTGTTTTTCCAACAGTTCACACTAACCTTTGAAGACTTCTTGGCTTAAGTTTCCTCTTCCCACCATGTCCTGGAAGGTTCTTGACAGTTTCATGATCAGAAAACCTCTTAATAACATTGCGAACTGTAGACACAGGAATCCCCAAGTCTTTGGAGATAGGCTTGTACCCCTTTGATGTTTGGTGATAATGGCTTTTCTGATGTCTCAGGTAGCTCTCTTATCTTCACCATTGTGAATACGGAACAGGGAGTGAATGTGGCCATTTTAAACATTGGAGCCATCATTCATTGGTTGATTCAAGTCATGTGAGTACTGACAGTTAATCACAGGTGCATCTAATTTTACTGCAATGGGAATGTGCTGCTTCTGTTCAAACTGATTTGAATTGTTTATTAGGGTGCCAGTAATCATGTCCTATATTCCTCTATAAGAGCAACACCTATTAATTATCAATTTTTTTGTTGGAAAACATACCATAAAGGACCAATTTTATGACTCCTTCTCGTGGTATGTAATTCCTTTTTATTCTTTAAAAAGGGGGATTAACCCTTAACCAATACCAAGGAACCCCTTCTCCTTAGTATCACACAACCGGTACTGAGAAATCTTGAAATTCAGTGATTGAATAAAGAGGAAGAGTCACTTAGCTGTTGATAATCAATTTTCACAACCTGATTTCACTGAAAATAGCATTTCACCGGGGGTACCAGATGTTCTCCCACCGATAATTCGGAAATTCCAAGTTGGTTTCAAAACAGCCATTCCTCCTCAACACCAATATGAAAGCAACAGTCCCGTGAACAGTCACGGAGCCATAGTAACCCAACGTTGTGTTTCAAGCCTTTAGACCAGGGGTCTCAAACATGCGGCCCGCGAGAGACCTTTGTGCGGCCCGCGATACACAGGGGGGAAAAAAAAACTCGGCTTCTGCTGCCGCTGCCGTGGCAGCGACAGAATCAACTGTCCCGCGGCCCCTTCCCATCTGCCCGGCAATAGCGGCAATAGCAGCAATACCGCATGTCCCGCGCCCCCCCCCCCCCGATCCCTTCCTGCTTGCCTGTCAGTTCTTCTCTGCTTCGGCTTTCAGAGCCGCGAAGGGAGAGCTTCTCCCTCGCGACTCTGTTAAGCTCGCCGGGGCAGATGGGAAATTTCCCATAAGCCCCAGCGGGCTTAACAGAGTCACGAGGGAGAAGCTCTCCCTTCGCGGCTCTGAAAGCCGAAGCAGAGAAGAACTGACAGGCAAGGGGGGGGGGGCCGCGGGACATGCGGTATTGCTGCTACCGCCGCGGCAGCGGCAGGAGCAGCAGCCAGCTGTTTTCTAAAGTTTAAGTTTCCCGGGGGGGGGAGCAGGATTGATGTGGGCTGCTGGGGGGGGGGAGCAGGATTGATGTGGGCTGGGGGGGGGGGTGGAGCAGGATTGATGTGGGCTGCTGGAGGGGGGAGCAGGACTTGATGTGGACTGCTGGGGGGGGAGCAGGACTTGATGTGGGCTGCTGGGGGGGGAGCAGGATTGATGTGGGCTGCTGGGGGGGGGAGCAGGGCTGCTGGGGGGGGAGCAGGATTGATGTGGGCTGCTGGGGGGGTAGGACTGGAAATGGGGTGATGGGGGGATAGTACTGGTAATGGACAGATGGGGGTTAGGACTGGAGGTGGTCTGATTGGGGGGCTAAGAATGAAGATGGGGCGATGGAAGGGTTAGGCCTGGAAGTGGGCTGTTGGAGGGCTTAGGACCGATAATGGGCTATGGGGGGGTGGGGCTAGAACTGGTAATGGACTGGGGGGGGTGCTATGACTGGAAATGGGCCGAGTAGAAGGGGGAGCTTGAACTGCAAATAGCTGATGGGGACAGGGTCTTGGAATGGTAATGGGTTGAGTGGAAGGGGGCTTGGAATGGAAATGGGCTGATGGGGAGGGGGGCTTGGAAAGGAAATGGGCTGTGAGGGGAGGGAGCTAGGACTGGAAATGGGCTGATGATGCGGGGACTAGAAGGGAGCGGATGCTGGGTGGGGCAGGAGCTAGAAGGGAGTTGATGTTGGGGGACGATTAGAATGGGATGGGGCTGGGAGAGTGAAATGGAGAGGGGAAATATATTTTGTGTGGGAGGGAAGAAAAATCTACAATTGGCCGGGTATTGGGAGAGTAAGTGGGGATTGAGGATGGAGGGGTAAAATTTGAGTGGATGAAATAGGAATGAGGAAAGAGCAAAAGGAGAATGATTAGTATGTTAAAGCAGATGTAGAGAGAATGGAAAAAAACTGGGAAAGAAGAAAGGACAAATGGACAGCAGACGATGGAGAGTTAGCAGAAGACACAAAGAAACCAGAAGAAAGTGGCTGGAACAATTGCAACTGAAAAAAAAATGCACAAAAGGTAGAAAAATATCTCTTTATTTTGAATTTATTAACTGAAATATGTCAGCTCTTGGAAATGTGCATCTTTAATGTCTGCACTTTATTTAATACAAGAGGAAAATCAATGTATAGTTTTATTTCTACAGTGTTGTACATTCTAAGTTTGGCTTTTGGGGTTCCCAGTTTAATTGTCTTCCTGTTTCTAAATTGTGATTCCTTGTTTGGTGATGGTGTATGTTCTGCATGTGTAACTGAGCTGAGGTATTCTGTTTATGTAATTCCTATTTGACATTGCCACTTGTTCTCTTTCCCGAGTAGGTCATGTATTGTTATTCTCTGAAATGTGTTGATTTAATATTTGCAGTGTTGCCTTTTGATAGTTAGGGTATGGTGCTTTGTGAGTCCTGGTAGTGCTGTTAGGACATGGCAGGTTTGCTATGGGTTCTAAATGAGCAGTGTTTCTAGTAGTTCCTAATGTGCCTGGCGGTTGGCACTGGTTTATAGTAATGTAGAAATCTTTTAGTCTTTCTTTATCCATACACTCATTAAGAGGCATGTTTACTCAAAGTTAGTGTATGGTAACATTATGCAAATATTTATGCAAATGATGCCCTTATGCAAATGAGGCCTGCGTCTTGTGCGGCCCCCGGGTTACTCTACAAGTCCTCATTTGGCCCTCAAAGCAATTTGAGTTTGAGACCCCTGCTTTAGACCCTCTTGACTCTTCCTCAAACTCCATTGCTTCTGATCCAACCCGGATCTCCATGATCTTTAAAGATAAATCACCCACTCACATGACCGGTCTTAAACCAATGGGACTGACAATATGACGTAATCCCCTGTTAGGGGAATCACAAAATACTCCACCTGAGTAATCATGTCCTGGCAATGTCCCAGTTTTTATACTATTTCCTACTCTCCTTTTTAATTGGTCTTGGGGTTTTTTTTATTCTTTTACATGTCAAATCATGTGCATATATAGTCCAAAGCCATTTCACTGGCCACTTTATTTAGGCGATATTGGACATTAAGTGGTTGAACTGCAAGGCTACCAATAATGTTGACCTCAACTGTATATTATTTTGTTAAGATTTGTAACCTCAGCTACCACTGGTTTTCTAAACCTGCTTTTCCTCTCATAGTTGATTAATTATTTAATCAAGAAGAAGCTGTTCAAGGAACATACTAACTACTCCTGTGGAATGCAGAAAGAACAATAAGTCTACATGCGAGAGAGCTTTCTCATTTTATGCATCTGGCCTTTGGAACGCTCTCCCAGAACATATAAGAAGCACGACAGACCTACAGTCATTCCGAAAACTCCTCAAAACATTCTTATTCAAGGAACATTTTGAAGGCTCTGTAACTTACAAATACATTTACCCAATCCTCCGTAGTTCTACTCAAACCTCCCCCTCGTTTTACCACCCCCCTAGTTAACTCTCCCTCTTGCTGTACCTCTCCCCATATATTTATTACCTCACTGTTTCATTATACTGTACAAATCCCTTAGTACACTGATAACTTTACTCACAATAGCCTTCCCTGTATATACATAAAGAGACTGTAGATAGTTACAAAAAACTAATGCAAAATGTATATCTTCCAGTTTCCGCAATTGTTCTTTGTTCACTGTTCATCGTTACTTGTAAATTGTTACTTGTTCCATGTAAACCTCTTTAATTTTAGCTAAAGTGGTATATAAGGAGTACCCTAGTGGTTAGAGCAACTGCCTAGTACCCAGAAGATCAAGAGTTCGATGCCTACTGGTACTTACATAGTGACATAGTAAATGACGGATAAAGACCAGTATGGTCCATCTAGTCTGCCCAGTAATATGACAAAAGTAGGTGCACCTGCCCTTCTGTGCAGGCCACCTCTCCCCATGTTTTTGTTTAGGGGTGAACCCACCGCTCCGTGTAGGACACCCCTATTTGTTGAGAAATTAGATAGTTCAGTTTATTTTGATTTTTATCCTGTTTCTGTAAAGGGATCCACTGTGTCTGTCCCATGCCATTTTGAATTCTGTCACTGTATTTGCCCCCAAAACTTCCATCGGGAGGGCATCCATCACCCTTTCAGTGAAAAAGTATTTTGTGACATTGCTTTTCAATTTACCCCCGTGCGACTTCATATGCCCTCTGGTTTTACAGCTTCCCCGTCTTTGGAAGAGGTCTGTTTATTATTTCTCTTTAAGTATTTAAAGGTCTGAATCATATCTCCCCTATCCCTCCTCTCCTCCAGAGTATACATATTTAAGTCTTCAAGTCCTCTTCTCATAAGGCTTCTGACGCAGGCTCCAAATCATTTTGGTCGCCTTCCTCTGAACAGTTTCCAGTCTTTTTACATACTTTGCAAGATATGGTCCCAAAACTGAACACAGTATTCCAAGTGAAGCCTCACCAGTGACTTATACAGTGGCATTAGTACCTCTTCCTTTCTACTGGTAATTCCTCTTTGTATGCAACCCAACATCCTCCTGGCTTTTGCCACTGCCTTGTCGCACTGTTTTGCCACCTTGAGATCCTCAGAAATAATCACACCAAGGTCCTTGTGACTTTGGGCAAGTCATTTTACCACATTGCCTTGGAAGAAAAAGCCTGGCGATCTACTTCTGGTGATACATTGCCAAGAAAACCCAGAGGCAGCTGGGTTGCCAGGAGTCAGCATTGACTTGATGGCACAAAAAAAAAAAAAATAATAACTTAGTCATTGTTGGCAAAGAGCCCTGATGCCTTGTGAAGGGTGGTCTAGAAAGTTCTCAGAAAGCATTAACCCTTACTTAAAGCTCCTGCTCTCTTTTCAGTATGTTCCAAGTGTTTCTAGGTTACATGTATTAGTAGCCAGTTTGTTCCAGAACAGCAGAATAAGGTACTTACATATACAGTAAAAGAACAGAAAGCAAACAGAAGGCATCAATAAAAATTCATAATAATGAGAGAGGGCCCTTCAAATTTAATAGTTCTCTTTTCCTTCTAACTTTTAAAAATTAAATAAAACAGAAATATACATATGTAACTTTCTCAGACCACAGTAGGAGTGGCTTAAATCATACAAATAAACACACCCTGGAAATTATATTCTAACCATGTTTTAGGCCAATAATTATAACTGCATTTCAAGCCAAGGGCGAGAGTTCAGCTACCTAAGACATAAGTGTAGTGTCTCTGCAGATTCCGTCTTTACAGGCTCATATTTGGGCATAGTAAGCTTTGCTTTTCATCCTCTGAGATACATAAGCACTAGTTATACAGTAATTATGTAATAACTATTCAGGCTGTTTTTAACGGGACTTCAGAAGGGAATGCTACATAAAAGCATAAATTAGCTTTGTGCACATATGTGTAGAATGTATACTTACTTACATTTTCACCCTTGGAGAAATAGTTGCTCACATTGAATTTCCACTGCAGTTTACATTGAAGAACATTGACTCTGACTTAAATTTACATTTATTCTAATAAAGGACATTTTACTCCTGGGGAAATTCTGCTTCGATAGAACAACAGCCGCCTTGTTTTACAGACCCACACCGTCAGTGTAGGTGCGCTCATTGCTTCCTTCAAGCCATGCAATGCCTGACAGTGATTCTGTTGCTAGGAGGAAGCAGTAAAGTTAATGTTGAACCCTGTGTGGTCAGAATTAGGATGCAATGAATTGAGGCAGCATCAGTTATTCAGAAGCAGCATTGGTCTGCATGGTTGATGGAGGAAGCAAGAGGCGCAGTGTCGGGGTGGAGCCTGAGACTGTGAGCTGGGATCTTGCTTGGGAGATGAGAGAGCAGTACTCCAGCTGGAATTCTGCAAGTAAAATTCAAACTTCTGTGTCATAATTTAAAATACAATGCAAAAAAGAAAAGCACAAAAAAGTACATTTTGAATTATTGAGTACAGAATTCCAGCAGGAGGATTACTAGGAGCAGAGTGTTGGAGGCTGAGGGTGGGTGCACAGAGAGACAGAGAATTTGAAGGGGGGTAAGAGTAAAAGGTAGGATAGGGGGGTTTAACCTGCAGGGGCACGGAGGGAGTGAGAGAGAGAAAGTTAGGTGATGGAGTGTCCAGCTTCAGAGAGAAAGATTAAAATGTTTTCTTTTTTTGTACAGAGGGAAGGGGGTTATAAAAGTAAACATGGACTGAGCTTGGTCATGTTGTGAAAAGAGGCATTTGTCCCTCATAGTGAATATATGAAAGAAGGAGTTTTGATGATTAAATTCAAGTGCCATTTCCACCACAGGAAATTACAGAATTATGCACCTGTGTAATTCCTCAAAGCTAGTAGGAGGAGGAACAAAGACAGTTATATGATTGAAGAGAAGCCGTTCCTTCATCTTTCTCTACCAAGCAGCTCCCTTGGACTATGAGCCACACATTGCCCCCAAGGCCTGTGCTTTTCTCACAAGACTTTGAGAACAGCACTGTATATTGTGAACTGTGTGGTTCACATGCTAAGAAAGCTGCACAGTACAGGAAGACAAAAGTGAGGTGAGGTAATGGCAGACGTTCAGTCAGCATGAACAGTTAACATTGGGTTGGAAGTTAGTACGCTGTAAAAGTGCATTGTGAAATGCAGTTGGAAAATCTTTGACAGCAGGTTTCTTCTATTTTGCTTAGTCATTAGTCCAGTCTTTTTATTAAGTTTTCTTATGAGTTGAAAATATCACAATTCAAATCATCTTAACATGTTATTAAGAATACAATTTTGAATGGTCCAAATTAGTAAATAAAATTTATTTTTAATTTTTTTTTCTTTCTTATTCAGCTGAATTGCCAACAGTTGAATGGAAAAAAGAAAAACAAGCTCAGCCTTTGATCTATAAAAAATTTCAAATGATCCGACTCAAAGGTATATTCCAAAGGAAGCACACACTTTAGCAAATATCAGAAGAGCATGTAAAGAGCGAGGCGAAGAAAGCCCACAGAAGACAATGTAAATGTATAGGGTCTTAATGGATTCCTTCTGTTTTATATATGTATATACTTTTATTTTTAATTTTTTGGACTACGTGACAAATAAACTGGATGTCAGGTTGTGATTCGATGCCACATTGATATTCCTCACCTCCTGTTACTTTTGGACATTGCCATGGCACCACCAATCAGTGATTTGGCATGTTTTTTTTTGCTTTAAGTTGAGGCTCGGTATCCTCAGCCAGTTTCAAGTTCTGCATTAGCAGATTCATGAATCTCCAGAAACAAGCAGGAATGCAGTCTTCACATATGGGTGAACGTCACCGACTGAGCCCACGTGAGAATGCTCTCCAGCATGCAATAGGAAACCCTTGGGGAGCACTCCACTGTGTCTGCGTGCCTGCCTTCCCACTTTCCCAACTCCCTCTCTCCTCAGTTCTTCATTTTCTATAGAGCCAGTAAGACGCATCATTCAGTCACCGACAAAAAAAAGTCTTTTTTTTTTGTGTCCTTTGGGGTACATCCTGCTTCTGCCTTCCCAGCAACGCCGGTTCCGTTGAATTTGGCACTGGTCCTGATATGCTTCCTTTTTATTTTTTTATTTTCAATTTTTCTTTTCTGTTGATTTCCACTGCGGTTCTCACCACTAAACTAGGTCTCTAAGCCTCCATAGCCTTATCTTCAATCTTGAAGAAAACTTTTCAGGCATGGAAAAGCCAGTCAGTGGTTTTAAAAAAATGTACCAAGTGTGCCAGTACCATTTCGGCCACTGATAAACATGACTGGTGTCTAAAATATCCTTTGTCCACACGAATGGACCTTGCATTGGAAGATGGCTGCTCGGATCTTCCAAACATGGGGAACCCTACTCGTAGATCTTTTTGCCACTCCACAAAACATGCAGCTTCCACTCTTCTGCTCCAGGGTTCCATCGCTGCACTGACAGGCCCCAGACACCTTCCTTCTCCACTGGGGACAGGAACTGCTCTACACATTCCCTCCCATCCCCTTGATACCCAAGACGCTCTTCAAGCTCCAGGCTGACAGGGGCTGAATGATTCTCATAGCTCTTCTTTAACCCTGTCCACCGTGGTTTCCTCTGCTTCTTTGCCTTGTGCAGACTCAGCCACTCAACCTGGGATGTGCGCCCAACCTCCTCTCTCAGGACTACGGGGCGCTCCTCCATTCCAATCTTCACTCTCTACGCCTGACAGCATGAATGCTGAAATGCTAGTGTTTGCCATCCTTAACCTACCACAGGCGATCAAGGATGTCTTCCTTGAATCTCGTAAAGATTCCAGCAGGCAATCTTATGCCTTTAGTTCAAATCATTTTTATTAAGTTTTAAACATTGAAAGACATGTACACAGCTTGTATCATTAAGCAGAAGAGAGGCATAAACAACGGGCTCAAGATGCACAACACACATAACAATGCGAAAGAGGACACTATACAGCCCAAGAACTTCACAACAGCATATACATCAATGCAAAAAAGAACCAGCTTTGAATATACAGTATAGAAAGCCCTACATGGTGCAAAACAAAGTTATTGCCCATACAACAACTGGCTGCCATCTCCAAGGTTCTCCCCCTCCCCCTCCCCTTCCACCCCCCCAATCCCCCCCCCTCATCCCCCCCTCCCCCCCACCCCCCCCCCCACCCGCTCTGGTCGGTCCTCATGTATAAGGGTATAGGAGGTACGCAGGGGCCAGGGAAAAAGGGGGCAAGTCAGGCCGATAGGGCCAAGGAGACCCCCCAGCCATCCAGTAAAAGGGCAAGTTGCGTAAGGTACGGGCGAGGGAAATCCAAGCCAAAGCGGCTGAGGCGGACCTAAGAGGCAGCATGAGCCTACCGTAGCAGTCGGACACACTACCCCTCGGTCACACCATATACATGCGCCCGGCCGCGCCTCATACATTCAAAATCACACTCCTCTCTCGGGGAGCTAGTGTCTGAATAACTGGGAACCAACGTCCCATGAAGATATCCCAGTGTCGTCCCCCCTGTTGCTTGGCCGTGAGTTTCTCCATATACAATAACTCGCGCAGGGCCTTTTCCCACAAGAACAGTCCTGGTGGCGTAGCATCCATCCAACGAGTCAAGAGGGTTTTCTTGACCAGCAGAAAGCCACGCTCCAGAAGCTCCCTGTGTGACAGGGCCGGGATCCGCTCCACGGCGTTCCAGTCATGAAAAAGACAAACATCCCTCTGACAAACATCTCCAATATCTAACCATCCTGCCAGCTTAGTACAGGCCTGCCGCCACATCTCTCGCACTGCAGTGCAGTCCCAAAAGCGATGCAACAAAGAGCCCACCTGTTGGGAACACCAGGTGCAGGTAGACGTGGGACGCAAACCAGCCCGAAAGGCCCATTGATCTGTAACATAGGCTCTCCAGAGAAACTTATACTGCAATTCCTGTAAATATACCCAGAAGGATCCCTTCGGGATGCGGCCAAACGCTGCGCGTAGGGACTCTTCTGTCATCCCCTCCACCCCGTCGTTACACCACCTAGTCGCCAGCGCGGAGAGTGGGGGGCCAGCCGTAAGGGAGCTCAGAAGCTGACGGTAAACCGGGTTTCCTCGGTCTCGCTCCACCAGTAATTGCAAAATTTGCCTAGGGGTCCCCAGGAAAGGCTGCTCCCCGCCCGGTAGCCGTCCCCGCAAACCCTCTAAGTAATGGCGAATCTGCAGATATCCATAAAATTGACGCGGGGGGAGATGAAAGCGTAGAGCGAGAGCCTGAAAGGTCTCAAGGCCCTCCCCTCCCGGCAGATACAGGTCCCCGAGACACGCCAAGCCACGTTCCAACCAAGATTGGAATATATTCCGGGGAGACATCCCAGGGGGAAACTCCGGATTACCCACCAGAGGGAGCAGTAGAGAAGTCTTTGAGTTCCACCCCAGCCGAGCACTCAGCGCGCGCCAGGCAGCTCGGAGCGCCCCCATATAGACACCACTCCCTCCTACCGTCCCTAAAGAAGGCCGCTCCATATGCAAGACATAAAGACTATGATAAGGGGCACACAGCCCATTCAGGGGAGCCACTGGAGTACATCCCTCTCCGTCGTCCAACAGGCCCCAGAGGTGGCGCGCCATGTAGCGAATATTGTAGAGCCGCAAAGAAGGCAAACCTAGTCCCCCTTCCTCCACCCCCATCATCAAGGCCTTCAAAGGGATCCGGGCGCGCCTTCCACCCCACAGGAAACCCCGGAGGAGGCCGTCCAACTTCTTCCAATCTTTCGCCAAGATCCAAAGAGGCAGTAGGCGAAGAACATATAACCAGCGAGGAAGCTCCACCATCGTGAACAGTGCCACCCGTCCCTTCAAAGACAATGGTAGTCCCTTCCAGCCGGAGAACACGGCCTTTGTTTTCGCCAGCAGGTGCGGGATATTAGCCAGGTAGAGCTGATCAGGCTGGTCTGGGAGATTAACACCCAAGTACCGAAGAGATTTCCCGGCCCAGACCAGGGGGAAAGGCCCGTCCCACGTCGGCCGCACTTGGCCACCCACATCCAGCACCATTGACTTGGAGGCATTTATTTTAAGACCCGAAAAGCTACCATAGTACTCTATCAACTGCAAAGCCCGCGGCAGAGAATGCGCGGGATGTGTGAGACACAAGAGCATATCATCTGCGAACGCGCTGACTTTGGTCTCCTCCCCTCCCATCACCACCCCCCGCACCTGCGGGTCTCGTTGGATAGCATGCAATAAGGGCTCGAGGGCTAAAACAAAGAGAAGAGGGGAGAGAGGGCACCCCTGCCGAGTGCCCCTCTCAAGAGTAAATGGCTCGGAGAAGGTACCATTAACACCCACTCTAGCCATAGGCAAGGTATAAAGAAGCCGTAACCAATTTGCATAGGCACCGGTAAAACCCATGACTCCCAGGACATCCCACAGAAAAGTCCACGCCACCCGGGTCAAACGCCTTTTCTGCATCCAGGCTAACCATCAGTAAAGGTGTTTGCTGGCGTAATGAAGCTTCCATCCCCAACAGTAATTTGGCAATATTTTTAGAGGCCTCTCGACCCTGCACAAAACCCACCTGACGAGGATCGATGAGAGATGGCAAGATGGGGTTTAACCTTTTTGCCAAAACTGAGGCCAAAATTTTCATATCACAATTGATAAGCGATATGGGCCTATATGAGGCCGGATCTAGCAAATCCTTCCCCGGCTTTGGGAGCACAGTTATATCTGCGCAGCGCATATCCCGAGGGAAGTGACCCAAACGACAAGCTTCATCATATAGGATCACCATTGTGGGGGCAAGGCGTGCTGATAGAATTTTGTAATATTCATACGTAAACCCATCTGGGCCCGGAGCTTTATGATTACTCCCCGCGTGAATCGCCCGCTGTATTTCCCCTACCGTTAAAGGGGCATTAAGCTGTTGCACTTCCAGCTCAGATAAGCGGGGTAAGTCCAGGTCGCGCAAAAATCGTTTCCCGGTCTCATAGTCCCGCTCTTCCTCAGTGTACAACTGCGCATAAAACTTTCGGAAGAGTTCGGCTAAGTGCGGAGGTTGATGTTGCAACATTCCCCTTGCATCTCGAAGCACTGGGATGAAGCGCGCACCGCCAGGGGCCTTGACCAATTTGGCCAACAATCTGCCAGACCTATTTCCATATCGAAACAATTGATGTTTATGGCATTGCATAGAATAGTGGGCTCTGCGATGCAGAAGTTCATGGAGGGCCGCCTGCGCCCCAACATACTCTAGCCGCAGCGCTTCCCCCCCTACCCTGCCGACCTTACGCTGCAGATCACGTACTTTGCGCTCTAAGACCAAAAGACTGCGGTCCATGTGTTTGCGGCGCTTGACACAATAAGCGATAATCGCTCCACGCAGGACCGCCTTACTGGTTTCCCAGAGCAAAACAGGCGAACAGTCCGGCGTATCATTGAAAGAAAGGAACTCATCCCATTCCCCTTCCAGGAATTTTCGAAAATCCAAATCTTCCCACAGGTAGGTGGGGAAGCGCCAGCCCATTCGCGAAGGCCCCGCACATTCCCAGGTTACCCACACTAGGCCATGGTCTGAGATCACGATCGGTTCAATGCCAGCCTGCACCACTTTGGACACAGCCCCTTCGCTCACCAAAATATAGTCCAGACGAGACCAAGTATGGTGTGCTCGGGACTGGTGGGTATAATCGCGCGACCCAGGATTAAGAAGACGCCATATATCCACCAAGTCCCCCATCCGGCACAGGTACCCCACACCTCTATTTCGCCAAGCCCGCACATCACTCGACATGGATTTGTCCAGGAGCGGATCATGTGGACAATTAAGATCTCCCGCCAAAATCAAATTACGGGTTTTTGCTCCTTGGATAAAGCCCAGCAATCTACGGAAGAAGGCATGGTCGTAGACGTTAGGGGCGTAGACATTGACCAGCCAAATTTCCTCGTTATAAACTTTGGCATGCAGTAGGAGGTATCTCCCCCCAGGATCAGCCGTCAGGTGTTGCACTTCAAAGGGCGTACCCCGTTTCACCAGAACCGCCACCCCAGCCTTCCTAGTCCCAGAAGAGGCGCCATAAACACTCCCCACCCAGTCTCGGGCCAGCTTCTGATGCTCCACATCGCTGAGGTGCGTCTCCTGCAACATGGCTATATGGGTCCCCTGCCGCTTAAGGAATTGCAGTATTTTAGTATGTTTCACAGGGGAGCCAATGCCCCCGACATTCCAAGATGCAATTTTCAAATTAGACATACACAGTTAAGAGAGGTGTACATTGCAACAATATCACAAATACAAGTCCCGGGAGTCGCCCAGCCTCGACTCCCAGAGCAAGTTCCCATTCAGTAAGCCCAACAGACCCTCTCCCTGATCCCCCACCTCCATCATTGAAAGACCCAACAGGACCGCCCCCCCCCACTGCCATAACCCTCCCTCCCCTTACCCCAGCCTGCAACCAGTCCCCTATCGCCCCCCCCTCCCCATCATCCTCCCTTCTACCCCCACCCCTCCCCCCCCTGCTCTTCCCCCCCCAGTCACCTACCCAAGGCCCAAACTCACCCTCCCAAGCACCCACACACGCAGTCCCACACACACTCTCACAGGCACTCCCAGTACTACCCCATTCCCATCTCCCCATGAACATCCTCCCCATCTTACCCAAATACTACCTAACCCTAAGGCGTATATACCCCACTACTTGGGGGCAAGATCACTGACCACCTCCCATGCGCCTCCAGGCCAACAAGTATTGCAGGCGGCAACAAATAGCCCAGCTGCACCACCCAAATGGAGGACACCGAATAAAGGCCAACCAGCCAAACAGTGCATGCTCTAAGGCCCTGCAATACGCAGTCTCACTTATAGAGTCCATCAAGGTTGAGCAGCTGCCGCAGCGGGAGGAGTCGTCAAGGCGGCCAAAAACTTTCTCGCAGCCGGGGCCTGTTCAAAGCTGTGCGTGGCGCCCTTATGAAATATTTTCAATACGGCCGGGTAGCTCAGGGCAAAGCGGATTCCCCTTTGGATAAGCTCAGCACAGATGGGCGAAAACTCTTTTCGTTTGGCAGCCAGCGTGGCCGAGTAGTCCTGGAACAGGTAGACGGGCACATTGTCCAGCTTCAGGTCTCGTTGTTTTCGATACGCTTGAAGAATGAGAGTCTTCTGGTGGAAATCTAAGAGGCGCGCTAATACTGGTCGAGGCCTAGCACGATTCTCCTGCCATTGGCCCAGCCGGTGTGCTCTTTCCACGTGGACCCGACCTTGCAAATCTGTCAGGCCCAGCTCCTTCGGCAGCCACGTGTCAAACAGAGAGAAGAGCTGCTCCCCAGTCCAGGATTCCGGGATCCCAATCAGTCGCAAGTTATTGCGGCGGGATCTATTCTCCAGGTCATCAACCTTGAGAAGCAGGGCGGCAATCTGCGCCTGCTGCTGCTGCTGGGCCCGCTGTGCTGCTGATTCCCCTTCCTCCAGACTGGTCACCCTCTGCTCAACCTCCTCCATTCTCTGGGTGAGTTCTCCAAACATGTCGGTCATCTCCGCAAGCTTCTGCATCACCGCTGCAAATTTGGGCTCCAGCAATTTAGCAACCTCATAGGCCAGCTCCTCCGGCCCCGAATCTGCACTCTCTTTGCCTGGGGAGTCGGGCCCCCCTATCGATTTCGCCGCCGGCGCCATCTTGAGCTCTCGCGCCCCGGCAGCCTTCTCCCGTCTTGCCGCAGATTTCATTATTATCCGGCCCCGTTAGCACCGAATGCTGGGCACCGGAGCGGTTCTTTAATGTTCGGTACAGCTGGTAGGTAAGTTTACCGCCCAAACGGTCTTTTATGCCGCCGATTTAACTGCAGATTCTTAAGGAGGCCTGGGAGCTCGGCAAGGACACGTCCTCACCCGCTCATGCGCTCACGTGATCCATCTTATGCCTTTAAATGGTGTAGGTTTGCCTTTTGGTGCTCCCCAAAGGACATTGACCCCTTTTCTTGCCCAGTGGAGTCAATTCTATAGTATCTTCTCCACTTATCCTTGACAGGTCTTAAGATTAACTCTGTGAGAGTTTACTTTAGTGCCATTGCAGCCTCTCACAGACCAGTGGATGGACAGCCTATCTCCTCACACCCCCTCCCTTAGTAGCATGCTTCCTGCGGGGTCTCCTGCTGTCCATGCCACCCATTAAGCCGCCTCCAGTGGCCTGGGATCTGAACATAGTTCTGGCGCAACTACTAAAGCTGCCTTTTGAACCTTTAGCCACTATCTCACTGAAGTTTCTATCTTGGAAGGTCATCATCCTTATTGCCCTCACTTCAGCGTGACGCATCAGTGAGCTGCAGGCTTTAGTGGCAAATCCCCCCCTATACTCGGTTCCATCATGACAAGGTGTTCTGTGTACCCATCCACATTTCCTCCTAAAGGTAGTTTCCTCCTTCCACCTAAACCAGTCGGTAATCCTTTTGATTTTCTTCCGTAGACCAGATTCATCTCGAGCTGAAGCAGCACTACACATTTTAGATTGCAAACGAGTGCTGGCCTACTACTTAGAACTAAAGTTCACAAAAAAACCTCTCAATTGTTCATTTCCTTTGATCCTAGTCATTTGGGATTGCCAGTGATGAAACGTACTCTATCTAGACGGATAGCAGATTTGCATTTCTTTTGCTTATGCACAGGCAGACTCATTAGAGGGTCTTGTCACTGCTCATAATGTCTGGGCTATGGCAACATCTGTAACTAACCTCCATTCAGTAGCCATTGAGAACGTTTGTTGGCAGCTATCTGGCCCTCCATTCACACTTTTGCTGCACATTACTGTCTGGACAGAGACTCCCGTCAGGATGTTGTCTTTGGCCAAGCTATACTCCAGCACCTCTTTGGGACTTAAAATTAAACGCCTACTCTCCATCCCGGACTTCTGCAAGATACCAGACTATCATGGAGGGGAGTATCATATTCTGGAATCAAGTCCAATGATCCACAACTCTTCCAGACTCTTCGACTACACCTTTTTTGCCTCAGGGATTGTACTGCTCTCCCCACCATACCAGTCTGGTACCTGGGAGCAAGTGAGTTCCATATGTGAAGACTGAGTTCCTGCTTATTCCTGGAGATCGCTTAGTTACTCACCCGTAACAGGTGATCTCTGAGAACAGCATAAATCAGTCTTCATAACCCGCCCTCCTCCCCTAGGAGTTGTAGGGTTCTTTTATTTTCTTCTTCTCTCAGCTGCAAGCTCAACTGAGGAGAGCAGTTGGGAAGGCAGGAACGCAGGTGAAGTGGACTACTTCCAAAAGCTTTCCTATTCGGCACTGGGAAGCGTTCCCACGCGGGCTCCGTCAGTGACATTCACCCATATGTGAAGACTGATTCCTGCTGTTCCCAGAGATCACCTATTATAGGTGAGTAACTACGCTTTACATGTTTACCGGACATTTGATTCTTCAATGCAGGTAATACATACTCCCTGTTCCAGAATCCCGCTTCCTTAACAAACACTTTGCCTCATTCAGATTTTTATACATATACTTTGGTGTATTTTTAGAAAAATTCTGCAGCAGTAACTTTGGCTATTCACACTCTGTTTTACATTCCATTTTTTGGATTTGCACTTTCTTAATAAGTACTTTGCTTTTTTAGTTTTTAGTATAGGCATTTTTATAGGAACTTTTGAGTTTTTTCCAAAACCCTGCAATGGTTGTTTGCATTTAGTTTTAACATATGTTCATCACATTTGCTACCCTGTCAGGGGTCCAGTACCTCCGATGGCTCTCCCCCTATCATATGATAGTCTCACTCCGGCTCCCGGCTGTTTCCTCTCCCTCAAGTTGGATACTCCATGAACCCCAATTTTCTTGATACTAATATGTGCTATACATGTGTCCCTTGCTCTCGTGATATGCGCCTTCATGTTGTGGCCGAGTGTTTGTAATTGACATTCCATAGACTGAGATTCGCGCATTGTAAGTTAGCCTTTTTTATTGTTTCAACTGATTTCATTATGGTTCACCTTTTACCCTTTTACTCTCCAAGTGTAACAATATACTTTCATTCATTTGCTTGTGTACATATATGGCCAGATTCTTATATTTTAATCTGATCCTTTTGATTTTGCTATGGTGCGTTGAATTGATTTTATTGTGATTTAATTTGTTTTTATTATTCTCCAGGAACAAGCAGGAAGTCAGTCCTTACATATGGGTGATGTCAGCACCAACCTCGCGGAAGCATCTCCCCAGTTTTCAAAGAAAACCTTTGGGAGATGCCACCAAGCATGTGTGATCCCCTTCCCCCCCAAGGGTGCCATCTTGATTAGTCTCCCTTTTTCTGAGGAGCCCTACAGATGTTTGTCTTGTCCCCAGAAAAAAGTTTTCTTTAACTTGTACATTCTTATACCTTTCTGGCTTGTGCCGACTCTTTCCCACCTTGGGACCTGCTGCTGTGGCACCGGGCCTCTAAATTTTTGCTTTTTGTCATATTTTTGTTTTTCAGTGCTTTTGCGCCCTTTTCAACTGCTGGGTGCAGCGAGAGTCTTCGACCTCGCAGGGGTCCTTTTCGCTCCAGTGGCTACCGTTTTTTAAAAAATGTGATCGGTGTTCTAAAAATATGTCCATCACCGGCACGCATGATTGTTGCCTTCGGTGTCTGGGCACTGACCATGACCCGGAAGAATGCCCCTTGTGCAAGAAAATGTCCACAAAGGCCATCCAGAGCCATCAGCTTAAGCAGGATGACATCTTTCACGAGGCAGACTCCACCCTAGAATCTCCAGTAGCCTCACGCTCAAAGGCCCCGCACAGCACTTCCGAGCCATGCAAAGCTCCCACAGCCCCTCAGCGGACCCCAGGCACTCCAAACAAGGTACTCCAGAGAGAGAGAGCGTAAGAAGAAGAAGACAACCTCGAGGGCCTCTTCTGGAGATGTGGACAAGCATGGAAAGTCCCGCGCCCAGTCCCTTAGTCCCCGGTGAGATCTCAAGGAGTTGCAGTAGGAGCGTCCCCGGAAGATGCCCAGAACGAATGTCTTGGCCTCCGGCAACGAACCTCGGTCTCCCAAGAGCCATCCCGTCGAGGACCTCCTCGATGCCTGACCCAGTCACCCCGGCATCAGTGTCAATGGTTGCTACCCCCGAGTGGGAAGCCCATATGTTGGCCTTGGAGTGCAGCATTTCTGCATTCATTGCCTCCCATCGGGTGCCACCTGGCCCCGCAGAGACTGCAAGGACCTTGATCTTGAGGACTCCCTGGGCTGCCGAAGTGATCACCGAGAGCCAGACGCCTTGGTCAGATCCTTGGCGAGGGTCTCACTCCCATTCCTCAGGAGCGAGGTCTTCACAGATGAGCACCTTTGGCTCCGGCCATGCCCTGGCTCGAGGCACTCCAGACCGGAGCTGTCAGTGCTCCTGCAGCTGGTGGGCTTCAAGTCCTCCTCGGAGTACTCCAACTCAGAGTCCAACATCGGGACATCCCCAGAGAATCGAGCCAACCAAGACCTCCTCTCGGACCCATCTCCAATGGCTGCCAAGCACCATCCCCACCCGAGGACACCTCCTTCCTTATCAGGGGCATGGCTCAGGTGCTCTCCCTCATGACGGAGTCGGAGGAGGACCCTCATACGGAGGAACTTGACATCCTCCAGTACAAGGCACCACCAAAGGAAACCTTGACATTCCCCATCCCCTCCATCCTTACCCGGCTCCTCCTCAGGATGTGGGAGACCCCTGCATTGATATACATCATCAACCGTCGGCTGGATATGATGTACTGAGTCCAGCGTAGCTTGGGCTTCTGTAAGGTGCAACTCCCCTACACATCCATGGCGGTGGAGTCAGCCATTTGCCGGGAAAAAAGTCCAAAGTTGCACTTTTCGGTGCCCCCGGGCAGGGAGTCCCGGGCCCTCGAAGCCCTTAGGTGGAAATGCTACCAGGGCTCGATGCTGACATGCTGTATCCAGACTTACCAGCTCTATATTGGCATGTTCCTCCGAGACCTGGCCAAGGACCTTGGGGGCTTTGCGGCTGGCCTCGATGGAGACCATCTCCAGCATATCCAGACTCTTTCAAAGTCTGTCTCGGAGTGCTCCAAGTACTTGTCTCGAGCCGCCTACGACGGCTTCGAGTCCAGTGCAAGGGTGGCAGCTGCGGGCATAGGCGCTCAACGCCAGGCTTGGCTCCAATCGTCGGATCTCGAACAGTGGGTACAAGAGAAGCTTCTTGACATCCTCTGCCTTGGTGAACAGCTTTTCGATAAGCCTATGGAGGACAAAGCAGCTGAAATCGAGACTGAGTACGTCACTCATACCCGGCTCTCAAAGAAAACCTCCACCTTGCCTCGGAAGAAGCCATAGGGCAAGAAACTCCCTTTCCTCCGGAAGGGCCATCCCTACCGGGGCTATCCCCCGTACCCTGCCACCCAGACCCCCTCAGCAGGGTCTTCACGGCAAGGGAGCAGGCCATGCCCCAAACCCAGCCACCACCCCCAGCCCAGCCAGGGTCAGGTTTTTGACGCCATTGGCATAGCCTCTCTTCTGCAGGAGGACCAGCTCCCACAGAGGTTCACTTCACCCACCGGTAGGTCTTCATCACCACTGACTCCTGGGCTCTTCAGGTAGTCAAGGAGGGCTACCGCCTTCACCTTGACCAAGTCCCTCCACCCTTCTTTCCTGAGGAGCCCACTTGGTCTCCCCTGCACCAGGCCTTGCTGAGGAAAGAGCTCAAGGTCCTTCTCAAGGACGGAGTTGTAGAGCCCATTCCGCATCATGTGAGGGGCAGAGGGTTTTACTCCAGGTATTTCCTGGTCCCCAAGAGAACAGGGGGCCTGAGGCCCATCTTGGATCTGAGAAATCTCAACAAGTATCTGGTTCCCTATTTCCAGCAGGGAGATTGGCTATGCTCCTTGGATCTGAAGGATGCTTATATCCACATCCTGATCCACCCAAGTCACAGGCAGTACTCAGGTTCGTGGTAGGAGGTGACCACTACCAGTACAGGGTACTTCCCTTCAGCCTTGCCTGGGCTCCAAGAGCCTTCACCAAGTGCCTGGCAGTGGTGGTGACCTACCTTCGCCTCCACAGGGCTTTCGTCTTCTCCTACCTCAATGTCTGGCCTGTCAAGGGGGACATGACCTCAGAGGCCGGACAGGCCACTGGCCACACCATTCAGGTATTATAGTACCTGGGCTTCAAGATAAATCATCCAAAGTCCAACCTCATTCCAATGCAAGCTCTGGAGTTCATTGGGGTCTGCCTGGACTCTGTGCAGGCCAGGGCTTTCCTTCCCCTCGACAGGGCAGACCGCCTCATGGCCCTCGCGGCCGAGGTACAGAGGTGCCATACCCTGTCAGCTTGAGCACTCCTTCGCCTCCTTCGCCACATGACCTCCACGGTCCATGTAGTCCACATAACACGCCTCCACATGCGGGTGACTCAGTGGTGCCTCCAGTCCCAGTGGACCCAAGCCATGGGCGGTCTTCGGGACAAAGTCCCTGTCTCGCGCCAGCTTGCAGAGTCCCTCACCTGGTGGCAGGACGTCCGGCACCTGCAGGCGGGCATGCCCTTCTAACTCCCGAATCCCCACAGGGTCCTCACAATGTGAGGAGCTGTGCACCCAAGGGGTTTGGTCCTTCGAGGAGAGCCAGCAGCAGATCAATTTGCTCAAGCTCAGAGCCGTCTTCCTCACCCTGAGGGTCTTCAGACATTGCCTACAGCACCAGTCAGTGCTAATCCAGATGGACAACCAGGTCACGATGTTCTACTTGAATAAGCAGGACAGCACGGGCTCCTATCCCCTCTGCCAGGAAGCCGTGGCATGCTCCTCAGAGCTTTCTGTCTCCCGAGCCAGGACAACACCCTGGCAGGCAGGCTGAGCAGAGCCCTCCAGCCGCACGAGTGGCGTCTGGACCCCGAGGTAGCGCTCAGACTCTTCCGGCTATGGGGAACCCCCAACATGGACCTTTTCACCAGTCTGGTCAATGCTCAGCTGCCCTGATTCTGCAGCCCTCAACCTCATCCCTCCCAGGTGGCCACCAACACCTTCCTCCTCTCGTGGATGGGGCCTCCTTTATGCTTTTCCCCCCATGCTGCTAATTGCTCGGACCCTCTTCAATGTCCAGCGCGATAAGGCCTCTATCATCTTGGTAACCCCATGGTGGCCCAGACAACTGTGGTTCCCTCTGCTGCTCTATCTCTCACTGGAGCCCCCGGTTCCCCTCAGGAGCTCTCTGGGACTACTGACAGGAGGAGGGCTCGATCCTCCATCCCAACCCGGGAACCCTATCCCTCACAGCATGGCGGCTGAGCGGGTCACCTAGCCTCATTACAACTTCCCAGGGAGGTGGAAGAAATCATTCTGGCCTCTTGCATGGATTCCACGAGATGGGCTTTTGCCTTCAAGTGGCGGTGGTTCACCATGTGGTGCACGGAGTACCACCTCGACCCGTTCTCTTGCCCAGTGCACGCGGTCCTTCAGTACCTCCTCCACTTATCGCAGTCTGGACTTAAGTCCAACTCCTTCAGGGTGTATCTCAGTGCTCTCTCAGCTAATCATCACCCCACTGAGGGCAAGCTGCTTTCCATGCAGCCCCTCATCATCATATTTATGCGAGGCCTCTTGCTCTCCAGACTTCCTTTGTGGCTGCCGCCGGCGGAATGGGATCTCAATGTGGTCCTAGCGCAGCTCACCAAGCCGCCATTCGAGCCCTTGGCTACCTGCTCCCTACGCCACCTGTCCTGGAAGATTGCCTTCCTCGTGGTGCTCACCTGCTCGCAGGATCTGTGAATTCCAGGCGCTGATGGCGAGCCTCCCTACATTAAGTTCTGTAGGAACAGAGTGGTGCTCCGCACTCACCCCAAGTTCCTACTGAAGGTAGTCTCCGACTTCCACCTTTCCCTACCACCTTCCCGCGGCCTCACACCAACGCTGCATCGGCTGTCTTTCATACCTTGGACTGCAAATGAGCCCTGTCCTTTTACTTACAACGGACGCAGGGCCACCGCAAAGCCTCACAACTTTTCGTCTCCTTTGACCCCAGTCACATGGGGCAGGCGGTCATTAAATGGACTATATCTGTCTGGGTTGCGGATTGCATCGCCTTTACTCATAGCCATGCCGGAGTCCCTCTGGAGTGCCATGTCAAGGCAATGGCAACCTCGGTCGCGAACCTCCAGTCGGTGCCGATGGCAGACATCTACCGGGCCGCCACCTGGTCCTCTGTCCACACCTTTGCAGCCCACTACTGCCTGGAGAGGGAATCCCAACGGCAACTCCTGCCCTCCGATCCTTCTTGTTCAGGCTACTGGAGCCATGGTTCTCCCTGGACACTGTGGTCCTCAGAGTCTGCCTTCAGACTCACTTGCGGTTGCTTATGGCTGGGCCGTGTTTTTTCTACTCATCCTTGGTAGCCTGGAGCTACGGAGTCCCATATGTGAGGACTGACTTCCTGCTTGTTCCTGAAGAAAGCGTAGTTACTCACCTGTAACAGGTGTTCTCCAGGGACACCAGAAATCAGTCCTCACAACCCTACCTCCTCCCCTTGGAGTTGCTGTTCATTCTTGGCCATCTTATTAGTTGGGTCTAGCTATGGCACTCAATTGATCAAGATGGCACCCTTGGGGGGGAAGGGGACCACGGATGCATGGTGGCATCTCCCAAAGGCTTTCTTTGAAAGCTGGGGAGATGCTTCCACGAGGACTCCGCTGGCGCTGACATCACCCAAATGTGAGAACTGATTCCTGCTGTCCCTGGAGAACACCTGTTACAGGTGAGTAACTATGCTTTATGTATCATTTTTATCGTTTATGCATTATGACTACGTAAGTTTTATTTTATTTATTTTAATTCCTTTTTATATTTATTTTATTCATCTTCTTTGGTCATAACTATTTATTATTTTCATTTATATATACTCTTATATGTCTATTATTTATTCTATCATATTTTCTATGTTTTTAAAGGTCCCTATACCCCTCACAAAGGCTGGTGCCAAAACATGGCCTTGTAGGGTAGGACCACTTATTGCTCCAATAAAAGACCCTATAGATTTATATTGTCTTCTATGGGCTTTCTTCACCTCGCCCTCAACACGTTATTCAAAGAAGGTATAGACATCTGAGGCATTCTTATTCTACATTAACAAGGGTAATTTAAAGCACTGGAAGCTCCCAATGCAAGCATCTGAGATTTCACAGCCAAAAAAAAATATATCTATGAGACTGAGTTCCATGCAATATGTCCAGAAACGTTTTGACACAACCTAAAAATTTCTTATCCTGTGAAGTAAAAAAAAAATATTAAAATTCAACTATGGTCAAACTCCAACAGCATTGTTACAAGAAGTGTAACTCTACCGGATATCTCTGGAAGTAATTCCGCAAATAAATCAGCCAAATGTACAGTTAATTTAGAGACTGGATGTCCAGAACTTCATTGCAATTAGGACTAACCCTAACTTTAGAAAGCAAATAATATGACAATAGTTTCTGGAATCTCAAATACATATTTAATACATTTTAAAGAGATTTAAACCAGAAACATTAGAAAGAATAGAAAAATTCAATATTCCAATATTATGCCTCTTAGAGACATTTTCAGTATTCTCCAGTATTGTTCTTAGGAATTTTTTCAGAAGTCTTTTAGTTGCTTGACATCTTTCACTACAGCAGCCACAGTTTGAGAATAATTTTCCCCTTTGTGTTCACAAAATTGTAATCTATTTTCAAACTTTACAACTACATCATGCTGTAACTCTAATTTCATAATTACTACTCAAAATGAGCAAAGACTTTTAGGATCAAAGCAGTAGAACTTCCAGCCAATTCTTTGTTGCAATCAACCTAGTCAGAAAGTACCAAGGTCTGTTTAGAGTCAACTTTAAATGATTTAGTCAATGAATGCTGTAAACTACCTCCAGTAGTATCAAAAATGCCATCTTCCTGTTGAAAAATCTGCCTTGAAGAAACAGATGCCAAAGTTGTTATCTCAGATTAAGTAGAGGCTTCCAAAGATGATGCCAACAGAGACTCAAACTTTGAGAATGAGATAGGTTGTCTCTTTGGGTGACTGAGATCTTTCACTGGTTTTCGAACATGCAAACCCTCACAGGATTCAAGCAAAGAATCAGACACACTCTCCAGTTCCTCCAAAGATGTCAAAAGTTCTTTATTGAGATCTTCAGTTACATAATCTCAAAATATCGGTGTAGCAGCCATCACACCGCAGATGAATCGGGAAGCTGTGCCAGAGAAGATTGCCATGGTATCTTGCAGGCTTGAATAGAACTAGGGCTAGGAGCTGGAGAACCACCGGGGAATGGCTCCAAATTGTGAGTCCTCGGATTTCCAGTATCACCCCCTAAAACTTCCTTCTTAACTAAAAAGGGAAGAATTGAAAGCTGATGGGTTTCCCCCAGCGCATATGAGGAAAAATATTTTGCTGGCAGAGAACCTGGCAAGAACAGCTAAGCAGCAGCCATCTTGTATCTCTTAGTAGGTTAGTCATTAATTAATTTTCTGGCTCTTTATTTTTCTGTCATTTGTGTGTTGTCATGCCTAATTGTTGGGCAGACCATCAGCAATCATCTCACTAATTACAGGTTTATTTCTTTCATTGCTGATAGATACGTTTGTACCAAATCTCACATTTTTTTGGAGGAGTCGCATGACTTTGATCATGTGCTCAGATTTCAGCTGGACATTAGTAGAAAGGCCTTATTGGTAATCATTCAAGAGGAGTCAGCCCTATTTGTTCTCCTAGACAACCTCTGCACATTTAGACTTGTTGATCCTGCAATATAATGCTGGAAAGATCCCATCTTTTGGGCTCACAGGGCAAAATAACCATTGTTGGATGGTGAGCTGGAGAGGAAAAGATAGAAGAAACAGTGAGGCAGAGTTGGGCGAGAGTCTCCAGAAGAGATTGTGATGTGAGACAAACTAGGAAAGGAACTTATTGGGAGAGACAGATTAAGGGGATGTGCTATTGGGGAGATAAGCTGAGGGAGGAGGGGAAAGAATGGTGAAGGGGTAATGAGAAGGAAAGAGCCATTTGTAGGGAGGAAGAAGCAGGATGAGAAAAGAGTGTGATGACTGCAGAGGAAAAAAAATACATAAAGGTTATACAAAAAAAGATTTATTTGTGTGCTATAGTGATGGTCCTAAGGCACCATGTTGGATGTAGAATTTTCATGACAGCCACATTCAAGTATTCATATGTGTGTTTGTAGGGTGCACATGAGATGAACAGGCAGTAAATGACCTGAGGTTTTACCTTCTAGAAGGTATTCCTTGTTGATTTGGAGTGATAGAAGCCTTTTATCTTTATTTTTTTACATTGTAATGTTATTAAAGTACCTGAATACATTTCTATGGCTGTTGAAATATTGTTCTATCTAATATTTTGTGTAAAAAAAATCCTAAAGCAATTAATTGCTTTTGCATAATTTTCATATTTTTGTTGCATAATTGAATCTTTAAATGTTGTTTGCTCACAGTATTGAAAGAAATGGGCACGTCCCCTCTTCCTTCCTGCATGTATTAATTTGCAGCATATCTCATCTGGAGCCGTAGTTAAATAATTTTAGTTAAGTTCTTTTAGACTTTTTTCAGTTTTTGAATTCCCTGTTTTCATCCCACCCCACCCCTGTAAATGTCAGCTATATCTGCAGGGCCTCCAGTTGTTACAGCACGGTTTAACAAAGCCAGATATTCAGAAGTCATTTGGAGGCTGCCATTCTGTTCACTGGTGCAGACTACAAGAAGCTTGCTGGGATGGCAGAATCTGAAACAGATGTATTCTAGTTTCAGAGGTTCTCTGCTTTCTGTTTGCCAGACACTAATGGCTGAGTTTTGTGCTTCCCTGTGTAGGCATGCTACAGAAGAGCCCCTCCATTGAAGACTTTGTGGATGCTCTGGTTTCTGATTTGGACCCTGACTTTGAAACATTCCTTTTGGACTCAGAGTAACATGAGAACCAGAAAAACCTTTTGCTGCAAGACTGCAAGAAGTAACTTGTAACTGCTGTGATTACTTGTGTCCAGTTTTCAATGTACTGTACACACAATGAAACAAGGAAACCCTTTAATTTAATGTGTAGAATTTTTTTAAAAAACTATTCTCATATATTTTAATAGCCCATGTTCTAAATACATAGTTATAGTGTATTTTTACATGTTCTTTCTGTGAATTAAAAGTCTTCTCTGTATTTGTATATTTTTCTGCTTATTTATGGTTTACAATATTGCAAAATCCAAGAGTAATCATATTAAGAAAACTCAGGGATACAATGCATTTGAAAACTAAGGAAATTTGTCTTTTTTATTTTTTAACCTTTGTGTGGAAAACTACTTTCTCATCTTTCATAATTTTGTAATGTTCTTTTAAATCTTGTATCTTTGCTACCCATCTTTTAGTAATTATTAACTAATGTGTGTTAATATTTTTTGGCATATTGCATGATTATTTTTGTAATTTTTTAAATTTTTCCAACCAAAGGTTGGAAGGAATTTTACATAAGGGATTGAGAATGTCTGTGACTGTCAGCAAAATGCGTAACTCTCTAAAAATTTAACAAAAAGGGGTCAGATTTAGCATGTGGAAAAAATTGGTGAAAAGACACATCAAGTTTAAAAATGGGCCAGATTGGACTGGTAGTTCCAGAGTAATACACTCCCCCCCCCCCCCCCCCAAAGTAGCCCTCTGCATTTCTATGGGAGAAGCAATTCTAACTTCTGTAGCACAGAAACTTAGATGTAGTGAAACATAGCAATTGGGGACTTGCTCATTTCAAACTACCTACCACCCACCCCCCCATACACAGAGGCACATAAAATTTCTTCACTCCAAAACTACCCAGACTACTTTCACCCCACCAAAGCTACCTCAACTACCTCATCACCCAACTATTCCCACCCTGCAAAAACTACCTCCACTCCCCCAAAATAGCTCCACAACTATTCTATCATCTCAGTTTCCCATCACTCAGCTATCCCCACTACTCAACACTACTCCCAGTCACCCAACCCCTCTAAACTATCCCCCACAATTATCCTATCCAGGGCCAGTGCATCCACTAGGCAGACCTAGGTGGTCGCCTAGAACAGCAGACCTCCATGGGTGGCACAGCACGCATGGCCTGCCACCCCCTTGTGCTGAACCAAGCCATGCCATGCCAGCACTGCCTCTGATTCCGGTGGGGGGGGGGGGGTTAGCTCAGTGACAGCGGTAGGCCATGTTCTTCGGCACACATGGCCTGCCGCTTCTGACCACCCCCACCCCCCGAAGTTGTCAGAGGGCTTAGAAGTGGCAGACTATGTGTGCCGAAGCACATGGCCTGCCGCTACTGGCAAGACATCCCCCGATCCTGCTGCCAGAATCAGCGGTAGCACGGGGAAGGGGGGAGAGGGCAGAGCACAGAGGGGTCAGCATTCTAGGGCTTCTGCCTAGAGCAGCAGAAACCCTTGGGCTAGCCCTGATCCTATCACCTCTGTTACCTCACCCTTTAAAACTACCTCCACCCCTGAAAATACCCCCACAACTACCTCCCAACCCAACTCCTCCACCCTACAAAAACACCCTTGCTACTACCCCATCACCGCCTAACTACCCTACCCCTGAAAACTACTCTTTGCAACTATCTCATCCTCCAGTTACTCCCAATTACCCCCCACAGCTACCCATCACCTTACTACCTCCACCCTCCAAAACTACCTGCTCCCTGAAACTTACCTCAATCACCCCACCACAAAACTCCCTCCCACATCTACCCTCAAATACCCCTCCACTAAAACTGCTCCCCACCACTACCCTCGCCCCATCAACTACCTTTACCCCCCAAATTAACCCCTACAAACTATCTCATTACACCCCAGAACAACTCCCACCTCCCCCTCCCCACCCTTTCCCTTCTTCTGAAGTCAGAAATACACAGAGCTAAAGCTGCTACACACACCAGGAGAGGTTGGAAAGAATTCCATGATCCATGCTCTGCATGCTCCCCCCCCCCTCACCATCTTATTCTTTGATTGTTTTTCCCTCGATGGTAGAGTCAGCTATTGTCCTCTATTAAATCTCATGTTCCTGAGCTCAGTCATTAAGAAGACTGATGGCCCGTGGCTTTCCTCCCATTTTTCTGCATTTATATCATTTGGAAAGCTAAAATTTTCCTTTTGTACTCAACTAGCATAGGAATGGCCCAGCTGTGGATTCTCATAAGCATGGCATGAGCAGGTGTTTTCTTTCATTCTTGTTATTATTATACTTTTCTATGGTATTTGAAACCATGGATTATGGAAACTTCTGAAATTACTTGCTGAATTACATATGACTATAAAGACTGAAGGCAGCATGTTAAATTAAGTCATTTTAAGTGATTATTCATAATCTCTGTGTTTAAGTACAGTATGTACCAGTCATGTTATTTGAATATGTAGTACATAAAAAGGAAAATGATGGCAGATGAAGACGATATGACCTATCCAGTTTATCCATCTACAGCAGCTACTAAATTCTACAATTCCTTCATCTACCTCCGAGATCTTCTGTGCTTGTCCCATGCTTTCTTGAATTCATGCACTATCCTGGTCTCCACCACCTCCACTGGGAGGCTGTTCAACAATCCACCACCCTTTCTATAATGAAATATTTCCTTAGATTTCTTCCCCTTTTCATTGTCATCCAATGACCCCCTTATTCCAGATCATGCTTTCTGTGTTCTTATACTTTGTATGGTATTTAAATAAAGTCTCTCTCATATCTCCCCTATCCTGGCTTCCTTCCAGCTTTTTTTATAACCCTATATTTCTGTTTCCATATGCATTAGGATGACCATTTCTCATCTTTATAGCCGCCCTCTAGATCAACTTCATCCATTTTATACCTTTTTGAAGCTGCCATCTCCAGAACTGCATACTGTTCCAAATGAGGTCTCGCCATAGACTTACACAGAGGCACTATCACTTCCCTTTTCCTGCTGACCATTCCTTTCTCTATGCCCAAGCATGCTAATAGCTTTTGCCATCACTTTGCGTATCTATTTGATCACCTTAAGATCATCAGATATGATCAACTCCAGATCCTGCTTTTTCATACACAGAACTTCATCCCTATACTGTATCACTCCCTTTTCATTTGCAACCCAAATGCATGACCCTGCATATTTTAGCATTAAATCTTAGCTGCAGCACTCTAGACTATTTCTCAAGCTTCGTTAGGTCCCCTATCTCTGTTGTTCACACCTTCCAGGGTATCTACCCTGTTGCAGATCTTGGAGGCACACCCTTCACAATAGCTCTTTAGCAATATCACTTACAAAAATGTTGAAAAGAACCAGACCAAGGACCAATTCCTGCAGTATTCAGTACCACTGGTAAAATGCCTCTTTCCTTAGAGTGAATTCCATTTGTCACCTTTCATTCTACCAGTTTCTAACCCTGTCACTTCAGGACCCATGCCAAGGAGTTCAGTTTATTTATTCAACATCTGTGCGGAACCATGTCAGAAGCCTTGCTGAAATCTCAATACATCACATATAGTGCTCTCCTCAACCCAGTTTTCTGGTCACTCAGTCCAAGAAATTGATGAGTTTTGTCTTATAAGACCTACCTCTAATAAAACTATGCTGCCTCGGATCCTTTAATCCATTGGATTCCAGAAACTGCATTATCCTCTATTTCAGTAATGTTTCCACTAATTTACTCACCATCAAGGTCAAACTAATCTGTGATACTCTTTGCTGACTCACATTTTCTGACCTTTCATAAAATGAAAGATCTATTAACTCTGACTCTGCATTTGTTTTAATGTGTTTTATAGAGCCGATCACCATATTTTTCATATCATTCCTTTCACTGGTTATGTTTACTTCAATCTTAAGATGGATATTATAAGATATTCAGGAACTATATTCCTTAAAACTTGTTGCTAGGAAGGTTAAGTTACCTTTCTGTTTTGCAGAGGAAACTTTATTCTGTAGTAAACCAACCTGGGGCAAATGTACCAAAGGGTTTCTGTCTCTATGGGAAAATTGCTTATTATATCCAGCCCTTATAAAATAGATAGCAGATGATGGAATTAAAAAAAAACCAAATGACACATCTAGTCTGCGCAAGTATTCCTGTCTACACTAAGGCTATTATCTCAGTTGAACATGATACAAGCTTGACCACATGTAATATATCACTCCATATCCGAGTTACTTTCTATTTTCGTCTCTAGTACTCAGCTCCTTTTCCCTGTGTCTTACAACAAGATTTGAAATCATATAAACCAATGTTTCTCAAGCCAGTCCTGGAGTACCTCTAGCCAATCTGGTTTTCAGGATATCCATTAATGAATATGCATGCAAATCTTTCATGGTAGATACCCTGAAAATCAGACTGGCTGGAGAGGTATTCCAGGACAGGCTTGAAAAACACCCATCTAAATAACTTTGCTGCCCTTAAAATACTGTAATGCTACCTCCAGAATGTCTTTACTCCTACTTAAAACAGTCCTAAAGACAACCATGGTGTTTCCCAGAAGGAAGTGGAGCTGGCACCATTGCCTCTAATAACCTAACGGCACAAGGCAGTTCAATTGCACCATTCAAGGAGAGCAGCTTCCTCAACAGGTAAAACATCCAGAGCCAGCAGTGTTTGCACAGACCAGGAGCCCCAGGTTCCTTCCTATTCACTGTGCGGCTGCTTCCTAAACTACTGCCCACAATCCAGGACCACAGTTCACTCAACCTCACCTAGCAAAAAATACTGTAACTGTAGGGTGCATTAACAGAGGACCTCGCAGGAAGGAGGAGGTTAGAAAGCCTCTGTGTAAGTCTCTGAAGAGACCTTATTTGGAATAATGTGCGTAATTCTAGAGACCCCGCCTTTGCATAAAGATAGAATGGATGGAGTCAGTCCAGAGCGGACTAATGAAATGTTCAACCGTCTAAATCATAAAACATATTCCCTGGAGGAAAAGGGGATAAACATTTAAATGCATTCAAAATATGAATATATTCAAGTCAGGCCTCTGGAGCTAGGGGTCAAGAATGAGGGTGAAAGGAGGTGCATTCAGGAGCAGTTTAAAGAGATATTATTTTACAGAAAGGATCTGAACATGTGGAAAAGCCTCCCAGCGGAGGTGGTGGCGGCAAGGGCATGTCAGAATTTAATGAAGTATGGGACAAGCACTCAGTATATTTCAGGGAGACAAAGGGATTATAGAGACTGGGCATCGGGTGAGATACGCTGTATGGTATTTTCCTGCTGTCATTTTCTCTATTTTTTTGTTAAAGTATTTAGGACTTTTCTATAAAAAGTTCTATGCAAAATTCATTGGCTCCTGGGAAGCAGCCCATGTCATGAGACCACAAGCTGCTTTAAGTTCATACAAGTAGGATACTACATATATTTAAAAGCATTCATTTTTTTAAAATCCTAATTTACCACAGGAAACCTGGACTTTAAAAATCATCATGCTAATATGCTTATCTTTATTTCCCCTTTCGCCTCTTCTTGGAGGGGGTAATGTTTTTGCACATAAATCCAGTTTTGCACGCTTAAAAGTGTACTTTTTATGGGCTTTGCATGTAGGCATGTTCCGTTATGTGGATGAGTCACAGTTGCTCCTGCCCCAAAACAGCTGCATTTTAGCCACGATTCTGATAGGTTTTGTGAGACTCTTTTGTAAAGACACAATAATCGTTGTATCTTTATAAAAAATAACTTCAAAATAGGCACCTACTGGACTCCCAGCATAGGCGGCCTGTTATAAAATTACCTTCCAAATGCATAAAGTGTTTCCCACCTTCAGTAATCTTTGAACTGTTGATCCGATTTAATTCTGATTTCTGCCATAAATAGTAAAGCATCTGATGCACTCTGGCTCATACATTTCATGTGCCCTCAGCCTTTCCAGTGCTTAGGGCATGTTGACAAAACATTACCAGGTGGTAAGCACCAGCACCGCCATAGGAATAAAATGAGCTGCAGCAGCACTTAATGCGCTGTAATGTTCAGAAACATGCCCCTTAGAATCCCTGTTTCTCTTTCCTCTGTATAAGAACACACACTACTCTTATCTCCCTGAGATTTCAAATAAACTGAACCACAGTGTGGTGTCAATGAGCACTTTGAAAACTGTCGTACTATTGGATGGTAGTCTTAACAATATACAGATTATCACAGAAATGTTGTAACAATTCTCATTTTTTAGCCATGTAAATATGTTTACATATGTGGATCTGGCATTACATGTAACATAGGCCAACAGGATGGGCCTTATGTTCCTTATGCAGCACCAGTCGTTGTGTTTCTACATGAATGTTTAGTGATCATTGTGCTTCCTAGAAACTTTGCACTAGTCCCAGTATTAGTAGGGTCATGAATTACAAAAGGGCTACATACCATTTCAGTTTTAGAAGCAGAACTGATGACTAAATAAAGAAATGCTGGTATATACACAGAAAAATATAGAACTACAGTATGATTGTATAGAATATCCCCACGTGCTGGAACTAATTCAGCATCTCTTAAGGGATGGAGCTCTAGAGGGCAATCTTCAAATGATTTAATCTGGTAACTAAGCAGATAAAATCCTGGAGAAAATCGGCAGCTGACAATTGCTTTCCCCCTCCACTGGTAAAGTATCCACGCTCTGATCCAAGCCACAAAATGGTGGCACCAGGGGTGGAAGGAGGACGGGGCCAGCAAGTAATTGCAAAGTCAGCATTATACTGTAGTGGTATTGCCACTGCCGCAGATACTTCTATGACTGTGCTGCTAACTGGCCCACAAATTTTCATGCCCTTGGATACAAAGTATCTATAGGCCTTCGAGCAATGCAAAGATTTGTAAAATTCCCTTCTACGATTAATGAGGTATCAGGAAAACTAATATGTGGTAGTCATCTCAGTTTTAATGCTAAAATCATCTGAGGTCACTCTTTGGCATCCAAAATGCTCATAGTTCTGCTTACTCAAGTTTTTGCTCCCTGGCCTCCACTGCTTCTGTGCTTAACCTCTGTGGCTCCTTGGTTCTTTTCACCCTCACCCATCGATGTGGGCTTCGATACCAGGTAGACCAGTGCCTTGCCTGCCCAGAAACAGAAGAATTGCTGAGGGTCCAAAGACTACTGACAATTTACCCTTCAGGAATAGAAAACAGAGGGAGCTCCAAAAGTCCAACTTTTATCTCAGGTAAGTGATGTCTTGGTGGAAGAAATGGGCTAGTATTTCTCATAGCACTGTGGAAAGTACCACTGACAAAAGGGGTTAGTTACTAAGCTGCTATAAAATATTGCATTTTACCACAACTTAATTTATCACAGGAGTCTCTAACCTGTGCCAATTCTGTTCTGCAGGTTAGTAACTCCTGTAGTATATGAATAACACAACTTGCGATCAGCCTCACAAGCTGTGTTATTCTTTTCCCTGGGAACACTTATACATGGCTCAATGCTCTAGAACCAGGCGGTCTAAATAGATTGAATGGAAGGCCTGTTTTTGATTTTCGGTCTGGGAGGGGTGGCTGGGGGGTTTTTTTTGGCAATTACTACCGTGTTCTGGTTTCACCTCTGGTGTCTTTTTTGAAGCTTGTGGTTTCTGTGCGGCGGAGGATGTTTGTTTTTCAGCTGGTTAGCTTTATTGAGTTTTTCAGGTCTTTGAATGAGATTGCAGCCTCGTTTTGAATCAATGACATCATTTGGGGGTTCCCAGTTTTAAGACGCATGCTCGGTGTATTTTTGTGGTTAGCTGAGGCTCATGGTGGTGGTGATTACTAGAGACTGTCCCAGAGTTTTGATGGTATGTTTTGGGAGTTTTTTGTGGACACAATGACACCAGTTTTGCAAGATGTTGTACAATTTTATTGTTTCATCTTTTGCAGTGTCATGCTTCATCAAGCTCCCTGAGGGTCAAGGATGGCTTTGATGGGACTTACTTCAATTATCTGCGCTGTCTTGAATATGGGAATACTGTTGCCAAACTAAGTAACTACTGGATTTATGCTGTACATTTGCATGGCTGTTTGAATTTATGATTCAAATATACCATATGCCATACAGCACTCGTATGCTGTAGAGTGCTGTATAGAATGAGGCTTTTTCACCACAGCATTGACACTGCCAACCTAAGACTGTACGAACCTTATGCCGTATACTATATGGCTACGTGTCCTATTATTACAGTATTGATGTGTATCTGAGACCCTGACTGGTCACCCATAGGCTGTTATACCAGTCTCATTAGTTCAAAATGACAGCCGTGTGAACGGGTTTCTGTTCTATAATTGACCTGGGAGAGAGGTTTTTTTAGACCACTGATGTATCGAGCTGTTTCCAGTTTCTAGCCTTTTTTGCCATTATCTGGTTAAGATCACCCTCTAGTATGTTTTGGGTCTGATATTGGCCCTGAGGGATACTGAGGTCTTTTTTCCTGTCTGTATAGTACTGTGTGTTTTGACTTTTTTCTGTCCAGCACTGTTGCGTTTGGTGTCATTTGTTTGAAGTGATATTTGCCTACAGTAGGAGTTTTTTGTTTCCATTTAAAATCAATGCGCTGAGAGACATCTTAAAAGTCCAATGCTTATAGAATTGGTGTGTGGGTCCACCCACAGGGACCAGCCACTCCCCCAGCAAAATCGCTGGATCCTCTCTGAAGATACCTCACACTCCCAGCGAAGATATCCCCCCACACACACAGCAGAGACTTCCATCCTCACCCAAAGATACCCCATCCCCCTGGAACTGATCCCTCCTCCATCTCTCCCCAAAAGCACCTCCTGGAGCCTCCCTCCCCCTGTCTACTAAGGGAGTCCCTTCATGTCTAGCGACTGGGGCAGGAGTAATGCCCAGTCGATCCTGCACTGTCAGACTCTGGTTCATTCCTAGCGGTTGTCATGATGAACCACTAGCGATCAAGCCATTTAACATTACCCTTTGTTTTCTATCTTTCACCCAATTCCCAATCCACAATAGGACATAGCCTCCTATCCCATGACTCTTTAATTCTCCAGGAACAAGCAGGAAGTCAGTCCTCACATATGGGTGATGGCAATGATGGAACCCACGCGGAGCATTTCCCCAGCTTTCAAACAAAGCCTTTGGGACATGCTACCACGCATGCGTGTTCCCCTTCCAGCCCAAGGGTGCCATCTTGTTCAGTCTCCTTTTTTTCTGCAGAGCCCAACGGATGTCTGTCCTGTTTCCCCAGAAAAAAATATTTGCTAATTTTCCTTAAAAGTTAGCTTTCTCAGTTTACATATCGGTTCCTCTTCCTGCCTCGAGTCGGTGCCAATTCTGGCACTGTTCTCAACCTCCTTTCCTTTTTTTGATCGAGGCTTGCCTTGACCAGTGTTCGTGCCTTTTTTCGCCTGGGGGTCGTTGACCCCATCCAGGTGCACCCCACCATGTCTCCCGGTAGGTTCAAAAAATGTGACTGCTGCAGTCAAACCATGTCAGTGACCGACACCTATGACTGCTGTCTGCGCTGCCTGGGACCGGACCATGTCAGCACCTCCTGCAACCTGTACCAGGCCATGACATCTAAGACCAACAAAAAAGAGGTTGGAGTTGCAGGAAAAACTGTTCCCCAGGTACGACTTGTCCCTGGCCTCCCCCGACGCCGGGCTCTAAGCCCAGCACTTCCCGTGAGGCCAGAGCATTCTCAGAGTCCCGCAGCAGCAGCTCCTCCAAGAAGATCTTGGACCCAGAGATAAAGAAGAAAAGGTCCTCGAAGTCCGCCATGGTTGCACTGGAAAAACCCAGTAAAACTGCCCGGAGGGACTCTGGCAGCTCTGAGAAGCACCCTACCAAGGTCCTCAAGAAGGATTTCTCGGCCGGAGGAGACCGTACAAGGTGCCTCGAGGCCATAGTCCTTGTCAAGGACGTAATCGCGAGAGTGCCTGTACTGGGTCCAAGACTTTCGGTGCCCGTGCTGAAAGCTGCAGAGTCTTCTAGCTTGGAAACTAGAATGGTGGCCCTGAAGCAGAATATCACTGCTATCCTGGCCCTGCAGTGGGCAATGATGGCTGGTTCGTCCACATCATCTTCTCTGATGACCAGGCTCCTGACTGCGGGGAAGTCTCCTGTCATCACTCCGAGTGTCACCGGCCTCGGGTAAGCCTTCGGCGCCAGTCAAGGTCCCGTTCCTTGGACATCCAATCCTCCCCAGCTAGTTTCCGCAACTTGAACCCCAGGTCCTCCGGAGGCCACCGACCCCTCGGAGCCAACCTCGAGACAATGAGTCACAGGGCCTTGGACTCATCATCACCACTCAACGCCGAGTGGGAGACCAATGATGAGGCATCCCCAGAAAGTAAATGGCACCAAGATATTCCCTCGGACCTGTCTCCTCCGGTGCCCTGGCACCACTCTCCCCCGAAGGATGTGACCTTCCATGACTTTGTCAAGGACATGACCAGAGCCTTCTTGGTGCAGACTCGAGACGGAGGAAGACCTGCGCACCAAGGAGCTGGAGATCATCCAATATGAGTCTCCACCCAAAGAAACCATCACAGTGCCTGTACAGTCGAACCTCGAGTGGCTGCTACTTAGGATGTGGGAGATGCCAGCATCAGTACCGGTGGTGAGCCAGTGCCTCAGCACCATTTATCATGTTCGGAAGGGTCCGTGGTTCCACAAACCCCATCTCCCACATAACTCCATGGTTATCGTGTTGACCATGCAAAAACTCAAGAGCCAAAAGACCTCCATTCCCCCCGGAAGGGAAGCCATAGCCCTCAACGCTCTTGGGTGCAAGTGCTATCAGAGCTCAATGCTGGGGTGCCGGATCAAAGCCTATGAATTATACATAGGCATGTACCTGAAGACTCTAACACGGGAGCTGTTGGAGTTTTCGGCTGGTCTTATCGGGGAATCCCTCCAGTTCCAGTCCCTGACCTGAGGGATCAAGGACTGCTTCGAGTTCCTCTCCCGAGCAGCCTATGATGGCATCAAGTCAGTGGCTCGAGTCACAACAGCCAGCATCGGCGCATGACCAAGCCTGGCTACAGTCTTCCGACCTCGAGCAATGGGTCCAAGGCAAGCTGCTTGATGTCCCCTGCACCGGGGAGAACCTATTCGGCAAACTTGCAGCCAAGATAGAGGCCATTGTGGTGACTCACTAGAGGCCCTCTGAAAAGACTTCATCCCTTCCCCGCAGGAAACCAGCGGGGAAGAAACCCCTGTTCCTGAAGAAAAAGGTTCCTTTCCCACAGAGATGTTTCAGGCCAGAAACAAGGTTCTCACCCTAAGAGGCAAGGCCATGGGGCTCAGAAGGCGAAGGCACAGAAGTCCCAGGCCCCAGCTCCCACCCAACCCAGGGGAAGCTTTTGACTCCCAGGGCAGGACCTCCCCTCCCCTCCCCTCCCCCAGGAGACCTTCATCAGCCCACAGGGGAGCGCCTGGTGCTCTTTGCCCACAGATGGGCCAACATCACCTCGGACCAGTGGGTACTGCAAGTGGTAAGGGAAGGATACCTCATCCACCTACAGTAGATACCACCCAGGTTCTTCCCAGGAGAGCCAGTGCGACCCCTCCATCATCAGACTCTTCTGCTCACAGAGCTCACAGGTCTGATCAGGGACAATGCAGTAGAGCCTGTACCCAAACACCTATGGAGAAAGGGCTTCTACTCCAGGTACTTCCTTGTCCCAAAGAAAACTGGGGGCCTCAGGCTCATACTAGACCTGTGAAACTTAAACAAGTTTCTGGTGAGGGAGAAGTTCAAGAAGCTGTCCCTTGAAACACTCTTGCCTTATCTCTACCAGGGAGATTGGCTGTGCTCAAATCTAAAGGATGCATACACACACATCCTAATCCACCTCTCCTATGGGCTGTACTTAAGGTTCCGTGGTAGGAGGAGGGCACTACCAGTACAGGGTACTATCCTTTGGCCTGGCCTCCTCGCCAAGGGTCTTTACCAAATGCCTGGCTTTGGTGGCCACCCACCTTCATCTGCAAGGGGCCTTCGTTTTCCCCTACCTAGCCGACTGGCTAATCAGGGGCGGCACAGCCTCAGTCAGGCGGTAGAGCGTGCGTCCCTCCTTCAACAGCACCTGGGGTTCGTCATCAACTCCCCAAATCCCACCTCTGTCCAGCCCAAAATCTGGAGTTCATATGTGCTCAGCTCGACACACTGCAGGTTGAGGCGGTCCTCCTTAGAGAAAGGGCAGAATGCCTCAGATAACTGGCAGGAGAGGTGCAACGTCACCAGTCAGTGCCAGTTCATTTCCTTCTCCGCCTACTGGGCTATATGGCCTCTACGGTCCACGTAACACCCTCAGCCCACTTCCACATGTGGACTGCCCAGTGGTGCCTTCGCTTGCAGTGGACTCAAGTCACGGGCAGGTAAGGGACAGGGTCAGGGTTACCTGCCAGTTGACAAAATCCCTCAACTATTGGCAAAACCTCTGCCACCTCCAGGCGGGTATGCCTGTCCAAGCACCTGCACCTCAGAGAACCCTAACCACAGCTGCCTCCCTCCTTGGTTGGAGGGCACATTGCGGGGACTGCCGCACACAGCGCAGCTGGTCTCAGAAGGAGTCGCTTCTACAGATCAATCTCCTGGAGCTCAGGGCAGTCTTCCTAGTCCTATGAAAATTCCGCCACCACCTGCAACACCGGTCCATTCTGATCCAGACGGACAATCAAGTGGTCCTCCTCTCCTTTGCAGCTCACCACAACATGTTCTTACGAGCCCAGGACAACTGCTTAGCGGACAGGCTGAGCAGAGTCCTTCGGCTGCATGAGTGGTGCTTGAATCCCAAGGTGGCCAAGAGGCTCTTCCACCTCTGGGGCAGGCCCATGATGAATCTATTTGTCCCTCTGGACAACATGCAGCTGCCTCGCTTCTGCTCACGCCAACTGCCTCTGGAGAGAGTGGCGGCAGGTGCCTTCCTGATCTCGTGGTCCAAGGGTCTATTCTATGTGTTCCCACTAACCCCCCCTCCCTAGTTGCCAGGACCCTCTTCAAGATCCAGAGCAAGAGGACATCAGTCATACTAATTGCCCCAGGTGGCCGAGGCAGCCCTGGTTTCCACTGCTGCTCTCCTCGTCGGTGGCACTCCCAGTCCTGGGGCCAAGCCTCCGGACCTCCTATCTCAGGAGGGGACTCCCTCCTCCATCCCAACCTGGGGTCCCTAATGCTAACAGCATGGCTGTCGAAAGGGTAGCTTTAGCTCCTTCCAATCTCCCGAGAGAAGTCGAGTAGATCCTACAGGCCTCCCGAAAGCCCTCCACCAGATGGGCTTATGCCTCTAAGTGGAGAACGTTCTCTGCCTGGTGTGCAGCAAGAAGGGAAAACCCCTTCTCCTGCCATGTGCAATTAGTACTCCAGTACCTACTGCACCTGTCACACCCGGCTGAAGTCTAACTCAGTGAGGGTACATCTGAGCGCGATAGCCGCTCACCACCACCCTGTTGAGGGAAAACCCCTTTTGGACCAGCCCCTGGTCTCCAGGTTCCTCCAGGGCCTCCTGTTATCCAAGCCCCCTCTCCGACCTCCAGTAGTAGAGTGGAACCTCAATGTGGTGCTCTCAAAGCTCACCAGGCCACCATTAGAGTCCCTAGTCACATGCTACCTGTGGTAACTGTCTTGGAAAATGGCCTTTCTGGTGGCCCTCAAGTCTGCTTGAAGAGTAAGCGAACTCCAGGCCTTGGTGGCGGATCCACCATATACAAGGTTGTACAAGAACAGGGTAGTGCTCCACACACACCCCAAATTCCTTCTGAAGGTGGTATCTCCTTTCCACCTCAACCAAGAGGTGGTCCTCCCCACCTTCTTCCCGTGGCCTAATGCCGGCAGGGAGGAACTAGTACTTCATACACTAGATTGCAAATAGGCCCTGTCCTTCTATTTACAGCGGACCCGAGCCCATCGCAAAGCTCATCAGCTTTTTGTGTCTTATGACCCCAGCAGACCGGGGCTCCCTGTGACTAAGCAAACTTTGCCCACTTGGGTGGCAGACTATTGCCCTCGCTTATGAGCGAGCTGGCCTCTTCCTTGAGCACCGGATCACAGCACATTGCGTGAGGGCGATGGCCACGTCCATGGCCAACCTGCACTCAGTGCCGGTGATGGAGATATGCAAGGCCTCCACAAGGGTCTTTGATTCACACGTTTGCAGCTCACTACTACCTGGAGAGCGAGTCCCGCAGGGATTCTTTAATATTCTCGGTGTGTAGACAACCTCTGTCCTCTGACCCTTCTGTGTTCAGGCTACCAGAGTGATAGTGCCACTGGACACTAGGGTCTTGCAGAGTCTTTCAGTAGGGACTTACCTTCTGCAACTCACAGCTACCCGACTTGGTCACCATTGGTGCTGTCATGGTTCGGTCCTCAGAAGCCTGGAGCTATGGAGTCCCATATGTAAGGACTGACTTCCTGCTTGTTCCTGGAGAAAGTGTAGTTACTCACCTGTAACAGATGTTCTCCAAGGACAGCAGGAATCAGTCCTCACAACCCTCCCTCCTCCCCTGGGAGTTGCCTCCCTACCTTGTTTTAGTTTTTTACTACCATCATAGCTATGTCATCTGATTGGCACCCTTGGTGGGAAGGAGGCCATGCATGCATGGTAGCATGTCCCAAAGGCTTTCTTTGAAAGCTAGGGAAATGCTCTGCGCGGGCTCTGTCGACACCGACATCACCCATATGTGAAGACTGATTCTTGCTGTCCCTGGAGAACATCTGTTACAGGTGAGTAACTACACTTTTCCTGAAGAGCCTCTTATGAGAGACTTCATCAAACACTTTCCGAAAGTCCAAATATACTATATCAACTGGCTCACTTTATTCATGCCTTGTTCCAGAGCATCTCTATCGTATCTCCCCTTTCCAGTCTGTCCTCAAAAATATGCATATTGAGATCATTAAGTCTATCCCCATATGTCTTATGACGAAGACCACTCACTATTTTAGCAGCTGCCCTCTGGACCAACTCCATCCTATTTATATCCATTTGAAAGTGTGGTCTCCAGAATTGTACATAGTACTCCAAATGCAGTGACACCAGAGACTCACACAAAGGCACTATAACCTCCTTTTTCCTGTTAGCTATTCCTTTCTCTGTGCACCCAACCATCCTTCTGGCTTTTACTGTCACTTTTCTACCTGTTTGGATACTTTAAGATTGTTCTATACGATCACCCCTAGGTCCTTCTTTTCTTTTGTGCATTGAAGTACTTCATCCCTATACTGTACCACTCCCTGGGATTTTTGCAGTCCAAATGCACGACCTTTCATTTTTTAGCATAAATCTTAGCTGCCAAATTCTTGACCATCCTTCAAGCAACATCCCTCCTCATCTTATCCACACCTTCCAGGGTGTCTACCCTGTTGCAGATTGTGGTATCATCTGCAAATAGGGAAACCTTTCCCAACAGACTTTACACACTATCTCTTACAAAAATGTTGAAAAGAACAGGACCAAAGACCGATCTGTAAGGTACCCCATTGGTAACATCCCTATCTTCAGTGTGAATTCCATTTATTGCTACTTTCTGCTGCCTCCCACTCCAGTCGCTTTAGAGTCCATCCGGAGGGCACTCAATTTATTTGTAAGTCAACAATGTCAAAGGTCTTGCTGAAATCTATGCATACCACATCTAGCTCTCTCCCCCGATGCATTTGTCTCATCATCCAGTCAAAGAAATCAATCAGATTCATGTTGGATTCCAGAAATCACACCATCCTCTCTTTAGCAGCATTTCCATTAATTTATTCATTACAGAGGTCAGACTAACCAGTCTGTAGTTCCCAACCTCTTCTATAAACAGGAACCATATTCACCCATGTCCATTCCTCCAGGATCTCTCCCAACTCTAAAGAAGCATCGAAAAGGTCAGAAAGCACAGCTTCCAGTATTTTCCTAAGTTCCTTTAGTTTAGCTAGCTTCTCACGAACACTGTCTTCTGAAAATAGTTTCAGTTCTTCCTCACTTGCTCTCCTATTTGTGTTTGTTCTGTAAAGTGCCATTTCCAGCCCTTCATCTGTGAACACAGAACAGAAATATTTGTTAAGCAATTTCTCTTTGTCCTCCTCAGCCTCTGCATATTCCTCCTCTTCACTCTTGAGGCTCACAATGCCACCTTTGCACTTCCTCCTATCACTAACATACCTAAAAAAGTCTTATCCCATGTTTTACTGTGTTGGCTATTTTTAATTCCATTAGCATTTTTTGCTTTTCTGTTTTACCAGCTCCCCTCAGCTTCTCAAGATATTGGTGTTTGTCTTCCTCTTTCTGCTGTTTTTCTAAATAGGCTTAACCTATTTTTCCTTGCCTTTTCAGCTACTTCTTTTGAAAAATATAGTAACCTCCATTTGCTTTTACTTTTATTTACTCTCCTAAAAAAAAAATGTGTTGCTGTTAAAATAACTATTTGCGATAGGGGATGAGAGGCTGGTATGTACGGACCAGGAGAGGGACCTCGGAGTGATAGTGTCTGAAGATCTTAAGGTAGCAAAGCAATGTGACAAGGCAGTGGCCAAAGCCAGAAAGATGATAGGCTGTTTATAGTGAAGAATAACCAACAGGAAGAAGGATGTATTAGTGCCCCTGTACAGGTCATCGGTTAAGACTCACTCGGTGTATTGTGTTCAGTTTTAGTGATCATACCTTGCAAAGGATATAAAGAAACTTGAAATTGTTCAGAGGAAGGCAACCAAAATGATATGGAGACTGTTCCAGAAGGCATATAAGAGACTTGAAGAACTAAATTTGTATTCCATAGAGGAGAGAAGGGACAGAGGAGAAGTTTAAATACTTACAGGGTATTAATGAACAAACAAATCTTTTCCAAGCATGGGGAAACTGTAGAGCTAGAGGACATGAAATGAAACTGCAAGGAGGTAAAGCAACATCAGGAAATACTTTTTCACAGGAAGGGTGATGGATGCCTGGAACACCCTCCTGATGGAGGTGCTGGTAGCAAAAACAATGATGGAATTCAAAAAGGCAAGGGACAGACATAGTAACATAGTAAATGACTGCAGATAAGGACCAGTATGGTCCATCTAGTCTGCCCTGTAAGATGGCAAGAGTTAGGTGCACCTGCCGCTCTGTGCAGACCACCCCTCCCCAGGTCTTTGTTTAGGGGTGAACCCACCGCTCCATGTAGGACACCCCTATTTGTTGAGAAATTAGATAGTTCAGTTTATTTTGATTTTATCCTGTTGCTGTAAAGGGATCCACTGTGTCTGTCCCATGCCATTTTGAATTCCGTCACTGTGTTTGCCCCCACCACTTCCATCGGGAGAGCATTCCAAGCATCCACCATCCTTTCAGCGAAAAAGTATTTCCTGACATTGCCTCTCAATTTACCACCTTGCAGCTTCATGTTATGCCCTCTAGTTTTACAGCTTCCCCGTCTTTGAAAGAGGTTTGTTTGTTCATTATTTCTCTTTAAGTATTTAAAGGTCTGAATTATATCTCCCCTATCTCTCCTCTCCTCCAAAGTGTACATATTTAGGTCTTCAAGTCTCTTCTCATAAGGCTTCTGACACAGTCTCCAAATCATTTTGGTCGCCTTCCTCTGAACAGTTTCCAGTCTTTTTACATCCTTTGCAAGATATGGTCTCCAAAACTGAATACAGTATTCCAAGTGAGGCCTCACCAGTGACTTATACAGTGGCATTAGTACCTCTTCCTTTCTACTGGTAATTCCTCTTTGTATGCAGCCCAACATCCTCCTGGCTTTTGCTACCGCCTTGTCGCAGTGTTTTGCCACCTTGAGATCTTCAGAAATAATCACACCAAGGTCCTTCTCCTGATCCGTGCACACCAACCTTTCACCCCCTATTGTGTACTTTTCCCTTGGATTTCTGCTACCCAAGTGCATGACACTGCACTTCTTCGCATTAAATCTTAATTGCCAAGCATCAGACCATTCTTCCAGCTTTTGTAGATCTTTCCTCATGTTAACCACTCCCTCAGGGGAGTCCACTCTGTTACAAATTTTCATGTCATCTGCAAAAAGACAGACTTTTCGATTCAGTTCTTCAGCAATACCACTCACAAATACATTGAACAGTGCCAGGCCCAGGGCCGAACCCTGGGGCACCCCGCTAATCACCTTCCTTTCATCCGAGTGAGCTCCATTTACCATCACCTTCTGTCGTCTGTCAGTCAACCAATTTCTGATCCAGTTTACCACCTTGGGACCCATCCCCATACTACTGAGTTTATTGATAAGCCTCCTATGAGGAACAGCATCAAAGGCTTTGCTGAAATCCAGGTAGATGACATCCTTCGCATGCCCCTGATCTAATTCTCTGTCACCCAGTCAAAGAACTCAATCAGATTTGTTTGGCAAGATCGTCCTTCGGTAAAATCATGTTGCCTTGGATCTTGCAACCTGTTGGTTTTGAGAAAGTCCACTATTCACTCTTTCAGGAGCGCCTCCATTACTTTTCCTGCCACCGAGGTAAGGCTCACGGGCCTGTAGTTTGTCACTTCTTCCCTGTCACCACTTTTGTGAAAAGGTACCACATCAGCCATTCTCCAGTCCTGAGGAACATCTCCTGTTTCCAAGTATTTGTTGAAAACATCCTTTAACGGCCCTGCAAGAACCTCTCTGAGCTCTTTCAGTATCCTGGGATGTATCCCATACGGTCCCATGGTCTTGTCCACTTTCAGTTTTGCAAGTTGTTCTAAGACATCATCTTTTGTGAATAGTGTGGTATCTACTTCATTCCCATTTTTATATTTGGGAATCACAGGTGGTCCTTCTCCAGGATTTTCTTTAGTAAAAACAGAGCAGAAGTATTTATTTAGCAATTTCGCTTTTTCATTGTCACTTTCCACAAGTCCGTTTGCAGCACTTCTGAGTCCTGCAGTTCCATCTCTGATTTTCTTCCCCTCACGAAGATCCTTATATGGCAAGAGGATGTTATCAAAACAAACTGAAATAACTTCATAAATAGAGGCGGGCAATCTGCACAGAGTGGCAGGTGCAGTTCCAGAACTCTAGCCTTCTTACTGGGCAGACTAGATGGACCAAGCTGGTCTTTATTTGCCATCATTTATTATTTTACTAAAATATCTCTTTTCAGTTTTGTTCATTGTTCTGCTTCCCTCAGATTTTCACATCCTGCTAACTTCTCTGAAGTATTTCCCCATCTTTGCAAAGTTAGTTTTCCTGATGTCTAGTATCCTCGTTTTTTAATGAACCATCTTTACCTGTGTTCTAATACTGAAGCTCACCATCTGATGATCACTGAATGACAAATGATCACCCCTACACCATCAGAAACACTCTCCCCATATGTAAGCACCAAGCCCAGTATCGCCCCCTCTAGAGAATCCAGAATCTTGCTACTTCTAGATGACACCGCAGTCAACATCTGGCAAACTGAAATCTATGACCAATAGTACTTCCTCTTTCATAGCAAGAAGGCCAGCCCAGTGGTTTCTGCCACCCTAGGCAGACCCTCCATGCTCCCCCCCCCCCCAAAGATTGCGGCGCTGCTTGGCCCACCATGCCACCCCACCCCGCGGGCATCCATCTTCTCACCTGGAGGAGAGGGGGGCAGCATGATGATGTCTCCACTGTATCGGGCTTTAAAGTACCCATACTAGCCTGCTGCTGGCCTGCTGCTCCTGCCCCCCTCTGATGCAACTTCCTGTTGGAGGAGACAGGAGTGTCAGGATGTTGCATCAAAGGGGGGCAGGAGCAGCAGGCTGCGAGCACGCTATTGCGGGCACTTTAAGCGACGCAGTGGAGGCATCACTATGTCGCCCCCTCCCCCCAGGTGAGAAGATGGATGCTGGGCCGGGCGACGATGAGCTGCTGCTTCACTGGGGGAGAGATGCTGCCCATCGGGCCCTCTTGCCCTAGGTGACTCCTTAGTTCGCCTAGTGGACAGGTCAGCCTTGCATAGCAATATTTTGAATGTCTTCAGTTAAATCTCAATCTATTTTTTTCCTGCAGTGGAAGTCTTTATATCACACCAGTGTAAATAGATTTTCCATTCCCTCTTTCAAGACTAACCTACAGTGCCTCCTCCTTTCCTCATAAATCCTGTAGTTCTGTGGCTTTAATATTTTTTTACATATAGTGCTGCTCCTCAACCCTTTATTCCTATCCTGTTTTTCCAAATAATTTATAGCCTGAATAGATATTCCCCCATTATTGTTTTCTGTGTTCCATGTCTCCATGACTGCCACTATATCCAAGTCAACCTCTCCCATTAAAGTTTCTAAATCTAGAACTTTATTTTGAATACTATGAGCAGCAGGGCCGGCCTGTCCATTGAGCAAGAATGTTGTTTGCACAGGGCACCGTGTTTCAGGGGGCCCCGCACCAACAACATTCTGCATCGAAGACCGGCAGGCAGGGCAGCTTTAGAGGGAGCCAAAGAGGTCTCGGCTCCCTCTAACAGCTGCCGAAGTGAAACATATCTTTTACCTTCACTTCTGCAGCTGTACTAAAGTTTAGAACGCTGCCCCGTGCTGAGCACCGGGAAACAGGAAGTCCCCTTTGACCTCAGCGTGGCAGTGTTCTAAACTTCAGTACTGTTGCCGAAGTGAAGGGAAAAGATGTGCTTTGCTTCGGCAGCTGTAGAGGTGAGCCAGGGCCTCTCCGGCTCCCTCTTAGCTAGCCGTGGAGCTCTTCGGGAGGGGAGGGGACTGAAAATGGGCTTTGGGGGGGAGGGAGTTGCTAGGACTGGAAATAGACTCGGGGGGGGTTGCTAGGACTGGAAATGGGCTGGGGGGCTAGGACTAGAAATGGGCTGTGGGGGGGGGCTAGGACTGGAAATTAGCGGAGTGGAGGGGGGCTTGAACTGCAAATAGCTGATGGGGAGGGGGTTTGGAATGGAAATGGGCTGTGAGGGGAGGGAGCTAGGACTGGAAATGGACTGTGGAGGGGAGGCTTGAACTGGAAATAGCTGATGGGGGGGCTTGGACCGGAAATGGGCTGTGGGGGGGGGAGTTAGGACTGGAAATGGGCTGATGGCGGGGCTAGGATAGGACTGGACATGGGTTGTTGGGGAGGCTTGAACTGGAAATAGCAGATGGGGAGGGGCTAGGATTGGAAATGGGCTATGGTAGGGGCTTGGAGTGAAATGGACTCATGGAGAGACTAGGACTGGAAATAGGCTCATAGAGGGGCTTGGATTAGAAATAGGCTGAGTGGGGGGGGGAGATCTAGAACTGGAAATGGGCTGATGGGGGCTGGGATTGGAAATGGACTGATGGAGGGGCTTGGAATAGGACTGGAAATGGGCTGTTGGGGGGGGGGGGGCGAGGATTGGAAATTGGCGGTGGGGGAGGGGGCTTGGACCGAAATGGACTCATGGCGGGGCTAGGACTGAAATAGGCTCATGGGGGCTTGGATTGGAAATGGGCTGAGTGCAGGGGAGCTAGGACTGGAAATGGGCTGATGGGGGGCTGTGATTAGAAATGGGCTGATGGAGGGGTCGGAATAGTATTGGAAATGGGCTGTTGGGGGGCTAGGATTGGAAAGGTTGGGGGGCTAGGATTGGAAAGGCTGGGGGGCTTGGATTGAAATGGACTCATGGAGGGGCTAGGACTGGAAATAGGCTCATGGGGGCTTGGATTGGAAATGGGCTGAGTGGAGGGGAGCTAGGATTGGAAATGGGCTGATGGTGGGGCTAGGAAAGGACTAGAAATGGGCTGATGGGAGGCTGGGATTGGAAATGAGCTGATGGAGGGGCTCAGGACTGGAAATGGATGGGGGAGCTAGGATTGGAAATGGGCTGATGCGGGGACTAGAAGGGAGCAGATGCTGGGTGGGGCTGGAACTAGAAGGGAGCTGATGTTGGGGGAGGACTAGAATGGGATGGGGCTGGGAGAGTGAAATGGAGAGGGGAAAAATATTTTGTGTGGGAGGGAAGAAAAATCTACTATTGGCCGGGTATTGGGAGAGTAAGTAGGGATTGAGGATGGAGGGGTAAAATTTGAGTGCATGAAAAAGGAATAAAGAAAGAGATGGAGGAAAGAGCAAAAGGAGAAATATTAGTATGTTAAAGCAGATGTAGATAGAGAATGGAAAGAAACTAGAAGAGGAGAAAGGACAAATGGACAGCAGACAATGAAGAGTTAGCAGAAGACACAAAGAGACCAGAAGAAAGTGGCTGGAGCAATTCCAACTGAAAAGAAAATGCACAAAGGGTAGAAAAATACCTCTTTATTTTGAATTTATTAACTGGAATATGTCAGCTCTGGGAAATATGCCTCATTAATGTCTGCGCTTTGTTTAGTACAAGAGGAAATTAATTTATAGTTTTATTTCTACAGTGTTGTTGTACATTTCAGGTTTGGCTTTAGGGGTTTTTATTTTATTTTATTTATTTATATTCTCTTATATACCGCGCTATTCTGCATCAGTGTGGTTTACATTGAACAAACTGAAATTACATTGAACAGGGCATTATAACTTGGAGATAACTATTTTACAGGGAACATGGGCTATGGGGGTTAAGTGGCTTGCCCAAGACCAAAAGGAGCACCTGTGGGACTAGAAACCCCAGTCCTTCCGGCCCAAGGTTGCTGTCCTCTAGTGGGATTTGAACTTCCGGCCTGAAGTACCTTGCCCCAACCACTAGGCCACTCCTCCACTTCAAATATATATGATACGGCGGGTTTGCTATGGGAAGCACCTTTAAGGGTACCCCCACCTTCCAGAGCAACTGATCTCCTATATCAGGTGCCCCCTTCTCCAGAGATTCAAAAGACTCAACTTCCCCATCATTCCATTGTAGTGGAATCAGCACTGAGGCGGGTGAAGAGTAAGAAAAAGCACTCTTCTTGACCACCAGGTCGTGAGTCTAAAACACTAGATGCCTTTGGACGTCAAACCTTCCAGACATCTATGCTTTCAGCAAGAATTCTCTCATATATTTTTTATATGAGTCTATCTCTTGAGGAGGTCACAAAGAAATTGCATCTTTTGACTCCTTCCCTTCCAGAACCCAAGAGTGCAGACTATTCCTCACTGCTTAGTCATATTCAAAATATCTCTTGGTTTCTTACTCGTGCTTCCCTAGACTCCTTTGAGTCTGTTAGCAGGACTTCTGCTATGACTATAGGGGCACGACGTAGGGCCTGGCTCCAAGCTTCAGGTTTGGAAAAATGGGCACAGCACAGACTGGGAAATACTCCTTGCACTGGAGAAAATCTCTTCAACAAGGAGTCTTTACGTCAGGTTGCTCAGTTATCCACTGATTTACCTGTTCTAGGGGCTGTTCTACGCCTTCTTCTTTCCCAGTAGGTAGGAAATGTCCTACCAAACTTTCTTCCCATAGGGGGAGAAGGTTTTATTCATCACCTGCCCATCACACAGATGTTCCCAAGCAGGGAAACATCGTCCTGGTCTGAAGAATCCAAATTCTAACCAGGCTCAGCAAACCCAGCAACCGTAGGGTTTCTGATTAATCAGTATCACATTTTTTGTGCCTCTTGGGGTTTACAACTTGCAGTTTGCTTCTTCCCAATAGAGGCCTCCTACTGCTTTTATTCAAAACTCTAGACATGGATCTCTTTCCACAAGATGTCCATTTCTATGTTATGCGAGCTGTTCATGCCTATAGGTCACAGGTTTCTCCTCTTCTTCCTGCTAAGGAAAGAGGTCTAACAACTATCAAACGATAGTTTCCTGTACCAGCATGTATTTTTTTCCTTTCTACAGACTTACCACATTGTAAGTCTCCTTCAGCTCCATTCTCTTTACCCTCTTACCAAGCATTTCCTCTGTAAGAGTGGTACTACTTCACTGGAGGGCTTCTTCTTTAGCCTCTCTAGTTTTTCTTACTTTTTCAGTGCAGAGTTTTCCTTCTGAGTCAACTCCTCTTTGTCAATCTTGCTTTGAGGCAGCTTATCAGACATGTCCAGAGTTTTCTGACTCCTGTTCTGTCTGTTCTTTCTGTTTTTAAACAGAAAGGTTCTTTCTGCTGTCTTGCTAGCAGCTGCCTATGCAGGAGCCCTAGTGATTGGACCACTGGTTTTTTTTCCACAAGTAACCAGAGTTGTCCACCACTCACATTCTTCTGGCCTTAGTAGTGCCTCCAAGACAGTGGATTCATCTTTCTTGGGCTTATCACTACAGGCTTCTTAGATGATCTTCTATTCTTGCCATCTCCAATTCCCTTGGGTTTGGCAGCATAGTTGACGTAGGTACTGGCCTTTCCAGCAGCCAGTTCTATCTCCTACTTCTCCTGCATCTTGCTCTCTGCAATTTTACAGAGAAACTCTGCACTATGGGCCCTTGCTAGAGAGCATTAGGATTTTCTCCAACAGCTATCCTAGATGGTTGGAAAAGGCTCCCTCAGTCATGCCCTTCATGACTGGAAGGGCTCTTCCTACCTTACTATCTCCTTTTTAAAGTAAAGGACATAGGCCTTCTCTTACGTGAAAGCTTAAAGAGTTGACAATTCCCTGGTTTGGTCCACAAGATTTCCCACAGGGAATATGCTCTTTTTCACTGCAGCTCATCCTCATGGTATTTCTAATCCTTCATGGACAGTGCATATTCAGCTAAAGAACGCATGATACCCTTTTGCACCTCAAGTAGGTCAACATGGTATTTCATTCCTATGCGTCTTCTGTCCACTTACCATGCTAGAGTTCTGGAAGACTCAGGACTTGCTGCCTGCAGATGCATATTATCCTCTGCTTTTCACGTAACCATCCTGGTAATTTCTTCTCCTTCAACGATGAACCTGTTGATCATGACAACTGGCATAATCAACAGGTTCATCGTTAAAGGAGAAGAAATTGAAATTGTGAACAACTTTAACCTACTTGGATCAACTATCAATAAAGAAGCAACAAGCAGTCAAGAAATCAGACGATGCATTGCTCTTGGCAGAATGGCTATGAAAGACCTAGATAAGATTCTCAAGAGCAGAGATGTCTCTCTCCATACAAAGATTTGACCTGTTCAAGCCATGGTATTTTCAATAACATCATATGGATGTGAAAGCTGGACAGTGAAAAAGATAGACAGGAAGAAAATTGATGCCTTTGAATTATGGTGCTGGCGGCGAATACTGTGTATACCATGGACTGCCCGAAGAACAAACCAGCCGATACTAGAGGAGATCAAACCTAAGCTTTCTTTAGAAGCTCAGATGACAAGACTTTGACTTTCATACTTTGGACACATCATGCGAAGAGAGAGATCATTAGAGAAAGACATTATGCTTGGCAAGATAGAAGGTCAACGCAAAAGAGGAAGGCCAGCAATGAGATGGACCAGTCTGTCAACAATGAGCCGCCTGACTGAAGACCGAACACAATTTAGGATAGCTATCCAGAGTATCGCCATGAGTCGACTCCGACTCGACGGCACTTAACAACAACAACATCCTGGTTATTTTCACTGGCTAGCATTCTTGCAGCAGTCTAGTCTGTTTCTTGTCAGGGAGAGTATTCCCCTGACTACCTCCTTCATAACCAGGGAGAATAGATTCTCTATATATCTTCCCAAGTAGGTTCCACCTTCTTGTTGTTAGATGAATCTCTCCACATCTCCTATATGGCTATACTTATATAGGCATATATCTGTCTGCTTAATTGCAGACACTCATATATAGGCCTATATATTCCTATATATATATACATCTGTATACATCTCTATAGATCTATACCTATGTTCTTTGTGTGTATCTTATGCCCTTCTATATCTCACTATAGATATATTTTTATATGTCTATCTATACATATATATATATATATATATATATATATATATATATATATCGTTGAGATATTTTATTCTAGGTAGATATGTATCTTCATGCTTATCTATCTGACTGTCTATGCTCATATAGCTATATATATCTCTATATGATTCTGACAGTTGGGCTCTACCCATACCCATGCTGTTCCAGCATGTTTAGGGCTCTACACACACCACCACTTCCTGTGGTAGTTAGCAACCTTTTTACCATAACCTTCAGGTTTAGGTACCTCTGAAGCTCTCCATGTTCCAGTATCTTTCCTACCTGACATCAGTTAGGAAAGACATGGCAGATCTTCAGTTATTCTGAGGCTAACGCCTCGGGCATCTGTCCTTTCTTTTGGGGTATAAGGGTTTTCCATACCCCTTCTTCCCACAAGGACTAGGCCTGTTTGTCCAAATCAGTCAGCCTTTTCCTCTTTTTGCTCCTAAGAGTGAGCCACTCTGTAGCCAAAGGAGTTTGGGCTTTTTTCATAAAGCCTTCCGCTGACGGCTTACAGTTTTTGTACTACCCCAGTTTATCCCTGGGGTTACCTCTTACCTTTCAGAATTTCTGACCTCCATTGTTTTTTCCTACAGGTTTATTACCTCTACTTTTACAGTGAGGTCCTCCTTGAGGTTCCTCTACTGGGTCCCTAGTAGATCTCATGAACCTCCATACTTTTGTACAATCCTGTTAGGGGAGGTCCATATTGCAATATTTCATTTTCAATATATTTGATGATAATTGTCATCCACACAAGGACGACTCCTCTGCAGTCCTATGTTAGGTTAGCTGTCTCTTACAGCACCTTTCTGTTTTCAACTCCTGCCCTCCATCCTCAGGATGCCTGGCGATATGAGGTGTAGCATGTTCCTGTCTCTAACATGCTGGGACTCCAGGCATCTTAGCTTGGGAGTCCCCATATGTGAAGACTCATTTCTGCTTGTTCTTGGAGATAGCACAGTTACTTACCTTTAACAGGTGATCTCTGGGAACAGCAGGAATAAGTCTTCACAACCCACCCACCTCCCCTAGGAGTTGTATCTCTATATCTCTATCTTTCCCTTCTCTGTCTCTCTCTCTCTTTGTCTCAGCTTTAAAACTTAACTGAGGAGAGGCAGTTGGGAAAGGCGGGAAGGCAGCACACAGGCATGGTGGGATGCTTCCAAAAGCGTTTTGATTGGACGCTGGGAAGCGTTCCCGCGCAGACTCTGTCAGTACCGACGTACCCATATGTGAAGACTTATTCCTGCTGTTCCCAGAGATCACCTGTTACAGGTAAGTAACTGTGCTTTATACACCTGAAAAGTTCAACAAAAGCAATATAGAGCAGTGTTAACAGCACAAATGCCAGTACTGATCTTTTGAAATATGAATGTTGAAAAATAATAGTCTGATAAAAAAAAACAAGTTTTAACTGTTTAGCATGACTAATCCATAATTGCCATAGACAAAATTACAGTTCTAGTTATTGCATGTAGGTTGAAGTTATTGTTCTTCTTCCCAGTCAGTTTTGCTGCTTGGCTAATTCTGTTATGGTCTGTCAAGTTTACTGTTTAATCAGTTCATCATTTTTCCCTGATTATCAACAGATAGTGTATTTCATCAAAACGAGTTTATAGTAGGAAATTCCACTATCGTTTATGATTTATTCTTGCAGCGCTGTGCTGATTTCCAGGTACACTGTTATAGTTCACTTTAACATTAAATAGAACGGAGCACATTTTTAAGTGATGTTTCAGAAATTACCATTATCCAATATTTGCTCTGACAAAGGGGGATTGAAATGAAAGGCACCCTCAGTCTATCATTTCAGGGTCTGCCAGCTTCAGAGGGTCTTCTTCCTCACGCCGCTTCCTTCCAGGACTCACTGAGCCTCGGTCATCTCTTCATGCTTGTGAGACTTTTAAAAATGATGCTTTCTCCATCACCTCCCCCACATTTCCCTGTGCCTTGACCTGGCTTGGCTGCAGAGAGGTGCTGGAGACCTGCTGTTCTCTAATTCATTGGTTCTCAAACCAGGCCTTGGAGCACACCTAGGCCAGTTGGATTTTCAGGATCCCCACAATGAATATGCATGAGATAGATTTGCATGTACTGCCTTCATTGTATGCAAATATATCTCATGCATATTCATTGTTGGAATCTTGAAAACCCAACTGGCTTAAGTATGCTCCGAGGACTGGGTTGAGAACCAGCCACCTCTTCCTCCTGCATAGTTCACAGTCTTATACAGTACTTGTTTTCTAGAAAGAAAGATACCAATATTCATATGCAGGACCATTCTTGGGGAATCTGGATGGATACCCAGTGCCCTGTATGCCCACAATAATCCCACCCTCTACAGCTGACTGCAGAACTCAGTAACTAAGCGATCCTGCCTCCTTCCCATCAGCAGAAGTATAAGAGAATTCTTCCCTGCTGATGCCACTTTGCCACCTTCATACCATGGCAGAAAGCACCAGGGAGGGGCTTTCTCTCTCTCCTCTCCCTTCGCTACTGGTGATTCAAATTCAGGAAACCTTATTGGTAGTACAAATCTTTTACGTGTGTTGCAATCTCCCTTGCGGAAATCATACAATGGATACCAAACAACAGAATGTGAAGGACAAACATGACAAACACACTCACCACCCCTGCAGCAATAAGAAAGAGTTCCCAAGCCGCTAAGAACCGAGCCTTCTCATTATACGCACCATCTCTTTGGAACACCCTCCCTGCCCTGATCCAATCCATCTCCGACCTATCAACCTTCACGAAAGCAATAAAGACTCATTGACAATATACCATAGCTGCAATAAAGACTTTGCCTACTGATAGCCCTCGCTCCGACCACCCTAACTGTTTACGGACCCCATACTTGTAACTCAGTTCTCCCTGTACTACCCAAGTTTACGCCACTGTTCAATGTAATATGCTTATTGTTTACTGTGCAATGTTAAACATGTATTGTAGTGCTCGGTGATGCCTGTTCAGTGTAAAACGCTTATTCTGTTCTGTGTAAACCACACTGATTTTGAAATAGTGTGGTATATAAAATCAAATAAATAAATACAAATAAAATAAATAAAGTGAAGGGCATGCCACTCCCACAGCTGCTGTGTAGTTTTATGCTAACTTAGACTTATTCTCTACCTTGTGCAACACATAAATGAGTTTCTATATCCCTTACATGCTATAGCATCTCGCCAATCACAATATACTGTGCCTCACACACCTCAGTAGTACTATCTTCAGGAACTAGTATAAGAATCTTCAGATATACATGATTACTTGCAGTGTACTTTGCGTTATATTTACCTCCCTTTTAGTACATACATATAATGCTGCTGATCTCAATATACACAGAGAAAGTTTCTAATATATGCATATTTACCTTTTTTTAAAGCAGGTATGAATAATATGTTCTGGATGAAATGTCTATAGCACTAGGAAGGACCCCTCAGATAGCAAGATGCAGAGATGCACTATGATTCACACCCACACTGTAAGGTGAGTGGCTAGTGCTTCTTAGGCTGGGAGAGACTCTATCTCACAAGCATACATTCAGTCCTTTGATACTTACTGTATTTGTGCTGCTGACATCTTACATGCACAGCCTTCACCGCCTGAGCCCTTTTCAGTTCCTTGAGATCCCCATTTCTACAACTTACCTTATCATTAGCTGTGTCCCTCTAATTTGGTTGGCATAGACAAAATGTAGATGTAGACAGTATGTGGGCTGCCTTATCCCTCACTCTGTGATTCTGCTTGCTTTTGATGATCATAGCATACCAGTAGGCTAATTGGGTCCCCAAGAAAGGGACCAAGACACAGGAGCTGCTGAGAGGCACACAGCCTCCTCTGTAGACTGCTGACAAGCCCCAATGGCTGATGGAACCTCACAGCACCTGAGTGTTGGATTACTACAGATCCTAGAAAACACTGATTACCAGTTATCATCCATTCTATATGACCAGACCTGTTTCTGTGCATACTGGACAATCACAGCAATCACAGCAATCACAGCTCCACCTGTAGACCCATCATAGAGACACTGAGGCATCTGCGTATGACATAGACAATCTTCTGTTCACCAGTGTATCTCATAGACCCCAATATCGCTACTGCTTTTCCACATCGTTTTTACATTCAATTAACCCAATTAACAGGAGCTAGTTGTCAAGGCGATAAATATTGCCAGGTAGATTCCTAAATGGTTAATCTCCAGGAACAAGCAGGAATGTAGTCTTCACATATGGGTATCATCGGTACCGACGGAGCCTGTGCGGGAATGCTCCCCAGCGTCCAAAAGGAAAGCTTTTGGGAGCATCCCACAGCGCCTGCGTGCTGCCTTCCCGCCTTTCCCAACTGTTCCTCTCCAGTTTTTCGTTTTCCACGGAGCCGACAGGTTGCACATCCTGTCACTGCAGAAAAAAATCCTTTCTATTCTTTTTTTGTGGTCGCGTCTGCCTTCCCTCGATGCTACAGCGGTACCACCAGTTCTTCTTCATTATTTTCTTTAAAAAAAGAAAACTAAAAAAAATTTCTTCTGGAGTCTTTCCAGTAATTTTCTCTCAGGTGCCACGCGCCATTTTCGGCACTAGGTCCAACCTTTCCTTCAGAATGGAAAAACCCGCTTCGGGTTTTAAAAAGTGTTATAAGTGTGGCGGTACCATCTCCGTCACCGACACCCATGAGTGGTGCCTCAAATGTTTAGGTCCTGACCACTCTATTTCAGAGTGTGTTGCCTGTGGGATGATGTCGAAAAGGGGCTGGCAGAACCGAGCTGCTAAGCTTAGCACCCTTTTTCCCTCCGAGGCAGTCTCCGAGGCAGCCTCCATGGCATCGACGTCATCCAGGGCTTCGTCTTCCTCCCATGGATCTCAGGTAACTAAACATAAATCTATCCGGTCCTCAAAGGGTAGATCTCCTTCTAGACAGCGAGATGCCTCAGGCGTTGCCCTTGAGAGACTTTCACCGGCAAAATTGCCCCGGCGGGAGGCTTCGGCGTCCAAAGCAGTAACGGGACTCCAGGATGTTCTCGAGACTTCAACCTCGGCAGAACTACTGGTGCCATGCTCTGGGGTACCGGCCGCTGCTTCCGGTACCGACACCCAAGCATCGGCAGTGTCAATAGACCAGAGATTCTTGGCTATTGAACGCAATCTGGCAGCTCTTCTTATGGCCTCGATGCCCTTGAAACCGCTTCAGACAATTCAACCGGTACCAGCACCGACCCCAGTGCCGGCAACGACCGCATCGACATCAGCAGGTATTCTACCGGGACTGAGTCATGCGTATCCATCCGGTATCAACAGGTAAGTACCAGACCACTCCGATGCCGACTTCGATTGGTACCGGTACCGGTACCGTGCCTTGCATGATCACCCGGATTGGAGATACTTCGAATCCTCGGATGAGTCTGAAGACTCTGAAAGCTCTGCTGATACCAGAGTACTTCTTCCTGAGGATTCCTCTTCTCCTCAGCGTAGGATGTCTCCACCAGAGGATATGTCCTTTCAGGATTTTATCAGAGATGTGGCTCGAGGTCTTTCCATCACAGTGGCTCCTGAAAAAGAGCCTAGGGCAAAGGAATTAGAAATCCTGCAGTATCCTAAAGCTCCCAAAGAGGCAGCTACCTTACCTATTCATGAGATCTTGCATGATCTCATGTTAAGGATGTGGGAAACACCTCTAACCACATCTCCTCACTCTCGAAGACTTGACACCATGTATCGAGTTCCTCCCTGTCCTGCGTTTCAGAAGACTCAATTACCACACCATTCCATGGTGGTGGAGTCAGCAATGAGAAGGATAAAGAGTGCAAAAAGGCATGCATCTAATCCTCCAGGACGTGAGTGTAGGACTCTTGATGCCTTTGGACATTGAACCTTCCAGGCTTCCATGCTTTCTGCTAGGATCAGTTCCTATAATCTTAGATATGGGAATGTTCCTTAAGGAGGTCACAGGAGATTTAGAGCTTATGAGCCCTCTCCTTCCTGATGATAAGAGGCAAGATTATCTCGCCCTTGTCAAACATGCTCAGGATGTTTTCAAGTTTGTAAATCGTGCAGCTTTTGACTGCTTTGAGTGCATAAGCAGAACCTCTGCCATTGCCATAGGTGCGCGTAGAATTGCCTGGCTCCAGGCATCTGACTTGGAAATTTGGGTACAGGATAAACTAGGGAATATTCCTTGCACAGGAGAGAATATCTTTGGCAAGAATTGGCAGGAAAAAGCTAATGAGATAGATGCTGACAATATCACTTTGGAAAGATTGTCCAAATCTACTGCTGATCCTGCGAGGAAAAAATCCTCTAAGAAACCATTCTTCAGTAAGAAGAAGAGGTTTTATCCCTCCTATACCCAACGGGGGCATCGTTTAGGTCAGTCTGCCCAAAAGGGACAACAGCAACAACCTAGACAAAGAAAGTCAAAAGCAGCTAAGCCTCAACCGGCTCAGCAGACTCAGCCTCCACAGGGGCTTTGACTCCTATCTAGAGAACTTTGCCTTCCTATCCCTGAATGGCCCAGAACCCTCCACCATCCCAGGAAGGTTATGTCATTTTGCCCCAGATGGGGTCAGATAACAGCAGAAAATTGGACTCTGGCTATTGTAAGAGAGGGGTACAAGCTTCATTTCCTCAGCATGCCCCCTCCGACAATGGTAAGACAGTTCAATTCTCAAACCTCTCTCAATGACCTGTTAGGTCAAAAGGTCACTGTGCTTCTTGCCCAAGGGGCAATAGAAGAGGTACCCATTCCCCAACGGGGTACAGGGTTTTACTCCCCCTATTTCCTTATCCCAAAGAAAACAGAAGGACACAGACCCATTTTAGACCTCAGAGAATTGAACAAATTCTGTTCAAAGAGAAGTTCAAAATGATATCTCTGGGAACTCTGCTGCCATACCTTCAGAGTCAGGATTGGCTTTGTTCTCTAGATCTCAAGGATGCGTACACTCATGTTCTCATTCATCCAACTCATCAAAAGTTCCTTTGCTTTCTGTTTCAAAGGAAGCACTACCAATACAGGGTTCTTCCTTTTGGCCTGGCCTCTGCACCAAGGGTGTTCACAAAATGCATGGCTGTGGTGGCAGCATTTCTTCGCACCCTAGGAATATTCATCTTCCCTTACATAGACGACTGGCTCATTCGAGCCCCTTCAGAGCCAGAGGCCAGGGTTGCTCTCTCTCGCACAATGCGCATCCTTCAGTATTTGGGTCTTGTCATAAACTTCCCAAAATCCAACCTTGCTCCCACTCAGTCCCTGGAGTTTATAGGAGCTCTGCTGGATACCAGACAGAGAAGGGCCTACCTTCCACAGCCCCGCTGCCTTCGCATTGTGCAGTTAGCTTCCCAAGCAGTGCTAAAACCTCACCTCACTGCTCGGGAAATGTTACAGTTGCTAGGCCACATGGCATCCACCGTGCATGTGGTTCCTTATGCTCGCCTCCATATGAGGGCAGCCCAGTGGACTTTATCCACTCAGTGGACTCAGGCGTCAGGTTGCTTCTCAGACAAAATAGCAAACTCGGATCGCCTTATTTTGTCCCTCCAATGGTAGCAGTCACCCCAAAACCTTTTGGTGGGATCTCCTTTTCAGCAACCCCCACCCCAAGCCACTCTAACAACAGATGCCTCACAGGTGGGTTGGGGAGCCCACCTGTAAGGCCTCTCTACCCAGGGTACCTGGACTCCACAGGAGGCCTATCTACAAATCAATCTCCTGGAACTCAGAGCAATCTTCCTTGCTCTTCAAGTATTCCACACCCAGCTCGGCTACAAGACAGTCCTAGTTCAAACGGACAATCAAGTAGCCATGTTCTATATGAACAAGCAGGGCGGAAGAGGCTCTCTGTCGCTATGTGAAGCTTTGTGACTATGGGCCCTCGCCAGAGATCATCAGATTCATCTCCTTGTGGTGTATCTTCCAGGCATTCAAAACTCTTGGGCAGACAGACTCTGTCGAGTTCTGCTTCCAGACGAATGGTCTCTCCATGCAGACCAGGTGGCCAAAATTTTCCAAATTTGGGGAACCCCGGACATAGACTTCTTTGCAAGTCCGCTGAATGCCATACTTCCCCGGTTCTGTTCCAGAATTCCGGCTCAGGGTTGTCAGGCCAGGGATGCTTTCCTCCTCCATTGGGGCCAGGACTTCCTGTATGCCTTCCCACCCATTCCCCTAATTCCCAAAACCCTGTTCAAGTTTCAGAGAGACAGAGGTCATATGATTCTCATAGCTTCACATTGGCCACGGCAAATGTGGTACCCTCTGCTCCTACATCTCTCTCAAGCTCCGCCTCTGGAGTTAGGATCTGCTCCAAATCTCCTTTCTCAGGAGGACGGGATGCTATGGCATCCCAGTCCCCAGTCTCTGCATCTCAGGGCCTGGTTGCTGAAAGCCTAGAACTTCATGGTCTTAACCTTTCTCAGCAGGTAAAGGATATCCTTTATGCTTCCAGGAAGCCTTCAACAAGATGCTCTTATGCATTCAAGTGGAAAACGTTTACCATATGGTGCTCGCAGAAGGGTCTTAACCCTCTTGCGATACCTCTGGAATCATTACTGGAGTATCTCCTTCATTTATCTAATGCAGAGCTTAAGACCAATTCAGTGAGAGTTCATTTGAGTGCTATTGCAGCTTCTTTCAAGCCTCTAAATGGACAACCTATTTCCTCTCATCCTCTCATAGCGAGATTTATGAGAGGCCTTCTTTTAACTAAGCCTCCCATTAAGCCACCACCGGTGGTATGGGACTTAAATCTGGTTTTTGGGCAGCTCATGAAGCCGCCTTTTGAGCCATTAGCTACTACCTCTTTGAAATCCCTTTCCTGGAAGGTCATCTTTCTTATTGCAATCACATCAGCACGTCGCATCAGTGAATTGCAAGCGTTGGTGGCTGATCCTCCTTATACAAGGTTCCATCATAATAAGGTAGTCCTTAGGACTCATCCACACTTTATGCCAAAGGTGGTGTCACCTTTTCATTTAAACCAAGCGGTTTACCTTCCTGTATTCTTCCCAAGGCCTCACACCTTAAATGCAGAAAGGAATCTTCATACTTTGGACTGTAAAAGGGCTTTGGCCTTTTACTTGCAAAGGACACAGCAACATAGAAAGTCCTCTCAACTCTTTGTTGCTTTTCATCCTAGTCATTTGGGACTTCCAGTCTCCAAAAGAACACTGTCCAGCTGGATTGCACAGTGTATATCTTTTGCCTATGAGAGTAAGAACCTTCCTCTTCAAGGCCATGTCACAGCTCACAATGTGAGAGCCATGGCAGCCTCTATGGCTCATCTGCACTCTGTGTCTATCGACGACATCTGTCGAGCAGCTACTTGGGCTTCGGTCCATACCTTCACAGTCCATTACTGCTTAGACAAGGACTCCCGCCGGGATGCCTTGTTTGGTCAGGCTGTTCTTCAACACCTGTTCCATACTTAATCATCTCCTACCCACCATCCCTGGTAGGATGCCAGAGATCCATTGGGGGAAGTGGAGCCCTTTCACAGGGGCAGACAACTTCTGGGGCCTTCTCCCTGGCATCTGCAGGTAGGGAGTCCCCATATGTGAAGACTACATTCCTGCTTGTTCCCGGGAACAGCAGGAATTTAGTCTTCACAACCCACCCACCTCCCCTAGGAGTTGTATCTCTCTCTTTCTCTCTTTCCCTCTCTCTTTGTCTCAGCTTTAAACTCAACTGGAGAGGGACAGTTGGGAAAGGGGGGAAGGCAGAACGCAGGCGCTGTGGGATGCTCCCAAAAGCTTTCCTATTGGACGCTGGGGTTCGTTCCCACGCAGGCTCCGTCGGTACCGACGATACCCATATGTGAAGACTAAATTCCTGCTGTTCCCGGAGATCACCTGTTACAGGTGAGTAACTATGCTTTACTCTCATATGTGATCACAAGTGGCGATGATATTTGATGCATGGGCTACTTAACTTATAGTAGGTTATCAGCTGCAGAATTGCCTGGGGTGGGGCAGGGCTGACTGGGGATGATATGGTATTTTCCAAGGATGCACAGTTTAGTGTCAAAATTTGCCTGTGAAGCTGCCGGACACTGGGGATGTGGTTATCAGCATGAGGGTTTTGGTTGCTGCAGGTCCTCACGCACAACCATAGACCTACTGGCTGAGCCCAGGCAGGGGCCGCTTCCAGATCAAAGGATAGGGAGAATGATGCTGGGAGCAGAATCTCAGAGCCTGGATCTCTTAGACACAGCGCATAGGTGGGGAGGCAAGGACATATGGGAAATAATGGAGAGGGTGCTGGGAAAAGGGCATCATAGTAATATTGCTTAGCAGAGCACTGTCACAATACATGGAACACTTACACTAAAAATTCTCTTATATCGGTCTGTTTCTTCCTGCCAGTGCTACTGCTGTGGGTTGCAATGCAGGTCTTTTTTCACCATTCTCTGCAGAATCTAGGCCTCTCTCCATATCCTCTCCTATCTCCTTCTCAAGGATTTGTATCCATCACTGTATGGCAATGTTATGCAAAACGCAGCAAGTGTGAATATGTCACAGACCCTCTCAAGGCTGTAGAGTAGTTCCTATCTATTCCTGTCTAGACAACGGAATCTACTTTTCAAAACCTGTGATAAGGAAGCTTATAGCTCAGGAAGGAGCTATAGAAAAGGTGAAGTGACTCTGAACAAGCAACCTGTCAGTTCTGGTAGAAATAAGAAAACAGAATTTTGCCATAAAAGACTACCAGTCCCAGAATGCACCAGGTTTCCAACAGCCATTAGAGGAGCTGAAGTGGGGAAACGTGTGTTCAATCAGGAGGGCTATGAGGTAATCCCTAAGCACTCATCTCAAAGGGCAGGGCCTGATTCAGCACAGCTGCGCTGTGTTAGGGAGGAGCACTCATCTAAGCAGAATAAGAGTAGAGTTTATTCTACAGATGACCATCTTCATGATCACCTTGGATATCCAGAGAATTGTCCTCAGTATCCTGAGAATCAGCTTGAGTTTGATCAGTTTCATCTGAAGGATCATCAGAAGCAGAAGCCAAACCGGACAGACAGAGAGGGAAAGAGACCCTTTGGAAGAAGGAAGAGAAAAGCCTTTGAGAGGTCTAGAAGAGTCCAAAGCAGTACGTATACTGGGAGGTATTCCAAGGGCCAGCATACACCATTGGACTGGGGAAAGCCAGAGAAATGGTGCTGCAGAGCTAGGAATCACCAGAGGCTACCTGTGAGGGAGACGGCTGCACGTGGAAGGGACCCTAAGACCTGTGCCAGAAGGTATGTGAAGAGAGATCCAGTGTCCAGGGATCTGGATTGGAAGGCTGGACATAAGAACTGGACTACATACTGGCCAGGCTATATAGAGAGGAACTCTAGCAGCAATGGAAGCTCAGGTATGAACACTGATCTATGCCCTAGCTATAACCTTGAAAGACAGCAGGGAAACAAGTATTCTCCTGAAAATGCTCCATTGAGAGATTCATCTGTGCCAATCCATGATATTGAACCCATGCTTGTTGAACAAGGGGGAATAATAGCAGTGAGGATCCTGTTTATATGGACTGCTCTCTATCTAAACTCCGTTGGTAACTTTCTGTTATAAAGTACAGCAACCATCACAAAGAAATACAAATTTGTTCTTTAATCTACTCAGAAAAGCTCCTGAAGTAGGATTTGACCCACACAGTGGAAGGCAAGCCAGCTAAGGGGTTTCAGCTGGTGACTGCTAGCAATTAAGCCTTACCTAATTGCTTGTGAGCTAGGAGAGAATCTCTTCTGAATTTATGTGGGAAGTAATCAGAAGTTAACCTGAAAAGAACAGTTTGTTTCTTGCTTTGTTGCTTTTCATTTGTTGTTTTCCTGATTTTGACTTTGTTTTTCCAAGTTAACACTGAAAGCAAGTGACCTAATTTATGTGCTACCCAGCATATCTGTGTTGGGAGAAATAACCCCATAAATAAATATCTTATTGGCTTTACCCAAGAGCACAACTAAATTATTGTCAGCAGCTGTGTCTGGTGTGAATGAACTACATTGCCCACAATACCTTGCAAAATCATATAGATATATGCACTTGCCAAGACTGTGAAGATTTTCACCCAGGCAGCCGTCTGACAAACCCCACAGGCACATTCTACCACAGACCTGATTTTGTGGATAGTATAGTTATAATTCTGCTCCTAGGATGTCTGTGGCTGCAATAGCAGTGTCATTAAGCAAGTTCTGACGGAGTATCCATGGTCATTTATATGTATGATGGAACATATGTGTGTCAACACATTTACTCAAGCAGATGCTGCACAACTGTGCTTTAGTATTGCTATATTTTCAGTGTGACTTAGAAACAACAGACATGTAGGGCCCGATATTCAAAGGGCATTTACACGGATTACAGCTTAGCATTGAATATCTAGTTTAGAGGTTGGCGGGGGAGAGCTGTGCATCTCATCGGCACAGAGCACTTCCAAAATCCGGACAATTGAAAATCGGGCCCGTAGTGCATTAGATCCTGGGCATTATATATACACACCCTGTCAATGCAGTCCACATTTGTGCTGCTCCAGCCAAACCTTGTACATTCCCAGGGCACACAGTGGAGTTGTGGGAGTTGGGTGTTAATATCTACTAGTCAGCACATATCCATGGGGCCATGTTCCATGCCTCCCATGCCACTTTCCTGAGATAGACACCCTGATTTACAGCCTCTATGTGCTTGTCAACTGCAATGTCATCTGTACATGCAACATGCACAAGGAAAGACAATGAATGGATAGATTCTACAACATCATCAAGGGTGGTTAACCTGTGCACCTAAGAGCATATTTTCCATTTCATTAACATATGTAGCTTTCCCCTTCAAGCTACCTATCAACCATCCATCTCCCAGATGTCCTTTGGTGTAGCTTGTCCAAGGGATGACTGGAAGAGGAGGCATCATGACTAGATCCCAAGTATCATGCACACACATCTGTGATAATTATCTGGGCATTTACCACAAGTTACATGTTCATAGCATTGCAATGATGCCAGTTTCTATATGCCCACTGCTCCTCCCCTGTTGCCCTCAGGACTACATGTGCACAGCCTGTCACTCCAAGCACAGAGGGGAAACCAGCATTCACATAAAAGTCTTGCATGATGTGCTGTCGTTCAATAATTTCTGAGACGAATGTGTCTTATCTTATTCTCCAATTGTCAGCAATTTTTTACCCTTTAAAACATTCCAGTACAGGGATTCAGACATCTCCCTCAATCTCTCACTGAATCTCCAGCTTAGGAATTTACAGCTGTTGGGACAAATCACTTTCTCATCTTTAAAGATGAATGCTGATAACATGCTAGTTCAATGTCCCTTTTATTTCTTACTCCCGGTAAGGGATACATTCTGTTTTAATGTCAAATGCATGTGTGGCAAGGCCAAAATGCACTTGCGTTCAATTTTATTTAAAATTGAAGTGGAATATATTTCAAATTCATTTGAAGGGAAGTTCAATCTTATTTTCCAAATACTAGCATGAACGTTGATGCTGGGCAATGGCCAAAACCAGAAATGTGTCCTCATACTTCATTTATCCTAGTGGTTTATGACCAAAATTACAGACAAAATGAATAGCTGACACCCCCCTTTACAGTGGATGCTACAATCTCATAAGCTACTCCTCCACTCTAGAGGTTCTCTAGAACCAGAGCACAACATGCCAGGGGTGTGGGAAAACTAATGCAAAAGGTTATTTGGCAGCCAGAGTGAATAAACAATGTTCATCCTGCATCAAAAATAGGCTTGGAGTGTTGCGCCACATCTTGGCTTATTTGTGTGATCTGGTTTTGTGTGACCTTTAAGGCTGTCTCGTGTTCTCTACTTTGGAATATAGGACTTATTATCCCTTGCCCAGATCGCATCATGCATATCTGGATTGGGGTGGAGAGAGTACACTGAGCATGCCCTATTTGTTTATGTTGCTGTGGAGCGTGATCGTGAAAATAAAAGCAGATGCCCATAGACAGAAAGAAAGACTCAGATGTTTCCAGACATTGAAAAAGTCTTTCTGGCTCGTAATCAGGCATAAGCCCCAGGAAATAGAGTCCATCCTCCCTCTGGAAAACTTAGGCACACACACCCCTATACACACATAGATACACGCACCATCTCAAAATAATAAAATGGCTTAGTAGTTTTTTAATTTCATTTTTTGGATTTCAGTGAATAGTAACTTTGTTTCTTTACCATTATTTAGTTTGCCCTCTTCCTACCCACTCCTGTATTCAACCATGCTCATAATGCCATAGAAAACAGAACACAACCAGCCTTTTCTGCTTCTTAAACATATGCCGAGCACATTCTGGATTCAGACAAATTATTTTATTACCAACACACAAATTACATTTTATATGAAAGTTGTGGAAATTATAGTAAATAAAATAAGGATGCTGGGTCTGGCTGACTGTCCGAGTATCCATAGTGCAGTACACAGTATTCGAAAATTGATTTTATGCTCCATACCTGATTCTTACTTATTTAGCTTGGAGTGACTAGGAGCATTACAGAGGCAGCAAATAAATGCCCCTGTGTGGAGAAGAGACTGTAGGTCCAGTAGCTATGGAAAAGTGGCATCTTTGGGAAGATTCTGAGTGCAGACATGCTGGGTTCTGAAAGGAGGCTGCAGTCCACGGCCCCCTAATGAAGACTGTTTCTGCGATGACTGAGTAATAGAAGGAGAAATATGGAAGCTGGTGTCTATCGTTACACTTGGACTAGCGTTTGACAAAAAGAAGGAATGAGTGAGAATCCACTAGCACACGTGGGGAAAGAAGCAACCAAATTTGCAAAACAAAAGAAAAAACTCTTGAATAATTTGCCTTGTTTACTGGTATGATTCAATGTCATGTTTAGGGCTTCTGATTTTAGATTTAACCTGTAAATACCAATACAACAGGCCTGATGCAAAAAATTAAAATAGGTGTTTATTGGATAAACACCAGAAAATACCACTTCCCCTAGTACCATCTCCTTCCCATGGCTTCCCTTCTAGCCTCCACTTAGGTTTTGTGCCTTTTCTGAACCCATGGGGCCCGCTTTTCATTTAGGCAGGCTATGCGCCACATCGATGCACAGCCTGCCTGCTGACTCCCTTAACCCAGATTTTCATTTCCATAGCAATGGAAATGAAAATCTGGGTCATGCCGCAAAGGCCGGCAGCAGCTGAGGATAAACAGGTAGCAGCGATTTTCGATGCTGCTCGTTTATCCCTAGCACCTTAAAGATACGCAAGTGTTTTCCTCGCACATCTTTAAAGTGCAGAGTGCTAAGCGGGCAGCATCGAAAATCGCTGTTACCCGCTTAGTACCATTCCCCACCTCCGCTCTGTCCCAGAATACCCCAAACACGCACTGATGCTAAAGCAGATAGCATCTGGGCACGTTAGGGACTTAACTGGGATTTCCCAAAGGCACCACCCATGTAGGTGCCTTTGGAAAATCCCGGTTAAGGCATTTACATAGGTAACATGGGCTGTTATCCATGTAACTACTTTCGAAAATCGGGCCCATAACTCCTAAGTGCCACAAATATATATTTGATATATATATACTACTACTATCAATCATTTGTATAGTGCTACAAGGCGTACACAGCACTGTACATAAAGATGTAAGACACAGTCAATCAGAGAAGGTACTCAACAATAATACCTGTAGTACAACACCAAGAAACATTGATATTTTGTACCTTCAAAGAAACATCTAAATTTACAATTTATAAGCACTTAAGAATAGACCTCCTAGGTATGTTGGGCCCGATATCCGAAAGGCCATTTACATATAATTGCTGCTATCTGGGCTATTCAACGCCCTTACATGCCCCGATGCTAACCGCTTTGCATTGGGGTGTGTTGGGGTGTTCCAGGGAGAAGGCGGAGGTGGCAACAATTGACAACCGGGCAGCAGCGATATCACATGCTGCCTGGTTAGCAACCTGTACCTAAAAGATAGGCGAGGCAAAAGCTCACCTATTTTTAAGCACATCTTGAATATTGTATGCAATTTTGGTCACTGTATCTTAAAAAGGATATGGCGTTATTAGAAAAAGTAAGAGAAGAGCCATCAAAATGGTAAAGGAGATGGAAGGATATCCCAATGAAGAGAGGCTAAAAAGGTTAGGGCTCTTCAACTTGGAAAAGAGACAGCTGAGGGGAGATATGATAGAAGTCTATAAATTAATGAATGAGGTGAAACGGGTAAACATAGATCGATTCTTTACGCCATCAAAATATAGAAAGACTATGGGAAATGCAATGAAAATATTTTTTCACTCAACGTGTAATCAAACTCTGGAATTCATTCCCGGAGGATGCAGTAAAAGCTGTTAGTGTAGCTGGTTTAAAAAAGGTTTGGACAAGTTCCTGGAGGAAAGGTCCATAAACCATTAATAAAGGAGACCCGGGATATCCACTGCTTGACCCAATACAAGCATTGTGGAACCTGTGTCTTTTAGGGAAACTGCTAGGTACATGTGACCTTGATTGGCCACTGTTGGAAACAGGATACTGGGCTTGATGGACCTTGGTCTGAACCAGTATGGCATATCTTATGTTCTTATGTATAGTTGTACATGTTGTTGGGTGTGACATGCTGATGTTAGAAGACCAATATATAGGGAGGCAAAATAATGTCTCATAGCTGTGGCCTGATATTTGATTAAACTTACCTGGACAATTATCCAGCTAGGTTTACGCTCATTTTCATACAACGTATCCGGTTAAGTTGGGTCACTGACTATACTTGCCTACTGTTAACTGGGTAGCTTTAGGATAGCGGTGTGGCCTGTTAACCAGATAATTATAACTGATTCGCTCTGATGTTCAGTTCAATGCCCATTACAGACTAGCATGTCTCCAATTCAGGAGTGATCCTGGAGGACTGTTGAATGGTAAATGTGGCTTCTATACACAAAAGTGAAAACAAGGAAGAGGCTAGGAAATGCAGACTGGTTAGTCTGACCTCTGTGATAAGTAAATTAATGGAAATGCTGCTAAAGCAGAAGATGGTGAAGTTTCTGGAATCCAAGGTATGACAGGTTGCGAGACAGCATGGCTTTACTAGAGGTAGGTCTTGTTAGTCGAATCTGATTGATTTCTTTGACTGGCTGATCAGAGAATTGGATTGGGTGAGAGAGCTAGATATGGTATACTTAGATTTCAGCAATGCCTTTGATACCATTCTGCATCGTCATAAATAAACTGAGTGCCTTTGGTGACTGGGTAAGAAACCGCTGAGTGTAAGACGACAGAGATCGTAATAAATGGATTCCACTCTGAAGGTAGGGTGGGGGCTAGGAAAGAACTCATTCTGGGGGAGGAGGAATGAGACAAGCTTGACATCACCTAAGAAGATCCGGAAGAGTGGGATGGACATAGTGTTTTCCCATCTCCAAAGGAGCAGGAGTGTCTTTTCATTATCCAGCAGTGGCTCCATTGCAGCATCCCCTTCTTTCTTCCTTACCCCTTCCCCAACAGCATTTGCTCTGGTCTCTCACCTCTGCAGAGGATCTTCCTTCTGTCTTTCTTCCACTCTCTGTCTAGCAGTATTCATCTTGCACTCTCTCTGTCTCTGATCCTGCTCTTCTCAGCAGACTGCCGATCCCATCTACTCATAGGCTTCTTCCTCCTAATGGTGGCAACTCCATACCCCAAACACAGCACTCCTTCAGTGGCAGCGGCTTCTGATTCTTGCACAATGCTCCTTTGGCAACAACAGCAGTTTCCAGCGCTGGCCACACAGCTCCTCTTTCCTTTGGCAGTAGCTTCGAGGCAGGCAGGTGACACTACTCTTGCATGCAAATCCATATTTATTCCACCTCAGCCAGCAGATGGCCGCTACATCTGCCTTTCTGCCTGTGCTCAGGGAGCGGGCATATAGTGTCATTGTGCCGTACCTGCCACAGCCTTGCTTTGAGAGCCTAACAGATGCTCCTTGCAAGCCCCTTGCAGCAAGAAATTACAAGAATTTACTTTTCTTCACTGTAGAAAATAAATCTTTGCAAAACATTGTAATTAGGTTAAAGTCCAGAGGAAGCTTGACTTTCATGTTATACTGTAAACTATGTATCAATAGGATACGGTGGTATACAAATCTGTCAAAATAAATAAATAAAGTAGAGACAATCAGTTAATCAAAGGTTCTAGCTGAGCATGCTACTGACGCTGCCTTACAAATATACAGTACAGACATAGGAAACAGGGATTATTGTAAGGTTGTATCAAAGGCATTTTTCCTGCAGATCCCTATCATTAACGTCTTCTTATAAGGAAAGGATACAATTAAATGCACTTAAATGACAATGCTTCAATTTTATACTTATTATAGGATAGACATGAAATAAGATTTCATTAGGATTTTGACATGGCTCTGTTTTCAAAGGTAGTATTGGCATAGAGTGAGAAAAAATCCTTTTAAAACAGGAGTTCCAGATGTTTCAGTGAGTTCCTTCGGTCAGTGATGGTCATGCCAGGCCTGCCAATCTGGTTTTCAGGATGTCCACAATGAATATGCATAAGATATGTTGTCAATCTCTTAGATCTCACTGCAGCCTTTGATTTTATTGATCATCTTCTCACCTCTTGACCCACTTCACTGACTATTGGTGGTGCTGTCCTTGGATGGCTAATCTATTTTCTTCGTAATCAGATGTTTCATGTTGTAACAGATACACATTCTTCTCCTGCTCTTTATCTTAAATTGCAAAGTCCCTCAGGGTTCTATTTTAGCTCATGCTCCTTTCAATATTTTTATTATGGTGTCTCAGGCTACTATTATGCCAACAACATCCAACTCCTTGCTTCTGTCGACCCTCTCATGACCTGTCCTCTTTAGAAGTCTGCCTTGGCATCATTGCCATTTGGCTATTCTCCAACAAACCGAAAAATAACTACCAGAAAAACCTTAGCTCTCTGTATTATTAGTTCCTCGTCAGCCCCTACGGTGATAAGGTATTCCTTGTTGCTTCAGTCATCACTCCTCATCCTAGGTTTTCTAGTTGACTCTGAAGTCAATTTTGCCTTCCAAATTTCCTCTGTTATTTATTCCAGATATTTTGTTTTATGACAAGTCCATAGTCTGTAATCCTTTCTAGATCATAAGGAACTCAATTCACTCATTCAGGCATTTGTTCTCAATCGCTTTGACTATTGTAATTCCCTCTATCATGGTATCAGTTCCTCTTCTTTAGAACAGCTTCAGCTTTTGGAGAATACTGCTATAAGAAGGCTTCATAATAAACATTAAGTTTAATCATGTCAGTCCCTTGTTCTTTGCCCATCACTGTTACCAGTTTTCCAGTGGATCAAATTCAAAATTATAATGCTGACTTTTAAAAGTCTGATGAAAGGTACCCCAGTTTATTTTGCTATTCTTCTCATTCCCTTCTTCGCTGCTTGGATTAGATATGAGTCAACTCGGCAATTAGCATTCTTTTCTTTTGCTCCCACTCTTTTGAATGCCCTCTCCCATTACCTAAGAGTAGAAACATCCGTGATGAAATTCAAGGAAGGTTCAAAGGCATACCTGTTCGAGTTGTCCTTTCGCGAGCTTGCAGAGTTAGAGTGATTTTCATGACTTCCCTACCTACTATGCTATTATTTTTAGTTTGTCCCTTTCCTTATCTTTTTATTTTTATTGGAATTCTCTTTCATATATTTTAATTTTATGGAATTTTATTATTGTATCTTGCTTTGATATTTTTGAAAGGCGGGTAAGCAAATACAATACACATAAACATGAGATATATTTGCATGCATTACCTCCATTGTGTTCAAATCCATCCCATGCATATTCATTGTGGGTATCCTGAAATCCTGACTGGCTAGGAGGTACTCCAGAATTGGATTGAGAAACACTGCCTTAGGTGATATTCTGGGGAGCTTATTTTGGGGTGGGAATCCAGCCATGATTACATAGTACAAATGTACCAGTGTCCCTATGCTCAACACCAAGATGGGAGAATGAACTGAAATTTAACTGCTGAGGGTTTGCTTTCAATAACACATTTATTTTTAATCCTTTCAATACCACTTAACACTTTCTGTTCCACAGGCATATTCCCATAAATAAGTGATGGTTATTAACAGTGTCCAGCATTCATGTAACTGTTGTTGGAAAGATGATTAACATTAATCTTTTCCATTTTCTCTTTATTTCATCTCTTTTGGTTCCGAAAGAGGTGGTTAGTATTGCCCCTGCTGAAAACATCACTCCAAAGATATTTCTTCTTTGGCATCAGATTGTACTGAAGTGGTGTAAGAATATTTAGCGGCACTGATATAAGTAGATAGGGGACTTATCCATGTAATGCTGCCTGCTATATGATACGTCCTTTGGAATATGTGGATCCTACTCAAAATAATGGGGCTTGTGCTTTTTAAATTGTGCTAATATGCTTCAAAGCTCATTAGTAAATAAGGCACACAGAGGTAAATCAATCTGGTGAATTCTCAGGGTGAGGGAAATATAAGATGAGGATCCAAATTGCTACGAGGAAAGGTTAGACTTACCAGAAGTAAGGAGCTTTACAATCTGCAGCTGAGCATCTAGGGAAACCATAATTAAAACCCGGGAAACTTACACATGCTCATTAAATATTCTGTGTAGCACAGAAACTACTCATAATTCACCAACCTGCAGTTTGTTTTAACCTGCTTTTTAAGAAAATCCTACAATTTAACCAATGCCAATCCTGTGGCTCCTCTTCGCCCCATCCATATGGTTCTTGTATATAGGAAAGTCAGTGGTTATTTCCCGATCAGCTCTCTGGATCCTGACTTTAACAGAGAAAGCTCCTGCTCAGATTTCTTTTACTGTTAAGAACTATCTTCCTAAACTAGTGGTTCCCAAACTTCCTCTTCTCCCCCCTCCCCAATAGCCTAATGTGCTACCCTCACTGTCTCCATTTCCTCCAACCCCAACCTCAAACTTCCAACAACCCAAAAACCATGGCTTTTGATATGCTCGCTGTTTGTAAATATGTTGTCCATATATCTCTCCAAGTTGCATGATCCCTATTCAATGTATATCGCATGTTTGTTAAGAAAACACAAAAAAGAGTGAACCCTCACAGTACGTAGAAGAAAAACCACAAAGGGCGAGGGACGTATAGAGGTCACAGGTGCTACAGTATTTTATTGTGAGAAACCCCTATGCGTTTCGGCTGCTGCCTTCCTCAGGGGTATACAACTTAAAGAGAAAAACAATACAATTAAAAATAAACTCATACATAGTAATCAAAATAATGAATGAGATACACAAGTAAATAAAGAATTAAAAATTTGCAAATATGTATAAATAAACAACTACTTGTCATACAGTAAAACATATTAAACTCAGAAACCATTAAAATCATAGAGCAAAGGGCAGGGAAAATGTGAGGACATGATAATACACCAGACTTACTCTTCTAAAGCCAAGTGTGGAAAGAGAGATGAGGAGATACACAGATATCAGATTCTAAAGAGCCATACTCACTCTTTCACTCTGTGAATATCCTTTAGGAAACTAGTGCTGCATAAGAACACTCCTGTTTTAAAATGATAAAACATGAATGAAAAATATAAATCATGACAAAGTGATATTTAGGTGCTGAGCAAATGGCGATGCCAAATGGGTAAAGGAGAAGGAGCAAATAATAGTCACCTTTTCTTTTTTTTCTTTTTTTTTTTTTTTAAAGAAATGTGCTCCCTTTCTTTCTTGTATACAAGGGGAGGGGAAACCTATCACAAAAAATATTTTTATAGAGAGCTTAGTATGCATGAGAAGGACATCAAACCCAGGAGAACCATGTTGGAGCCAGATCGCATTCTCGGAGAAACAAACAAAATGCACTGTGTAGGGAAACTGAAAGACCAGTTGATATCAGTACAAAGGGGTATATAAATCTGCTAGGCATTCATAACGGAATTAAAGAAAGACAATCAAAGATAGAAGAGCCCTTAAATGATAATCATATAATTGCAATCGGAAATGTTTTATAAAGCGTCAAAGACGCAGCAAACAAATAAGAAAAAAACAGTGGCAGGCTAATCAATAAAATTGTATGATTTATAACAAAAGTATTGTGCATTGAATGTGAATTATAAGATCTAGATCATGCTGTTAGTGTACATTATTGGCACCCTTGCAGTTCAACCCCTTAGTGTCCAATATCTCCAAAAAAAAAAAAAGTGGCCAGTGAATGGCTTTGGACTATATATACACACACATTTGACACATAAAAGAATCAAATAAAACAAGACCAATTAAAAAAGCACAGGTATGCATCACAAAATGTCCATCCGGGCAACAACTGACCACACATATGTCTGCGATCAGAAAGCAGGACATAGCGGATGTAACCGGAAGCGATTGTGATTAAAAAAGTTAAGATCAATTGGAGAGGAGGTGACCTCAATAAAACCATGTTAAGATTGGAACAGAGATATATATATGCATTGAAGTCCTTAGACCCAAATGGTCTTAACTTAGACAGTGACCTTTCTATATTTTTATAATTATAGATATGTGTTTCTACAGCAGTGTTTTTAGTTTCATTTAGATGGTTTTGTATTATGAGTATGTGGATATGGTTCTTATTCCCCTTAAGTATAACTATTTTTATTTTTACCTCCATTGTTTTTATCATATGGTTTTAGTTATTTATTTAGTTTATGTGATAGGAGGTTTCATTAAAGGAAAGTATTGAGACGTCGATCTTTTTGCCCCTTATTACTTTCTTTTTTTGCGGTTATTCCATCTAGGCAAATTCCTCTTTTTACTATGTTGAATAGGCTGTTTTAAATAGAGATATGTGGCATTTTCTCCTTTGGGTCATAGGTCTTTTTAACCAATTATTTATTTATTTATTGTTTTATAGTATAGGAGGTTTTATATGAGAAGTGACATAATAATGTATGAAAATTAGACTCAATGCAAGTGGTTCTCTATCCTCCCTTGACTCTGCCCCTTGCACATCAGAGATATAACATCAAAGCGCCTGCGCGGGTGTCTTTTTGATTTCACTTTACACTTCCTACGTGGACGCAGTTTCATTTTGGCGGCAGAGCGCTGATCAGTGCGCCTATGTTCTTGGCAAACGCTCTTTTAATCATTATAATACCGCAGAAGTTCTTCAGCGGCCTGTAGTATTATTTGAGGTAAGGTTTTCAAGGACTAATGGGATTAGTCGTGTGCACAGTTTGTCGACTTTTGTAAGTGACCAGCGTATAAGTACAAGTTTTTAGTAATCTCTTCATTATCCACAGTAGTTTGATGTGGATAATTAATTTGTGGTGATTCTCATGACAGTTAAAGCTTTTTAATAGACCACACGGTGTTTTCACACAAATGAGTTTTATGAATAATAGTTTGAAGAGACGGTTTAGTTTACTGCAAGGTTCATCGGCTTAGATGTGTGTTAAGGGTATAAGGAAGAGTTACTTGGAACTCTCCTTCTAAAACAGTTTCCTTGGTCTGTTTTCAGTTACATAAGGAGCCTAAACCGACTTGGGGCATAAAGCGATCAAGTAAGAAAATTTGTGCTGCAGTTCAGATAAGGGTACGCTTCCTCTCTCCCTTATGATGGGTTTTTAATGCATAGTTAGTGGCCCTCTTCGGGCAATGTGCTAGCAGTTTAATATGATACATATGAGAATCCTTCTTATACAGAGTGGTTTTTAAGTAAAGACCCTTGCCTCACTTCACCAGAGCCTCCTGCCTCCCCCCTAATTAGTTCCCTCCATTTATACTCCTTTTGTTCTACTTTTAATTGGGTTTAATTTTTGTTTTTTGGTTCTATTTTTTTAATTTTCTTTTATAATTATTCATAAAGACATATTTGCCTCAGTTTTTTTAGTGTGTTTAATAGCTGTAATCATTTATCATCTTTAGCTGATTCTTCACGAGAATAAAGACAAGGAAGAAGTAGTCCTTATAATTTATGCTGAGTTATCTATAATTGCTTGTCACCGTTCCGAGCTCTTTCCCTCTATGTTCTGATTGATTACGCACATAAGTATTTTATTATTATTTATCATTTTTTATGGTGTTTTATTATAGTGTTTTATTGTTCTAGAATGCATTACATGTATTAATGATTTTAATTATTTATTTCATTTATATTTTTTGTGATTTATGTTCAATGCGTTCACTATATGATTTTATGTTTTTATGTTTATGGTATCATCTGTTCTTTACCTGATAATTTTATTTATTCGTTTATTTATTGCCAAATGATTTATATGTTTTATGCTTTTAGTCTGTATCTGCCAGATCAACCCCTGACGAAGGGAGCGAAACACGGCCTGTGTTGGGTTGGCAGCAAGAATTTAACAATAAAAACCTATTTTCCTAATCACGCCTGCTGAAGACGGGGCCATTAGGACCCGATTCTGGTCCTAGAGAACAAAATGTTTCTGCGGGAGCCAGAATCAGGCCCAAGGATGGCCCGGCGTGCCCCTCCTGCCTGTGTGGACATCCTACCCACAGGCACCCCAGACTGCCACGGCTCCAGCCCCCAATATCCCCACCGCCTGACCCACAGCTGGCCTCCCACAGCCTGGATCGGGTGGTGGGGACTCCCCTGCATCTGGCCCCAGCCCCAGCCCCATGCGTGACTCCCCTGTCCCAATTCCCCAAAGAAAACTGCTTATACCACCTCTGAGATGATATAAGCAGTACGGCCCAGCAGGCTCGGCAGCACGTACAAGGCCATGACCTGAATCGGCCCTATATGTGCTGCCGGGCTTCCCCCCCCTCCCCACTCCACCCATGCTCTGCCCCCTGCTGGCTCTCTCCGCCCTGAAGCACAGGACATATGGGGAGAACCGGGCATTTAGGTGAATTGTGGGACTGCACGACCCGGTGGGATGTGCAGCCCCGCAACCCGCTTTCTAGAATGAGGGCCATAATGTCCTATTTCACAGAATGTATCATGGATGTTAAGCGACGCATAGCTGTAATAGGAAATAGTATAAAAACTGGGACATTGCCAGGACATGATTATTGGCACTCTTATAAATAATGCTAATCAGTTTGAACAGAAGAACCATATTCTCATTGCAGTAAAATTAGATGGCACCTGTGATCAATTGTTAGTGCTCACATGACTTGAATCAACCAATGAATGATGGCTCTAATGTTTAAAAAGGCCACATTCACTCCCTGTTCTGTTTTCACAATGGTGAAGACAAGATTGCTGCCTAAGACCATCAAAAAAGCCATCATCATCAAACTTCAAAGGGATACAAGACCATTGCCAAAGACCTTGGAATTCCTGTGTCTACAGTTTGCAATGTTATTAAGAGGCTTTCTGTTCATGGAACTGTCAAAAACCTCCCAGGACATGGTGGGAAGAAGAAAATTAATACAAGAAGACTTTGAAGGTTAGTGCAAACTGTTGGAAAAACACCAGGTGCAACATCCAAAGAGCTTAAGGCTCACCTGGAGCAATCTGGAGTGGTGGTTACAACCTGCACTATACACCGTGCACTAAATAAAGAAGGACTTCATGGATGAAGGCCAAGAAGGACCCCACTGCTCAAAGACAGACATAAAAAGGCATGCCTGATCTTTGACCAAACCCATCTTGAGAAACCACAATCCTTCTGGGAAAATGTTCTGTAGGCAGATGAAACCAAACAAGCTCTTTGGCAATGCAGACTAGCGATACATTTACAGGGGGAAAAATGAAGCTTATAAGGAAAAAACACCATTCCTACAGTTAAATATGGTGGAGGTTATATAATGTTGTTAGACTGTTTTGCTGCCTCAGAAACTGGAGGCCTGGAATGTATAAAGGATTCATGAAGTCAGAGGACTGCCAAGCTATTTTGGAATGAAATGTGCTACCTAGTGTCAGAAAGCTAGGTCTGGGTCAAAGGTCATAGGCAGGGGTGGCTCAAGGCAATCTGCTGCCTGAGACGAAGAATGAGATGGCGCCCCCCCCCCCAAACCTTTGAGGGAGATGGAGCTTTTTCAGAAATCCAATCAGAGACTGAACCAAACCAAAAAGCCGATTAGATTATATGGAGAAAATGCAAGATGTTTGCACACAGGGCCATATAGAACTGCAATCGCGCCTTGTGCGACTTGCAACTCGGATGCATGCCCCCCTCCCCCCATACCTCTATCCAGCGCTGCCTGCTCTTTCCCTGCTGCTGCCGCCCTATGTTTTTTTCACGGCAGTGACGGCAGCAGGGAAAGAGCAGGTAGCGCTAGACGGAGGTATGGGGAGGAGGAGGGGGGCATGCGCCCGATCTGAAAGGCGCCGGCACTTTGAGCAGATCTATCCCTCCCTGCTCTGACATTGCGTCGGAGGAGGGAGGGACCAGACCTGCTTAAAGTGCTGCGAAAAGGCTTGGGGGCACATTTTGGCTGCCTGCTATTGTCCTGCCAGCAGCAGGGCAACAGCAGACAGCCGAAATGCGCCCCCCAAGCCTTTGCGCTCTGTGCGGCTGCACTGCTTGCACAGGGTTAGGTACGATTCTGTTTGCACACCAAGGAACTAGAAGACAGCAAGAACCAACAGCACAGTTTATAAAACTAAATTATAACTCATTTTTATTTTGTTATAAACTGCGTTATGGTTCTCGCTTTTTCTTTTTCAACATATATTTTGCATCCACAGTAGGTGCAGAACAGAACCAGGACATTCACCCACAGAAATCAATATTTAAAAAAAAATCTGATTCTGATCATCTCACTAACAATAACAACCACTATTTTCCAGTAACAGGTATATAATGAACTAATAAAAAACCCTGCAACAAAGAGCAAACCTACCATATCATACCATATCAGCACAAACTTCCAAAACTCACATAAGGAGCCCATCCAAAAAAAGCATCACTGTAAATACTACAATGGGCCCTGGAACATCCACACACCTATTTGAAAAGCTAAACAAGTCAAATTACTACAGTATAGTATAGATCTTTATATACAAACTGCATGTTAATAGAACACCTGACCTCAGTCACACACGCACAACATCGACCCTCACCAAGTACAGAATAAGTAACCACAATCTAAAGTAAAAATAAAAATATGTAGACAAAATTTAAACTGAAACCTCAAGAAGCCAAAGTCCACATGCAGTGCAACATCAGATAAATAAGAGATGCAGTTCCCTAATACTGTGTAAAATATAAAAATAGCACAAAATCCAATCACTAAAATTAAATAAAATTATTTTTTCTACCCTTGTTGTCTGACCATTTTATTCTCTGATCATGCTGGTCCCAATTTGAGGCTTCTGCTTTCCTGTCTTCTCTTAGCTCTCTTTCTGTGGTCTGTGTCCATGGTTCATCTGCCATTTCTTATCTCTTCTTTTGTTTTCTTCACTTCCTTCCATCAGCCCATTTCCAGTTCCAGTCACCCTCCCCAGTATCAGCCCCCTTTCCAGTCCTCCCCTCCCAGTACCTTCCAATGTCAACCGCCTTGCATTCCCACGACTGCCACTGGTGTCCATTCCCTTCCAGTCCCCCTCCTTCCCCACTGTCCAGCCCCTTCTAGTCCAAATACCATCCCAGGTATCAGCTCAGGTCCACTCTCAGTGCCACTCCGCAGTCAGCTCCCTTCCAGCTGCCCTACCCTCTGTCCATCTCCCTTCCAGTGCCATTCGCATGTCAGCTCCCTTCCAGCCTCCTCCCCATTACCCAGCCACCTACCACTCCCATCCCCAAGTGTCAGCTCCCTTCCAGTCCCCCTTCAGTACATCCCAGGTGTCATCTCCCTTCCTGCCCTCTCCTTCCTCTGGCAGACCCTCTAAGTATCTGCTCCCTTCCAGTCCTATTCTACCATCCCCCCGCATCAGCCCATTTATACCCTAGCCCCTAGTTTTCTTCCAGGGCCAGCAACACTCTCCTCCCCTCCCCTATTAGCCCATTTCCTGTCCCAGCCCATTTCTAGTCCTATCCCCTTTATCAACCCACTCCAGTCCTAGCCCCCCAATCAGCCCATTACCAGTCCTAACTCATTTCCAGTGCTAGCCCCCGATCTGCCCATTACCAGTCGTAACCCTCCAATAAGTCCATTTTCAATCCTAGCACCCCAATCAGCCCTTTTCTGTCCTAGTCCTCCCATAGCCCATTACCAGTCCTAGCCCCCTCCCGATCAGCCCATTTCCAGTCCTAACCCCCATCAGTCCATTTCCAGTTCTAACCCCCCCCCCCACGATAGCCCATTACCAGTCCTAGCCCCCTCCCGATCAGCCCGTTACCAGTCCTAACCCTCCCATCAGCCCATTTCTAGTTCTAGCCCTCCTCCGATAGCCCATTACCAGTCCTAGCCCCCCTCCCAATCAGCCCCATTTCCTGTCCTAACCCCCCATCAGCCCATTTACAATTCTAACTCCCCCATCAGCCCATTTACAGTCTTAACCCCCCATGTCCATTTCCAGTCCTCAGCCCCCATCAGCCCGTTTCCAGTTCAAACCCCCCCATCAGCCCAGTTCCAGTCCTAGCCCCCCCCCCCCAACTTCAGGGAAATTGAAAAACCTCTGGGGTAAGAAGCGGCAGAATGAGGAGCCCGTGGTTGCCCGCCTCTCTCTCCCCCCCCCCCTCCCGGAGAGTCTGCAGTGCTGGTTTCCCCCTCTGCCCCCGTTCAGTTTTGCAGAGCCGCAGCAAAGGGAGAGTGTTTCCCTTTCGAGCGGCTCTGTTAAATCTGAGCCCGCGGCGCTGATGGGAAACAGGATTTCCTGTTTCCCATCAGCTCCGCGGGCTCAGCTTAGAACCGCGGTTAAGGGAAACACTCTCCCTTTGCTGCGGCTCTGCAAAACTGAGCCGGGGCGGAGGGGAAACCGGCAGGCTTTCCGAATGGGGGGCGGATGGCCAGCTGAGGGATCCTCATTCTGCCACTGCCGCTGATGCAGCAGCAGCTGCTTCTTAACCCCGGAGGTTGAAGGCCGAGTGAGGCGGTCTTTTGGGGGCAATTTTTGCCGCCCCACAAAAAGTTGCCGCCTGAGGCCAACGCCTCACTCGGCCTAATGATAGCACCGCCCCTGGTCATAGGTCCTCCAGCAGGACAATGACCCAAAATATACATCCAAAAGTACAAAAAAATGCTAAAAAAGGAACAAAAGGGCTGTATTAAGCTGGCCAGCAATGAGTCCTGATCTCGATCCAATTGAGAATCATTGGAAAGAGCTGAAATCAGCCATTGGTAAAAGGAATCCTGGAAACTTTCATGAGCTGGAGCAATCACATTTGAAGAGTGGGAGAAACTATCAGCAGACCGATGTACGAAACCTATAGATGGCTACAAGAAACGTTTGGAGGCTGTCATCACTGCCAAGGGTTGTGTAACCAAATATTAGTGAAGGGTGCCATTAATCCTGTCCAGGTCATATTTTGTTGTTGTTTTTTTCTCAGAAATTACTTTGTCCAAGTTGCACAGACATCTTTTCTTTGTTGTATACCTTTGAGCATACTATTAAAATCTTATGATCACATATAGTTGGAATATTTCCAATTATTTCTCAAGATATTGAACACAACACACCTAAAATGCAAGAGTGCCAATAATGTTAACCACAACTGTATGTGGGCTGTGAGCCAGTGAATATTCCTATGTCTTTGTCTCCTCCTGGGTAAGCTTCCTGTTAGACGGGAACCCCTCTTCTGAGTACTGGGGTCTGTAAGCACCCACTGCACACTGACACAAGGGACCCTCTGCTGACTGCTGCCTCCTTCCTTCTTTAGATGAGTGGAGGGAGAGGAAGGAGGACGGAGACAAGAGACCTGCTATTTTGATTCATTATCATCTTGGGTCACGTGAATTTTCAGTTGTTAAAATGGGGTCATATGGGATAAAAGTTTGAAAAGCACTTCCCTAAACCTTTTAACAATTGACCTCTAACTTACTATGCTGTCATGGGAAAAACAACACGATGACAAAGCTCCCCAGCCATTATTTTATCTTATTCAAAGCACAGCATCCTGGGGCATACTCAAAATGGCTCACATGCACTGAAGGCCAAGTATGTTTTGCCAACACCCATACCAGAACCCAATATAGATTAAACTGCACTCTGTTAGTACAAAGTGTGCATTGTATTGCTTTGTTATGCAGTACACAAGCCCTGCTCTCTATCTGCATCTCACCCCCCCCCCCCCCCCCCCCCAGTGCACACTGTGTTCTTTGTTTGATGTGAAAACAAGGCAGTGCATGAATTGGAATGTGCTGCAGGTAGTAAGTGATCTAAACTTTCTTCACCAAAGCTGGGGGTGGGGAAAGGGAAAGGATTGGAGGGACTTCTGAGGAATGCAAACCCTAGGCCCTCAAAGACCCCACAACAAAGAAGAAAGGCTTCATATTTGAACTCATAATAAAATGAGTAACATTGGATGAATAGCTTTGTCTACCTGCTGCAAGGAAACCTGCACATCAATCTGTTCAGCAGCACTGTAAGCAGAGGAAGTATTTTGAAACAGACCTCAGAAAACTGTTGCCAAGAAATGATGTAGTTTGTTTTGTTATTAGGAGTAAGTAAATAATGAGACCAATATTTAACTAAAAGACAAGCAGTAAAGTTATCCAGGTGACTTTAAACCAGATATTCACTGGGATTTATCCAGATAAGTCTTCCACTGAATATATCTAGTTAAAATTATGCAAATAACCTTTGAGCTGCATTCGTTCGAACCAACTTTTCTCCCTAGCATTATCCAGTCAACACTGAATGGCTTTACCGCACGCCACGAACACCTCCGACCCACCTATTTTTATCCGTTTAAATTTTGGGAGAATGAATTGGTTGTGAGTGGCAGGGTAGGGGGAGCAGGAAGAATTTTCAAATCTCAGATTTTGTCTGGTGAACTTGAAACTTTAGTTATACAAATCCTTTGTATATCAACCTTAATGTGGCATTTTAAAACTTGTAAGCACATTTAGTATTTTAAAGGCGCATGCCTGATTTATCTTGTGTTAACAAAGGGGCTTAGCAATGATCTACATAAAGCTTTTATTAGCATCTGTCACGTGGGAGGCAGCACTGTCTCTCCAAGCTTCATTATTAAGCACTAACTCTCCATGTTTTCCTAGATCTGCCTTGATCTTTTTTTTTCTCTAATCCATAATCCCAGTTCCTTTATCCTTTGTATTTCCAGGTTTACATCCTTTAAGCCTTTTCAGTTCCTTTCTGTTTTGAAGTTGATGAAGAAGTTCATTTTTCTGAGAACAGGTTACTAGTCTGTAGCACAACTCCTTGCTTGGTGGAAACCTACGGTCCACTCTTCTCTTAAGACATGTTTAGTATGGAGGCTCCCTAGCACGAGTGTACAATCTCACTGATACTATTCGCAAATTCATCAGAGGTTGCAAGCATCCTCAGCAACATCAAAAAGAGAGTATGAAACGCATCTTGGCTTCAGTTCTAAAAATCAATGGGGCTGATATTCAGCGACGGCAGTCAGAATTTTTACCGTGCCCTGGCCACCACTGCTTTAATTATAATCGAATATTCAGCACCGGAGCTTATCTGGGGTCTGGCGCTTAATATCTGGTTTCACCAGACAGAGCGCTTGCTATCTGGTTAACGGCAGTATTCGGTCACTAAGCAGATAGCAAAATTGCTTAAAGTTAGGAGAGCCATTGACTTGTCCTAACTTTATGTGGTTTGGCTATTGCTGGAAACTGGATAGCTCCCAGGACCAGTTCTGCTCCACAAAGAGACCGCCCCGGTTTTAACCGTGATCTGTGGTGATATTCAGTGGCACTATTTGGATTGCTGGGGATTACTCGCTTACCAGGTCCTGCTAACCAACTAAAACTCTTTTCAATTTTCCTCTTAATATATATATTGGGCCACTGCCGAAGATGTAAGTCCTCTATCTGTGAATTTTCAAGTATGTGCATTAATGACTAAAACCCCGCTAAAGTAGGCTTAAAGTCCACGTCCCCTTATACAATTACTCACTTTAAGGCACGTTTTACAAAAGACCTCCAAGTGCTATCTGGGACATCAAAGCCAGAACGTCTGGAAAAAGAAAAAAAAAGCAGGCATGTGCAAGTTCAGGTGTGGATGTGCCCAGTAGGGATGTCTATGAAGACGCAGGGGCATCTAATAGCATTAATGGTTTGTGTAGTGGGTTAGGAGTAGGGTACCCAGGGTTCAAATCCCAGTGTGGGGCTTTGTGATCTTAGGCTAGTCACTTAGCTCTCTACACTCTCTGGATGTTTTATGGCCAAAACAAGCACTTTCCTGATGCCTATTCATGCCTGGAGCAGGACGAAATATGGGCGTACCTACAGACATCCCTGATCTAATGGGGATATCTAAATCCATTATACCTCCCCAGACATGCCTTCACCACACCCTCTGCCTACTTGGATGTCCCCACAGTGGTGATGTCTTTAAAAGTCATTTGTAAAATGGCCCTAGAGACATCTCCGTGATTTGGACTTCCACATGCATGTCTTCAGACATCCAAATCACAACTAAGACTTTCAAAATGATCCCCTTTGCTTATACTGTTAAACCTTTCTTTTTTGTTGTAGTCTGCAAAAGTAAACCAAGACACTTATTTCTCTTCTTCAATAAAGAATTTTATGTGCTCAGAACTTGAACTTGGTCTGCTTGCTGTCACAAGTTGCTTCACCACAGATTCCTGAAGCCAGTCACTTAATCATTTTATCACATATTATGGCAGTGGTAGGATTCTTGTCAGCCTCACCATTGATAACGGACCTGCACTATGGCCTTAACGGCTATGGGCCCAATATCCAAAGGATTTATGCTCCTAACTGAGAGTTATGCTCCTAAATTGGTCTCCTTGAAAATTTACTAGGGCTAATGTGTAAATATTTTCTTAAAATTTCATTAAGCGTCTAAATTTAGAAGTATAAAAAGTGGGTGGCAACAGGGGCAAATTTAGGCAAGGAAAAGAAGTTAAAAGCTTAGCACTGATTTTCAGCACTAGGTGCCTAAATTAAGTTCATAAAGCTAGGCAAATGAATAGCAGGCCTAAATTTACGTGCATGCATTTTAAGCTCCTAAATTAGGATGAATTTTTAGCTGAAAACTTAGGTTCCTAAGTGTGGCTGAAAATAAGGGGAAACAATTTAAGAGCTCAGCTTTTTTGGAATATCGGGCCCTATAAGCCTAGCTGCAGTGGCATGATTTGTTTGGACTAAAGGACTTAGGGGTATGTTTACTAAACGGCGGTAACGGCAGCGATAAAGGGTTACTGTGCGGTAAGTGTGCTGGGCATGTTAGAGATATTCCAGCATTAAGAGATGGTAGTAGACTTTAGCAGGCGGTAACAGGAAGGGGTGGTAGAGGACACTTAGCAGGTGGTAACAGGAAGGGGTGGTAGAGGACACTTAGCGAGCAGTAACAGGAAGGGGTGGTAGAGGACACCGGGTGTTAACAGGAAGGGGTGGTAGAGGAAACTTAGCAGGCGGTAAAAGGACATGCTGCGTTAAGGTGTCTTGCATGCATCTTAATGCAGGAAAGCTTCTGAAATGTTGAAAGGGGGGCAGGGAAGCCACTGGAAAAGGTATGGATGCAAGCACAATTGGTAGCTGATTCACCATGTCTGATGAGCATGTTTGACCATACAGCCAGCTGTGCTGTTGACAAGGTGATAATGATATAGGTGGCTGCCTAGTGATACTGGTCAGTGTGGGTATTGGCAGTGTCATAGGTGGGTGATGATGAAGAGGGGATGCAGTCCTAGATGCTCCTGAAAGCATACACTGTGCCATAAGCTATATTATAGTGTCTGTGAGGTGCGGACATGTATCCAGATGTACTGTCAGTGTGTGGCATACTATAGGCCAGGACAGTGTCTGAGTGGAGGCAGCATGTTCTTGATGTAGGCAGCAAAGTGATGATTGTCCATGTGCTGAAGAATAAAGATATCTGATTTTCCTTAATGAAAATGACTAATGAGCAAGATATTATGGAGTGGAGAAGTAGCCTAATGTTTAGAGCACTGGCTTGGTAACCAAGAAACCAGGGGTTGATTCCCACTAGCACTTCTTGTGACCTTGGGCAAGTCACTTAGCCCTCAAAGGCCTGCTGATCTACTTCTGGTCACACTGCAAAGAAAACCCAGGAGCTGCTGGATTGCCAGGAGTCAGCACTGACTTGGAGGTGCACATTGTGGTTGCAACACTTTATTCATAAAACTCACAATATTCTTTTGGCCGTATGAGTTAGAAACACCTTGGTGATAAAGGAGTTAAAATATATCTACCTGTTATGACACCAGCTCTCAATATTACACACTCAATAGAGAGATCTATGATTTCTTGGTGTGGATATGCCAATGAAACACATAAAATGCTAACTTAATATAATAACCCACCCCCCAAAAAATATTCTTTTCAAAAAATTATTCTAACAATGACATCTTTTAATTTGATATATGCTCTTCAAGGCCAAAGTAAACAAAGTTTATTTCTGCGTTTTCATCAAGGTACCTTCTTGATGGAGCATTAATGATTAATTTTAGGTTTATAACTAAGTTATACAAAGAGCATAAAACATAATTTCAAATCAAAGCAACTTCTTATCACAATCTCTGATCTATGTTCCTATAGCTCTAGTACAAATTTGTCTTTGGTTTGCAAGGCCTCCTTTTCATTATCCTCAGCTAAGCAGCACCTCCATCTAAATGTAGTTTGCAATTATTCAATAACAGCCAGAGCGCTTTCCCTCTCCCTCCCCCTTCCCAATCTAGCCTGAAACACAAGTGTTGAAAGAGAGCTTCCATGAAGCATTAATGCAAAATAAATATAGTAACAACTTCCAACCCCAGCCTATTAAGGTTTAGTACATTTGCTGTATGGAATGTAACATAACCAAGGGTTTCATTTGCTGTTGAGGAAATTCAGATAAGATCAAATTGCTTCCACTTGAAAACAGACCTCAACATAAACAATGTGGGTTATTTTTTTTCGATTTACTAAAATTAGACTCCCTGTCTAAGCTGGCAAAGTAGTTATTAATGTAATGAAGGTAGCACAAATATAGTCTTAGGGGCATGGTTACCAGAGGGGGCAGTATGGGTCTGATGCATGCTAAAGGCATGTGTTGGATCTGTATTGAAAGCTAACGTGAGGCCATGATAATTAGCACCACTGGATTATGGCGCTAACTGTCCATGACGTATTACGGTTGCAAGTGGAAGGGTTAGGGGTGGAGACGGGGGCCCTCACTGCGCAAGCAGGGCACCTGAGATACATGCACAGCGGGCTAGTAGCATGGGTGCCTTCACCACTACATCCATAGCGGCATTGAGTGCGCCTCCACTTTTCTAGCTCTGTGGCAGGGCTGCATGCACAGCGGTAATTGCTGGGGACCTGCTTTCCATGCTCCTGGCAGTTAATGCTCTGATGTTGCCCTAATGCACCACAGCACCCTTTAGTAAAAGGGCCCTAAGCTGAGCTAATGGTTAGTTGGGACCTACTTACAAATAGCACATGCTGACCATTAGCCCAGCTCAGTAAACATGCCCCTAAGATACAGTTTCCATATAAAAGCAGTATTTTCCAAGAAACATCACTCTTCATGTTTAATGTGTAAATGAAAACATTTTTGTTCCATATTTTCAAAGAAATGAAAAAGCACCAACTTACAATTCCATCACTCTTGATACTCACATTTCCGTGTACCGGCCTTTAGCAGAAAGTCATCTTCTCTTGTGTTGAGCAAATTATGACAAACCTTTATTATTACAGTAGAGTACCATTTATCTGACATGCTTGGTAGCAACACAATTTCAGATAATGGGTGTTTTCTTATAAATGAATTTTGGATAATATAAGGGTTTTTTTTTCCAGATAATGAGCATAAGAATCCAGTCAATGTTTTGCATAATATACATTTTTACAGATAATAAAACACATGAAGTTAAGGAATTTTCAGATAATCAAAGTTTTGCCTGATAATATATCCTAAAAACAGCACTAAGACAGGACCTACTACTGCTGGGAAAGATTCTGCACCGGTGAGTATTTTACCTACTGGGGAACTGCCTTAAAACTTGGAGAAAAAGGGAGGTTTGGGTTAAATAGATCCAAAATTTTCAGTTTATCTAGTCAGTAAAGACACAGCTTAGCTACAAAATTCTCTGCTCAGTTTTATTTCCCACACATCCACCCCCGGCTCAGTCTTTGGTCTATAGGTTGTTAAACCAATTAAGAGGATAGAAGGGAAATTTTTCATCCCCAGATTGAACTGGTCATTTTCCTCAGCAATAGATGTTAAGAATAGATTAGTTCTAGGTCATTGTAGTTACTTGTAGTGAGCTTAAGGGACCCGCTATTTGGCCTGCTGTGTTCAGCGTTTGTGAAATACCTGGTACAATCATTAGGCAAACCAGGCAGTCGCCTAGAGTGTCGGTGGTCTGAGGGCACTCGCTGCTGCCCCTTCCCGGGACATGCAACAGCAGCAATACTTTTAAAATGGTGCCGCAGTGCTGGAGTTACCTTTCCCTCAGGTGCTTCTGCCTCTGCTCTGATTCCACTTCCTTCCACCACATGCAAACAGGAAGTGAAATAGAGGGGGGAGTGGGGGTGGAAGCAGAAACAGTCACGCAGCACAGTTCGCAAGACTTTCCCTGGGAGAGAAGAGCCACCGGGTCTGGAGCTGAGGCAGCACCACAAGTCATCCAGGGCTTTACGTTGGCTGCACTAGCTCTGTCGTGTGGGGGTGCAGCCCCTCCCGGCCGGCACCCGGGGCAGGCCGCACCCACTGCCCTGCCCTTGATACGCCACTGGCCAAATATGTACTGGTAATTATTTTCCAGTTGTAGAAAGGTCGTATGTGCGCCCTCAGTGCAAAGACATCAAAGGGGGAGTGCAACATACTAGCAGCAGTTGGTGAATTACTGTGCATCTCTTAGGGGGAGAGAATAGCGTTTCCTCCTCAGGTCTCACTGAGGACCTTCATGTATTGTATAAAATTGTTATTAAAACTCAGCAAAGTGGCACTACAATTGAAGTATGGTAAGAAAGAAAAAGAAAAATATATATTGGCTGCATGCCGCCCAGCATAAAAAGGTGCCCACGCATGCATTAGGGCTAATGATGGTGGTAGCGATAGTGCAGACACTGCAGATGAAGATAGTATCCCTGCCACAGATAAAGGGCACAATAAGCATGTTCATGGACCCACTGTGGCAGGAGATAAACCACAGAAGTTATTGAAAAAGTTCAGAGGATTAAGTGGACTTCTGCAGATAAAGAGGAGATAATGTACTGCTACAAACCTTATATTTGAATTGAGAGGATATACAAAGAAAATCTGCTAAAAACTGGAAGAAAGAGGAATACTATCACAAGAAGAACTCCAAAAAGCAACTGAGGAAAAAGTAAAACCACAGATCAAAGTGAAGTAGTATGTGAACAATAACATTGTGAATCAACTAAGGGCTTCTGTATAAAATGCAAGGAAGTGGGACCTAGTGATAAAGGAGAACGGCATTGATTCTAGAGGTGTCAGTCCCAAGCAACTAGTCTGTGAATCATGTTGACAGGGAGAAGTTCCTTAAGTACCAAGAAATACAGTCAGAAACCAAGAAAATGTGGCAGAAAGATACAGAGTTATTTTTCATCATGTTGGGAGCCACAGGCTTGATTAAGAAGAATTTCCAAGCAGAACCTTGATAAATTATCCTTACATGTTAATCTTATGAACTTCAGAAGGAGGTTCTCTTTGACACAATACAAGTATTATGCTGAGTATTAGCAGTAAATTTGAGAAACTGAGATCTTACTCCACGTACCCTGGCTTAGAAGTGAGCCTTGGGACTCTCATGGTATGCACAAAACTAACCCATTTGGAGAAATTGCCCAAAGAGCTCCTGGCTCTCAGAGAATGAGTCCAAACTCTGGAGATTAGCGTATCAGACTTGAAGAAGCTGATGCAGACAAAGAGGTATACAGAGGAGACTTTCAAAGACATAGTAGAGAAGTCCCATCTCAAGTCTGGCAGCCTCTGGGCTACCATTTAGGAGAGAGGTCACCTGAAAGAAGAGCATCAATCCACCGGCCCGATTGGCGATAGGGAAGGGAGCAGGCAGGTATGTTCCTCCCTGCTTCCCACTGCATGGCCAATCAGGCCGAAGAACCACCCAGCACAGGACTTTGAATTTAAAGCGTTCCAAGGCGCGGGAGACTAGCCACCGGCCCGATCGGTGACGGGGAAGGGAGCAGGCAGGTATGCTCCTCCCTGCATGGCCAATCAGGCCAAAGAACCACCTGGCACAGGACTTTGAATTTAAAGCGCTCCAAGGCGTGCCCACATCTGGCGGGCCACGCCAAAGGGCCCTTTGGCGTGGCCCTTAGCTGCGACACTGTGAACAGCCGCGTTCTGCTCCTGTGCCCCACTCCAGCAACTCCACCGAAGAGCAGACCAGACCAGAGGCACCGGATCCACTAGAACTTCACCATGTAAGCATTCTCCAATCGAATGTAATCCAATGTACCCATGTTACCCAGCCTGCCTGTAATGTAACCCTCGTTGTGATGTAATGGAACCCACAATGCCCAACCTGCCTGGACTGCAATTATTTATACTGTGTGTGTAGCATATGCTGCTGTAATGTAACCCATTAAACTACCTTATCCCCTCTCCCCCTACCCACTGCTACCCTCACCTCTCAGTTTATCCTACCAGATCATAATCTCCCTGTGTTGTATCAACTAGATTGTAAGCTCTGATGAGCAGGGATTGTCTCTATTACTGTCCTGACTAGACTGTAAGCTCTGTCGAGCAGGGACTTTCTGTCTGTCTCTTATTTATTTAATTATAATTGTGCAGTAGTACTAGTAGTAGTAATGGGAGACAGCCACCCTGGTTTTGCCCTAACTAGACTGTTGCTCTGTGTGTTTTGTTGTCTTGATTAGATTGTAAGCTCTGATGAGCAGGGACTGTCACTCTTATATGTCTGTACAGCGCTGCATATGAGGTAGCGCTTTATAAATGTGGTGTAGTAGTAGTAGTAGCAGCGTGTCAGGAAGTGATCCTGTAGCTAAGACCTGCCCTCCAGCTGATATAATATCCTCTCACACCGATGATGTGTCTTCAGGGTCATATGCCCAGAAGGGAATGGTTAGAATGGTTGTTGTAGTTGGCAATTCAGTCATTAAGTATGTAGATAGCTGGATGGCTGGTGGACATGAAAATTGCCTGGTATTTGCCTGCCTGGTGTGAAGGTAGAAGACGTCACCTGGATAAGGTTTTAGACCAGCAATTCCCAAACTGTGGGTTGAATCTTCATTTAAGGTTGAGATCGCATGTTGTGCTCAGCTGGAGGGGCATTTAGGCAGAGCAGAGGCAGCACAAGGGCAATGGCTCTCAACTTCGGCAGCTGCCTCACTTCAGCACCAGCTCTCGACCTTGCTGCAGCTGGCAGAAATCAAAGATTGCACAGGCATGAGGCTTTTCCAATTCAGGCATGTGTGCCTCTAAGATCCTGCCAGCTTTCCTTGTCCTGCCCCTTTTGACGCAACAAGGCTGGTAGAGCCTTACATGCGTGACTGTATTGGAAAGGCCCTGCACCTACACTATCTTTGATTTCTGCTGGCAGCAGTGAGTTTGAGGGCTGGATTTGAACATAGATGTCTGGTATGCATGTTGGGGGGTTGGTAGATCAATGCAGTGAAGGAGAAGAAAGAGAAACAGAAATCAACAGTATGGGAGTGGAGGGAGGCCAAGGAGATGCTGGTGGGGAGGGGGAGGGAGACATTTAGTGACAGAGTGGTAATGCTGGGGGAGGGACATTGAGTGACAGAGTGTTGATGCTGGACAGGAGGGGGAGAGACATTATTGGGTGATGCTGGACATAGGGGAGAAATATAAGGAAACAGAGGAATAATGATGGACATCAGGAGAGACAGAGGACCAGTGAAGGGAAGGAAGGTTGGATGCTAGACCACCAGGGAAAGAAGAAATAGGGAGGACGCTTGACATGTTGTGGGATAGAATAGGTTGTATGGCAGGGAGATACTTGATGTGGGGGAGGTGCAGGGCAGGGAGACAGAGGATATGCTCGACATGGAGGAGGGGTAACAAGGGAGACAGAATATGCTGGACTGGGGAGGGAGGGAGGGAGACTGACAGGAGTTGCTTGACATATGGGGGTACTGGGCAGGGAGACAAGAGTTGCTTGACATGGGTGAGAAGATGACTGGTGAGACAGACAGGAAATAATGTCCTTTGGGGGGCAGCTAGGGAAATGAGATAACAGTCATGGGGGAAACCTCGGAAACAGGAAATGCTGGACATGGGAAGGAGACAGACAGGAGATGTTTGACATAGGGGGGTTACTGGGGAGGCAAGAGAGAAGATATACTAGACATGGAGGTGCAATGCTAGTAAGACTGAAAATTAAGGGTGAGGCTAGGGAGACAGATAGAGAAGATATTGGGCATGGAAAGGAGGAATGAAGACAGAAGAAATACTGGGAATGGGGGTTGAGGGACTAGGGAGATGAGATGCTGGACATGAGGGCAGGGCTAGGGAGACAGAACAGATGCTGGGCATGTGTTGGGGGGACTAGAGAGACAGAAAGAAGTTACTAAACATGGGATAGAGAGAGAGAGACCTGGATGAGAGAGCAGAAAGCGAAGATGCTAGACAGAGGTGGAGGAGAGGAGGAAAGTTAGTGAAAGACTGGGCAATAAGAGACTTGGGAAGGAGAGAGAGATGGAAATGGGAGGGCTGGATGAGGGAAAGTGATGGAAAGCTGTAGGTAAATACAGTAAACAGCAGGAGACTGACAACTATATAGTAAAAGGAGAAGAAAGAAAACAGAAAATAAGTGATCACATCATTACCTACATCAATCTGTAATACTGAAGACAGGAGGAGAAAGAAGAAATTGCAAATAGACAGGTGACCCTTGAAACAAGAGTTAAGAGAAAACAGAGGAAAGTAGAAACCAGAGCCACTCAATTAGAAAACAAGGTAGAACAAAGAATTATATTTTCTATTTAGTGATTGGAATATGTGAGCTTTTGGAATGTACATCTGCCAGGACTAATGATAGATACTGCTGGGGACCAGCACAGGGCAAAACCCTGGGAGGGGACCTTAAAGCCCACTAGCTTTTTTCAGCTTCAGACATACACATGCTACCCCTGGTCACTTATTCCTCACATTTGTGGAGACACGCTGCTCCCGGACACTCGGTCCCCAAGCACACGTGCACACACACACACACTGCCCCCAGATGCTCAGCTTCCACTTTGCAAATGTTCAAGAAGTTCTGCCATTACTTTGAAGCTCATGTGTGTCAGGCATGTTCAATGCATTGGATAATTATGTATAATTATAATTACTTTAAAAAGCAGAGATTCACATATAGATTTAAATTTATGTTGTTTGAGTGATAATTTTATTTTATTAGTATCCGGGAGTTATGTGAATTTGCCTCAACTGAAATGGGATCACACCAGAAAAATGTTTGAGAAGTACTGTTTTAGAAAGTGCTGGGGGGGAGGTGGCTGTCTTGGTATACATGGGTATTTATTTATTTCTGCTCGTTTACGCTTTTCGTGAATCAAAGCGGTTTACAAGGAACAACGTTTAAAGGTTTACATTGAACAAAGTTTGTTATAGTGTATTTAACAATTTTAACAATATTAACAGGATTAACAAATGAAACTAAACAAAACAGATAATTATACAGGGAACATTGGTGAGAAGAGATGATGAGGATTTAATGATATAACATCTTGAGTTCGCAGAATGCTGAGCTCAGTTATAAATTATATTCGAGAATGAAGTAAGTTCATATCTAGGGAGTGAAATAAGAACTTTGAATATAATTATCTTAATAATTATTGTGGATAGCATCTAATAATTTGGCGGGGAGCTGAATTTGTTTGGGATTGGTTGTTGTTAATGACATAATTTTATTTTATTTATTTACGCACAAATTTGTATCCCGCTGCTTCCAGTGATCAGCAGCGGTTGCAAAACAAGGTAAGGCTGGTTGTACTGGCCAGCAATTAGGGGTAGGTACAATTTGATTAGAGAGGTGGGTAGCACACATAAGAAGGGTTACAGATTTACAGTTGATTGATGTTAGGACTTTACACAAGGTGCTTATATACATATTTACACTTTACACAAAGGAAAGTTATATACATATTTACACAAGCCAGTCTGCTAGGACTTCACTTAGGATCTTTACAAACATATTTACACATGCCTGAATGAAATTCATGCGGTTAAATTGAAATGAGATTGGAAAAGGTGCGTTTTAAGTTTTTTCCTGAAGTCTTTTAGATCACAGATCGCACACAGTTCACTTGGTAATCGGTTCCAGAGTGCTGGAGCTATAAAAGAGAAAGCCCTGTTACTAGTACCTGCATTAGCCTTTCTGAAGGACTTTCTGAAGGACATAAGAAAGTGTGAGAGGGAAGTACTGGCAACCAAATGTAGAAAGCTGAAATCAAGAACTTTCAGAGTAGCATTCTCAGAGATGCTTCCCATTCAACACACAGAACCCAAAAGACAGGTTGAGTTCCAGAGTCTCAATGTTTGTTGGGAACTGGACAACATTTGTGAGGAAGAGGGGCTTTTTCCAAAAGCATGGGCACCACCTTATCCACCTTCTCATCCAGCAGCATTGCATTTCTGCATACTATTATGCGGATAGTACAAAGAGAGCAAAGCAACTCTCGCAGCACCAAACAGAGGTCACAGGGAGCAAGAGAGATGATGACACAGATGCTTGATCCAAAGGGTTTTATTAATGTTCCCCAACACGTTTCGGCGGAACGCCTTCTTCAGGGGATATCAAAACTAACAAAAGTAACATAAATAGAATTATACACTAAAAATATATGAAAACGTATTAAAAAAATATATATATTAAAAACATATTAAGAACATATAAATAAATTAATCAGAATGTTCAATAATAGCACGGGCATGTATAAAAAGGGGGGGGGCAACATCATAGAAAAACTTTTTACAACTAATCAAACTATATTTATTAACTCATACATAAATATAAACACTCCAAAGTAAAAGTTAAGAAAGACGCAGGGCAGAAAGGCTTTTAAAACCAAAATAAAAACAGATAAAAAACAAATAAAAAAAAAATAGCAAATGGCAAAGATACTCACTAATGCGGATCATGAAAAGGTATCTGTATATAAAAAATCACCCTTGAGACAACTGTATTAGAACTGTGTGCACCACGTTACAGACTCCATACCAACTTCTTAAAATAGCCAAAAGAATAAAACGTATACTTACTCGAAATAGTGGCGTGGTTTTTAAAAAAACCTTTAGCAACAAACACACTGTGAATGCATAAATGATACATAATAAGAATACAAATACATTAAATAAATATCATGTTAAGAACAGCATTGAATAATATAATAAATAAATAAATAAATAATTAATATCATCATAAATAATAATTCATAAAATGACTACTAAAACCATCAATAACTATAGGACCAATGATGAACAACGGAGGACTGAAATCAAAACTCCGAAAGGGATGTTGATACGCTGGAGAAACTACTAAAGAAACAGTTATGAATTGGAAACATGTTTCTTTGAAAATGTAACTTAGACTGCCATATTTTGGTGTACTAGTCGTAAATGGAAGACACTATTATACAGCATATTGACCACAAACGAAAGAAACCAAAAAACGTGGACATAAAGGGACCGCATAAAATATTAAACCCACGGGGATCGTATATCGTAATTTATTTATTTATTTATTTTTATTTATTTATTTATTTACATTCTCTTATATACCGCGCTATTCTGCATCAGTGCGGTTTACATTGAACAAACTGAAATTACATTGAACAGGGCATTATAACTTGGAGATAACTATTTACAGGGAACATGGGCTATGGAGGGTTAAGTGGCTTGCCCAAGACCACAAGGAGCACCTGTGGGACTAGAAACCCCAGTCCTTCCGGCACAAGGTTGCTGTCCTCTAGTGGGATTTGAACCCCCGACCTTCCGGCCTGGAGTACCGTGCCCCAACCACTAGGCCACTCCTCCACTAGGCCACTCCTCCACTCCGTAATTTATAAAAGAGAGCTAATCATTACGGATAATAGTAAAAAATGTGTAAAACCTATTGTTAAAATCACGCATTGGGGAACATTAATAAAACCCTTTGGATCAAGCATCTGTGTCATCATCTCTCTCTCCCTACTATTATGCGGATGACATCATCCTCCTCCATCATACTGACCCTGTTTCTCCACCTCAACCTGGTCAAAACTCAAGCCATCTGGTTCATGTTTGGTAGCCCCATCCCTGCCCTTGCATCCTCTCTTTCCTCTTCCTCCATTCCTCTGGTCCCTTCCCTACATTACTTAGGGGTTACTTTGGACTCTGCTATGATATTCCATGACCATCTATCATCAATAATTTGCCGTTCCTTCTGCTCCCTTCACCAAATCCGTGCCATCTGTCCTTTCCTCCCCACTTCCTCCTTGGTTACCTTTCTCCTTTCCCTAGTTATGAGCAGGATCGATTATTGTAACATTGCTTTGGCTGGCCTCCCCCACTATCAATTACGAAGACTCCAACTGTTACAAAACACCGCAGCCCGACTCATTACTCATGCATCCCACACCAATCAAGTCACTCCTCTTCTTATTCACCTCCATTGGCTTCCTGTCATCCACCGTATCCAATTCAAGGTCTTAACTCTTGTTCATAAAGCCATACACTCTGGTTCCCCCCAATACCTCTCCAACCTGGTTCATCACCACACCCCCCACCGCTCACTTCGCTACATTCACATCAACCGTATGTTCCTTCCCTCTCCTTCTCTTGCTCACCTGGAATCCACCAGAAACTCAGCCTTCTTTTTTTCTCGGCCCTAAACTCTGGAACTCCCTCCCTCTAGACCTTAGATTGGAACTCTCTTTCAACAGATTCAAATCTCTTCTTAAGACTCATCTCTTCTATTCTGCTTTTGATCTCCGTCTCCCTTACATCCAGCTGAGAATCCCATCCTTCTCTCCTTTCCTTGCCTTCTCTGTCCTTTTTACTTTGCCTTCTCTCTACTTTCTCTATTCTCACCTCTCCTGTTGTAACTATAGCATTCCTTTCCTTTTCCGTCAGTTTGTTTTTACTGTATTGTAAACTGCTTTGATGTTTTTTTTTTACTGTAAAACAATATATCAAGAACTGAATAAAGATAAAGATGGTGGATCCAGACTACTGGCATTAACCTTTAAAAAGGAGATAGAGAGGCTTTTAAGTAGAAAATGGAGGAAAGCCAACAGTTGACCAGGAGTGCATGGTTCAGAATGATATTAACAAAATGGGAATTTAGGGCATTCTGATAAAAAGATTGCAATAAAAGTTAAAGTAGAACAGTGCTTTTAAATAAAGAGCAGACAGAGTTGAAATATTCCAAATTACCCCATCAACTAGTTAGCTGTTTGTTAATATGAACAAGAAAATATACTTTGAAAAGCCTGTGTACAAATGCTAGAAGTCTAAAAAATAAGCTGGGAGAGTTAGAATACAAGTATATAGCACTGAACGAAGAGGTAAATGGCATCTCAGAAAACTGGTGGAAGGAGGCTAAACCAATGGAACCCTGTGATACCAGAGTATGGCTTATGGTTTATTAAAATTTACTATACCGCCCTTTGGGTCAGTAGAGCAGTTTATAATAAAATCTACAGGAGGATAGACTCCTAAATTAAAATTGTAAAAAAGAAAAGAACTCCAAGATTAAGACCGCAAAAAGTGAGACACATAAAACAGAGAGGCTTGTTTACGATCGGAAACTGCTACCGCGGCTTTGTAAACAAGCCCCAAAGACTTACATGTAGCAATAGAAGGAGGGGAGGGGTACGGAAAAGGAAATCACAGGCTGAGAAGGCAAGGGATGCAGGACCCCATATTACTAAGGACCCAGGTTGAAAACAAGATGGAATAAGTGGGCTTTGAGAAGAGTACAAATTATATTACGATAGCGTAGATCAAACTTGTGGACGGGTAGAGCTATCTATTAAAGAGGGCATTTTGTCAAACAAGATAAAAATCTGCAAGATACAAAGTGCACTGTAGAAGCTTTATAGAAGGGGAAGGGAGTAGCAGAAGGAATGTACTATCATCTGCCTGACCAGAATGAACAGGCAGAAAATGAAATGATAACAGAAATTAGGGAAGTCATCAAAATTGGCAATACAGTAATAAAAATGATTTCAATTACCCCAGTATTGACTGGGTAAATGCCACATCAGGACATGCTAAAGAGATAAAGAGGATTATTTCAAAAGAGATAAATGTGAATTGGACATCCCACAATGCCAACATGAATCTTGCAAATGATGGGACTTGCTAAAGTCTATTTCAGAAATGGGCAGATCTGCATGTCCCAGCAGTAGCCATGTCTAAGTCTGAATGTCCTGGGGTGGGCGTGTCTGGGGGTGTTTCTGGGTTCAGCTAGGGAGGAGCAAGTGATTGCATGCCCAATACATAGCTTGCATAGCATTCAAGATGTCCTGGGCATGGTAACCAAATTACCACTCTATATCTTCTAGAAATCATGAATAGGTAAGGGACTTTGATGTCCATGCTGACCACAATTGCAATTGTGACCAGAGGAGCTTGTATTGGAGAGAGACTGGTGTGCCTGATATCTATGTCTACCGTGCAGTCTTTGTAACAAATCCCCTATTTCTCTGCTATGCACCCAGTTCCCAGCAGTGCTCATTGTACCCTATTGTTTTCCATTTGCCAACCCCTAGCTCTTAACCACCCCCCGTTCCCTCCCAGACCAGACAGCACCCTATGCCCTGAAACTCTGCATCCCCCAGTGCCCCTCCACAGCTTGTGCTTTGTTGTGTATGCCTGCGTGTGTACCCATGCCATAACACTGCGAGTGTATGTATGCCAGTGAGTATTGGTGTGCTGGAGAGGAGGTGTATGAGTGGCCTGTGGTGCAAGTCTGAGTAGCACTGAGTGTTTGTTGCCATTTGTCTGTCTCTCTTTCAATGTTTTAGTGCCACACAGAGAGCTGCATATTGGTGCTGGTGGCACAAGGGTATTCGTGGTGGAATTTCAAGGGTGATTGGTGGGAGGTCACATGCAGTGGTATTCCCAGCCCCCTCAGTGTGCAGAGTGGCACTGTGTGCTGTGATGCACACAACCCCCCTCCTGCCAGGCCCATGGAGGCAGTATGGCAAACTTACCAAAAAGCTGGCTTGCCATGCTGCCTCCAGGCCTGGCCTTCTCTCCTGAGCCAAATTCTTGTGATTCACGAGAGTTTGGCTGGGCCTGGAGCAGAGACAGTGCAGCAAGCCAGCTTTATGGTAAGTTTTCTGTACTGCCTCCATGGGCTTGGTGGGGGTACATCCCCCTTTTGGCCAGAACCTGGGGTGGGCTGCACCTATCGCCTCACCCTTGGTACGTCATTGGTCACATTGGTCTAGCATGGGTGGGTCTAGTATGTGCATATTGGTGTAATCTAGTGTCTGTGGTTCATGGTTGATGGCTACTGAGCTGGTCATTTTCATAGCAGCTCACACATTATCCAATCCTATACCCCCTGTGGTGGCTACTAGGGGTATTTCAAAACACAAGGAGCGCGAAGAGCCCTCACACAAAAGTACTGGCAACACAAGAAGCGAGGGTGAGTTGAGGTCGCTGGTGCTAATTTTATTCAAAGAAAACCCCAACATGTTTCGGCGGGACACCTTCCTCAAGGGGTACGCATAAAAAGGCTTTTTTGATCCCAGTCGTAAGCTGGGCTCAAACAGGTAACCTTCAGATTGGAAGATAGGCACCCTGCAGAAGAGACATCACATCGCCATAGACCTGAATATGCACTCTGGAAGTAAGAAGGGAAAAAGGAGAAGTGATAAACATTCAAATAAATAGCAGGTTTCTAAAAAGTGCCAGAGGATGAAAACTGAAAGTGTGTGTGCTGTTGCCTCCTGGGAACCCAGCCCTGGGCTTGCTTTGTAAGGTACAGTGATTGGAAGTAGATTGCCAGGCCCTACTACAACATCTAGTATTCTAAGGTGGTCTCCCATCCAAGTACTAGCCAGGTGCAACCCTGCTTAGTTTATGAGAACAGCTGAAATCAGGCTCATTCAGGGCAGTAAAACTGTAGCTTCTCCTGTGGAATAAAAACTGAAGGGTGGAAAGCATACCAAAAAGTGGTGGATGTCTGGAGTAGACTTCATGGTTATAAGCTCCAAAACATTAGAAGAGTTCAAGCATACATGAGTTGGGCACAAAATGACCTCAGTGGCATAGTGATGGAGCTGACAGCAAAACAAGAAAGATTTCATAAATGTGCAGACTGCATGAAAAAACAGACCTTTTGTCCCAGTATTTTCTTTGTTTCTATTTATATATAATCAGTTAGCTGAAAAAAACCTCTTGACATCCAAAATTCTTTTTATCAGAAAACTCCCATCATCTAGAAAAATCCATGATCCAGAAAGCATAGTTACTCACCTGTAACAGGTGTTCTCTGGGGACAGCAGGAATCGGTCCTCATATATGGATGATTTCAGCACCAATGGAGCCCGTGCAGATTCATTCCCCAGCTCCTTGGGGGAGTTAGACAGCACATGCATGGTCACCTTTCCACCTAAGGGTGCCATCTTACCTCAGTATTATGACATAGCTCAATCAAGAATAAAAAAGGAAACAACTCCACAGGGAGGGGGAAGGTTGTGAGGACTGATTCCTCTGGTCCCCTTAGAATACCTGTTACAGGTGAGTAACCACATTTTTCCAGGAACAAGCAGGAAGTCAGTCTTAACATATGGAACTCCCAAGCTACAGGCTACCAAAAAAGCCTGTAGGTGCCACAGATGACTCGAAAAAGCAAACCGTGCAGGGCAGCTAGAGGCGCTGAAAGGCCAGAGTGCAGAGCTGCAGCTCCAACATCGATCATGAATTACCTCACCGATAGCCTGAATACAATGGGCCAGAGAAAAGGAGTTGTACTATCCCCAAAGAGGTGATGAAATACTGCCTGGCCGAAGGAGCTGTTGCTCTGTGAGCTCTCTTCCAAGCTTTAATGCATTATGAAGGTATAGACCACAGACCAGGTGGCAGCCAGCAGAGGGACAGAGCGCAGTGGGCCACTGAGGTGCCATGCTGTGCACATTATGCATGGTAATGTGATGCTCAGGGGAGAGTCCAGCCTGCTAATAGGTGAAGGAGATGCATTTTGCCACCCAGGTGGACAGGGTGCGTTTTGAGACTGTGATCCCAAGTGTGTTGGCATCATAGGAGACAAACAGTTGCAATGAGCAGTGATGGGGCTGTGTCTTCTGAAGGTAGGAGGACAGTACCCTCTTGCAATCCAGGGTGTGTAGCGAAACCTCCGCTCAGGATGTGTGATGCCTGGGGAAGAAGATGAGAAGGACCACCTCCTGATTCATGTGAAAAGCAGACACCACCTTAGACAGGAACTTTAGGTGGGTCCAGAGAATGACCCTGTTTTTATGGAACGTGGTATAGGGGACGTAGGCCACCAACACCTGCAGCTCACTAACTCTTCTGGCTGCAGTGAGCGCTACCAGGAACACCACTTTCCATGACAAGTACTTGAGATGGCATGTGGCCAGAGGCTCAAAAGGGGGAGCCATCAGCTTCCCAATAACAACATTGAGGTCCCACGCCACTGGCAGCAAGCATATGGGGGGCCATGAGAGGATGAGGCCCTCATGAAGTGGCCCACCAGCAGGTACACAGAGGCAGGCTTGCCATCAATGAGGTGGTGGTGGTGGTGCCACTAGGGTGCTGAAGTGCACCCTGACAGAATTGGACTCCATACCAGTCTGGGAGAGGTGCAGAAGATATTACAGGATATCCTGCACCAAGCAAGAGAAAAGATTGAGATTCCTGTCTGAACACCAGATGAAGAATCTACGCCACTTGAAAGCATATGCGCACCATGTGGAATCCTTGCACAATGCCAGTAGAACGTGCTCCACCTCTTGGGAGAGACGGAGGTGCGCTATGGCTAGCTGTTCAGCATCCACACAATCAGGGCGAGGGACTGGAGGTTGGGATAGAGAAGGGTCCCCTTCTCCTGGGACAGCAGGTCCAGGTCCAGGTCCAGGTCCTGATCCTGATCCTGATCCTGATCCTGATCCAGAGGTATTGGGGCCGATCGGGAGAGCTATAGCAGCAAGGGGAACCAGGAATGCCAGGGCCAATGAGGGGGAATGACGATTACTGAAGCCCGGTCTGACTGATCCTTGAGCAAGGTCTTGGGAACCAGGGGGGTAGGTGGACATGCATACAGTACGTTCCCAGCCCAAGGCAGGAGAAAGGCATCTGCCACAACTTGGTTCAGGGCCAGCTACCATCAGCAGAAGCGCATGAGCTGCTCGTTATCTGGACTGGAAAAGAGGTCCAATGTTGGGGTTCCTCAACGTCGGGAGATGGTGTTGGCTACTGGCTGGTCGAGTCACCACTCGTGAAGATGGAGGACTCTGCTGAGCTAATCTGCAAGCATATTGGCAGGTAGGACCACTCGGAGGGTTAAACCATTTTTTATGGCAAAGTTCCACAGGTGAACCGCCTATCAACAGAGGAGGTATGAACACATTCCCCGTTTGTTGATGTAGAACATTGCTACTTGATTGTCCATCTGGATGAGTACCACCTGATGCACCAGGTGGGCCTGAAACACCCGAAGAGCTTTTGTCACAGCCTGGAGTTCCAGGAGGTTGATCTGGAGGGGACTCTCCTCCCGAGTCCAGGTGCCCTGCAACCATAGATTGTTGCAATGGGCTCCTCAGCTGAACTTAGAGGCATCCGTGGTGAGGACGCTTTGTGCCAAGGGGGCCTAGAAGGCCAGGCCAGCCTTGAGGTTCAGTCAGCTCCGCCACCAGGTGAGAGAGGCTATCAGGGGCAGGGTGATCCAGACCCAATCCTCCAGTTTGCCCATGGCCTGAGTCCATTGAGAGCTGAGGGTCCAATGGGCCTGTCGCATCCAGAGGCGTGTTTGTGGGGTCATGTGAACGGTTGAGGTCATGTGCCGAAAGAGGCGCAGCAGTAGCTGGGCGGATGCTGATGAATGGCTCTGTACCTCTCCTGCTAGGGCTGCTAGGCGCTGCACCTGGTACAGAAGGAGGAAGGCTCTGCCCTGGGTCAAGTCCAGAAGGGTTCTTATGTACTCCAGGTGCTGAGTTGGGAGGAAATGCGACTCTGGAAAGTTGATCACGAACCCCAGAGTCTGCAGCACTCTGATGGTGTGGCAGGTTGTGTTACCTACCTTCTCTGGTGAGCTTGCTTTTATAAGCCAGTCATCCAGATAGGGGAAGACAGATTCCCAGCAAGCGGAGGTGAGTGGCGACAACTGCCAGGCACTTGGTGAACACCAAGGCTGAAGGGGAGCCCTTTGTATTGGTAGTGGCAGTCTCTGATGACAAAGTGGAGGCACCGACAGAGCTGGGGGTGGATCAGGATGTAGGTATAGGCATCTTTGAAATCCAAGGAGCATAGCCAGTTTCCCCTGAGGAGGTAGCAGCAATGTTCCAAGGAATAACATCTTGAATTTCTCCTTAAGTAGAAAGCGGTTTAGGACCCACAGATCCAGGATGGGCCGAAACCTGCCTGTCTTTTTTGAGATGAGGAATTAGCAGGAGTAAACCCCATGCCCCAGAGGGGCTGACATACTGGCTCCACTGCCTGATCCTTGAGTAGGGACTAGAGTTCTTTCTTCAGGAGGATACCACCTTAGACAGGAAGGTCATGGGACGGTCCCCTGGAAAGAAGGGAGGCGGCGTCTGGTCGAAGTGCAGAAGGTAAACCTCTTGCACTACCTGCAATGCCCAGGCATTGATGGTAATGTCTGGCCAGAGGTGAGCGAATTGGACCAGATGTCCTCCCTGACCCTCTGGGGGGAGGCAGTCTATGCCCAAGGGGCAAAAGCTCCCCCCACACTGTGACTGGGGCACTGTTTGGGGCTTAGGGGTTTTCTGCTTATGGGAGCCATGATCCTGGCCCTTGGCCTGCTGCCCCTGTTGGGGAGCCTGATACCCCCAGTTTCTGGCCTATTTCCCATAAGCTCTCTTCTCCTTTGGTGGAAGGGCTTTTTCTCCAAACTCTTCCTGCAGGAAGGGTCAACCATCTTCCAGGACAGCCTAGTCCTAGTCAAGAACTCTGTCTCCAGCTCGACTGCCTTGTCAGTCATGGGTTTGCCTGTACCCACTGAACCAAGTCCAAGGATTGCAGCCAAGCCAGGCAGCAGGCACTAATGCCCACTGTAGCCACATGGGCCATGGACTCAAAGCTGTCAAAGGCAGCTCGTTTGGAATTTGGAGCATTCCTTGGCTGAGGAAACAAGGGTCCAGAAGCTCTCAAGGGATTCACTTGCTAGCCCAGCCGAGAACCCGGTGAGCTCCTTTGCCAGGTCACTCAGGCACATGCCCATGTACAGCTGGTAGGCCTAGATGTGGGCAGCGAGCATCGAGCCCTGGTAGCACCGTCTGCCAAACCAGTCCATGGTCCAGGCCTCCCTACCCGGGGGCACCGAGGAATGCATCTTCTGACTCTCTATCTGACACAAGGCCAACTCCACCACCATGGAGTTGTGAGGCAGCTGTGTTTTCTGAAACCCGGGGCTCTTGTCAACTCGATACTGGGAATCGAGTCACTGGCTCACTATGGGCACCAACACCAGGCTCTTCCACATCCTGAATAGCAAGTGCTCCAAGATGGGGAAATTGGCGAGGAACGCGAGGTCCTTGGGTGGGGAACTCCGGCACTCCTGCAGAGGAGATAGCTTGGAGAGCACATCCCTATGTAGCATGGTGTTGGGCAACTCATCGTTGGTCTTTCAACCCAACTTGGATCCGGATGAGACCTCGAGTCCCAGGAACTCATTGAGCTGAGGAGTCACCTGTGCTGGAGAGGAACACAGTGTTTGATGCGTGGGCTCAGAGATACTCAAGGTCAACTCACGCCTCGAGCGGGAAGCTGACTGATAATGCTCCGAACTGGCAAAATGCTTCAGCACAGGCTGGACATTCTGCAGGGAAGTCGTCGCAGTAGAGGGTGTCGTGATCAGTGCAGATGATCCAGAGACTCTAAATTTCAGGCCCTGCTGTGCCTCAAGAAAAGCAGCCAGGCTGCATTCCAAGGCCACCATCCTGGCTTGAATGCCAGTAGGCTCTACAGTGACCGGTTCAGGTCTTGAGGGCATCAAGCCCGGGACCGGGTCCCTTAGAGGGGAGTCATCAATGGTTATTGTGCTGGGGGACAGAGTTTGATCTCCCGATTCGGTGGGAGACTCTTCCTTCTGGGGCAGCTTCAAGGGCTGCTCCTGGCCATCGCCCTCACCATTGTCGAGGGCTCTGAGCCTGGTTACCAAGGACTTACCTCCGACTCCGGGATCAGACTTTGACCTCAACTTGGACAATGTCTTCAGCCTGTGGGAGAGGTCCCTTGAGGATGATTCCCAGTCCGAGGCTCCATGATCTCAGGACTCAGATTGAGCACACCCGTGCAATGCCGAGTTATCAGACACATTCCTCGAGGGTAGCGACTCAATACTCAAGGCTGGCCCCATGGCCGAGGCCTTCGAGCCAAACAGCTCCTTTTGCTGCTGCTCACGGTTCTTCCAGCTCATGGCTGACATCTGCATGCAGAGCGGGCAAGAGGAGTCGTCGTGATTCACACTGAGGCACTGGATGCAGCAACTGTGGCGGTCTTTGATGGACATGATACAGGGGCATTTGCCACATTGCTTGAATCCACAGATCGAAGACAAGTCTCGGTCAGGGAGGGTGCGAGGAAAATACCCATACCCCTCAAAAAGAAAAGAAAAGAAAAAGACCCAAGAAAAATGCAACACCGAGGCAAGGGTGTACTCGGGCGGCGAGAATGTGATCAGGAACCAAGAAGCTGATTTGGAACCAACCAGTAAGAAAATTACAAAAAACCGCGAAGGAAGGTTAGAAATCGACTTTTTACTGGGAACGACAGACAGGACATCTGTAGGGCTCTGTGGAAAAGAGAAGACTGAGGTAAAATGGCACCCTTAGGCAGGAAGGTGATCGCCCATGCACGGTCTAACTCCCAAAGGCTTTCTTTGAAAGCTCGGAAGTAAATCTGCACAGGCTCCTTTGGTGCTGATGTCGCTCTTAATGTGAGGACTGACTTCCTGCTTGTTCCCGGAGGATGACCTTTGTCCTGACTATTCCTGATAAGTGGTAAAAAGCTGGATACATGGCACTGCAATTTATACTTGAGAGGGGGGAATACTTTCTGCAGATACAATAATCACCTGATGATGGCTGACACTGAAACATGCAACATAAAGGATGACAGATTTGTAAACTAGTGCTTAGTTCATTTCTTCGGAAAACCAAGACAGTAATGTTTTTTTATTTGTTCATTAAATGGGATGCTTCTTGGAAACTTCGTTCTTGAATATATGACTCTGTTCTACAATGGAAACCCTATCTAGAATGTATCTGTGCTACTTTTAACATATTAATAATCACTAAGCCAGTTGGTGTAATTTTAGTAAACCTAAAAAAAAATCCACATTGTTTATGCTGAAATCTGTTTTCAAGTGGAAACAATTTGATTGTATCTGAATTTCCTAAACAGCCAATGCAACCCTTGGTTATGTTGCATTCCATACAGCAAATGTACGAAACCTTACTACGCTGTGGTTGGATGTTGTTAGTATCTTTATTTTGCATTAATGCTTCATGGCAGATCTGTTTCAACATCTGCGTTTCCAGCTAAGACGGAGGTGGGGAAGAAGGCGGCATATGCTCTGGTGGTTGTTTAATTACTGCAAGCTTAATGTAGATAGAGGCTCTCTTTAGCTGGGAAGGGTATTTAAAAGGGATCCTGTAAACCAAAGAAAACTTTAAACTAGAGCCAGGGGAACACAGATTGTGACAAGAAGTTGTAGTGATAGTGAAATGTTTTATGTTGTCTGTATACTTTACCAACATAATTGAAATAAATCATCAATGCTTTGCCAATAATGAAACAACTTTTATCCTTAAAGGATACATACAAATGAAAAATGCCATTGCTGGAAAGAATGATGTTTAGAAAAAAACTTTTGTAGGAGTTACTATATTAAGTTAGTTTTTTCTGTTTCACCGGAGCATCCATACCAAAAGGATCATACCCATTTTTTTGTGACTGTAATAGGGAAAGCAGGAGCCTTTGGGGCATATCTATTAAATCACAGTAGGGTTTGGCAGTCATCGCAATGCATTCGTTGCCAAAACAACATAGTAAACCAAAACCCCTTGTGGTATCTACAGAGGGCATTCCTGAGGTAGCTCCTGTGCCTGCTGATGGAGGTAGCAATCAGGTGCACAGAGCTCTCAGTAGTTCAGTACCCAGATCGCTGCCATGCCCCCCTCAAATGTATTGGTGGTGCCACGGTATAGTGATCTGCAGGCACCGACAATATGAATCAAGAATAACCTGGTCCTAATGCAGCACTGATCCTCCCTGGATAGTGCCCTATCCCCATCGGGAACTGTCCAGGGGACATCATTGCACCCCCTGGCTAAACTAAGATCCCAGCTAGGCAGTTGGATAAGCCCTCCCAATCCCCCGATCCAGTTAACAGAGACCCAGCAAGTCACTCAGTACATCTCATGGTCCCACCCCCGCCTATGTCCTACATTCATCCCAGGTGGTTCTTGCCCCCATTATCGGGCCTTTCCAAAATGGCCACAATCAAGGGGTGCTGACCAGGGCTGGCCCAAGGGTTTCTGCTACCCTAGACAGACACCCCGGCCTCGCCAACCCCCCCCCCCCCCCATCTGCTGCTAATTCCATCTCAGGAGGGGGAGGCGTGCATCAGCAGCATTTCCAAAAGTGGTGGCTTTTTTCTGTCACTTTTGGAAATACTGCAGATACCCACCTCCCCCCCCCCCCCCAATGGAATTGGCAGCAGCTGGGAGAGGCAGTGCAGCTGCCCATGTGTGCCACTGCTGCCGCTCACATGGGACAATTGCTCTAGATGGCCGTCTAGCTTGCTTAGCAGACAGGCCAGCCCTAGTGCTGACCTCTAGCTTCATGCTAGAGATCGCAGCCATATCGGTTAGTGCTGTTGAGGACAGCAGAGTTTGCAATTACATGCATTGATTATAAAATACTTTAACTTATGCACATATTTGCAAACTTTACACGCTTTCCTTTACACCTATTATAGAGCCGGTGTAAATGTCTGTGCCTTAATATGCAATCTCTGCTGCTTATGCTAATATTGTGCGCCTACTTCCATTACAAAATTACCCTCCAAAAGTGTATGCATGATTGAGCTGTTGTGACAGTATTTTCTTGTCCTTGTTTTGATGAACTACTCTGTTGAAAATGCCCCCATGGCGTAGCATATATGGTCAGAGATGACACTTTTACACACTACCTCTACTTTTCTGGTGCTGCTTTGTTATGATTTAAGCCTGCCCATGCTGTTAGAATGGGTCTGTGTCCTCCTGTTTTCTTTGGAATAAGAAAATAGGGGGAGTAGAACCTGCACCCCATTGAAGAATGGGCACCTCTTCTATTGCCCCTTGGGCAAGAAGTGTTGAGACCTCGTGATCTAGCATATTGTCTGCGGAGGTTTGAGAATTGAATTGCCTTAGAATTGTACATAAGAACATAAGATATGCCATACTGGGTCAGACCAAGGTCCATCAAGCCCAGTATTCTGTTTCCAACAGTGGCCAATCTAGGTCATATGTACCTAGCAGTTTCCCCAAGGGACACAGGTTCAACAATGCTTGTATTGGTTCAAGCATTGATATCCTGGGTCCCTTCTTAATAATGGTTTATGGACCTTTCCTCCAGGAACTTGTCCAAACCTTTTTTTAAACCCAGCTACACTAACAGCCTTTACTACATTCTCCGGTAACAAATTCCAGAGTTTGATTACACGTTGAGTGAAAAAATATTTTCTTTTATTAGTCTTAAATAGTTTACCCTGTAGCTTCATTGCATGTCCCCTAGTCTTTCTATATTCTGATAAGGTAAACAATCGATCTACGTTTACCCGTTCCACTCCGTTCATTAATTTATAGACTTCTATCATATCTCCCCTCAGCCGTCTCTTTTCCAGGTTAAAGAGCCCTAACCTTTTTAGCCTTTCTTCATAGGAGTATCCTTCCATCCCATTACCATTTTGGTGGCTCTTCTCTGAACCTTTTCTAAAATCGCTATATCCTTTTTAAGATACGGCGACCAGAATTGCACACAATATTCAAGGTGCGGTCTCACCATGGAACAATATAGAGGCATTATAATATCTTTTGTTTTATTTTCCATTCCTTTCCTTATCATACCTAGCATTCTATTTGCTCTCTTGGCCGCTGCTGCACACTGGGCCGAGGGTTTTAACATGGTATCCACGACGACGCCTAAATCTTTTTCCTGGGTGGTAGTTCCTAATGTGGAACCTTGCATCGTGTAACCATAGTTTGGGTTGTTCTTCCCTAGGTGCATAACCTTGCACTTGTCCACATTAAATTTCATCTGCCATTTTGATGCCCAGTCTTCCAATTTATCAAGATCCTCTTGCAATTTTCCACAATCCTCTTGGGTTTTAAGAACTTTAAATAGTTTTGTGTCATCTGCAAATTTGATAACCTCACTCGTTATTCCACTTTCCAGGTCATTTATGAATATGTCAAAAAGCAGCGGACCCAGCACAGATCCCTGGGGTACACCACTATTCACCTTTCTCCATTGGGAAAATTGGCCATTTAGCCCTACCCTCTGCTATCTTTTAACCAGTTCCTGATCCACAATAGTACACTGCCTCCTATCCCATGACTCTTTAGTTTTGCCAGAAGTCTCTCATGAGGGACCTTGTCAAAGGCTTTCTGAAAGTCCAGATACACAATATCAACCGACTCACCTTTGTCCACCTGTTTATTCACTCCTTCAAAAAAACATAACAGATTAGTAAGACAAGATCTTCCTTGTCTAAAGCCATGTTGGCTGTCTCCCATTAGGCCATGACTATCTACATGTTGAGTAATTTTATTCTTTATGATGGTTTCTACCATTTTCCCTGTACTGACGTCAGGCTCACCGGTCTGTAGTTTCCTGGATCACCCCTAGAACCCTTTTTAAAAATTGGTGTTACATTGGCGATCCTCCAATCTTCAGGTATTAGAGATGATTTTAATGATAGTTCACAGATTACTAATAGCAGGTCTGCAATCTCATATTTCAGTTCTTTCAACACCCTTGGAAGTATACCATCTGGCCCAGGTGATTTGCTACTCTTCAGTTTATCTAATAGTTGTAATACATCTTCCCGATGTATCGATATTTCCTTCAATTCTTCCGCACCTTTAAATACCACTTCAGTCATGGGTAGCATCCCTACATCTTCCTCAGTAAAGACCGAAGCAAAGAATTCATTCAGTCTCTCCGCTATCGCCTTGTCGCCTCTTAGTGCTCCTTTAACCCCTTTATCATCTAATGGACCAACTGACTCTCTCACAGGTTTTTTGCTACGAATGTACTTGAAAAGGTCTTTACTTCGCGTTTTTGCTTCCGCAGCAAGCTTCTTCTCAAATTCTCCCTTTGCCTGCCTTATCAATGCCTTGCATTTGACTTGCCAGTGCTTGTGCTGTTTCCAGGTTTCGTCGTTTGGCTCTTTTTTCCATTTCCTGAAAGATGCTTTTTTGGCAACAGCCTCTCTGACCTCACCTTTAAACCATCCTGGCAGTTTTTTGGACTTCCTTCCACTTTTCTTAAAGCGTGGAATACAGCTGGTCTGGGCTTCCAAGATAGTATTTTTCAACAACAGCCAAGCCTGATGTACGTCTTTATCCTTTGCAACTGCTCCTTTTAGTTTTTCTTAACTGTTTTCCTCATTTTATCATAGTCTCCCTTTCGAAAGTTAAAAGGTAGTACTGTGGATTTCCTTACTATCCCTCCTCCACTAATTAAATCAAAGGCTATCATGCTATGATCACTATTGCCAAGTGGCCCCAACAACCTTATCTCTTGCACTAGATCTGGTGTTCCACTAAGGACTAGGTCTAATATGGCTTCCCCTCTGGTCGGTTCATGAACCAGCTGCTCCAAGAAGCAGTCATTTATTTCATCTAGGAACTTTATCTCCCTAGCATGTCCTGACGTGACACTGACCCAGTCGATACCGGGGTAGTTGAAATCACCCATTATTATTACTGTGCTGTAACTTTTGTTAGCTTCCTTGATTTCTTTGAACATTTCATCATCCATTTGGTCATTCTGGCCAGGCAGTCGATAGTACACCCCCACTACCATCGCCTTCCCCCTTTTACATGGAATTTCAATCCATATAGATTCTACAGCAGATTTTGTTTCCTGCAAAACTTTAATCCTTTCTGACTCAATGCCCTCTCTAACAGAGAGCAACCCCTCCACCAATTTGATCAGCTCTATCATTACGATATAGTTTGTACCCAGGTATCACAGTGTCCCACTGGTTGTCCTCCTTCCACCATGTCTCTGATATTCCAATCATATCTAACCTTTCATTTAGTGCTATATATTCTAACTCTCCCATCTTATTTTTTAGACTTCTAGCATTTGCATACAAGCATTTTAGAGAATGTATTTTATTCATATTAATTTGGCTATTGTTAGACATGGGTAATTTGGGATCTTTAAGCTCTGTCTGATCCATACTTGAGGGCATTTGGGCTAGTTTACTCTTTTGTGGAACCTCTCTGCTTTTGGTAGTATCCTTCAAAGATACATTCTTCCGAACCATCTGCTCTTGGGCGACTGTCGGCTTTCCCCTAATATCTAGTTTAAAAGCTGCTCTATCTCCTTTTTAAAGGTTAATGCCAGCAGCCTGGTTCCATCCCGGTTAAGGTGAAGCCCATCCCTTCGGAAGAGCCCCTCCTTTCCCCAGAATGTTCCCCAGTTCCTAACAAATCCAAAACCCTCATCTCTGCACCATTGTCTCACCCACGCATTGAGACTCCGGAGCTCTGCCTGCCTTTTGGGTCCTGCGCGTGGAACAGGAAGCATTTCGGAGAACGCTACCCTGGAAGTTCTGGATTTCAACTTCATACCTAAAAGCCTAAATTTAGCCTCCGGAACCTCCCTACCACATTTTCCTATGTCATTGGTACCGACATGTACCAAGACAGCAGACTCCTCCCCAGCACTATCTAAGACCTTATCTAGGTGGCGCGTGAGGTCTGCTACCTTCGCACCAGGCAGGCATGTTACCAGGCGATCCTCACGTCCACCAGCCACCCAGCTTATCTACATGCCTAATGATCGAATCACCAACTATAACGGCTGTCCTAACCCTTCCCTCATGGGCACATGGCCCTGGAGAAACTTCCTCGGTGCGAGAGGGTTTTACATCACCTGGAGGGCAGGTCCTAGTTACAGGATCACTTCCTGCCACACCAGGGTGATGCTCTCCTGTCACGTGACCTCTCTCCTCCATGGCAACAGGGATGCTGCCAGACTGGAGGTGGGACTTCAGGACTATATCCCTGTAGGTCTCGTCTATGTACCTCTCTGTCTGTCTTATGCTTTCCAAGTCTGCTACTTTAGCCTCTAGAGAACGGACTCGTTCCCTGAGAGCAAAGAGCTCCTTGCACCTAGTGCACACGTAGGAGGGGGCATGTTGTGAAAATGGAGCTTGTACCCCTCTCCTTCAATGGACAGAGTCCCATCTTCTGCTGTTATCTGATGCCATCTATTGGCAAAGTGGCATAACCTGCCTGGAATATTGGTGAGTTGGGGACTCCTCAGAGGCAGGAAGGCTAAGCTCTCTAGGAAGGAGTCAAAGCCCTTGAGGGGGCTGAACCTGCGGAGCTGGTTGGGCTCTCGGGCCTATTGGCTTCTTTTGCTGTCTAGTTTGCCCCTTTTGAGCAACCTGACCCTGAGTTTGACTTTGCTGGGTATAGGAAGGATAAAATTTCCTCTTTTTGCTGAAAGAGGGTTTTTTATAAGGCCTCTTTTTGGCTGGAGTGGCTGTAGATTTTGACAATATATCTAGAGTGGTATTGTCAGCATCTAACTCGTTAGGCTTTTCCTACCAGTTCTTGCCAAAGAGATTCTCTCCCATGCAAGGAATGTTGCCTAACTTGTCCTGTACCCAAGTCTCCAAGTCTGATGCCTGAAGCCAGGCAATCCGTCGTGTTCCAATGGCAATAGCAGAGGTTCTGCTGATGCAGTCAAAGGCTGCATGAGTCACAAACTTGGAGACATCTTGAGCATGCTTAACTAGAGCAATAATCTTGTCTCTTGTCATCTGGGAGAAGTGGGCTCATAAGCTCCAAGTCTCCTGTAACTTCTTTGAGGAACATGCCCATATATAGCATATATGAAGTGATCCTAGCTGAAAGCATGGAAGCCTGTGTGTCCAGAGTCCTGCATTCATGACCTAGGGGATTGGAAGCATGCCTCTTTGCACTTTTCATCCTACACATGGCTGACTCCACCACCATTGAATGGTGTGGCAGCTGAGTCTTTTGAAATCCAGGACATGGCAGAACTCGATACAAAGTATCAAGCCTTCTAGAATGAGGAGATGTAGTCAGAGGTGTCTCCCACATCCTGAGCATCAGGTTATGCAGAATTTCATGGATGGGCAGAGTGGCTGTCTCCTTTGGAGCTTTAGGATATTGGAGAATTTCCAATTCCTTTGCTCTGGGTTCCTGTTCAGAAGCTACTGTGATTGAAAGGCCCTTGGCCACATCACGAATAAAATCCTGAAAAGACATGTCCTCTGGAGGTGACATTCTGCGTTGGGGAGAAGAGGGATCTTCTGGGAGAAACCCTCTGGTACCAGCAGAATTGTCAGTCTTCGGAATCTGAGGATTCGAAGTATTCCTGACCACGATGCTCATGTAAAGCACAGTCCCGGTATCGATCGAAGTAGGTACCGAGTTGATCCGGTACCGATCTGTCGATACCAGCCAAAGATAGTGTGGGAAGAATTCCCACCGGGGCTGGTACCGTCGGTACCGGTATCGGTGTCGGTATCGGCATCGATGTCGGTACCAGTGCCCGTTGAACCATAGGTGTCAACGGTACCACAGCTGTGAGAAGAGCTGCAATGCCTTGTACGATAGCGAGGAACCTCTGGTCTATCGACGCTGCCGATGCCTGGGTGTCGGTACCGGTGAAAACGGCCAGGACCCCTGAGCATGGCACCAGTAGTTCTTGCGAGGTCGAGGCCTCAAGAACATCCTGGAGCCCCATTGATGCTTTGGAAGCCAAAGCCTCCCTCCGGGGCTGTTTTGCCGGTGTAGTTCCCTCAAGGGCAATGCCAATGGCCTCTCGAAGCTTAGCAGGAGAGCTACCCTTTGAGGACCGGCTTTTTTGTTTAGTTACCTGAGATCCATGGGAGAAAGAGGAGGCTCTTGAAGATGTCGATACAATGGATCTGGCATCCGAAGAAAAGAGAGTACCGAGCTTTGCAGCCCGGTTCTGTCTTCCTCTCTTAGTCATCCCCATACAGGAGAGACATTCAGATGGAGAATGTTCAGGCCCTAAACATTTAAGACACCAATCATGGGTGTCAGTGACGGAAATGGTACCACCACACTTAGCACATTTTTTAAAACCACTAGTTGGTTTTTCCATGTTTCAGGAATATGAGGCCTAATGCCGAAAATGGCGCCTAGCACTGAAAAAGAAATGTTTCTGAAGAGAAACAGTTCAAAGTATAAATTTTTTTGAAAAAAGAAAAGAACCGGTGGTACCGGTAGGCATCGTGCGGAGGCAAACGCGACCATAAGTAAACAATTTTAAAGATGGAATTTTCTGCGGTGACAGGGTATGGGTCCTGTCAGCTCCACGGAAAACAAAGAACTGAAGAGGGACAGTTGGAAAGGCGGTAAGGCAGCGCACATGTGCTGAGGGATGCTCCCAAAAGTGTTCCTATTGGATGCTGGGGAGCGTTCCCGTGCAGGCTCCGTCGGTACTGACGATACCCATATGTGAAGACTACATTCCTGCTTGTTCCTGGAGATTACACTTTATTAGTCCATAGCCCACCTAGCCCCAAGTGCCTTATTCACTGCTTGGCACTGCCAAATTCACCACTTTTTGGTCTTCTAGACAGTTTCTATTGAAGCTTTGAATTTCACTTTTTTATTTGCCTGGTCTTCCTACACAACTATTCATCACCATCTCCTTTATGGTCTCTAACTAGATTGAATCCACTAACCAATGATCTTGTAAGTTGTTTTGCACATTCTGGTAAATAAAAAGGCAGAATATAAGCTTTTAAACTGCAGAACTTCATTAGGCATAAATCTTTGGCTACATTATAGTACTTCAGGCAGGTAAAACTTCAGTATTATTTTCATATTCAATTCACTGTTAGTCTGAAAATGTACCTTTCAGACAGGCACTTGAGAAATGGTATCCTTAACAGGGCCAGCCCACGGGTTTCTACCACCCCAGGCAGGAGCCCCAGCTGTGCCCCCCCCCCCTCCCCACAGTCAATTAAGTCTTCTGGGGGGGGCTGACGATAGCGGCAGTTTAAAAGCGGTGGCTTTATGCTGCTGCTTTGATGCCGCAGGTCATGTGCTTCAGCACACATGGCCTGCCACTTCTGACCCTCCTCTGACAGAAGGTTGCTTCGGAGGAGGGTCAGAAGTGGCAGGCCACGTATGAACTACATGGCCTGCCACGGGCACCAAAGGGGCGACACAAAGCCACTGCGCTCCCCGCTGTGGTCAGACCTAGCCATGCTTAACAATCCCTAACTGATAGTTTTGAACAAGTAAAGTCTAGATTTGAAAGTGATTTGGAATAGAAAAGAGATTAATCCTTTCATTCATCTTCAATTGAATATATTTTAGTGTTGAGGTACTATAACAATACGTTATCAAACATCTGCATGGTGCTATGTATTAATTCTATGGCCTTAAAAAGTACACAAACTTAATTAAACTAACAATTTATTTGTACACAGTATTAAAACAAGCTGCACAAGAGTGCTATTTACATAATTTAAAAATCACAATAGTGACGTCTACTGTACAACCAAACAGCTAAGGTGAATGTGTTAGGTATATGTTTTCTACATTTATATATGATATTACTTGCCATACAAAATGTAAATGAAACCAATTTGCAAAAGTTAAAAGCAACTTTTCTTTAAAAAAAAGACAAAAAAAACAAAAAACAAAAACAAAACACATCTTCTTAGTTCTTGCAATGAAGTTATGTGTATCCAGTTGCTGAATAACAGCTGTATTAGAGTATGTAGTGTAAGTCTCAATAGGAAACATACTACTGGCATTGCTGTACTCATTTGTGATAACATAGTACTTTATAAATGTGTATCAGCTGTATATAAATAACATTATAAAGGTCAGTGGCTGTGATCACATCACACATTCATACCTACAGAAGGTGCCATTATTACTGAAGCGATGGTTTGTGCCTTAGCAACGTACAATTAAAAAGGACTACAAAAACATTCTGCTTTTATCTCTTTCTATAATCTGAAAGGCTACACTTCTGGCAATGATGTCTGGATTAGACATTTTCATTTTGTTGATTCTGTAGCCTTCACCTATTCAGTTACGACATGGATTAACGCTTAATACAGTATCTACCTTACTATCACTGTCAATTTATATTTCATTTTTATCATATTTTATTTTTTAAATCTAACATTCCAAAATATCCTTCATAGAATGGTCTTTCATAATTAAATAAAATATATTTTTAATAACCTTCAAATATATTCTTTATTAAACGTTTTGTTTTGTGAGGGGTTAGAATTTTGAAAAGTTGTGATACTTTTTCAAGGGAAAAACAACAGGATAATTCAGATCACTGAGGGCTGCAGGTTGGGAGAGGTGTCCCCACTTGAAGTTTGCAGTTAGGGGGGCAAGGGTCTCGCTATCTGATCGTGTTAAATGCAGACATGGGGGGGTGGGGGAAGACAGGGTTCCCAGAAGTATGGTAGTATTCCTAATATTTCTAGGGATTTAGCAGCTCTGCCGTGCCCCTGGTGAATCTGTCCTATTTCCCTCTGCATGTGTCCTTTGACATGTAGAATGAGTGTGTGTGGTGCACTCTCTTCACTTCCTTCTCACCCCTCCTTTCCCCTCTCTCTCCTACCAGTCACCTCTAATTCTCTCATCCCTTCCTTCTCCTCTATTTGCATTACTCTTGCTCTTTCCCTCTTCCTATACTCTTCTGTCCCTCCCTCTCTCTTTCTCACTCTTCTTCCCTTCTCTCCTCTCCTCTCTCAAGTGCATCTTCTTGATCTTCCATTAGAAGGGCCTGGCCTCCCCACCAACAGATTTTCACCCATGCAAGTATATTATGGCTGGTCCCTCTTGCACTGGTGGGACATAGGAACCCCCCTCCCCCGCAGTCTTTCTGCCATAGTTGTACATGAAAAAAGAAATCCTCCATTTGCCAGATCCAGCCACTGAAGTAAAGATATGGCAGGCCAGAAAAAAGTTCTGCGGGCTGAATCCGGCTTATGGGCCATCTCTTTTAAAGGAACAACAAAGAATATGTCATAGCACATAAGGTATTGAGATCACACAGACCCGTTCTTCAGATGATCAGTGTGGTCTCAAAAGCTCATGCAGATCTTTTTGATGGCCCTTTATAATGTATCCTAATCTACTAATAATTTAGTTTTCTCCTTGATCAATTCAGCTACTTTGTTGTCTCAAAGTCATAATTAAAATGGCCGTTTCCTTTCAAATATATGAGGCATGTTGAATCCCTTTTGCTACTACTGTTTGAATAAGGGCCAGAACTACAGATAGCTAATATAAGGTACACTTTTTAAATTTAATTTTTGAAATAAGCAAACAAAAATTAAAATATGATCAAAAAGAGGAAATGGGAGGATAATGCATCACATTTATCACCATTTAATGTTCAGCTATGAACAATGTCAGGTGAACTATCATACTGGAGTTTTCCTCCAAATATTACTATATATTTTCTACACTGACCTGCAGTAACCGATGTCAATGCACTTTTACTTAGTGAACAGGCCCCACTGAAATGAATGGGGCCTGCAATAAATAATGTCTTATTGTTAACATGGGTTACCGCAGGTTAGTGAAAAGTCCTCAACATTCATAAGAATAGCTAATTGTTCAGAATTTCTTTTAAGGCTTTTCAAAGACTATGAAGATGCTATCTACTTGGATTTTTCCCCTTTTTGGAATTAAGATTTAATGGTATAATTTTAAATGCTAAAATTAATGCCAATAAGCATTTAGTGAAAAACAATGGCTCTTAAAAGCCTAGCTTTTGGTGGGATTAGTTTTCCAGACTTGCAGACGTTCACCTGGCTAACAAGTTTTCTTTCCATCCCTTTAATTAGGTAATTGGATCTCCCCTGCCCTGTCTTTCAGACAACTTATATTAGCTCTCTGTCATGCAAGGTTACATTTTACTTACCAGTTAATGTCCTTTCCTTGAGTCTTGCTAGACTAGTCCAAACAACTGGGTTCTGTTTCCCTACCAGCAGATTGGTGGAGACAAAGAACCAATGAAAAGCCTCTATTCACCTCAGCCACCAGAGGTCCCGTCAGTATTCGTCCCAAAGCATATGGGAGATACACTGCAAGCCTCACACAACCTCAATTGTGGACAACAATGAGCAATCAACAGTCGAGAACTATGTACAGAAAAGTATAAACATGCAGAGCCAAGTATAAAAATCATAGTGGACCCAATGGGTATCACAGCAGAAGAACAGAACAATAGAGTTTCAGGGGCGGTCCCTGGACTGGTCTAGCAGGACTCAAGGAAAAAAGTAAAAAGTCACCTTCAATATTGTCCTGCTAGACCAGTCCAGACAAGTGGCATGTACCAAAGCTGCACCACCACTGGGCAGAAGAAGACACAGCAGTTTGCAAAACCCTTGAGCAGAAGGCTACGTCTGCCTGTGTGTGGACATCCAAGCGGTAATGCTTGACAAAAGTGGAAAGTTATGCCCATATTGATACCTGACTATGTCTGCAGGGGCTACCGAGCTCTGCTCAAGACACTTGTGCTAGAGTAGAATAGGTGCGCAAACCCTCCAGAAGCAGTCAGTTCCGCAACCAGGATGCTGAGGCAATGGCTCCTTAATCCAGCACCCCAAAGTTGATTTGTCCACCGCTTCACCCTTGCAGGCCAGCACAAAAAAATAGTTAGACTTATGAAGGGATTCATAACCTCTAGGTACTGGAGGAGTGCAGGCAAACCAACTGGTTCACGTGAAAGGATGAAAGCACCTTAGACAAGAAGGAAGGCACAGGCTGAATAGAAATGGTCTCATCCAAAAAGGACAGATAAGGATCTCAGCAAGACAGAGTCTGCAGCTTAGAAATCCACCTTGTGGAATAAATCGCGACCAAGAAGACAGTCTTGAGCATCAAATCCTTTAAGATATCATGCTTCAATGGCTCAAAGTGTGCCGCCATCAGTGCCCTGAGCACCAGTGAGCAGCAGACACACATCCCAGGAAGGGATCACAGACCAACAGGGGGTGGCCCGAAGGTGATGCAGAACCATGTGCGGAGACTCATTGTGGGGCCTCATTTGCATAGCCACTGGACCTAATTTGCATAAATGTAATTTATTTTAATGCCCGTTTATTTCTGTTGGCTCAGTGGCACTTAAAGTGCATTAATATTTAGTAAACATTCCCCTAAGTCATTGCCAGGGGAAAAAGAGAGGCTTGTGAAGAGCTCCTTTGAATGCTTCCTAAAATTTTAGATGGGTAACATATACATTTTGAAATAAAATAATGTGGTGTTTTATTTTAAAATGTATATATTGCCCATCTAAAATTTAAGGCGGCTTTTAGCTTTTGGGAGAATCATCCTCAGGGAGACTATTGGATAGCTAATCTGCTTGATGAAGAGCCTTGAGTTGTTAAGGGCTTGAAACACGGCGCTGTTTGCACATGGATTTAAGATCTTTGTAATCGTCAGAATAGCAACAGCCATAAGAACAACAACATTGGCTGTTCTTTTATGATTCTTACTTTGGTATAATGGGTATCGCTCCTGAAGTGAATCGTTCTTTCTCCAATCAAAATTCATCATCAAAAAAGATAAGTAAAAGTGCGGGTTTTGCTATGTGCATTGTCCCTCACACTATTTCTTATGTTATAGGCATAGTATGCCTTTAAAATGGAATAAATAGGAGGGTTTCTTGCGAGAAAGGTTTTCCTTTCAAGACAAACAATCCAACAAAAAATGGAAGAATTAGTTCCTATGGGTTAAAAGTCATAGTATAGGGTGTAGATGGTTGGGTATTTCTTTGCTAATTGGCATTTAGAATCCACAGCAAACCTGCTGTATCATAACAGCACTACCAAGACTCACAAAGCATCAAACTCTATCTATCAAAAAGAATACTGAAAATATTAAACCAATACATCTCAAAGAATACCAAAACATCTTCTACTGGGGAAAGAGAACAAGTGGCACTGTCACAAAAACTACATGAATAGAATACTGCAGTTTGGTTACACATGCAAAACAGTCTGTCACCAAACAAGGGATCACAATTTAGAAATATGAAGACAATAATTAAACTAGGAACCTCAAAAGCCAAACTTGAAATGTACAACACTGGAGAAATAAAACTATAAATTAATTTCCTCTTGTACAAAACAAAATGCAAAACATTAGCGATACATATTTCCCAGAGCTGACATATTCCAGTTAATAAATTCAAAATAAAAATGTTTTTTTCCCTACCTTTTGTTGTTTAGGCATTTTATTTTTCAGTTGCAATTGCTCCAGTCCCTTTATTCTGCTTTCTTTGTGTCTTCTAACTCTCCATTGTCTGCTGTCCATTTGTCCTTTTTTCTCTCTTCTAGTTTTTTTTTTCCATTCTGTCTACATCTGCCTCCAACATACTGATCTTTCCCCTTTTGCTCTTTCCTCCATTTCTTTCTTTATTCCTTTTTCATCCACTCAGATTTCACCCCTCCATTCTCGATCTCCACTTACTCTCCCAAAACTCATCCAAACCTCCCTCCCACACAAAATATCTGTTCCTCTCTCCATCCTCACTCCCCCAGCTTCTTTTTTTCTCCTGCCAGTCCCAGCCCTACTCCCTTCTGGTTCTTTCCCAGTATCAGCTCCCTTCTAGTTCCAGCCCACTCAGCATCCACTCCCTTCCAGTCCCATCCACCCATCCCCCCACATCAGCCCATTTCCAGTCCTAACCCCCCAGTATCAATTCCCTTCCAGTCCCAGTCCCCCATCCCCAGGCCATTTCCAGTCCTAACTCCCCAGTATCAGTCCTCCTCCAGTTCCTCCCAGGATTTGCTCCCTTCCAGTCCCAGTCCCCCATCCCCCAGCATCAGCTCATTTCCAGTCCTGCCCCCCCCCATTTCTGTTCTAGCCCCTAGTCTGCACCCTGTTCCATTCTAGCCCCCCATTCCCGTTTTAGCCCCCCAGTCCCCCCGCCACACACCAAAAGGGGCTCCGCACCTGATCAGCTGCAGAGGGAGCCAGGGAGGACCAAATCCCCGACTGATCTCTGAACAGCCATAGGAGTAAAGAGCGATGTTTGCCTTCTCTCCACAGCTCTGATAAAAAGGAACTCACCGGCACACTGAATGCCTGGAGGTCAAACGGGGGCACGTCCGCAGGTATTCAGAGGTCATTCAGGGCTTCGGGCCTCCTCAACTCCCTTTACAGCTGGTCAAGCTTGGGCCCCCAAGGTGTGGGGCCATATGCGGGCAACATTCCCACACAATGTACGGGCCGGCCCTGCAGACTGAAGGGGAGGACACAGACGCCAAACCCCATGGAGAAAAAGCATGAGACATCCGTGTGCAAGGCCAAAGACTTGCCCGCTGACGAATTACTGAAAACAGGCCAGAGCTGCCACCTGAACTTTCAGGGAGCTAAGTGAAAAGCCCTTCTCTAGACCATCCTGTAGAACAGAATGCCAATAGTCGCATATCACTCCAGTGCTCAAAGAGTCACCATATCCATATGTATGCTGTCTTGGTAGAGCTGCTCTGCACCAAGCAGAGTAGAGATCACTGCTGGAGAGTAGCCCTTACGCACTAGCATCCTCCTTTCAAGAGCCATGCCATAAGCAAGAAGGGAGCCGGGTTCTCCAAAAGGATTGGTCCCTGTCATAATAGCTCTTGAGAAGGAGGCAGCCAACGAGGAGGATCCTGCAGGAGCCACATCAGGTCTCCGAACCACGCTCTCCATGGCCAATCTGGTGTTACCAGACTAATTTTGCCCAGGTAGCGCTCTATATGCCGAATCACACGCCTCACCAGGGGCCATGGAGGAAACACATACAGCAGCTGCTGACTTGGCCAAGGATGGGTCAGGATATTGATGCCCTCAGACCCCATCTCTGTGTGGTGACTGAAGTGGCAAACTTGGGCACTGGAGAGTATCACCATCAGATCCATTTCGGGGCGACCCCAGTGGCACAGAATCAATTGAAACACCTCCTGACAACTCCCATTCTCCAGAATTCAGAGAGTGCCGGCCGAGGAAGTCCACTTCCACAATGTCCACCCCGGCAATGTGCTGGACCGACAAGGCTAGGAAGTTCTTCTCTACACAGGCAAACAGGAGATCCATCTCCAGAGCCACCTCCTTGTGCCGCCTTGCTGATTGACATAGGCCAGCGCCATGAGATTGTCTGAAAACATTCAAACCACCTGGCCTTTGACCAGGGGCTAGAAACACAGAATAGCCAACCTGATGGCCCTTGTCTCAAGGCGGTTGATGGATCCTACTGCTTCCCTGCGGTTCAAATAGCCCTGGGCCATGGGCAATGGGCTCTCCTGCCTGAGAGACTGGTATCTATCATCAGTAGAATTCAGGAGAAATCATCCAGCAGTATGCCCTTCCTCAGATTACAGGGCTGCTGCCACCACTGCAGGTTGGCCTTCATCATCAATGGGAGCAGAAGCCTGCAATCAAACTCCTGAGAACTCAGGGACCATTGAGTCAACAAGGACCACAGGAGTGGTTGCATGTGAGCACGCACCCTTGGCACCATCTAGGCACTAGGAAAGGAGCATGAATTGGAGCCGCTTGGGCGAAACACGTGTTTGGCCCGCATGACCAACAGGTGCACAATAGACAAAAAACATTACTAACATGTGCAGGAAACCTCCACACAGCATCAACAGTTGCTAGCAGGCCACCCCAAATTGTCTCCTCAGAGATGGAACCGGAAGTCCCCAACAAGGACAAGGGCAATGACAAGGTCAAGCCCCCTGAGAGCCCTAGGTGGAGGATCTGTGCCGGACTTGGCTCTACTCCCCTGAAAGCTGTTTCACTGGCTGGCTGTGCAACACTCTGTGTGAAGTGATTGGCAGGCAAATCTCTGAAAGTCTGTAATCTTCGGGAGAGAGAAGGAGGGGACAAATGAGGAAGGAGGGGGGCGCTGAGGTTGTGTGAGGCACTCTTCCAGATCCTTCCAATTTATGGCTTCTCAACAGGCCCTTATCATGATAAGTGTGTGGAGCTGAACCAATTTTCCCACCTCCAATGGCTACTGAAAAGACTAGTCTAGTGGAGCTTCCCACATCACACTCAAGAGAGTCACTTTTCTGTACTTGAGGTGGTCGTTCACAAGCATTTAATCAATCTCTTTGCCTCTTAATCCTCAGATTTTCTACAGAAAGGAGAAAATCCATTCACCATCTGCTGGAGACAAAGAAATACTGAAGGGACTTTTGGCAGCTGAGGCGAATAGAGGCATGAGAGTGATGTCATTGAAACTTGGGCTTTTCCTTGGTTCTCTGTCTCCACCAATCTGCCGGTAGGTGAACACAACCCACTTGTTTGGATTGGTCTAACAGGATGATATGGAACTATTTTTGCTAAATTGGCTGGTCATTATGGGGCTTAAAAAAATAGCTAGAAGCCAAGGTAAATCTTTGACCCAGTTTAAGCTATGTGGTCAATGTGTGGTATATATTAGTGGGTTTATCAACCATAAGAAGTTAAATCGACCTCTTTGACCAAATCAGACTTCTCTAGGTGTAGATAAGTGACTACATAATTAGCTTGAATTAAGACCCTTATTAATATTTCTGTTACACAGTATCTCTTACAAGTTTTTTTTCCTTTTGGCATGCACTTTTGCAAATGTAATTTGTAACTTAAGAACATTTGAACAATAAAGTTTTGAACTGTTTCTGAAATGAACTTTTCTACCTGTATTAGTATAACCCATTTATTAATGTAAAAGTAAAGCATAATTACTCACCTGTAACAGGTGATCTCTGGGAACAGCAGAAATCAGTCTTCACATATGGGTGATGTCGGTATCAACAGAGCCTTTATCTTTATTTGCAGTTTTTGATATAACGCCCTTGCCGAAGCGTCAGGGCGGTGTACAATAAAACAAATGTTGGCTACAGGAAGCATAGAAAAGAAAAGAACTCCAATGGTCAGGAGAGAAAGGAAAGAAAACAGTAAAATGGGAAATTATGAGAGGCCAGGAAAGAGGGAGGGAGGAAGTAATTACTAATTTAGAGAGAAAATATTCCTAGGTTGGTGGTAACTAAATGCTGGATGGGGGGGTCGGGGGGGGGTCGGATGAGGGAGGGTCAGAGCCATCAGCGGATGGTGGAAGGTCGAAAGCCTGACGGAAAAGGTGTGTTTTGAGGAGTGCGGGAACACTCCCCAGCATCCAATAGGAAAGCCTTTGGGAGCAGTTCAATGCGCCTCCGCATCTGCCCTCCAAACTCCTCTCCTCAATTGAGTTTGTAACTAAGAGATAGAGGGAAAAAATAGAACACGTGGGGGGGGGGGGGGAATGTGAAGACTGATTCCTGCTGTTCCCGAAGATCACCTGTTACAGGTGAGTAACTATGCTATCTCCAGAAAAAAGCAGGAATGCAATCTCCACATGTGGGACTCACTAGCTCCCAGGTACCAGACTGGCATGAGGGAGAGCAGTGTGATCCCAGAGTCTAAAGCATACAGCCGAAGAGTGTGGACACAATGTGGCCCAGTGGACTTGAACCCAGTCTGCTATACCATCTGTAATGGAAGTCTGGTGTCTTGTGGGACGGAGGGTAGGAGTTGAGGTTAAGTCTCAAAAAGGCGCTGGAGTACAGCTTGGCCAAAGACAGTATTCCGACAGGAGTCCCTGTCCAGACAATAATGTGCAGTGAAAATATGAATGTAAGACCAGGTAGCTGCCTGACAGCTTTTGTCAATGGAAACCAAACGGAGGTTGGCAAATGAGGTTGCCATGGCCCACATATTATAAGCAGTGATGTGACCCTCCAGGGAGAGTCCCGCATGTGCATAAGCAAAAGAGATGCAAGTCTGCTATCCATCTGGATAAAGTCTGCTTTGTCACTGGTACACCAAGGTGACTTGGATCAAAGGAAATGAATAACAGAGGATTTCCTGTGAACTTTGGTTCTATCTAAGTAGTAAGCTAGCACTCACTTGCAGCCTAAGGTGTGTAGTGCTGTTTCCGCTTGAGACGCATGTGGTCTTGGGAAGAAAATTGGTAGGATTACCAATTGGTTCAGATGGAAGGAGACCACCACTTTTGGAAGGAAATGTGGATGAGTATGGAGGACCACTCTGTCATGGTGGAACTGGGTATAAAGCATGTCCGCTACAAGAGTCTGCAGTTCATTGATATGGCGAGCTGACGTGACAGCTACTGTATGAGGAAGATTTCCATCGAAGAGAGAAACTTCACTGAAGCGGTTGCTAAAGGCCCAAAGGCAGGCACTGGAAGTTGAGCTCGAAACACATTGAGGTTCCAAGTCACTGGAGATGGCTTAATGGGTGACTTGGACATTTATTTATTTGGCTGGATTTATATGCCGTCTTTCACAATGATCAAAGCGGTTTACATGGAACTTCAAACAAATTAAACAATGTTTATACTGAACGATCAACTTTGTACAATAAAGATAAGGAACAGGAAAGCATAGTTTCTCACCTGTAACAGGTGTTCTCCATGGGCAGCAGTAATCAGTTCTCACATATGGGCGACATTGGCACCAATGGAGCCCCCGCGGGGCATTTCCCCAGCTTTTAAAGAAAGCCTTTGGGACATGCCACCACGCATGCGTGGTCCTCTTCCTGCCCAAGGATGCCATCTTGCTCAGTCAGATAACATAGCTAGGACGGTAGTAAAAAACTAAAACAAGGTCGGGAGGCAACTCCTAGGGGAGGAGGGAGGGTTGTGAGGACTGATTCCTGCTGTCCCTGGAGAACACCTGTTACAGGTGAGTAACTACGCTTTCTCCAGGAACAAGCAGGAAGTCAGTCCTCACACATATAGGACTCTCTAGCTCCAGGCTGCCAAGGACTGAGCCACGATGGCACCAACAGCGACCCATTGGGTGGCTGTGAGTTGCAGAAGATGAGTCCCCACTCAGAGACTCTGCAAGACCCTAGCATCCAGCGACACCATCACTCTAGTAGCCTGAACACAGAAGAGTTGGAGGGCAGGAGTTACCTACACCTGAGAATATTACGGAGTACTACATGGCCAAAGGCACTGTCCCTGCGGGACTCGCTCTTCAGGCAGTAGTGAGCTGCGAACGTGTGATCTGAAGACCATGTGGCGGCCCTGCAGATTTCCGTCACCGGCACTGAGTGGAGGTCGGCCACCGGCGCAGCCATCACCCTCACGCGATGTGCTGTTATCCGGTGCTTGAGGGAGAGGTCAGCTCACTCATAGGCGAGGGCAATACAGTCAGACACCCAAGTTCGCTTAGTCAAGGGGAGCCCCAGTCTGCTGGGGTCATAAGACATGAAAAGCTGAGGAGCTTTTTGATGGGCCTGAGTCTGCTGTAAATAGAAGGACAGGGACTGTTTGCAATCTAATATATGAAGAACTAGTTCCTCCTTAACGGCGTGAGGCCACGGGAAGAATGTGAGGAAGACCACTTCCTTGGTTGAGGTGGAAAGGGGACATCACCTTCAAAAGGAATTTGGGGTATATGTTCTTGTAGAATCTTGTAAATGGTGGATCCATGACAAGGGCCTGGAGTTCGTTCTCTCTTTGAGTGGATGTGAGAGCTACCAGAACAATGACTTTCCATGACAGGCACCGCAGGTGGCAAGTGTCCAGGGGCTTGAACGGTGGTTTGGTGAGCTGAGAGAGCACCACATTGAGGTTCCACTCTGCCGCTGGAGGGTGTAGAGAGGGCTTGGATAACAGGAGGCCCAGGATGAACCTGAAGACCAGGGGCTAGCTTGAGCAGGGTTTTCCCTTGACAGGGTGGTGGTGAGTGGCTATGGCGCTCAGATGAACCCTCGCTGAGTTAGCTCAGTGTGTGACAGGTGCAGCAGATACTGCAGCACTAGTTGCACCTTTTCCACACAACAGGCAGAGAATTTTCTCCACTTAAAGGCACAAGCCCGTCTGAGGGAGGGTTTTTGAGAGGCCGGCATGATCTCCTTGACCTCTCCTGGAAGATTGAAAGGGGCCAAAGCTACACTTTCAGCAGCCACGCTGTTAGCGTTAGCAACCCCAGATTCAGGGTACAGAAGAGAGTCTTCTTCCTGGGACAGGAGGTCCAGAGTTTGGCCCAGAGGGAGTGACAATTGACATGGAGAGCAAAAGAAAACCAAGGTTGCCTGGACTACCTCAAGGCAATCAGTATAACTGATGCCCTTTCGTTCTGGGCCTTGAAGAAGGTCCTGGTGACCAGGGGGATAGGGGGATTGGGGGATCGGGGGGGGGGGGGGGTTGGTGGAACGCATCGTGTAGGCCCTCGGACCACAAGATCAGGAAGGCATCTGTCGCCACTCTCTCCAGGTGCAGCTGATGGGAGCAGAAGCGGAGTAGCTGCATGCTGTCCGGAGAGGCGAATAGGTCCTTCATGGGCCTGTCCCAGAGGTGAAAGAGCTGCTTCGCTACTCTGGAGTTTAAGCACCACTTGTGTGGGCAAAGGACTCTACTCAGCCTGTCTGCTAGGCAGTTGTCCTGGTCAGAGAGGTACACCGTTTGCAGAAGCATGTTGTTGCATGCTGCGAAGGAAAGGAGGGTCACCCCCTCCTGGCAGAGGGAGTAGTGCCCCCCTGCTTATTGATATAAAACATGGTGACCTGGTTGTCTGTCTGGACCAGTACAGGCCGGTGGCGCAGGCGGTAGTGGAACACTCGTAGGGCCAAAAAGATTGCCCTGAGCTCCAGGAGACTGATCTGCAGGAGCGGCAACTCCTGAGACCAGCTGCCCTGTGTGCAGTGGTCTCCACAATGTGCCTCCCAACCCAGGACGGAGGCGTCTGTGGTCAGGGTCCTCTGCAGCATGGGTGTTTGGAAGGGCATTCTTGCCTGGAGGTGGCGCAGGTTTTGCCACCAGATGAAGGACTCTGCCAGTTAGCAGGGAACCCTGACCCTGATCCCGTAGCCTGTCCGTGGCCTGAGCCCACTGCAAGTGTAGGCACCACTGGGCTGTCCGCATGTGTAAGTGGGCAGAAGGTGTGATGTTGAACATCGAGGCTATATGGCCCAGTAGGCTGAGGAGGAGATGAGCTGGCACTGACCGGCGTCGTCGTACCTCTCTTGCTAGTTACCTGAGGCATTCTGCCCTCTCTCTTGGGAAGATGGCCTTGACCTGTAACATGTTCAACTGGGCACCTATGAACTCCAGACTTTGGGCTGGAGAGAGATGGGATTTGGGGTAATTGATGACGAACCCCAGGTGCTGCAAAAGAAAGGTTGCCTGGTCTACAGCCTGACTGACCTCTGAGGCCCTACTGTCCCTGATGAGCTAGTCGTCCAGGTAGGGGAAGACGAAAGCCCCCTGTAGATGCAGGTAGGTGGCTACCACCGCCAGGCATTTAATAAAGACCCTTGACGAAGAGGCCAGGCCGAAGGGTAGAACCCTTGTACTAGTAATGCCCTTCTCCCACCACGGTGTAGGTACTGTCTATAGGAGAGGTGGATCAGGATGTGTGTGTACGCATCCTTTAGGTCCAAGGAGCACAGTCATTCTCCCTGGTGGAGGTAGACAGTAGTGTTCCAAGGGAGAGCATCTTGGTCTTCTCCCTTGCCAGAAACTTGTCTAAGTTTCTCAGGTCTAGTATGGGCCTGAGGCCCTCAGTCCTCTTTGGGACAAGGAAGTATCTGGAGTAGAAGCCTTTTCCCCATAGGTGCTTGAGAACAGGCTCTACTGTGTTGTCCCCGAGTTGACCTGCAAGCTCTGAGAGCAGGAGGTTCTGGTGAAGGAGAGGTCACACTGGCTTTCCTGGAAAGAACCTGGGTGATATCTGCTGTAGGTGGAGGAGGTATCCCTCCCTTACCACCTTCAGTACCGATTAGTCTGAGGTGACACTGGCCCATTTATAGGCAAAGAGTGCCAGGCGGCCTCCTGTGGGCTGGTGAGGATCTCTCGGGGGAGGGGAGGCCCGGCCCCGGGAGTCAAACGTTCCCCTCGGGCTGGGCAGGAATTGTGGCCTGGGGCTTCTGTGCCGTTGGCTTCGGGGCTCCATGGCTCTGACCTTTAGGGTGAGAACCCCATTGCTGCCCCGAGAAGGGCTGGTAGTGGTGACTCTGATGAAAGGGTCCTCTTTTTTCCTTGGGAACAAGACTCTTTTCCCAATGGTTTCTGGTGGGGAAGGGATGAGGTCTGTTCCGATAGCCTCTGTCGAGTCACCACGTCGGCCTCTATCTCACCTGTATTGTCGGCCATGGGTTTGCCAAATAGGTTCTCCCCGGTATAGTGGATGTCTAATAGCTTTTCTTGGACCCACTGCTTGAGGTTCAAGGCCTGCAGCCAGGCTTGGAGCCTATGCCTGCCACTGCTACTCAAGCCACTGACTCAAAGCCATCATAGGCCGCCCGGAAAAGGAACTTAGAGCAGTCCTTGAGCCCAGAGGTCAGGGATTGGAACCATTGAAGAGATTCCCCGGTAAGCCCTGCTGAAAACCCAGGCAACTCCTGGGTCAAGGCCTTGAGGTACATGCCTATGTATAACTCATAGGCCTGTATCTGACACCCCAGCATCGAGCCCTGGTAGCACTTGTGCCCAAGGGATCGAGGGGCTCTAGACTCCCTACCAAGAGGGACAGAAGAGTAGGTCTTCTGGCTCTTATGTTTTTGCATGGTTGATTCGACAACCATGGAGTTATGTGGGAGTTGGGGTTTGTGGAACCCCCGCTCTTTCCTGACATGGTACATGGTGTTGAGGCATCAGCTGACCACCAGCATAGATGCCTGGGTTGCCCACATTCTAAGCAGTAGACACTCGAGGATCGGCTGCACCAGCATCATGAGAGTCTCCTTGGGTGGATACTCATACTGGAGATTCTCCAGCTCTTCAGTGTGTGGGTCTACCTCAGTTCACACTTAGAGGGCTCTGGCCATATCCCTGACAAAGTTGTGGAAGGTCACGTCCTCTGGAAGAGAATGGCGCTGGGGTGTCAGGGGAGATGGGTCTGAGGGGATGTCTCGGTACCATCTGGTTTCTGGAGATCCCTCGTCATTGGTATCCCCGCTCGGAGTTGAGGGGTGACGATAAATCCGAGGCCCTGTGACTCCTTGCCTTGAGGCCAGCACCGAGAGGCCAGGGGCCTCTGGAGGACTTGGAGTCTAAGTTGCGGAAACTGGCCGAGGAGGATCAGATGTCCGAGGAATGGGACTGAGACCTCGACGGGCGCTGAGAGCTTACCCGAGGCCGATGGCGCTCAGAGCTCGGCTCAATGATGGGGACTCCCCCGCAGTCGGGTGCCCAGTCATCAGGGCAGATGATGTGGATGAACCAGCCATCATTGCCTGCTGCAGGGCCAGGATAGCAGTGATGTTCTGCTCCCACGCCGCCATTCTGGTTTCCAGACCAGAAGGCTCCACAGCTTTCGACACGGGTACTGAGGACCTCGGGCCCGGCGCTTGCACTCTTGCAGGTACATCCTCGATGAGGACTATGGTCTTGAGGAACCTCGCACGGTCTCTGCCGGCGAGGAATCCTTTTTGAGGACCTTGATAGGGCACTGCTCAGAGCTGCCCGAGTTCCTTGACGGACTTCGAGGATTTTTCTTCTCTCTCTTGGGGTCCGGGGTCTTTTCGGAGGAGCTACCACTGCGGGATTCAGAGGACGCTCGGGCCTCACGGGAAGTGCTGGGTTTCGAGCTCGGCGTTGGGGAGACTGGTGCCAAGTTGGCCCTTGGGAACAGTTTCTCCTGTAACTCAGACCTCTTTTTTATTGGTTTTCAGAGTCATGGCCTGGCGCAGGTCACAGGAGCTGCTATCATGGTCCAGACCTTGGCAGTGTAGGCAGCAGTCATGGGTGTCTGTTACTGACATAGTTTGACTGCAGTGGTCCCATTTTTTGAATCCACTAGGAGACATGGTGGGAAGACACCTGGCCGGGTTGATGACCCCCAGGTGAAAAAGGGTGTGAACGCCGGTCGAGGCAAGCCTCGATCAAAAAAAATGGGAAAGGAGCCGAGAACAGTGCTGGATCCAGCACTGGGTCGAGCGGGAAGAGGAACCAGTATGCAACCGGGAAAAGCTAACTTTAAGGATTTTAGCAAGGATTTTTTCCAGGGAAACAGGACAGGGTCCATTGGGGCTCTGCTGAGTAAAGGAGACTGAGAAAGATGGCACCCTTGGGCAGGAAAAGCATGTCCCAAAGACTTTCTTTGAAAGCTGGAGAAATGCTCCACGTGGGCTCATCGGCGCCGATGTCACCCATAACGGTACCGAGGATGGCTACTAAAATGGTCAGTAGTCTTCATTATAAAGCATATGAGGACAGACTTAAGGATCTTAATATGTACACCTTAGAGGAAAGGCGGGATAGAGGTGATATGATTGAGACGTTTAAATACTTCCGTGGCATAAATTTTATTTATTTATTTATTTATTTAACTGTATTTATATCCCGCTTTTCACCGGGTCAAAGCACAGGAGAGCCTCTTTCAATTGAAAGCAAGCTCTGCTACGAGGGGACATGGGATGAGGGTGAAAGGGGATAGATTCAGGAGTAATAAGCGGAAATATTTCTTTACGGAAAGAATGGTGGATCTGTGGAATAGTCTCCCAGTGGAGGTGGTAGAGATGAGAACAGTATGAATTCAAAGAAGCATGGGACAAACAGAGAGGATCTCTAAAGGAAAAATGGGGACTGTTGTAATGGTTGATATGGAAGAGCAGACTAGATAGGCCATGTGGTCTTTTTCTGTCGTCATGTTTCTATGCGAGGACTGACTGCCTGCTTGTTCCTGGAGAATAGATGTTATAAGTTCGGATCTACATAATTTCTTTTAATTATATACATAATGTTTTTCATGATATATGGTCTTTAACTATACACAGAATGCGCTTTATGTTGTAGGTGATGGGGTTGGGGGGGGGGGGTTCAAAGTGGAGGGTGAAGAGATGGGTCTTGAGGAGCTTGCAGAAAGTTGGGAGGTCAGTTGTGTTTCTTATGTGGTCTGGGAAGGAGTTCCAGGATGAGGTGGCATAGAGCTCAAAGGATCTGGCACAAGCCTGTTGGGTGCTTCTTGTTATTGCTTGGGGGTGGTCAGGGTGTTCATAGTGGAGGATCTCCATGGTCTGTTCATCTGCAGTGGTGTGATGAGGGAGAGAAAGTGGGGGGGATGATTGGGATTAAGAGCTTTGTGTATCATTAGTAGGATTCTGTAGCATATTCTGCTTTGCAATGGGAGCCAGTGAAGGTGCTTGAGGATGGGGGTGATGTGCTCATGCCTGGAGGCTCCTTTGATGGTCCAGGCTGTTGTGTGGAGTGCTGTTTGTAGAGGATGGGGTGTTGATTTTGGGATTCCGTGGTATATTGAGTTGCAGTAGTCAGCGTGTGTTATAGTGAGAGCCTGTAGGACTGAGTGAAAGTCTGATGGGGCGAGAAGAGGGCGGAGGTGCTGGAGGGTTGGGGTTTTATAGTAGATTGATCTTGCTGTGTTTGTGTCTTTAGGGTGATGTGGCTGTCGAGGGTAATTCCCAGGTATTTTACTTCTGGTTTGACTTGGATTTCTGTGTTGTTGAGAGTGATGGAGGAGGGGGGTGAATGATTCATTTTTGGTGATGAATAAGGATTCAGTTATCTTGAGGTTTATGGATAAATGGATTTGCAGATAGCCATTGTGAAATGTCTGAGAAGCACTGCTGGAGCTCATGGTAAAATGGTTTGCTGAGGTTGAGTGGTGTATAGAGCATGATGTCATCTGTGTAGATGTGATAGTTGATGCTGTGTGATTGGATGATGTTGCAGAGGGGTTGCAGGTAGATATTCAAGAGGAGAGCTGAGAGAGTAGATCCTTGGGGGATGCCTTGAGCTTGAGTGTATGGGGTTGATGTTAGTGGTCCGATTTGTATCTGCTGGAGTCTGTTGTGAAGGTAAGCTTGGAACCATCTTAATATGGCGACCTATATTCTAACTGACTGAAGGCACTGTAGGAGGATATTGTGGTTGATGGGGTCAAAGGCAGCTGAAATATCAAGGAATATGAGGATGAATCTTTGAATGTTCTAAATTCCCTTTATGAGGTTATTCAAGAAAGAAGTTAGGAGGGTTTTCACACTCTGTGGTGTGGTCAGAATCCATGCTGCTGTGAGTCGAGTGGGGCATGGGTGTGGAGGTATTCTTGTAGTTGGATTTGGACAGTCTTCTCGATTATTTTGGTTAAGAATGGTAGGCTTGCAATTGGTCTGTAGGAGGAGGGGTCAGACAGGTCAAAGTGGGTCTTTTTATTTTAGCAGAAAGCGAATTGAGGAGGATTTTAGGTAGGTTGGTAAGTAGCCATGTAGTAGGGAGCTTTGAGAGCCTTGCGAGGAATGGAGAGAGCTCAGATTTAGTGGATTTGATCCAGCTGATCGGACAGTGGTCGAGGGTGGAGGGTAGTGGTGTTGAGAGATGAGATGATGCTTTCTATGTTTTCAGCAGAGATATGTGCAAAGGTGGTCCATGAGTGCGTTGGTATGGTAAGTTGTGGAGGTGGGCTTGATTGAGCTGCAGGTTGAAGGTTAAGAAGTGATGGAACTGTTAGTTGTGTTGTTGGAGGTTGATTACATAAGTTCTTCCACTAGAGTGAACAACTCTCTTGGGTGATTGAGTGATCTTTGAATTAGTTTTGTGTGATAGCTTTGCTTTGAGTGGTTTGTAGCTTGGTTGTATTCTCTTAGTAGTGTCATAGAATTGGTCTGAGGAGAGCTGTGATTTTCTCCATCTGCATTCTTGCTTCCTTAGTTGGGTTTTGAGCTTGTGGAGGTCTGGGGTGTACCATGGGGTCAGTTTATGAATAGTGTTGTGAAGATGGGTCGAGGTTGAGGCTGGTTTGCTGATAGTTTGGTTCCAGGTAGTGATAGCGGAGTCTAAGGGGCTTGTTTACAAAGCCGCGGTAGCGGTTTGCGATCGTAATCGGAGCCGCGGCCCCATTGATTTCAATGGGGCCGCGGCTGCGATCGCGATCGCGAACCACTACCGCGGCTTTGTAAACAAGCCCCTAAGTCTTTTATTTGTGTTGAGAATTAGGGAGATGTGAGCAAAGAAGGATTCTTCATTGAATTGTCTAAAGAGATTCTTGTGCAGCTTAGGGGGTATGGCTTGTCTATGGGAGGTGCTAATGGGCAGCTGAAAGATTACTATTTTGTGGACAAAAAAGGATACTGGGAGAGTGGGACTTTCCTCTTGAGTTGGTATTGGTCTTCAATGCTGATGTCAGACTTATATTTGGACTTTGACGAGACCTGAGACCCATGCGAGGAGGCTGATGTTCTCGATGTGGAAGCCACTGAAATTGAGTCCAGGGCAAATAGCAAACACACTGTCTGGTTGTATTCTGTAGGCCTCTCTTAGTCATTTGTTGGCACAAAGGACAAGACTTTGGTAAATGGTCAGGGCCCAAACATTTTAAACACCAGTCATGTTTATCCATGACTGATATTGTAATGGAACATTAGGTACATTTCTTAAAACCACTGATGGGTTTTTCCATGTTTGAAATTCTCTTCAGAATGAAAAGAAAAATGTAGGCTGAAGGTCTAGTTGGTGGTGACTGAACTGGGGTCGATGGAAAGGCAGCATTAAACCAAAAAAGAAACGTTTTTCGGTGGTGACAGGATTTTGCAACCTGCTAGCTCCGCGGAAAATGAAGAACTGAGGAGAGGAGTTGGGAAGGTAGATACACAGGTGCAATGGACTGCTCCCAAAAGCTTTCCTACTGGACGATGGGGAGCGTTCCCGCACAGGCTCCGTCAGTACCGAAGTCACCCATATGTGAAGACTGTATTCCTGCTTGTTCCTGGAGATAGTAATTAGACAAACATTTCTAAAATTGTCCATTCCATACAATTAAATGGTGCAATGCAAGATTAGAATTGTGTCATGTAAACAACAATTACTTTAGTTAATAATTTTAAAAGATCTTAGTGATTGTTAAGACTTGGAATTTTGCTTTAAACAGGCATCTTTTTTGAATCCTATATGGTCAATTACTTCGCTATTTAAAAAGTGCTTCATAAAATAATTAAGTCATAAGAACATAAGATATGCCATACTGGGTCAGACAAAACATCCATCAAGCCCAGTATCTTGTTTTCAACAGTGGCCAATCCAGGTCACAAGTACTTCTCAGGTTCCCATAAGGTGGACAGATTCTATGCTACTGATCCCAGGAGTAAGCAGTGGACTTCACTAGTTCCCTTTAATAATGGTTTATGGACTTTTCCTCTAGGAACATGACCAAACCTCTTTTAAACCCAGTTACCCTAAAAGCTTTTACTACATCCTCCAACAACAAATTTCAGAGTTTGATTACATCTTAAGTTTTGTTTCTATCTTCCATACTTAACCATTCAATAAGTATGAACCCTGACTTTGTTATTTCTCAAGTGAAACAACGTGATTCTAAACTTTGTAAAATACTGATATAAACAGCAATTTCTTTTAATGCGCCTTTTTCCCTTTGCTACCCTTCAATTTAAGATTCCGCTCCCTCCCTTAAATGGGATGTCCAAGTGGCTCTAGAGAATCTCAAAATCAGAGGGTTGGAAGGATGGCTCCTGCAGCAACCTTCTATCCCAAATGGCTCTCAGAGTGTACCAATGTCCAACTGAGCCCAACAGATATGAAATCTGAACTCATATCCCCTGTGCTGTGCCTGAGCTACAGAACTGGTCAGAAGCTTCACTTTTATAATATATCCTTTATGCATCAGGAAAGCTTCTTGGCTTCCAAGTTACATCTTAAGATGAGACTTTTTTGTACAGTAGATCTTAACATATGACGATTGCACATAAATAGAACTGTTTTTATTCTTTAGCTTGCTCTAAACAAAGAAATTGTATATGTAGTTACAAGACCAATGAAATGCATCCAATGCTTAGTCTAGTCAATGATGTATTTGGCAAACCTCCAACTACAGATTCTGTTTTGTGTTGCTATGATCCACTGACCATTCTAATGCATAGTCAGTTCTGTTTTTTTGTATAATGATACATAATGATCTTAGCTTCACGTTTAATTCATAAAGCTTTTAGATATCCAGAACAGAAGCTTGTTGATTGAAAGATGCAAGTAAAACGAACATATCTTCTCTAAATTTGCTCCTTGAGGCTTTAGCGTACAGCTGTTATGGCTCAGATGCAACTGCTAAAGGCTGCCAGTTTTTTTCAGCTGTTTTTCTGCATCATAATACAGTGAAGGTCGGCCATATTTGTCCCATAAACAATAGCAGAGACGATTTATGGCAGCAGGCAGCTTTCTGGTACAAAAACGTTTCTAAGCATCCTAAAAGAAATTAATATAACAATAGTTAAATATATATAGTGATCACTTAAATTTTCTCTTAAATATGAATGAACAGAGTCTAATAAATGACAATCTTATAAGAACCAACATAGAAGGCTAGATGCGAATATTCTTACAAGAGTAAACTCACCGATACCACTTCAGAAAAAAGTGGGAGATACCCAGTAAGTACAGAAGTAAACTATACTTTAGTGTGTCTGTAATGCATTCATATTTTACAGTCCATACCAACCAAACACTTTGGGGTTGATTTTTGTAAGAGACACAAGTGCTTAAGATTATCAGCTAAAATGACTTCTTTTGGCATATTTTCAGCTACAATAGCTTTCCAAGTTCGTTGATTATTTTTTACATCCATTTGTACCGTTATGCAAAACATACATTGGAGATTCTACTCATGTTATTCAATTATTACAACATTTACATTTACTCCAACTGGGGGTGCTTTTGGTCACCAATGATATTTTTACCTTATATACCAACATTCCACAGGTTCATGCTTTAAATGTATTAGAACAATATGTCAACAAGAGGGTTACTCTATCTTCTGTGTAATAGACGTCATGCTGTGCAGAATTTGCAGTGTAGGAACTGATGCTAGAGTTGGATATGATAGCAGATAAGTATTGCTGCATTTTTTTTTTAAGAGCATTATCATCAAGATTGTTTGTGAATTAAGCTGAACTGCAGTGTTGATATTTATACTACCCTTGAATTTATGTTTTGTATTTATAGTAACATAGTGGAAAAACGTAGACTGTGAGCCCTTTGGGGACAAGGGAAAAATATACCATACCTGAATGTACCCGGCTTTGACCTAGGGTTGCCAACTGGGGTGCATCTGGAGCTTGATCTAGTTCTGGGTTTACCCCATTGCATGCAGGGACATTTAATTCTACTTTCTCCATTGCACTCCATAGGAAATGGAAAACTACAACTCCCTGCATGCAATGGGGTAAACTCAGGACTGGATCAAGCCTGTCAGGCATATCTGGAGCCAGTTGGCAACCCTACTTTGACCCAGTGGAAAGCAGTATATAAGCACTGCTAAAATAAACAAACAACACAGTAAATGACAGCAGGTAAAGACCAACATGGTCCATCTAAGAATATAAGAACTGCCATACTGGTTCAGACTAAGACCCATCAAGCCCAGTATACTGTTTCCAACAGTGGCCATGTCGGGCCACAAGTACCTGGCAGGTTTCCAAAATTGCACACAAATTCCACAATGCTCAGCCCGGGTCCTCTTTAATGGTTTATGGACTTTCCTCCAGGAATTTGTCCAAACCTTTTTTAAAACCAGCTACACTAACAGCTTTTACAACATCCTCCAGTAATGAATTTCAGAGTTTGATTACGCGTCAAGTGAAAAAATATTTTCTCTTATTAGTCTTCAATGGGTTGTATTGTAGCTTCATTGCTTATCCTCTAGTTTTTATACTTTTTGATGGAGTAAACAAGCAAGCTAAGCTTTCCCATTCCATTCCATTCATTAATTTATAGACCTCCTTCATATCCGCCCTCAGCCATCTCTTTTCCAAGTTGAAGAGCCCAACCTTTTAAAGCTCTCCTCATAGGGGTATCTCCATCCCCTTTACCATTTTGGTGGCTCTTCTCTGTACCTTTTCTAACTTTGCTATATCCTTTTTAAGATATGGGGACCAGAATTGCACACAATATTCAGGGAGCGGTTGCACCATGGAACGATACAGAGGTATTATAATATCCTTGGTTTTATTTTCCATTCCTTTCCTTGATTCCTAGCACTCTATTTGCTTTCTTGGCCGCCGATGCATACTGGGCAGAAGGTATCAATGTATTATCTACGATGACGCCTAAATCTTTTTCCTGGGTGGTGGTTTCTAAGGTGGCACTTTGCATTGTGTAACCATAGTTTGGGTTGTTCTTTCCTAGGTGCATAATTTTGCCCTGTAAGATGTCTAGAGATGTAGAGCTGCACCTGCTGCTCTGTGCAGGTTACTCCCACTCTATGATTTTGCTTAAGGTTGTTCTTGCTGTTCCAGGCAGGTTACCCCTCCCTATTTCTTAAGTTATTTACATTTGCTTTGATTCCACCCCCTTGCTATGTAGTGATCTTCTGTGTCTGTCCCATGCCTTTCTGAATTTCATCACTGTTTTTGCTCCTACCACCTCCTTTGAGAAGGCATTCTAGGCATCCACCACCCTTTCCATGAAAAAGTATTTCCTGTGCTGCTTTTAAGTTCAACTCCTTGCAGCTTTATTTCATGTCCTCTAGTTCTACAGCTTCCCCACTAAAAAAAAATATAATACATTTCCTTGAAGGGAACTGAGAACAAAAAAAAATACTTTTGCTGCCAGGGAGAGAGATGACAATTTAAGGTGCACTTCTGGATAACAAACAAACCAGTATGTGATAACACCTTGTTGATGTCTCTTTGATGTTTGTAGTATAAATGCTTGCAGGGGCGGCTCAAGGCAATCTGCTGCCTGAGGCGAAGGAGGAGATGGTGCCCCCCCAACCGGAGCAGGGGGTGGGGGGTGTCTTTCTCAAAACTCCAGTCAGGGACAGAGTAGTTACTCACCTGTAACAGGTGTTCTCCAGGAGCAGCAGGAATCAGTCCTCACATATGGGTGACGTTGGCGCCGACGGAGCCCTCGTGCGGAGCATTTCCCCAGCTTTCAAAGAAAGCCTTTGGGAATTGCAGCGAGCATGCGCGGTCCCCTTCCCGCCCAAGGGTGCCATCTTGCTCAGTCTGATGACATAGCTAAAAGACAGCAAAATAGCAAAAATAAATCACATGACTGCAACTCCAAGGGGAGGAGGGAGGGTTGTGAGGACTGATTCCTGCTGCTCCTGGAGAACACCTGTTACAGGTGAGTAACTACTCTTTCTCCAGGACCAAGCAGGAAGTCAGTCCTCACATATGGGACTCCCCAGCTTAAGGCTACCGGAGACCTCAAACCGAAAAAATGAGCTCCATCTAGCTCGTCAGTACGTAAGGAAGGAATCTCCTCTGAGAACGCCCCCGACCAGTAGCCCAACACCAGGGTCGGAGGGTAGGAGTTGCCTAAACCCCAAAGAGATTATGGAGTACTGCCTGTCCGAAAGCACTGTCCCTGCGGGACTCCCTCTCAAGGCAGTAATGGGCCGCAAAAGTCTGGCTTGAAGACCAAGTAGCGGCCCGGCAGATGTCTGCCAACGGAACAGAGCGGAGATGAGCCACTGACGCAGTCTTCGCCCTGACACGATGAGCCGTGACTCGACCCTCCAACGAGAGGCCGGCTGCCCCATAAGGCCAGGCGATATAGTCAGCGACCCATATGGACAAAGTACGCTTGGAGACAGGTAGCCCCAACTTATTGGGGTCAAAAGAAACGAAGAACTGAACAGCCCTCCTGTGCTCCCGCGTACGGTCGAGGTAGAAGGATAATGCCCTCCTACAGTCCAGGGTATGCAGGACCATCTCAGCCCGGTTGGCATGCGGCCTGGGAAAGAAGGTTGGAAGAACCACCTCCTGATTGAGGTGAAAAGGGGAGACAACCTTAGGAAGAAACTTCGGGTGAGTCCGTAAGACTACCCTATTCCTGTAGAACCTAGTGTAAGGAGGATCAGACACTAGTGCCTGAAGTTCACTCACTCGCCTAGCAGAGGTAAGAGCTACCAGAAACAAGGTTTTCCAGGAAAGAAAACGGAGAGGGCAGGTAGCCATAGGTTCAAATGGCGGACAAGTAATCCGCTGTAAGACCACATTCAGATCCCACTCATGGGCTGGTGGACGCAAAGGAGGCTTAAGCAGGAGGAGGCCTCTGAGAAAACGAGCCACCAAAGGGTGGTTGGAAAGAGGCCTCCTGTCCACCGGTGAATGGTGCGCTGAGAGAGCACTGAGGTGAACCCTGACAGAGTTGGACTTAAGGCCTAGATTGGAGAGGTAAAGCAAATATTGCAATACTACCGCTACCAAGCACGAGAAGGGATTCTCGCTGTGCTGAGCACACCATGTGGAGAATCTACGCCACTTAAGAGCATAAGATTTCCTGGTGGATTGCCGCCTAGAGGCTAAGACCACGTCTTCCACCTCTCTAGGCAGGAGTAGGGGAGCCAGGACTACCCTTTCAGCAGCCAGGCCATCAGATGAAGGGACTGGAGGTTGGGGTGCAAGAGCGACCCCTGGTCCTGAGACAGGAGATCGTGTTGAATTCCCAGAGGCAGGGGAGTGTCCACCGCCAGTTGCAGCAGGAGTGGGAACTACGGTTGCCTCGGCCACCTGGGGGCTATCAGAATCATTGAGGCCCTGTCCTTGAGGACCTTGAACAGTGTTTGAGACACTAGTGGCGTGGGAGGAAACGCATATAGTAGGCCTTGGGACCACGGAATCAGAAAGGCATCCGCTGCCACTCTGAGAGGATGCGGTTGTCTGGAACAGAATCCCGGGAGTTGCCGGTTCAGAGGGCTGGCGAAGAGATCCATGGTGGGGAGGCCCCACCTGAGAAAGATCTGCTGAACCACCAATGGATTCAATCTCCATTCGTGTGGTTGCAGGATCCTGCTCAGTCTGTCCGCCGGGTAATTTTCTTGACCGGGGAGGTAGACAGCCTTGAGGAGGATTCCGTGATTGACGGCCCAAGAGCACAGCTGTTGTGCCTCCTGACAGAGAAGGAAGGAGCCTGTGCCTCCTTGTTTGTTCACGTAGAAAATGGCAACTTGATTGTCCGTCTGGACCAGTACAGACTGGTGAGATGTGAGGTGGGAGAAGGCTCTCAGAGCTAGGCGTATTGCCCGTAGCTCCAGGAAGTTTATCTGCTGAGCAGCCTCCCAAGGAGTCCAGAGACCCTGAGTACATGCCCCTTGGCAATGTGCTCCCCAACCTAGAAGAGAAGCATCTGTCAGCACTCGAGAATGCGGAGGGGATTGAAAATCCACTCTGAGTACCAGATTCGGAAGATGAAGCCACCATTGTAGAGAGGAGACGAGCAGGGTGGATATTCTCACCGAGTCTGCAAGGCTCCCTGTGGCCTGATGCCACTGAGTTCGAAGACTCCACTGAGCAGGCCGCATGTGCAGGCGGGCATTGGGGGTTACATGAACCGTGGAAGCCATATGGCCGAGAAGTCTCAGGAATTGCCTGGCGGAGACCAGGGAATTGCTGTGAAACTGCCTGGCTACATCCATAAACCGGAGGGCCCTGTCCACTGGCAGAAAAGCCCTCGCCTGAAGAGTGTCTAGCCTTGCTCCTATGAATTCCAAGTTCTGGGACGGGAGCAAAGTGGACTTTGCGAAGTTTATGACAAACCCCAAGTGCTGAAGCAGAGCCACAGTGCGAAGGGTGGCTTGACTGGCCTCCTGGGGAGATTGGCCCCTTATGAGCCAGTCGTCCAGGTATGGAAACACAAAAAGACCTTGAAGCCTCAGGTAGGCCGCCGCCGCCACCACCGCCAGGCACTTGGTGAACACCCTGGGAGCGGAGGTTAGGCCAAAGGGAAGTACTCTGTACTGGTAGTGGTTTCCCCCCACAACAAATCTGAGATATTGTCTGTGGTCTGGATGAATAAGGATGTGAGTATAAGCATCCTTTAGATCTAAGGAGCATAGCCAATCTCCCTGCTGGAGGTAGGGCAGCAGGATTCCAAGGGTAAGCATCTTGAACTTTTCCCTCTCCAGGAACTTGTTGAGGTTGCGTAAGTCTAGGATGGGTCTGAGGCCTCCTGTTCTTTTTGGTACCAGAAAGTACCTGGAATAAAAGCTGTGACCTCTCAGGTGGTGGGGCACCGGTTCCACAGCCTGTTCCTTCAGTAGACTTGCTAACTCCTGAAGGAGTAGGTCCCTGTGCAGAGGGAGTCTTGGAGGCTCCCCTGGAAAATAGGAGGGAGGTACCTGGTGAAAATGGAGAAGATAGCCCTTCTGGACTATATGGAGCACCCAGGTATCGGACGTGACGGCTGACCACCTGTGGGCAAAGTGGGCCAGCCGGCCTCCTGTGCTGATGTGAGCCAGCTGAGGAGAAGAGGCTATACTTACTGAGTCAAAAACCCCCACCCTGCTGAGCAGGGGCCGGTGTTGGTGGCTTGGGGGCCTTTTGCCTACGGGGCCCATGACCCTGCCCCTTGGCCTGCTGACCCTGTTGGGGAGCTGCGGAGGCCTGATAATGAGGGTATTGTTTATAGGCAGATGACTTCCTCGGGTAAAAGGTCTTTTTTCCTGAGCCCTTCTTCTTCTGAGAAGGGGCAGAGGTTTTTCTGGACAGCCTAGTCCTGGTCAGAGTCTCGGGTTCTGCAGCCTTTTCAGCCATGGGCTTGCCAAAGAGGTTTTCACCTCGGCAGGGGACATCGACCAACTTTATTTATTTATTTAGTGTACACTTGTATCCCGCTACTTCCAGCGATCAGCAGCGGCTTTCTATACATAGTGATGCGGCTGTACAGGCCGGATTTGGAACATACAGTGTGATTTCAGGGGTGGGTAAAAAGCATCAAACGGTCACATATTTACATTTGATTGTATCAGAGGAGACTTTACATATGTACATTTGATTGTTTGTGAGGAGGCTTTACATATATACATGTACACATATATTACATATTACAAGAAGCGTTTCATACTGCTGTGTGTTATTTAGGCTGGCAAGGTGCCCGAATAGAGTAACACTCTGACTAGGTTAGGTTGTAATGGGTCTGAAAGAGGTGAGTCTTCAGCTTCTTCCTGAAGTCCTTCAAGTCCTTGTTTGCTCGCAGTTCATGGGGCAGTTGGTTCCAGAGTATTGGTGCAATAAATGAGAACGCTCTGTTAGTGGTGTTTGCGTTGCAATTTCTCAGGCTACTCAGGACATGAAGGGTGTTGCTATTTACTGTTCTCCTGCTTCTGGTGATTGGTTGATCGGATATTAAGGTGTTGAGGTATGAAGGTGCTACATTATGAACAAGCTTGAACTTGGTTACTAAGAGCTTATATTGGACGCGGGCCTTGATGGGGAGCCAATGAAGCTCGATTAGTACTGGAGTGATGTGTTCGGTTAGGCCTTTTTTCATGATAACTTGTCCTGCACCCATGGCTCGAGGTCGGATGACTGTAGCCAAGCCTGTCAGTGGGCACCGATGCAGGCCCCGGCTACTCGGGCCGAAGCCTTGAAGCCATCGTAGGCTGCTCGAGAGATAAACTTCGAGCACTCTCGAATACCAGTGGACAAGGCTTGGAACCGCTGCAAAGGTTCCTCGGAGAGACCAGCAGAGAACCCAGCAATCTCCTTTGCCAGGTCTCGGAGATACATGCCCATGTAGAGCTGGTAAGTCTGGACACGGCAAGCAAGCATAGAGCCCTGGAAGCACTTCTTACCGAGGGCATCCAGGTTCTGGGCCTCCCGGCCGGGAGGCACCAAGGAGTGCATCTTCTGACTTTTCAGTCGATGCATGGCCGATTCCACAACCATGGAGTGGTGCTGTAATTGTGCCTTTTGGAACCCGGGGCTCTTGCGGACTCGATAGATGGAATCGACCCGCTTGCTTAACACCGGCGTTGAGGCCGGGGTCTCCCACATGCGGAAGAGCAGCCGCTCCAGCATCGGAGGAACCGGTACAGTAAAGGCCTCCTTTCGGGGAGAGTCATACTGGAGGGCCTCGAGCTCCTCGGCTTGAGGCTCCTCCTCGGGATCCGCGGGGAAGGCCATGGCCTTGGCCATATCCTGCTCGAAGTCCGAGAACCGGGTATGCTCCGGTGGGGATCGTCTCCGAGGTTCGGACTCCGGCGAGTCTGATGGGACACACCGAGTCCGATAAGTGTCGGGTGACTCTTCGTCCTCCGTCTCCCAGCCCGACTCCTCGGAGGAGGAATCGAGCAGCTCCGGTCGGGCAGGCACTGATGCCATCCGCCCCGACGCCGAGTATACCGGCGTCGACGACCTCGGTCCCGAACGGGAGGCCGAGGGAGACCGTGGCCGAGGATCAACTCGAGCCCGCATGGACTCGAGGATCGGCTCGGCCTCCGGGGTCGATTTGGACGTCGAGGTCCCAGTGGTCGGGGCAGATGCACCGGTGAGACCGGCGATCAATGCCCGCTGCTGTTCCATGAAGGCAGCGAGGCTGCTCTCCAAGGCCGTCAACCTGAGTCCGAGCTCAGGAGACCCAGCAGCCCCCGACTCGGGCCCGACGTCGGCTCCCCTGGAGGAGAGTCCACGAGGACTACAGCACTCACGTGTCCAGGAGACTCCATCTCGATACGAGGATGCTTGGCAGGCCTCTCCGACTCCGAAGTCCTGGGACGGCTATTGGGGCTATGCGACCTGGCTCTCGAGGAACCAGGAGCATCCACCGACGCCGCCCCCGTGGGTTTCTTCTTCCTGCGATGTTCCCGCGAAGGAGCCCCCAGCTCAGAGGAACCCCGACACTGCTTGGGGCCGGCATCCCGAGAAGTTGAGGCCTCTGAAGAGGTCCGGGCCCGTCCGGACGCAGAGTCAGAGAAGATCCTATCCTTCTGGTGCTGCCGACTCCTCAACGCCTTCGAGGACATTTTGCCACACGGACCACAGATCATCAGGTCATGATCGGGTCCGAGGCAGCGGAGGCAGCAGTCATGTGTGTCGGTAAGAGACATAAGTTTCTTACACCAATCACATTTTTTAAACCCGCTGGTAGCCATCGGGGGAAAAAGGATCCCTGCGAGGTCAAAAGACCGGGCTGCAAGTGAAAAAAGGAAAATGGCGAACGCTAGTCACAAAGGACAAAAACCGAAAAAGAGAGAGTGGACTCGATACCGGTGTAGCAGGCCAAGGCAGGAAAAGGATCCGGCATCGAACCAAAGGAGAAAAAGAAAAAACAGGGAAATCAACTTTTTTCTCTGGGAAAATCAAACTACGTCCGTCGGGCTCCGCGGAAAAAAGAAGACTGAGCAAGATGGCACCCTTGGGCGGGAAGGGGACCGCGCATGCGCGCTGCAATTCCCAAAGGCTTTCTTTGAAAGCTGGGGAAAGGCTCCGCACGAGGGCTCCGTCGGCGCTGACGTCACCCATATGTGAGGACTGACTTCCTGCTTGGTCCTGGAGAATGAACCAAACTCAAAAAGCAGATTAGATAATGTGGAGGAAATCTAAGATGTTTGCACACCAAGGAACTAAAAGAAAAAGCGAGAACCACAGCACTGTAACTCATTTTTATTTTGTTCTTATAAACTGCATTATGGTTCTTGCTTTTTTTTCTTTTTGAACATATATTTTGCATCCGTAGAATCCCCTCGCTCAACAATGGTGCAGAGCAGAACCAGGACATTCAGCCACAGAATTCAATATCTTAAAAAAAAATCTGATTCTGACCATCTCACTAATAACAAACATTCTCCAGTCCCAGGCATATTCTGAACTAATACAAAACCCTACAACTAAGTCACTGATCAGGCTAGTCCTGATTTGAGGCTTTGGCTTTCCTGTCTTCTCTTAGTTCTTTTTCTATAGTCCATCTGCCATTTCTTGTCTCTTCTTTTGTTTTCTTCACTTCCTTCCATCAGCCTATTTCCAGTCCTAGTAACCCTCCCCAGTATCAGCCCCCTTTTCCAGTCCTCCCAACCCAGTACCTTCCAATTTCAACCTCCTTGCATTCCCAGGACTGCCACTGGTGTCCATTCCCTTTCAGTCCCCCTCCTTTCCCACTGTCCAGCCCCTTCTAGTCTAAATACCAACCCAGTGCCAACGTCCCCCTCCCTTCCAGTCCCCACTCCCATAACCACTGTTCCCTCTAAGCTGTGCGCGTGTGCGCGCGCACACACCTCGCCGAGCGAGCGCACATACATTACAACAGAGCGTACAAAAATTACGGTTCTGATTCTGATAGAAAACAACACAGACGTCTTAAAATTTAAAAGTTGTTGTGTATTTACGGTTTTCACAAGCTCTACAATATTTTCTAGTGCAATCAATGTGGTGTACATACTGTATTCTGACGTGTAATCAAATTTTAAAGTATATAACTCCGAGTGTCGTTATGTTGCGCACAAAAATTTAACCTTCCTTCAAAAGCTGCACAGCTGATATTTTATGTGCACACAGCCTACAGAAAATTAGAGGGAATATTGCCCATAACCCAACCATCTCAAGGAATATTAAGCTCTACCTCTCTAGAGATTACTTTTGTTGATTATGAACAAAGAACTTCACTATCTAATGTTATGCCTATTGCAAAAAAATCTTTTAAAAGTAGAGCTTAAGAACTATACTAAGGTCAGAGCTACCAATCTATTGCAGAACCTCAGAAGGAGATTGTAGCTATGCTGGGAAAAGATTTGGAGATTTTTACAAAAGGTTCTGAGGCACATTTTCCTAAATTTGAATCTATTTGTAAATTACTTTGCATGCATCATTTTCTTTTGGAAAATTCAAGTTTTAAATGTTTTAAAACAATACATTTTTCAACCGTGGTATACAGTATTCAGCTCAGTCCTGAATTTCATGTTGCTTAATATTTCTTACTCTCTCTCCATTTCAGCACTTTTCCTATTTTATTTTATTTTAATTTTTTCTCTCTCCTTTCCATTATCTGCCTCCCTGCACACCTTGTTAATTTTTGCTTATCCTCATTTCCAATTCAGAATCTACCCTGGTGATGACATCTCCTTGATGCTCCTAAATCTACTGTTGCTTTTCTCCCCCTCCTTCTACACCAAGCTGACACCTTTGTCTTCCCCTCCCCCATGCTACAACTACTGCTTCTATTTCCACCCTCCTATCCCATGCTGCCTCTCTCTCCTTTCCCACCAAGCTGCTGTCTTTATTACTTCTAAACTGCCTTATACTTTTCCCAAATCCTCTCTCTCTTTCTGTCCTATATCCCTCCCTACTCCCCATCCTATCCCCTCTGTCAATGTTGCATCCTGTCCCCGATGTCATTGTTGCCTGGGTCCAGACTAGTAGCCTTTACTCTGATGGAGAGTTCTATGGATCAAAAGCGAATAAAAGCACATTTGGCCCTGAGCAGTTTAAGTAGAGATTCTACTAAGGGTGGATGGAGAAAAAGAGAGGGAATATCAAGAGACAGGGGAAGGTAAGGGGATCAGCAGTGGGCCTTAAGGGAGAGGAGAGGGAAAAGAAGAGATGAGGGTCCAAGTGTAGAAGAGAGGACGCATCTTTGCACCAAATTGAATTGGCATCCTTCTCCTTTATTATCCTTAATTTACTGTCTTTACATTTTTTGTTTTCCTGCAGTTTTGCAGTGACTGGCAAATCTTGTAGCACCCTGCAATACTTACTGTGGCCATGGAATCATGAGAAAGCTTAAGAAGTTACCAAGTATGTGCTATTTTATTACATACCGCTGCCAGGAAAATGTTTTGAGGGCGGCAAAAATGCCCCGTGGCTCCTGCCTCTTAGAAAGCTGCAGCTGTGCTAATGATATTAAGTTTAAATAAAAGGTCAAACCAATGTGAAGCCTTCCCGCTCTGTGAAGGAACTGTGCAGCTGCTTCCCGCCCCCAAAGGAAGTTTTATTTATTTATTTAGACAGTTTTGTATACCACCTTATCCTTCAATCAAAGTGGTCACAACACAATTGGAGGGATACATTTAACAGGAGGGGATACGACTCACATACGTAAATACTATGTGCTTGTAGGTCTAATTGGTAATGGGTAGTTGATGCCAAGTGGTGTAGGTAGCTGTTGGGCCAATTGGGCAGAATCTAGTGGTTGGCAACTTAAGGTGGTTGCTCATAGGCCTCGGTAAAGAGAAGGGTCTTGAGTGCCTTGCGGAAGTCTTTGGTGTCGTTTAGGGTCCTTAAGTCCATAGGGAGGGAGTTCCATAATGCAGGTGCCAGTAGCGAAGGAGCTCTCTTAGATGTTGTTTGCTTAGTCTTGTGATAGCCAGCGGGTATGCTGATCCTGTTGCCATTGTTAGTTCTTCTAGGTCTGTTGCTGACATCTCTGGTTATTATATCCTGGAGCGCATCTGCTGAGCAGTGGTGGAAGATTTTGAAGATGTTCAGGATTGTTTTGAATTTTGCCCTTGCAATTATTGGGAGCCAGTGCAGCTGTTGTAAGACGGGGGTGATGATTCATGCTGCAGTATTCTGTACCATTTGAAGTGGGTGCATAGTCTGCTGGGGGAGGCCTTGGTATAATGAGTTTCCATAGTCTAGCAGTGGGGTGATGACTGCTTGGCAAACTGTGCGGAAGTGGTCTTGGTTAAGGACAGGTTTGAGTTTTCTGATGATCCTCAATCGGTGGTAGGCTTTTGTCGCTGTTTTAGTAATGTGAGATTCCAGGTTCAGAGCTCTGTCCAAGGTAATGCCCAGGTATCTCACTTCATCCTTGACTGCTATAGATTTGTTTAGAATGCTGATTGTTTGGGGCGGATTGAAAGTGGAGTGTCTAGTGATGAGCAGAGCCTCTGTTTTATCAAAGTTAACCGTCAGGTTGTTAGTGGTGAGTCAGGTGTTCATGTCTTCGAGGCACCTTGTCATTGTTGTCATGTCAGGTGATTGTAGGTTGAATGGGGCATATATCATGATATCGTCAGCATAAAGGTGGCAATGTAGCTTGTGGCATTTGATGATGTTGCATGTGGGTTGAATGTATACTGTATATTAAAGAGTATAGATGACAGTGCTGAACCTTGTGGTATTCCTTGCGTGACGGGGAACTGCTGTGATTTCTTTTGAGCACATTTGACTTGCTGTGTCCAGTCATTCAGGTATGAGGTAAACCATTTTAGGGTTTTCTTACTTATTCCGATCTGCTGAAGGCATTGTAGCATTATGGTATGGGACACTGTGTCAAAAGCCGCTGAGATGTCCATGAACACTAGTAGGAATCCATTCTTTATGTTGTCTATGCCTTTTAGGAGATTGTCGAAGAGGGAGGTGAGAAGAGTTTCCACATTGTGCTGCGGTTTAAAGTCATGCTGGTGAGTGTCTAGTGGGGCATTCAAATCTTTGTGGTCCTGTAGTTGTCTTTGCACTGTCTTTTCAATGATTTTTGTAAGGAATGGTAGGCTTGAGATGGGGCGGTAGGATTTTGGTTCGGAGGAGCTTACTGTGGTGCTCATGAGGTGCTTCAGGAATTGCGGCATATGTCCTTGCTGGAGGGATTCCTTAACGATTTTGTGGAGGTCGTGGGTTAGTTGGCTTCTAGTGGCTTTGATCCATGGCACTGGGCAAGGGTCAGATGGCGAGGTCGTTGTGTTAAGGTGGTTCATGTAACTTCCTTTGGGAGTGGGATGCATCTGTACGGGTTCCTTCACAGAGGCAGGAAAGCTCCTCACTGGTTTCACTTTTATTTAAACAGAATGTCGCTAGCACAGCCACAGTTTTCTAAGAGGCAGGAACCATGGCTGCCAGGGAAAGGAGAGGGTGAGTTTGCCGCTGTTGAGAAGCAGACTCAGCAGAGGCAACAATTTGTGCGCTTTTTTTTTTTAAACTTGAAGGCAGAGTGAGGTAGCTGGTACAACTGGATACGAATATGGCTCTTTGGGGAAAGGGGGAAATATGGCTGGGTAGAGTAGTGGTGCTGAAGATTAATGTGCTTTTGCAGTTGCTCTACTTGTTCCAGGTACTGCCATTGTTAATCCCTCAAAGGGTGCTGCAAAGTCTCCAGCAAAGAATGTTTTCTTTTATATGGCACAAAAAGCCACTAGAGTGGCTCAGAGGGTAATGCATGCAACAAAGAAGCAGGGTGATATTGTGAAATACTACCTGGCTGCCCAGATGAGGCAGGCTATGTATTGAAGTGAACCTAAACAAGAGATTTTTGCAGGTGGAGCAACATAGTCTTCCCCACTGCAAGCTGGCCCACTTACCATGGTTGGGGAGGCTGTAGCTCCGGAGTCAACAGTTAGAGAATCCCTCTACAAAGTATCTTTGGGAAACGTGGCAGAAGGGATGCCATAGGGTGGCATCAGGCAAGACCTTCTCAGCATTGACCTCCATTTGCAACACACCAGATTTTGGGCTGGAGAGGGAAACTGTTTTGAAGCGATGGGAGGAGATGGGGATAGATATCTTTGCAAAGTTGATTGAGTGTGGGGAGATGAAATCTTTTGGGGAATTGTGGAAGGATTACCCCCTGCAGATCAAGGACCTGTTGTATATATGCAAGTGGTGCATTACTTAAAAGACAGGTCCAAACGTTCATATTATTAAAAAGACTATAACACTGAATCACTGGCGATAGGGTATCAGAGGTCATGGGGGCTTTACAGCTGAAGGCTATACACATTTTTGCTTATATGCAGGCCTGGGAACAAGATCTTGGGGTGCAACTGGAGAAGGAATGGGAGAGTGTCTTTAAGGGTGTGGCTAGGACATCCATTTCTAAGTAAATGGAAACCATTGCTGGAGTATTTGGATAAAGCTTAAAACTTACCTGGAGGGGAGAGAAGTTAAGGTTGGAGGAAAGGGGGTATTGTGTACTGTATCCAGTTATAGAATGTACATGTTTTGAAGAGAAGGTTGTATGTTGTTAAAAGGTTAATAGCAATTTAAGATCAAAAGAAAACAAATTTGAAATGGTATTTCATCACATTGCAACTACATCCAATACACAAAATGCATATGTTATACTGAGGAGGAGTTGCCTCTTTTTAAGGGAGGGGGGCATGTTAGTTTTTTTCTGCTTCTTTGTGCTTATAGCTCAGCTTGAACCAGGGCTAGGAACTGGCATTATAGGCTTCATTTGCAACCGTCTGGGAGGTTTTTCCCTATCCAAATTCTCTTCCAGAATGAGGCTCTATGAGGGTAGTCTCAGGAGCAATATCAGAAAATATATCACAGAAACGGTAGTAGATGCAGAGAATGGCCTCCCAGTGCTGGTGGAGACAAAAACAGTAACAGAATTCAAGAAAGTCTGGGGATAAGCACAGAGAAGCCCTAGTTGCGAAAGAGTGAGGAAAAGGCCAGAGATCAACTGTGGTCTCTGGTATTGCACCAGAAATTAAATTGGATAGACTGGATGGACCTTATGGTCCTTATCTGCTATCATAATCTATGTTATGCTGGATGCAAGGCTTTCTAAATATAATGCAAATTACATTGCCTATATATTTTACATACCATAGTGTAACCAGGACCTTTAATTGCTTATCATATTGTGAAACGGACGCACTTTCAGCTGTCTGGGTAACTTTAAACTTGATTTATAGGACATAGAATTAACAATAAATTATTTACCTATGCATAAGAAATTGTTACATTTCTTTGAAGGTAAACAGTTCATCTTAGTCTCATGCTCCAGCTTGTCGCAGCTCTAGAACCTGCTGCATTCCAGGCCTGCTCCACTCCACCCTCAACCTCCTATCAGACCTAAACTCACTAGGACCTCCCCATACTGAGTGGCCTCACAGCAGGGAACCTGAGATTGATGGCTACGAGCCTCAATTCTTCTCAATGCTGTGCAGGGCAAGCTCACAGACATACCATGCAGCAGAGGAGATCTCTTTAGGAAAAAGGTCAAGGAAGCATTAGAGCTTATTAAAGACCACCATTCTACACTTCATACTCTATCCACCAACATCGCTGAACATATGTAAATAATTTATTGTTGTTTGTTTCCTTTCTGCATACTTGTTTATAGCTTAAAGGCTGCTGTTAATTTTAAGGAAAAGTTAATTCTATGAATAAGAAATTGTTCACATCTCAGAGTTTTATGGCAGTCCACCAAGAAGCAGCATTCAGGGCCTCACAACAAAAAGCAGTGGAGTGTTAAACTCTGTATGGCCATCTAGTCACATCCTAAGTTCCTGTCTAAGGTAGTGTTGAATTTCCACCTTAATCAGTTAATCAGCCTTCCACTTATTTTCCCTATGTCTCATCTCTATGAATATAAAAACAGAAAAAGACCAACCTACCTAATCAGCCTGTAAAGTTAAAGATATTTCTCAGCTGCTAGTTAGAATATGACCACTATTGTCCAAACATCCAGTCTCCCAGATCCCCAGTGTAGTTTTCCAGCAGGGCCAGCCCATCCACTAGATTGCTGCCTAGGGCAGCAAATCTGTGTGGGTGTCAGGCCATGTGTTTCAGCACACATGGCCTGCTGCCCCCCCCCCCCCGCCATGCGCAGATCCATGCCGCCTTCCACCCCAGTGCTGAACCACACCACACTGCCACCCCCTGCTGTCACTGATTTCAGCAGTGGGGGAGGGGGGGGGACGGCTAGGCTTGGCGGCAGGTCATGTGCTTTGGCACACATGCCTGCCACTTCTGAACCCCCAAAGTTATGTTGGAAGGGGATCAGAAGCAGCAGACCATGTGTGCCGAAGCATATGGCCTGCCGCCGAGCCAAGCCACTCCCCCCTGCCAGAATCAGCAGTAGTGCAGCTCAGCACGAGAGGGGGGGGGGGGGCGGCATGGTTGGGGCTTCTGCCTAGCATGGCACAAACCCTTGGGCCAGCCCTGCTTTCCAAACAGACCTATCTACACAAGGAGAGAGCTGTCATCTTCTACTTGGCATGGACTCAAGCCCATAGAAAGTTCACCCACCCATTTTTCTTATTTTGACACTACGAATTTGGTGAAAAAACAACATGTAACTTACGATTAGACAACAGACTGAAAGGCCTATTTTACAGGGCATGTTGAGATCAGAATTAAAATATGGCGATTAAGATATGCTTAATTCTGGCAGTATTTTACAAAAGGCTGAGCTGAACTAATGTATAAGGACATGCAGGAGTGCATGTGGATTGCTGCCACAAAGGTGGAGAAATCATTTTACAAATCTACACATGGGAAAAATGATCATAGCCAACGTGGCAGTTTCCATGTGGCTATGGCAATTTTGCAACTGTTATGTAAAAAGAAAGAAAAATGGTTTACAAGAAAATATCTCCAGGAACAAGCAGGAATGTAGTCTTCACATATGGGTATCATCGGTACCGACGGAGCCTGCGCGGGAACGCTCCACAGCGTCCAATAGGAACGCTTTTGGGAGCATCTCTCAGCACATGCGCGCTGCCTTCCCGCCTTTCCAACTATCCCTCTTCAGGTCTTCGTTTTCCACGGAGCCAACAGGATCTATTCCCTGTCACTGCAGAAAATTCCGTCTTTAAATTTCTTTTCTTGTGGTCGCTTTTGACTACCGCACGACGCCTACCGGTACCACCGGTTCTTTTTTCTTTTCCTAAAAAAACCCAAAAAAACCTTAGGCTTTAGACTGTTTCTTTTCAGAAACTTTTCTCTTTGGTGCTAGGCACCATTTTGGGCACTAGGCCCCAACTTCCTAAAACATGGAAAAGCCAACTAGTGGTTTTAAAAAATATACTAAGTGTGGCGGTACCATTTCCGTCACTGACACCCATGATTGGTGTCTAAAATGTTTAGGACCTGAACATTCTCCAACTGAATGTCTCTCCTGTATGGGGATGACTAAAAGAGGAAGACAGAACTGGGCTGCAAAGCTCGGTACCCTCTTTTCTTCAGATGCCAGATCCATTGCATCGACATCGTCAAGGGCCTCTTCTTCCTCCCATGGATCTCAGGTAACTAAACATAAAAGCCGGTCCTCAAAGGATAGCTCTCCTGCTAAGCATCGAGAGGCCATTGGCGTTGCCCTTGAGGAAACCACACCGGCAAAACAGCCCCGGCGGGAGGCTTCGGCTTCCAAAGAATCGATGGGGCTTTAGGATGTTCGAGGCCTCAACCTCACAAGAACTACCTGTGCCATGCTCAGGGATTCCGGCCATCCTTACCGGTACCGACACCCAAGTATCGGCAACATTGATAGACCAGAGGTTCCTCGCTATCGAGCGCAGCATCGCAGCTCTTCTTTCAGCTGCGGTACCGGTGGTCCCATGGGCACCGGTACCGACATCGACACTGATGCCGGTACCCGACACCAGTACCGACACCGACAATACCAGTACCGACGGTACCGGCCCTGGTGGGACTCTTCCCATGCCATCTTTGGCGGGAATTGAGAAAGCGGTACCGGGTCAGCTCGGTACCAACTTCGATCGGTACCGGGATCGTGCTTTGCAGGAGCATCGGGGTTAGGAATACTTCGATTGCTCTGATTCCGAAGACTCTGACAATTCTGCTGGCACTACAGGGTTTCTCCTAGAAGATCCCTCTTCTCCCCAATGCAGAATGTCACCTCCAGAGGACATGTCATTTCAGGATTTCATCCGTGATATGGCCAAAGGTCTTTCAATCACAGTAGCTCCTGAGGAGGAACCCAGAGCAAAGGAATTGGAAATTCTCCAATATCCTAAAGCTCCTAAGGAGGCAGCCACTCTGCCTATCCATGAAATTCTGCATAGTTTGATGCTCAGAATGTGGGAGACACCTCTGACTACTTCTCCTCACTTTAGGAGACTTAATACTATGTATCGAGTTCCACCATGTCCTGGATTTCAGAAAACTCAGTTGCCACACGATTCAAATGGTAGTGGAATCAGCCATGCGTAGGATGAAAAGTGCAAAGAGGCATGCTTCCAATCCTCCAGGTCGTGAATGCAGGACTCTGGATGCTTTTGGGCGCAGAACTTTTCAAGCTTCCATGCTTTCAGCTAGGATCAGTTCATATATCCTAAGTGAACCACAGTAGACTAATCCACATAAACTATACCATACCTCCCCAACCAAATAACCAAAATGTCATTAAAAATACAAAACCATTATCGTTCATACTAATAAATGCTAGATCAATGAAAAATAAACTCCCCATTTTCACAGACATTTTAACTGACCTAAAACCAGACATACTGTGCGTCACAGAGACATGGTTAACAGATGCAGATAATGTCTTCATAAATCAGCTAAATAATAAAGATTACGACATCTCATATACACATAGAGACCACAAAAAAGGAGGTGGTGTTTTAATGATGACAAAAAAGCTCTAAAAGCTAGAAAACAACCATCTAACTTATCTACAAACATTGACGCTATCATTATGAAAGTAAGCCATCTTAGAATCTGTCTAATTTACAGACTGCCTGACCAACAATCGGAAAACTTAGACACCATAATAGAACTCCTCAGTTCCTCCACTGACAACAATCCAATAATTTTGCTCGGTGATTTTAACCTCCCCTCCCTGCCAGCATCATATTCTACCCTCTTCTTAGAAACAATAACAGATATGGATTATCACCAAATAATTAACACTGAAACACATAACAAAGGAAATACACTAGACCTCGTCCTCCTCCCTGAAGTACTCCACAAATCATTTAATCCTACCACACTCAAATGCACCCCAATTCCATGGTCGGACCATCATCTCATTAACTTCAACATTACAATCAACATCACAACAGATAAAAATAGACCAACAAATATCCCAACCTCAAGATTCAGAAAATTTAATGAAGAAGAGTTCTTGGATTTAATAATCCCTCATCTATCCCCATCGCCACTTGATCTGGATGATGCTGTAGCAAACTGGCATAAAACTCTCAATCATGCAGCCTCTAATAACCATGTCAGTAGAAAGAACACACATACAAGAGTCGGTAATGCCCCTTGGTTTAACAACACATTAAAACAATTGAAAAAGGGGCTAAGAAAAGCTGAGGTTATATGGCGGAAACATAAAAACTCCATTAATAGTGAGATATTCCACAATCAACTTAAATTGTATAAGGAAGCAATAGACAATGCCAAGAAAAATCACCACGCATCTATCCTTACAAACTCATTAAACAGACCAAGAGAATTATTCTCAATTGTTCAAAAACTAACGAGCAACACTAACAACTCCAGTAATGATATCACAGAAATCTCTCCTCAAACATTGGCTAATTACTACATAAATAAAACTAAGCTCCATTCTCCTCTACCTAACATCATACACACATATCAAACCCATTATATAGATGAATGGTCTGAGTTCAACCCCATAACTAAGGACGTACTTAAGAACACCATAATAAATATCACACAACAACATCCTACCTAGACCCATGTCCAGTATCCTGGATAAAGAACTCCCTCCCAATTTTATCCTCCTTCATACTACCTATAATCAATTTATCACTAAAAACTGGATATCTACCTTTAACACTAAAACATGCTCAGATCCGCCCAATACTTAAAAATGCCACCCTTGACAAAACATTACCTAATTCATATAGACCCATATCAAGTATTCCTTTCATGGCAAAACTAATTGAGAAAGTTGTACAAATTCAGACCCAAGAATACATTGACACCTCAGCCCCACTCGATGAACAACAATATGGTTTTCGCCCACGCCATGGTGTTGAGACATTCTTAACAGTACTCATTGACACCCTTGTAGGAGGAATAGACAATCCCAAGCAAGCATTTTTACTCCTATTCATAGACATCTCTGCGGCATTTGACAGCGTTAACCATGCCTCAATGCTCAACAAACTCAATCAAATAGGAATAAAATCAACAGTTCTTAATTGGTTTACTTCTTATTTAACCAATAGAACACAAACAGTAAAAATTGGTAACCTGACATCTGAGACATACAAGCAGGAACTAGGTCTCCCTCAGGGATCAGCATTATCAGCACTCCTTTTTAATATATACATAAAGCATGTCTGCAATATATTTAAAAAATTCAAGGTTTATTACCACTTATATGCAGACGACATAATGATGTACATCCCATTTACAATCCCCAACATACCACTTCAATTGCTCACAGAGTGTTTTAATGAACTCTCTACATGGCTAAATGAAAATAACCTCTACATCAATCATGCAAAAACAGAAGCCCTAATTGTAACAAAAAACCTCTCATACTCACCCCCCACACACATTACTCTACAAAACCAAGAAATCAAATTAAAAAATGAGGTACAATATCTAGGTGTAATACTTGACACACACCTTAACATGGAAACACATATAAGAAACACAACGAAGAAAGTATACTTCAAACTTAAAGTCCTAAAGCAACTTCGCCCACTAATGCACTTACAGGACTTCCAGCGCATAATACAAGCCATAATTACTCCCCATTTTGAATTTGCAAATCTAACACTACTAGGCACAACAAAACAAAACTTGAAAAGACTCCAAATTGCACAAAATGCTGCGGCTAGAACCATTATGAAGGTCCCCCCATTTCAACACATCACACCGATTCTGGCGTACTTACACTGGCTACCGATACAAAGCCGAATAATATATAAATCCCTAATAACTACATTCAAAACTCTAAACAACATGGCTCCACCTACTCTATTCAACCTAATCACTAAAGAACCTGCCAAATCCCAACACAGGAGAGATCACACTAACAAACTAAAGACTCCAAAGGAATTTATAAAAGCCAGAAAGACAACAAACAATAAAGCATTCTCACATGCAGCCCCCATTCTATGGAATGCCCTTCCAGACGAAATTAGATCTCTCTCAGAGATCATCGAATTCCGCAAAAAACTCAAAACACACCTGTTCACCTCACACTACGAACCTCTGTCAAACACACCTACCCAACTAGAAAACTGATAATATAAGGCCAGTCCTCTTAAGTCAATTCGGTCTTGACATAGGATTTGAAACCCAAATGCTTATATATTACGACTCAAACATGTTTCACTCACAGCTGTATATAGTTTTCTCTGTTCCATGTAAACAGTTCATAATGTTTCAAGTAAGGTAATTTAAGATGTTATGGTTTAAGGCTGTTCTATGTAATGTAATATAAGTTGTTTTAAATTGTTCTCTGTATTAACAGACATTGACCTGTTACATTGTTGTTCCATGTAAACCGCACCTGATCTCTGGAAGGTGCGGTATATAAGAAACTGTTAATTAAATTAATTAATTAAATATGGGAATGTTCCTCACGGAAGTCACAGGAGACTTGGAACTTATGAGCCCATTTCTCCCAGATGACAAGAGACAAGATTTTCTTGCTCTAGTTAAGCATGCTCAGGATGTCTCCAAGTTTGTTAATCGTGCAGCCTTTGACTGCTTCAAATGCATCAGCAGAACCTCTGCTATTACCATTGGCGCACGACGGATTGCCTGGCTACAGGCATTAGACTTGGAGACTTGGCTACAGGACAAGTTAGGCAACGTTCCTTGCATGGGGGAGAATCTCTTCGGCAAGAACTGGCAGGAAAAGGCTAACAAGTCAGATGCTGACAATTCTACCTTAGATAGATTGTCAAAGTCTACAGCCACTCCAGCCAAAAGGAAGTCTTATAAAAAACCCTCTTTTAGCAAAAATAGGAAGTTTTATCCGTCCTATACCCAGCAGAGTCAAACTCCAGGTCAGGTTGCCCAAAAGGGACAAACTAGACAGCAAAAGAAGCCAAAAGGCCCGAGAGCCCAACCAGCTCTCCAGGTTCAGCCCCCTCAAGGGCTTTGACTCCTTCCTAGAGAGCTTTGCCTCCCTGCCTCTGAGGGGTCCCCAACCCCCCAATATTCCGGGCAGGTTATGCCACTTTGTCAACAGATGGCATCAGATAACAGCAGAAGATTGGACTTTGTCCATTGTAGGAAAGGGGTACAAGCTTCATTTTCACAGCATGCCCCCCCCCCCTACAATTCTAAAGCAATTCAATTCACAAACCTCTGCAGACAATCTGCTAGATCACGAGGTCTCCACACTTCTTGCCCAAGGGGCAATAGAGGAAGTACCCATTTCTTCAACGGGATGCAGGGTTCTACTCCCCCTATTTTCTTATTCCAAAGAAAACAGGAGGACACAGACCCATTCTAGACAGAGAATTGAACAAATATCTGTTTCGAGAGAAATTCAAAATGATTTCTCTAGGAACTCTTCTGCCATACCTTCAAAGACAGGATTGGCTTTGTTCTCTAGACTTAAAGGATGCATACACTCACATTCTCATCCATCCAGATCACAGGAAATTCTTATGTTTCTTTTTCAGGGGAAAACATTTCCAGTACAGGGTTCTTCCCTTTGGTCTGGCTTCAGCACCAAGAGTATTCACGAAATGCATGGCAGTAGTAGCTGCATTACTACGAACCCTGGGGATTTTCGCCTTCCCTTACTTAGACGACTAGCTCATTCGAGCCCCTACAGTTGCAGAGGCCAGCAACGCACTGTCCCATACAATGCGAATCCTCCAATACTTGGGATTGGTAATAAACTTCACAAAATCTCAACTAGTTCCTTCACAATGCCTAGAATTCATAGGAGCCTGTCTAGATATCAGACAGGCAAGGGCTTTCCTTCCACAAGCCCGGAGTCTTCACATAATGCAACTAGCTTCTCAAGCAGCAGGCAAATCCTCCCTCACTGCTCGAGAGCTACTGCAGTTACTGGGACATATGGCAAACACAGTTCATGTAGTCCCATATGCTCACCTCCACATGCGAGCAGCTCAATGGACCCTCTCCACACAGTGGACACAGGCCACGGGTCATTTGTCGGACAAAATAATAATCTCTCAACGACTAATTTTGTCCCTCCAATGGTGGCAATCACTAGAAAATCTGACAGTGGGGTCTCCTTTCCATCAACCCCTCTTTCAGGCCACCATAACAGATTCATCACAGGTGGGTTGGGGAGCACACCTGAATCATCTCTCTACCCAGGGCACCTGGACTCCACAGGAGGTTGGTTTACACATAAACCTCCTGGAATTAAGAGCAATCTATATAGCTCTTCGAGTATTCTACGCCCAGCTCAGCTACAAGACAGTCCTAGTCCAGATGGACAATCAAGTAGCCATGTTCTATGTGAACAAGCAGGGCGGAACAGGCTCTCTGTCGTTATGCAACGAAGCTTTACGACTGTGGGCCCTCGCCAGAGAGCATCAAATTCACTTTCTAGTGGTATATCTTCCAGGCATTCAAAACCTTTGGGCAGACAAACTCAGTCGAGTACTGCTGCCTCACGAGTGGTCCCTCTACCTAGACCAGGTGGCAAAGATATTTCATCTCTGGGGCACTCCAGACATAGACCTCTTTGCAAGTCCACTGAATGCCAAAATTCGCCGGTTCTGTTCCAGGATTCCAGCTCACAACTGTCAGGCAAGGGATGCCTTCCTCCTTCACTGGGGTCAGGACTTCCTTTATGCCTTCCCACCCATTCCCCTCATCCCCAAAACATCTTCAAGCTTAAGAGAGACAGGGGTCGCATGATTCTCATAGCACCACGATGGCCATGCCAAACATGGTATTCCCTGCTTCTACATCTCTCTCAAGCGGCACCTCTGGAGTTAGGGCATGCTCCAGATCTCCTTTCCCAGGAGAACAGGACGCTATGGCACCCGACTCCCCAGTCCCTGCACCTCACGGCCTGGTTGCTGAAGGCTTAGATCTCCAAGATTTCAACCTGTCCCAACAGGTAAAAGATATCCTTCAGGCTTCTAGGAAACTTTCCACAAGAAGATCTTATACCTTCAAGTGGAAACGTTTTACTATATGGTGCTCCAAGAAGGGATTAAACCCCCTGGTTATACCCTTAGAATCGATACTAGAGTATCTCCTTCACTTATCGAATTCTGGTCTAAAGACCAATTCGGTAAGAGTCCATCTTAGTGCAATTGCAGCTTCTTATAAGCCTCTGAATGCACAACCAATTTCCTCTCATCCACTCCTATCAAGATTTATGAGAGGCCTTTTATTAACTAAACCTTCCATCAAGCCACCACCGGTGGCATGGGATCTAAATCTAGTTCTCGGGCAGCTCATGAAGCCGCCTTTTGAACCTTTGGCCACTACAGCCCTTAAGTTTTTGACCTGGAAGGTCATCTTCCTAATTGCAATCACCTCTGCCCGTCGCATTAATGAATTGCAAGCTTTAGTGGCTGATCCTCCTTATACTAGATTTCATCATGATAAGGTTGTTGTTCTTACTCACCCACACTTTATGCCAAAGGTGGTTTCGCCTTTTCATTTAAAGCAATCAATTTATCTTCCTGTATTTTTTCCGAGGCCTCACGCCTCTAATGCAGAAAGAAATCTTCATACTTTGGATTGTAAAAGGGCCTTAGCCTTTTACATACAAAGAACACAGCAACATAGAAAGTCCTCACAACCTTTTATAGCTTTTGACGCTAGTCATTTGGGACTTCCAGTCTCCAAAAGAACTTTATCAACATGGATTGCCCAATGCATGTCCTTTACTTATGAGAGTAAGTATCTTCCTCTTCAGGACCATGTCACAGCTCATAATGTGAGAGCCATGGCAGCTTCTATGGCTAATCTCCACTCTGTGTCTATCAATGACATTTGTCGATCAGCCACCTGGGCTTCGGTACACATCTTCACAGCCCACTACTGCCTGGATAAAGCCTCCCGTCGGGATGCCTTCTTTGGCCAAGCTGTTCTTTAAAATCTCTTTCAAACCTAAATCAACTCCTACCCATCAACCCTGGTGGGATGCCAGAGATCCATGGGAGGAAGGATTCCCACCTTCTAGGGTGGCACCTTCCTGGTGCTATCTCCCTGGCATCTTCAGCTAGGGAGTCCCCATACATGAAGACTACATTCCTGCTTGTTCCTGGAGATAGAGTAGTTACTCACCTGTAACAGGTGATCTCCGAGAACAGCAGGAATTTAGTCTTCACAACCCACCCACCTCCCCTAGGAGTTGTCTCTATCTCTTTGTCTCTTTCCTCTCTCCCTCTATCCTTTCACTCAACTACAAACTTAACTGAAGAGGGACAGTTGGAAAGGCGGGAAGGCAGCGTGCATGTGTTGAGGGATGCTCCCAAAAGCGTTCTTATTGGACGCTGGGGAGCGTTCCCGCACAGGCTCCATCGGTACCGACGATACTCATATGTGAAGACTAAATTCCTGCTGTTCCCGGAGATCACCTGTTACAGGTGAGTAACTACGCTTTCTCTCTCATTGATGGCGTTTGTTCTTTCTCTCCCTCTTTTTTGCTTAACATAATCCTTAGCTAGGTAGTCCCATGGGTGTAATTAAGGTGAATAGCTTTTTTCCTTTGAAATTATTCTCCCTTCTAAATAAAGTTATTGCACGGAACTGAATTTCTTGCCACAGTCAAAGCTACAATAGGGAACTAAGGCTTCAGCAGTACTGGAATTACTGTGCAAAAGCAGTGAAAAACCTTTTTGCCTTCCAAAAAGCACTAGAACAATTTGCCTATTTGGAGCAAAGTATGGTCATGTGATACATGCTTGTGCCTAGTGAATAAATGTTTTCCCAAGAACACCTGTTAGAGGTGCACATCATTTTTCAAAATGACAGCTAGGCATTTCAATGTTGTTCTTGTACACCAATTTTATGTTTGTCATGATCCTTTTATTTTGAAAAATATAAAAATAAATATTTGTATTATGGCCATTCCCCTATATTTAACATGTTCGAACCCTACGGTTCAGCTATTTACTCTGTATTCATTTATCTTAGGTTTTAACAATAAATAGTGTATAAACCCTCAGTTTGTTTGTATAAGAAGATAATTTATTCTTGAATATCCAACAAATCTGATTTTCATGGCATTAAAACTGTGCAAATTGATCAGGTTCCGAGGGAGAGGAAGGGATTAAAGAACTGAGCATCTTGGCAGACTGGATAGGCCATATGGTCTTCATTTGCTATTAGTTTCTATATTTCATAATTTTGCATTGTGGATATCCTAAAAACAAGATCTGTTTGTGATCCTTAAGATCTAGAGCTGTGTACCCCTAGGTTATATCCACAACGGTGGAAGTAACTAAGTGGGAACAGTTTCAAGTATTTACTTTGCACAAATAACAAAGTTAAAATCAATCAAATAATTCTTCTTTTAGTGGTTGACTGAATTAATTTACATATTTTGGTAGTACGGCTGCATGAAGAAACTTTGTCTCATGGTACAACTTCCTATATTTACTGCTATTACTAATCACCTTACCTTGTTACTCCCATTGGCGATGTCTGTAACTATGTTTTCACACTCTTGGTTTGACTGGTTTTCAATAGTGGGTAGGTTCAGAGTCAATGAAAGATCTGGACTAGAATTTTCCTCAGAAAATTCCTCAGAAAATTCTATGGAATCTACAGAATTTATGGAATGAGAACAAAGTGAAACAAATAATCCACCTCGATCTTTGTCATGGTCGGATTCCAAAGTAACTTTGTCTATAGTCTCTGAAGAAATGTCTTCCCTTCTTGTATGTTCTGAGTAAGATTCACAGAAGGAGACCATATCATTGCCAGATAGAGTTTTTATAAGAGGACAGGCTTCTGCAAGCTCTTCACTTGCTGAATTTGAAATGGAACCCACAAACGCTGGAATCATATCTCCCAAAGAATCTGTATTTCTGTAAAATTAAGAACAAAACTGCTTGAGTAAAAAGTACCCGCAGAGACATGCACTTACTATTTTGTGCAGGTACTTTGCAACTAAACCTGCATAGTTTTGAAAATACAAAACTATGTGCTCTATAGCAACCCCTGCCCAAACCCTTTTCTACAAGCATCTCTGTTGAATGTAGGTAGAGGTATATGTGCTGTGGAATAAGTTGTGCACTTTCACCCACACACAGGATGGCAAATTTTCAAACAACATTTTACTCATGTTGATGTACTGCCTTGTACATTTGCCAAATTCTGCTGTCTGAAAATACAATTCAAAATTCATTAAAATAGGAGTTTGTTTCAATGGTCTACATAACTTACTCTATACTTTCAACGTGAAAGAACAATTATAGAAATATTCAAGTAATAAGAAAACAAATTATTGATCATGTTAAATCTTCACACCCTTTGTCACAGCAAACCCAAATTAACTCAGTTTCCTAAACTGCCTTAATAATGTTCATAATAACTTCAATTGAATTCACCTGTGTCCGATCACTGTAACTGAGCTGATGTGAATACACTTGGATAAATGACCAAACTGCTCCTGTTGTAAGGTGTGAATATGAACTGAAGGTCTACACATAAGAGCAACCAAAAAAGCTCCAAGCTAAAATTGTTCAAATATAGAGTGGGGGAATCCTATGGGGGTGATTTTAGAAACCTTATTAGTATTTTACATGTGTGAGCACATACATGTGTATATGGCATCCATGTGTAAATAGTGATTATAGAAAGGGCTCATTTTCCATGTGGATGTCATGATCATGTGTTAGTTACACATGGACATGTTGGGGTGTGATTAGAGAATGGCCAGGATAGACTGATAATCTACAAATGTATTCCTCATTCCAGATCGGGAAAACACATGTATGACTGCAAAGGCACGTGCTGCAATACACCTCTGCTCCTGTCACGTGCAGGTTTTCAAAACGAGCTCATACCAGCCAGTTTATTCTTCACTCTAAATTGTATTTTGATAAAAATAGTGGCCTCTGTAGTGCAAGTTGACAGATTTCCTCTGTTGAGTTTTCCCACATGTAACTTTGTAGAATGGCTTCCCCCACTGCATATGGATATGTATTTTAGAGACCACTCTAAGTTTAGCAGAGCCATTTCTGAAAAACCTGTCGAGCTGAAAATCACACGACCTCAGCCTCTCAATTCTGATTTCTATGTACTATCTAAAATATGCACAAGAACATTTCAATGTATTTCAATATCTTTGGGACACTGAGGCCTACCATTTAAAAGTGGGAAAAGCAGGGCTTAATTTCTGGGGGGGGGAATGGCCTGGAACACAAGGATCCAGAACAGTGGTTTTTTTGCTCCAGTTCCTCCCTTCCAGGCAGCCTGCAGGGAAGGGGAAGGGAAGAGATGAGCTGGTGTAGAGAACAGTCCTTAATTCAGCCCCTCTTTTCCTGTTGCTCCTACTCCTGGCTGACCAGCCTCCACTTCCCTTTTGTCTACAAATTAAGTCCTGGAAAAAAGTATGACACCACTAAGACACTGCCTCAGTGAAACAATCCCTCCAAACGCAGTAGCTGCTGAGGAACATTACTCTAAAAGAACTACAGTGGTTTCTGGCTGAGACCAGGGAAAGCACAGTTACTTACCTCTAACAGGTGATCTCTGGGAACAGCAGGAATAAGTCTTCAAATATGGGTACGTCGGTACCGACGGAGCCTGCGCGGGAACGCTCCCCAGCTTCCCAAAAAGGAAAGCTTTTGGGAGCATCTCACAGCGCCTGCACGCTGCCTTCCCGCCTTTCCTAACCAGTTCTCCTCAGTTCGAGTTTAAAGCTGAGACAATAGAGAGAGGGAGGAAAGGAAAGATAGAAAAGAGGTACAACTCCTAGGGGAGGTGGGAGGGTTGTGAAGACTTATTCCTGCTGTTCCCAGAGATCACCTGTTACAGGTAAGTAACTGTGCTATCTCCAGGAACAAGCAGAAATGAGTCTTCACATATGGGGACTCCCTAGCTAAGATGCCTGGGAGATCCCCAAGGATATGAGACCCTGGGAAGGGTTCTACGTCCTCCTATGGATCTCAGGCATCCATCCAGGGAAGGAGGGTAGGAGTTGTTTAAGAATGGAACAGGTGTTTGAGGACAGCCTGACCAAACAAGGCATCCCGGCGGGAGTCCTTGTCCAAGCAGTAATGGGCTGTGAAGGTATGAACCGAGGCCCAGGTGGGTGCTCGACAGATCTGGTCGATGGACACAGAATTTAGATGAGCCATAGAGGTGGCCATGGCCCTCACATTATGAGCTGTGACATGGCTCTCCAGAGAAAGGTTCTTACTCTGGTAGGCGAAAGAAATACACTGAGCAAGTCAATTGGACAGTGTTCTCTTAGAGACTGGAAGTCCCAAATGAGAAGGATCAAAAGCAACAAAAAGCTGGGAAGACTTTCTATGTTGCTGTGTCCTTTGTAAGTAAAAAGCAAGAGCTCTTTTACAATCCAGAGTATGAAGATTCCTCTCTGCATTGGATGCATGAGGAGCTGGAAAAAAGACAGGTAAATATACCTCTTGATTAAGATGAAAAGGTGAGACCACTTTAGGCATAAAGTGTGGATTTGTCCTAAGGACTACCTTATCATGATGGAACCTTGTATAAGGTGGATTAGCCACTAAGGCCTGCAGTTCACTGATGAGGCGAGCAGAAGTGACTGCAATGAGGAAAATAACCTTCCAGGAAAGAAATTTCAAGGAGGTAGTGGCTAAGGGTTCAAAAGGTGGCTTCATAAGCTGACCAAGAACCAAATTTAAGTCCCATGCCACCGGAGGAGGCCTAATGGGAGGTTTAGTTAAAGTTAGGCCTCTCATGAATCTTGCAATGAGAGGATGAGAGGAGATAGGTTGTCCATTGATGGGCTTAAGGGACACTGCAATAGCACTCAAATGGACTCTTACTGAATTTGTCTTAAGTCCTGCATTGGAAAGATGCAGGAGATAGTCTAACAGAGAATTTAAAGGTAGTGCTAGAGGGTCAAGACCCTTTTCAGCACACCAAATGGAAAATATTTTCCACTTAAAAGCATAGGAACGCCTGGTGGAAGTTTTTCTGGAAGCATGGAGGATATCCTTCACTTGCTGAGAAAGATTCAAGCCTTGAAGGTCTAGGCCTTCAGTAACCAAGCTCTGAGGTGAAGGGACTTGGGGTTTGGGTGCCACAAAGTCCCTTCCTCCTGGGACAGAAGGTCTGGAGCAGCTCCCAAGTCCAGGGAGGGGGCTTGGGAGAGATGCAGAAGTAGAGGGTACCACACTTGGCGTGGCCAGCGTGGAGCTATGAGGATCATAGATCCTTGATCCCTCTGGAGTTTGAACAGAGTCTTGGGAATCAAGGGAATGGGTGGAAAGGCATACAGGAAGCCCTGACCCCAATGAAGGAGGAAGGCATCCTTGGCCTGAACTCCCTGACACGGAATTCTGGAACAGAACCGGGGAAGTTTGGCATTTCACGGACTTGCAAAGAGGTCTATGTCCGGGGATCCCCATTCTTGGAAGATTCTGAGTACCTGATCCATATGCAGGGACCATTCGTGTGGAAGCAGAACTCGACTGAATCTGTCTGCCCAAGAGTTTTGGATTCCTGGTAGGTATACTGCCAGGAGATGGATTTGATGCTCTCTGGTGAAGGCCCATAATCTTAAAGCTTCGTTGCAAAGCGACAGAGAGCCAGTTCCTCCTTGCTTGTTTATGTAAAACATGGCTACTTGATTGTCCGTATGAATGAGGACTGTCTTGTAGCTGAGGAGGGTATGAAAGACCTTGAGAGCTAGAAAAACTCCTCGAAGTTCCAAGTGGTTGATATGAAGAGAGGTCTCCTGTGGGGACCAAGTGCCTTGAGTGGAGAGGTCTTGTAGATGAGCTACCCAACCTGTTTGGGAGGCATCTGTTGTGAGGGTTGCTTGGGGCAACAACTGTTGGAAGGGGGACCCCAGCAACAGATTTTGAGTGGACATCCACCATTGGAGAGACCAAAAGAGACGTTTGGAGGTTGCTATTTGGTCTGAGAGAGCTCCTGAAGCTTGAGTCCACTGGGTGGACAAAGTCCATTGAGCTGCTCTCATGTGTAGGCGAGCATAGGTACCACATGCACTGTGGAAGCCATGTGGCCTAGCAGTTGTAGCATCTCCCAGGCAGTTAAGTGGTTCTTTGACTGAATCTGGGAGGCTAACTGCACTAGACGTTGGCAACGGACCTGAGGAAGGTAGGCCCTTGCAGTGGTGGTATCCAACCAGGCCCCTATGAATTCCAGGGACTGAGTAGGGGTGAGCTGGGACTTTGGGAGGTTTACCACAAGTCCCAGATACTGCAGAATGCGCCTTGTGCGGTCCAGGGAAATCTGGGCCTCTGACTGAGATGGAGCTCGGATGAGCCAGTCGTCCAGGTATGGGAAGACAAATATTCCCAGAGTGCGTAGAAATGCAGCAACTATTGCCATGCATTTGGTGAACACTCTCGGAGCAGAGGCCAGACCAAAAGGAAGCACTCTGTATTGGTAATGTTTTTCTTGGAAAAGAAAACGTAGGAATCTTCTGTGAGATGGATGGATGAGGACATGTGTGTACGCATCCTTGAGATCTAGAGAACAAAGCCAATCCTGACTTTGAAGGTATGGAAGGAGAGTGCCCAAAGAAAGCATCTTGAACTTCTCCTTGCATAGAAATTTGTTAAATTCTCTGAGATCTAAGATGGGTCTGTATCCCCCTGTCTTCTTTGGAATGAGAAAATAGGGGGAGTAGAACCCTGACCCTTGTTGAAGAAGAGGAACTTCTTCTATCGCCCCTTGGGCATGAAGGGTAGTCACATCCTGACCTAGAAGGTCGAGAAGAGATGTGGGAGAATTGAAGTGTCTCACCATGGTGTGGGGAGGAAGGTCTGAGAAATGAAGTTTGTAGCCCTCTCTTATGATGGAGAGGGTCCACTGCTCTGATGTGATTTGCTCCCATCTGGGAGCAAAATGAGCTAACCTTCATGGAATGGTGAGAGGTTCTGGCTGTTGTAGAGCCAGAAAGGCTAAGTTCTCTAGCATCAAGTCAAAAACCCTGCAAAGGAGAAAGCTGCCCTGTTGGAAAACTTTGAAATGTCTTGAGTATGCTTAAGCCAAATGAGGAATTCGTCCCTTTTATCTTCTGGAAGAAAAGGGAGGAAGTTGTGCAGTTCTTGTGCAACTTCTTTTAGAAAGATACCCATGTAAAGGCTATATGAGTTGATTCTGGCAATAAGCATACTGGCTTGGAAGATTTTCCTACCAAAAGCATCCAAGGTCCTGCATTCTCTTCCTGGAGGAGCAGAAGAGTGTCTCTTTGTACTCTTTATCCTCTTCATAGCTGGCTGCACCACAATGGAATGGTGAGGAAGCGGAGTTTTCTGAAATCCAGGACAAGGAGGGACACGATACCTAGTGTCCAATCTGCGAGAATGAGGAGAGAGAGTGAGAGGAGTCTCCCATAAATCAATCATGTGTTCATAAAGAATCTCATGAATTGGTAAGGTGACTGCCTCTCTAGGAGCCTTAGAATATCCTAAAATATCTAATTTTTTTGCTCTAGGCTCTGATTCAGAGGTTACTGAAATAGAAAGTCCTTTAGTTACTTCTCTTATGAAGTCTTGAAAGGACAAGTCCTCTGGAGGAGACATTCTTCTTTTTGGAGAAGAAGGCTCTTCAGGAAGGGTTATGGATACTTCAGGAGACTCATCTGATGTATCAGAATCATCAGAGGAATCGAAGTATCGCCTGTCAGGGTGCTCTTCTAACGCTCGATACGCGTATCGAGCAGTATCGACATCGGGCGTCCTCGGTACCGGATCGGTACCGAGAAGTAGCCCTGGACAAGGAACCGCTGCAGCCGGTATCCTGGTCGATGTCGATGCAGTCGGTACCGGTATCGGCGCTGGTGCCGGTACCGGAGCCGATACCGACAACGGAGTTTGTTGTGGTACCATCGGCGTCGCAGCTTGAATGAAGGCCGTGATAGCCCGCTGCATGGACAGAACATTCTGATCCATCAACGCCATGAATGCCTGGAAATCGGTACCGGGAGATTGTGCCGGTACCCCAGAGCATTCTAACAGGTGATCGGTCGAGGCCATGCCATCGATGTCAACCTGTAACCCCATAGGAGGAGCTTTGGAAGCCGGAGCTTCCCGCCGGGGTTGTTTTGCTGGTGCAGGATCCTCGAGGGCAAGCCCGGAGGCATTTCGATGCTTAGAGGGAGATCTACCCTTCGAGGACCTGCTAGGTTTATGTTTGGTTACCTGAGATCCATCAGGAGAAGAAGACCTGGAAGATGTCGATGCTACCGACGCTGCATCAGCGGGAAACAGCACATGGAGCTTAGCTGCTCGGTTCTGTAAACCCCGTTTAGACATTAGAGAGCAGGACGGACAATCCGGAATGGAGTGTTCAGGACCCAAACATTTAAGACACCATTCATGGGTATCTGTAACAGAAATAGTACCGCTACACTTAGTGCATTTTTTGAACCCGGAGGCTGGTTTTTCCATGAGGGAAATTTTCTTGTGGGCCCTGAGGCCCAAGAAGAAAAATACACTAAGTGAGGAAAGTATATATATATTTTTTTTTTTAAAGAAAGAAAGAAAAAGACCGGCGGTACCGGTCCGGAGTCGGGGAAGGCAGAGAGCGACCAAAGAAATAAAATAAAATAAAGAACTTCTTCAGCGGTGACAGGGCTCGACCTGCTGGCTCCGCGGCAAAGAAGAACTGAGGAGAACTGGTTAGGAAAGGCGGGAAGGCAGCGCGCAGGCGCTGTGGGGTGCTCCCAAAAGCTTTCCTTTTTGGGAAGCTGGGGAGCGTTCCCGCGCAGGCTCCGTCGGTACCGACGTACCCATATGTGAAGACTCATTCCTGCTTGTTCCTGGAGATAATGTGAACTTCAATTATTTCAAGATTACTTCACAAACATAGCCTGTATGGGAGGGTGGCAAAAGCCCCGCTAAAGAAAATCCATATGATGTGCCATATAGCATTTGCAAAGAAACACTTAGGGAACACTGTGTGCATGTGCGAGAAGTTTCTGTGGTCCGATATGACCAAAGTGGAACTTTTTGGTTTTAGTGTTGTGCGTGGCATAAAACAAACATAACACATCAACCTGCTAATAGCACAATATAGCAATAGCAGCATTATGTTGTGGGATAATTTGCAGCAATGGGGAGTAGGAGGCTTGTCAAAATTGAGGGAAAATGCCTGGTGCAAACTACAGCCAGATCCTCGAATAAAATCTATTTCAGTCTGACAGACTTGGGAATGGAAAAAATATTCATCTTTCCGAAGGGCAACAATTCTAGGCATAAAGCAAAAGCAACAATGGAGTGGTTCAGTCAAAGCTCAGACTTGAATCCAATAAAACAATCTGAGGCAAGACTTGAAGACTGCAATCAGCAGATGATCTTCAGCCAACCTAAAAGAGCTTGAATGATTTTGCCAAGAAGAATGGGCAAACATGCACATCCCACTATGTAAAGTTATTAGATGTTTAACAATGCAGAGCTGCTATCGCTGCATATGGGGCTTCTACCAACTATTGGAGTCAAGGCGTTTAAAGACTTATGCAATCAAGAATTTGGGTTTCTTATGCTTAGTTACTTTCTGAATATTTCTTTAATTGTTCTCTCATGTTGAAAGTGTAGAGTTTGTTGTGTAAATCAGAGAAACAAACTTCTACTTCAATGCATTTTGGATTGTGTTATTCAAACATCAGAATGTGAAAAATGTACAGGAGAGTGAACACTTCTGCAAGGCACTATATCCATCACATGGACAAATGGTTTTTGAAAAACTGCCCTCTCCATGTAACACAGTCATACTTATGCTGGTATCAATATTCAAACAAATTATCTGGTTAGCTTCAGGTGTTAACTTGATAAATTGTGCCCTTCAAAAATTGTAGTTCAAAGATCGGCTACATTTTAATTGAACAATATGTTATCCAGTCTAAATTTAAGTGGTTATGTTTGGGAAAAATTGGAGACTTTATTTGGAGGGGGGAGGGGTCCTTAAAAATAACCAGCTAGTATTGGTATTCAGCACTATTTGGTTATTTGTTTTTTAATTGGTTAAGTCTGGTCAAAAAACACTTATCCTAATGTTAACCATATGAATATTCTAAATAAATTTCACTAGGTATTTTCAAAAAACCCTAACTTGACTTCACATGTTTGTGAATATCCAATTATTCAGATAACTTATCTGTTTATCTTTAATTATTTATTTATTTTTTTCTTCTTTCTTTTTTATACCGCGCTCTTTAGAATCAGTGCGGTTTACATGTATACTAACAGGTACTTTTTATTCCCTTGTCCCCGAAGTGCTCACAATCTAAGTGTACCTGAGGCAATGGAGGGTTAAGTGGCTTGCCCAAGGCCACAAGGAATGGCCATGGGACTAGAGACCCCAGTCCCTCCGGCCTGAAGTTGCTTGTCCCCATGCGGGAATTGAACCCCCAAGCCTTCTGGCCTGATATTCTGCTCCTAAATATTAACCTTGTAATGCAATTCTGCAGACTATACTTCAAAAGTATATAAAGAGGATAAAGTCGGTCTAGAGGGTGGCTACTATAATGGTCAGTGGTCTTCATCAGAGCATATGGGGACAGATTTAAATATCTAAATATGCTTACTTTGGAAGAAAGATGGGAGCGGGGAGATATGATAAAAGACATTTAAAAACTTCTGTGGTAAATACTGGCTTCTTTCAAAAGAAAGGAAGTTCCAGAACGAGACGATCACAGGATGTGGGTGAAATTGGATACTCAGGAATAATCCAAAGAAATATTCTTTATGGAAAGGGTTGTGGATGCTTGGAACAGCCTCCTAGTGGAGGCAGAGGAAATGAGATCAATATTTGGATTCAGAAAAGCATGGGGTAAGCACAGAGGATCTCAGAGGAGAGGAATGGATTTGCAGAGCTCTGTGGTTGGTGTGGCTGGGCAGATTCGAAAGGGCATAGCGTCTTTAATTTCCATTAATTTTTATCTTTTTATGTTATGTTTCAGCAATGAAAGATGTCTCTATCAAGGGAAATATTTTCCAAAACATTTTTTGCAGTGCAAATTCTTTTTAACAGTATCTACATCACACTAACCTAATCCTATACAGCCAAACTTTGTATGTATATTTTATATTATAGCACTGTTGGAGAATTTCCATATAAACAACCTTTTGATTCAACAAGTTGAAATGCCTTTTTAAGGCTTGATTCACAAAGTCCTTAAATGTGTGAAATTCCACAGGAGGTATTATAATCCATTACTAATAAATCTGGTGCCATCAATCTATTTTAAAATAAAACTGCAGGGAAGCACCATTAAGCCTAACAGAAAAGCCCTTCTTTCAAAGCTTTTTATAGTAGAAAATAGATTTATGTGGGAAACCTTAATTTCTTTATTCACATTACCCATATGCTCTACTTGTGATTGGTTTGATAAAACATGAAACTTGTTTATGCTTGTCTTCCAAAAGCCAACTGAAGTAATGTTTCATTTGAAAAATTGTACATTTTTAAAACTTTATTTAAATTTAATAAAAACAATGCAGAATAAAGTGCAAATGTGATTGAGTTACCTTTCATGAAGTGTTCTCTGAGAGGTGAAGCTGCAGCCAACCCTAGTATTCTCCAAGCTACAAGTCTCATCACAACACAATGATGGAATCAAGTGAACGGGGCCTAGAAAGAAAAAACAAAGTTTTAAGGATGAAAATCATTTTCAACTCATCTCAAACTAGTATGTTAATTAAATACCATTGAAGCATATTTGTATAATTAAAACGAAAGTGCTAGAAACAGAACTAAGTCAGTCAACTATAGTACAGTGAGCCATGGCGTCGTCCTATAGTTCACTATTAGGCTAAGAATGGAACTCCCATCAGGCATGCACGTTCTCAAAATTTTGTACTGTGCGCTATTTTCTGAGCACAGACCAGAAAACTGTTTGGGTCATATGTCAAAGATACTGTTTAGGGGCATGTTTACAAAAAAGCAGAAGAGGCAGTGACTGGATGGGTTGGGGGGGGGGGGAGTTTGTGTGTTGATAGCACAATGCAGTTAGCTTGACTGTCATTGGTGAGCACTAATGGTGATTGATGGCGTTAACGAGGGTGTACGTCCCGCCTCCTCAATGTTTGGCGATAGGTGCACCTGCGTTAGATGTACTGGCCAGCAACTTTGATGAGGTGCTTCTCTCCATGGTAACCTCAGGGGGGGACATGCCAGGCATGACCCCAACAACTAATGTGGGTCTATGCCACCTCCTGTGCTAATTTTGGGAGCTAACTGCATCCTAACTCAGTGCATTTTAATAAACATGCCCCATAGCCAGCAGGATTTAACAGAAACAAAAGCAATGCAAAGTTACAAATTTGACCCTCTGGCATGAACTACAGATAAATTCTGTGCCAGAATTCTACTTTCTTGACTTCTGCTCATTATGCTGCAAAACAGCATTCTTTTGCGTAACACAGGATCATCATGATACTGCTTTTTCCTGTACTGTACTTTTTAAAGAGCAATCATAGTACATCAACAGACTGTCCTAGACCTTAGCTTCTAGCTGGCTCCAGGCAGTTTCCAAACCCTGGAAAGAGGATTTGCAAGCCGGGCTTACTCTGTATCCACAGCTTAGCTTCAGCCTCTGGCCATTCATTATCCTTCCTCAATTTGAGTTTCTTAGAGCCACTCCTAATTTTTAGGACTCTCCACTCTTCCCACAGCTCTGTTTAGCCCAACACACTGGCAGTGGCCCTACTTTACCAGTTATTCCCCTCTCTCCCCCTGAACATTTGAATTTCCTGCAGCTTCCTCTGCTGCTTCTCAGGCTTACCTTATGCCTGTCCCAGACTTATCCCACGCCTGCCTTCACTTCTTCTGCCTCTCACCCTGCTGTTACAAAGCCTCTTCCTCTTCCTGAGACTATTACCCATGGCATAGGCCTGGGCTGCCCACAGCCCCTGCTAGCAGGGATTTGGAGGCTTCTGCATGCAGCTTCCTGGAGCCTCTTTGACCATTTACCCACGGACTGCCTTTATGTGGAGGGACATGACTACACCCCCCCCCCCCCCTTGGCTGGTTCATACTCCTGCTTTAAAGATGGCTCTTCATAAGAGTCGTCAGGGTGACCCGCCTACCCTTAGCCACTCCCTTACTAAAATGATCTGCTAGCTAGGGTACTCAGTAAATCTCTAGAGTTCCCCCTAGTGTCTGAAGGGTACCACTGCACACCATACTCTTATGTTAGAAACATAGAAACATGACGGCAGAAAAAGACCACTTAGCCTTTCTAGTCTGCCCTTCTATCAACTAAAATAATGCCCTTTTTTCCTTTAGAGATCCTCTGTGTTTGTCCCATGCTTTTTTTAATTCAGATACTGTCTTCGTCCCTACCACCTCCTCTGGGAAACCATTCCACTCATCTACCACTCTTTCCATAAAGAAATATTTCCACATATTACTCTTGAGTCTATCCCCTTTTCACATTCATCCTATGTCCCCTCATAGCAGAGCTTGCTTTCAATCAGAAGAGACTCTCCTCCTATACATTTTTGCCATGGAGGTATTTAAACATATTTATTATATCTCCCCTATCCTGCCTTTCCTCTAAAGTATACATATTAAGATCTTTCTGTCCTTATATGCTTCATAATGAAGACCACTAACCTTTTTAGTAGCCATCCTCTGCACAGACTCTAACTTGCTTATATCCTTTTGAAGATGTGGTCTCCAGAACTGCACACAATACTCCAAATGAGGTCACATCAGAGACTTATACAGAGACATTATCACCTCCTTTTTTCTGTTGGCCATTCCTCTCCCTATACACTCAAGCATCCTTCGGGCTTTTGCAGTCACTTTTCCAACCTGTTTAGCTACTCTAAGATCGTCAGACACAATTATGCCCAGCACCCTGCTTTTCTTTCATGGACAGAAGACCATTCTTCAAGCTTAGCTAGAGCCTTCCTCATGTCATCTACTCCTTCCTGGGTGTCTGCTCTATTGCTGATTTTGGTATCATCCGCAAATAAGCAAACCTTATCTGACAGACTTCTGCAATATCACTAACAAGGATGATAAAAAGAATCAGACCAAGTACAGATCCCTGCGGCACACCACTGGTAACCACCTTCTTCTCAGAGTGAACTCCATTTACTGAACCCTTTGTCGCCTCCCACACAACCAATTTCTAACCCAATCAGTAAATTAGGGTCCATCCCTAGGGTGCTCAGTTTGTTTATTAAAAGCCTATGTGGAATGGTGTCAAAGTCTTTACTAAAATCTAAGTACACCACATGTAGGGTTCACCCATGGTCCAACTCTTTGATCACCCAGTCAAAGAAATCAATTAGATTTGTCTGATAGGACCTGCCTCTGGTAAAACCATTCTGCCTTGGATCCTGCAATCCATTGGACTCCAGAAATCTCACTATTCTCTCTTTTAGTAGCCTTTCCAATAATTTACTAACCATAGAGGTTAGACTAACCGGCCTGTTGTTGTCAATGTCATCCGTACGTCCACTTTTGTGTAAAGGGACCAAATGTGCCTTTCCCCAGTCCTCTGGCAACACTCTCAACTCCAAAGAAGCATTGAAAATGTCAGATAGTGGAGTCGCTAGAACATCCCCAAGTTCCCTCAGTATTCTTGGATGTAGCCCATTCGGACCCATCACTTTGTCTACTTTTAGTTTAGCTAGTTCCTCATGAACACAGTCTTCTGAAAATCGTTCAAGATCCCCATTGCTTCTGTTCATATTTATGGGAGTTTTCTGTGGTCCTGCTCTTGGCCCTTCAACTGTGAACACAGAACAGAAATATTTGTTAAGCAATTCTGCTTTATCCTCATCAGTATCTATATATTCCTCCCCTTCACCCTTGAGTTTGACAATACCACCTTTTCCCTTCCTCCTCTCACTAACGTCTGAAAAATGTCTTATCCCCCCATTTTATTGCATTGGCTATTTCTTCTTCTTTTTGTACCTTTTCTTTCCTGACTACTTTGCTAGCTTCTCTAAGTTTTTCCAAATATAGATGCCTGTCTTCCTCTCTCTGGGATCTCTTGTATTTCCTGAAGGCCTCCCTCTTTTCTTCACCTTTTCAGCTACTTCTTTTGAGAACTATAGCGGCCTTCTTTTCCTTTAGCATTTATTTACCTTTCTAACAAAACGGTTTGTTGCACTTAAAATATCCCCTTTCAGTTTTGCACACTGTTTTTCTACATCCCTCAGCTGTTCCCATCCTGCTAACGACTCCTTGAGATACTGTCCCATCTTGGCAAAATTCGTCTTCCTAAAGTCTAAGACCCTCGCTTTTGAATGGATTTTAGCAGCCCTAGTCCCAGTACTGAAGTATACCATCTGGTGATCACTAGATGCGAGATGATCTCCCACTGCAACATCAGAAATACTTTCCCCATTGGTAAGCACCAAGTCCAGTATCGCCCCATCACGTGTGGGTTCTGTTACTAGTTGCCTGAATAGTTCTCCCTGTAGAGAAAGCACAGTTACTTACCTGTAACAGGTGATCTCTGGGAACAGCAGGAATAAGTCTTCACATATGGGTATCATTGGTACCGACGGAGCCTGCGCGGGAACGCTCCCCAGCGTCCAAAAGGAAAGCTTTTGAGAGCATCCCACAGCACCTGCGCGGTGCCTTCCCGCCTTTCCTAACCGCCTCTCTCCAGTTCGAGTTTTAAAGCTGAGACAAAGAGAGAGTGAGGAAAGGAAAGATAGAAAGAGAGATACAACTCCTAGGGGAGGTGGGTGGGTTGTGAAGACTTATTCCTGCTGTTCCCAGAGATCACCTGTTAAAGGTAAGTAACTGTGCTATCTCCAGGAACAAGCAGGAAGGAGAAATTAGGCCTTACCTGCTAATTGTATTTCCTTGAGTTCTCTCCGGGCCAGTCCAGGAATGTAGGGTGGTCAATCCCTTCCAGCAGCTCTGAGGACTGAAACACTTAAACCAAGCTCTTTGCTGACAGGTCCTATAGCTCCCCCTGGTGTCAGAGAGAGTCAGTCTAATGGTAACAAAGTAGTGAAACTAAAGACACGAAACTAAGAAACCGGAAGCAACATGTAAAACACCTTCAAACACCCTCGTGGAAAAGTATGCCCGCTGAGCAGAATAAAGCTCCGAAAAACCCTGATTTAGAATTGTTTCTGGTTTTTTGGGGGGTTTTTTTCGTTTTGCCACAGAGAATCAAAAAGCCTGCCGAATCTTAGAAAACAAGGAACCCCCAGCTTCAGCTATCAAAACGGTAAGCCGCCCACAAAAATCTTATGGCTGAGGATTCGCACAGCTTCAACTCTCGCAGCACATCAAAGAGGGAGGGTCCTGGACTGGCCCGGAGAGAACTCAAGGAAAGACAATTAGCAGGTAAGGCCTAATTTCTCCTTCCTATTCGTCTCTCCAGGCCAGTCCAGGAATGTAGGGCAGTACCAAAGCAGTACTCATCCCCGGGAGGGCCCTGCGAGCCCCGCTACAATAGCCGAGGCCCCAACCCTAGCATCCTCCTGTGCCTGGACATCCAAGCGATAATGTCTCGCAAAAGTATGCAAAGAAGACCACGCCGCCGCTCTACAGATGTCTACTGGCGGTACTAAGGCAGATTCCGCCCACGACGTAGCCTGCCCTCTAGTCGAGTGAGCCCGGATTCCCACGGGCGCCTGTACGCCTTTTGCTTCGTAAGCCGCCCGGATGGCATGCTTCACTCACCGAGCTATCGAAGCCTTGGTTGCCGCTTTCCCCTTCCGCGGACCGCCAAACAGAACAGAGAGCCGATCCGATCTCCTAAACGGCTCTGTCACTCGGAGATATTTCCGCAACACGCGCCCCAAATCCAATCTCTTCAGCGAGCGATCCCGTTTGGCCCCTTCCTGAGGACGAAACGTGGGAAGGAAAACGGCCTGATTCATATGAAAACTAGAAACCACTTTAGGCAGAAAACAGGGAACGGGACGCAAAACCACCTTTTCCGCCGAAAACTGAAGATACGGTTCCCTGCACGAGAGCGCTTGCAGATCCGATACTCTGCGCGCGGAGCACAATGCCACCAAGAAGGCTGTCTTCCAGGAGATCTCTCGCACCTTACTCGCCGTCCCGGATTCGAACGGCGGCTCTGTCATGGCCTCCAATACTAAATTGAGGTTCCAAGGCGGCACCACTTGCCACAGCGGCGGCCGAATGATGCTAGCCGCTCTCAGAAAGCGCCACACATCCGGATGGGAGGCAAGCGAACACCCCCACACTTTTTCTCTATAACAAGAGAGTGCCGCTAACTGCACCTTGAGGGTATTGAGGGCTAGACCCTTCTCTAAACATCCCTGCAAGAACTGTAAAAGGTCGGGCAACTGCGCCGCAGAAGGCGAAACCTGCCTCTCTGCACACCACGCTTCAAACACACGCCAAACCTGAACGTACGCCAAAGAGGTAGACGTCTTTCTAGACTTCAATAAGATGGAGATCACCGCCGACGAATAACCTCTGTGCTTCAACCGTGCCCTTTCAAGAGCCAAGCCGTAAGCAAGAACCGATCCACTTGCGGCATTAAGATGGGGCCTTGAAACAGATTCATCCGAGCTGGCAATCTCCACGGCGGAGCCACCAGGAGCCGCACCAGATCTGCATACCATGGACGCCGAGGCCAGTCCGGAGCAATGAGAATTACCGTGCCGTCATACTTTGCTATCCGCTGGATGATCCGACCGATCAGAGGCCACGGGGGAAATACATAGAGAAGGTGACCGGACGGCCAAGGTTGAACCAGCCCGTCCAGCCCTTCCGACATATGATCCCTGCGCCGGCTGAAAAACCGGGACGCTTTGGAATTCGCCTGAGTGGCCATGAGATCCAGCACCGGCTGACCCCAGCGCTCTGTGATTTCGTGAAACACCGCGCAATTGAGTTCCCATTCTCCGGGATCCAATGTGTGCCGACTGAGATAGTCTGCCTGAAGGTTGTCCTTTCCTGCCACATGGGCCGCTGAAATCGCCAAGAGATGCGCCTCTGCCCATTGGAACAGCTGTTGGCTCTCCTGCAGAAGGCCAGCACTCCCCGTGCCGCCCTGCTTGTTGATGTAAGCCACGGTCACCAAGTTGTCTGAGAAAACTCGCACCGTGCGCCCGTGAAGCTGAGTCGCAAAGTGCACGAGGGCTAACCGTACCGCTCTGAGTTCCAACCGATTGATCGACCAAAGACTCTCATCCTCCGACCAAGCGCCCTGAGTTATCAGGCCCACACAGTGTGCCCCCCAACCGGACAGACTGGCATCCGTTGTTAGTAAAACCCAGTCCGGAACTGTCAAGGGGACTCCCACCTGAAGATGAGCCGGAACCAACCACCACTGCAGACTGACCTGCACCTCTGCGGGACAGGGTAACCGTTGGGAGAGAGGATGATCCTGCGGCGACCACCTGGAAAGCAAGGCCTGTTGCAGCGGGCGCATTTGCGTCCTGGCCCACGGAACCAGGTCTAATGCCGCCACCATCGAACCTAACACCTGCAAATACCTCCATGCAGTTGGGGCCGGCCCGCGCAGGAAGGCCGTAATCTGGGACATCAGCTTTTGCACCCTGTCCGTCGGTAGGAAAACTGAGCCGACTTCCGTATCGAAGAGTGCGCCCAGATAAGTTAGTCTCCGCACTGGCTCGAGATGACTCTTGGATGGATTGATGACCCAACCAAGCCGCTCGAGGAACGACACCACCCGAGCCGTCGCTACACGAGACTCTGCCTCTGACGGAGCGCGAATCAACCAATCGTCGAGATAAGGATGAACCTGAATCCCTTCCTTCCGCAGCGCCGCAGCCGCCACCACCATTACCTTGGTGAACGTCCGAGGCGCCGTAGCCAGCCCGAATGGAAGCGCACGGAACTGAAAATGCCCCATGGGCAGCGCAAATCGAAGGTATTTCTGGTGCTCTGCCCGTATGGGAATATGCAAATACGCCTCCATCAAGTCTATTGAGGAGAGAACCTCCCCCGGTTTCACCGACTGTATCACGGAGCGTAAAGTTTCCATCCTGAAATGAGGCACCCGCAAGCAACGGTTGACGTGCTTGAGATCTAAAATCGGCCGAAACGAACCCTCCTTTTTGGGCACTACGAAATAAATCGAGTATCGACCGAACCCGCACTGGTCTGCGAGTACCTGTACGATCGCCCGAAGGCGCAACAAGCGCAACAAGGTGTCCTTTACTGCCTTTTTCTTGGCATGGGAAACGCATGGAGATGCCACAAACGTCTCCCTCAGTGGGTGAGCAAACTCCAGAGCATAACCGTCCCGGATAATTTCGAGCACCCACTGGTCTGAAGTGATAGCGGTCCAGGCAGAGAGAAAGTCCTGCAAACGACCCCCCACAGGGATCTCTGCCTGAACCAGCGCCCCTTCATTGCGGCTTCTTGGGAGCGGACTGCTGAGTGTTAATGTAGCCCCGATTAAATCCTCGGGCTCCACGAAAGGACTGACCTCTATGCACAAAAAGACCCCGCTGATAAGGCGCAAACCGGGAACCGCGGAACCTGCCAAAAACACGTCCCTGTCCCCTCTGACCTGGAGTCAATTTAGACGCTCGCGGCCGATCCTCTGGAAGAAGACCCCCCTTAGAATCTCCCAAGTCCTTGACAATCTTTTCCAAAGCTTCCCCAAAAAGCAGCTTGCCCTTATAGGGGAGCTTACTGAGGCGAGCTTTAGACGAAGCATCCGCCGACCAGTTCCATAACCACAGAAACAGTCTAGCCGCGATCAGCGACGCCGTGGACTTTGCCGAAATTCTCACCAAATCATAAAAGGCATCCGCTAGGTAGGCTGCAGCGGACTCCAGCTTCGCTCCCTCCGGTGTGGAGTCTGCTTCCTTTCCTGCGCTGTCCTCCCCTTGAAGCCAGCGGATGGAAGCTCGGGGACACATATGCCCCACACACCGAAGCCTGAAGCGCCAAGGCACTGGAATCGAAAGCTTGTTTTAGGAGCGCCTCCAAACGATGATCTTGAAAATCCTTGAGAGCGGAACCGCCCTCCACAGGGATGGTAGTCTTTTTGGTGACCGCAGCCACTAAGGCGTCTACTTTCGGCATGCGCAATAATTCCTTTTCCTCGTGGGGAACCGGGTATAACCGAGACAGCGCGCGACCAGCCCGCAAAGAGGCCTCTGGGCACTCCCATTCAGAATCAATCATCTGCTTTATCACTCTGTGAATGGGGAAACAGCGCTGCTCCGACTTGAACCCCTGCAACAAAGGGTCTTCTAAGGGCTCTTGCGGAACCTTAGGGGGCACTATATTCAACGCCGCTAGCGAGTGTGTAATTAAGGCACCTAGTTCTTCTTTGCGAAAAACGCGAAACACATTAGGGTCCTCCCCAGGCCCTAACTCCCCCTCTTCCAATTCCTCTGGCCACAGGTCAACACCAGGTTCTGAAATTTCGTCCAGCTCCTCTGGCAGCTGGGAGTTCTCAGCTAGAGAAGTAGCAGCTAGCAAGGGAGTTTCCAAACCTATATCCCCAGAGGAGACCCCCTCCTGAGGGTCAGAATCTGATTTTTCACGCTTGCTTACCCCTGCCCTAGACATAGTCAAGGAGGGGACCGCAGCCTGAGACTGCTTTATTTAAAAAGCCGGATGCATTGCTAAAATAAATTCAGGGGCGAAAAGGGACTCCCAAGAGCTGTGCCCCGCTGCAGAAACCTGTCGACTGTCTCCTTCCTCTGAAGGAGCCGTGTGCTTCTTAGATCTGCGCTTTGCCGCCTTCACTGTCGGCGTGGGAACGGAGCATGGCTGTGATAAAATGGCCGCCGTTTCCACCCGATCTGTAAGGGCCTGAGGGCAGGGTAAACCGTCCTCTGTAGAAGTTTTTGGAGGATCCATGCCCGAACGGAGCACCTACCGCTAACTCAACCCCACCACGGAGATCCCTAAATAACACTGAAACGAACGTTAGCACCGCGATCCCCGTGAACCGGGAGCCAGAGACACACAAGAACGCGCAGGACCTAAAGCAATGCCGCTATCCCCAAACCGAGCGAAGCCAAACTAAAACAACCCCCGCTAGCTCCTCCGCCTACCTGAAGTGCAGCGAGAGGTGAAACCGCCCGGATCCGCAGCCCCGCAGCCAGCGGGGAACCGGAACTGCAGCTCACAGCTACTGGGAAGAGAGATCCGGGGCTCCCAGACCGTTCCCAAGACCCTCTTGAACCTGGCCAGAGACCGGGGAGTAAAGTGCACCGAACAGGTGCTCAAGGGGTCTTACTCGCTCCGTATGCTTGTTGTCACTTTTTTTTTTTTTTTTTTGAAACTCGCCACCAAAAACAAGCAAACAGCGCTGAGCTGATCCGCTCTGCTAGGGCCAAATAGTCAGCGTTTCGAAGTGCTGTAACTTCTTTAAGAAAGCTCAATAGTCAACAATCAGAGGAAATTGAGACTGGTCTTTCTATTCATCTCTCTGAGGAGCCTGTCAGCCATACACCGTCCTTCGCTGCTGAGGACTGAAAGACTGACTCTCTCTGACACCAGGGGGAGCTATAGGACCTGTCAGCAAAGAGCTTGGTTTAAGTGTTTCAGTCCTCAGAGCTGCTGGAAGGGATTGACCACCCTACATTCCTGGACTGGCCCGGAGAGACGAATAGGAATGAGTCTTCACATATGGGGACTCCCCAGCTAGAGATGCCTGGGAGATCACCCAGGTTGTGAGTCCCTGGGAAGGGCTCTACCTCCACCCATGAATCTCAGGCATCCAGCCGGGGATGGAGGGTAGGAGTTGATTAGGTATGGAACAGGTGTTTGAGAACAGCCTGACCAAACAAGGCATCCCGGCGGAAGTCCTTGTCCAAGCAGTAATGGGCTGTGAAGGTATGAACCGAGGCCCAGGTGGCCGCTCGACAGATCTGGTCGATGGACACAGAATTTAGATGAGCCATAGAGGCTGCCATGGCCCTCACATTGTGAGCTGTGACATGGCCCTCCAGAGAAAGATTCTTACTCTGGTAGGCGAAAGAAATACACCGAGCAATCCAATTGGACAGAGTTCTCTTTGAGACTGGAAGTCCTAAATGAGAGGGATCAAAAGCAACAAAGAGTTGAGAGGACTTTCTATGTTGCTGTGTCCTTTGTAAGTAAAAAGCAAGAGCTCTTTTACAATCCAGGGTATGAAGATTCCTCTCCGCACTTGATGCATGAGGTCCTGGAAAAAAGACAGGTAAATAAACCTCCTGGTTCAGATGAAAAGGTGAGACCACTTTAGGCATAAAGTGTGGATTAGTCCTAAGGACTACCTTGTCATGATGGAACCTTGTATAAGGAGGATTAGCCACCAAGGCTTGCAGTTCACTGATGCGGCGAGCTGAGGTGACTGCAATGAGAAAAATAACCTTCCAGGAAAGGAATTTCAAGGAGGTAGTGGCTAAGGGTTCAAAGGGTGGCTTCATAAGCTGGCCAAGAACCAAGTTCAAGTCCCATGCCACTGGAGGTGGTCTGATGGGAGGTTTAGTCAAAAGAAGGCCTCTCATGAATCTTGCTATAAGAGGATGAGAGGAAATAGGCTGTCCATTGAGAGGCTTAAGGGATGCTGCAATAGCACTCAAATGGACTCTTACTGAATTTGTTTTAAGGCCTGCATGGGATAAATGTTGCAAATACTCTAGTAAAGAATTCAGAGGTATTGCAAGAGGGTTAAGACTCTTCTCTGCACACCAAATGGTAAACCTTTTCCATTTAAAAGCATAGGAACGTCTAGTGGAAGGCTTTCTGGAAGCATGAAGGATATCCTTCACTTGCTGAGAAAGATGCAAATTGTGAAGGTCTAGGCCTTCAGCAACCAGGCTCTGAGGTGAAGAGACTGGGGATTTGGATGCCACAACATTCCCTCCTCCTGAGACAGGAGGTCTGGAGCAGAACCCAAGTCCAGGGTGGGAGCTTGGGAGAGATGCAGAAGTAGAGGGTACCACACTTGGCGTGGCCAATGTGGTGCTATGAGGATCATAGGTCCCTTGTCTCTCTGAAGTTTGAAGAGTGTCTTGGGAATTAGGGGAATGGGTGGAAAGGCATAGAGGAAGTCTTGTCCCCAATGAAGGAGGAAGGCATCCCTGGCCTGAACTCCCTGACACGGAATCCTGGAACAGAACCGTGGAAGTTTGGCATTCCACGGACTTGCAAAGAGGTCTATGTCCGGGGTTCCCCAAATTCGGAAGATCCTGGCTATCTGGTCCCCATGGAGGGACCATTCGTGTGGAAGCAGAACTCGACTGAGTCTGTCTGCCCAAGAGTTTTGAACCCCTGGAAGATACACTGTCATGAGATGAATTTGATGCTCTCTGGCGAAGGCCCTCAATCTCAGAGCTTCGTTGCAAAGCGACAGAGAGCCAGTCCCGCCCTGCTTGTTCACGTAGAACATGGCTACTTGGTTGTCCATGTGGATAAGGACTGTCTTGTAGCTGAGCAGGGTGTGGAAGACTCTGAGAGCTAGAAAAATTGCTCTGAGCTCTAAGAGGTTGATATGTAGAGATGTCTCCTCTAGAGACCAGATGCCTTGAGTGGAGAGATCTTGAAGATGAGCTCCCCAGCCTCTTGGAGAGGTATCTGTTGTAAGGGTTGCTTGGGGTAACTCCTGTTGAAAGGGGGACCCCAGCAACAGATTTTGAGTGGACTTCCACCAGTGGAGGGACCAAAAGAGGCGACTGGAGGTTGCTATTTTGTCTGACAGGCAACCTGATGCCTGGGTCCATTGGGTGGACAGAGTCCACTGAGCTGCCCTCATGTGAAGGCGAGCGTAAGAAACCACATGCACAGAGGATGCCATGTGGCCTAACAGTTGTAACATCTCTCGAACAGTTAAATGGGATTTTAACTGAATTTGTGAGGCTAACTGCACCAAGCGTAGGCAACGGGCCTGGGGAAGATAGGCCCTTGCAGTTGTGGTATCCAGTAAGACCCCTATGAACTCTAGAGACTGAGTAGGGGTGAGATGGGATTTTGGAAAGTTTATTACAAGTCCCAGATACTGAAGGATATGGCTTGTGCACGTTAGAGAAGTCTGGGCCTCTGACTGGGATGGAGCTCGGATGAGCCAGTCGTCCAGATATGGGAATACAAATATCCCTAGAGTGCGTAGAAATGCAGCTACTACTGCCATGCATTTTGTGAACACCCTTGGGGCAGAGGCCAGACCGAAAGGAAGCACTCTGTATTGGTAGTGCTTCCCTTGATAAAGGAACCGAAGGAACCTTCTGTGTTGGATGGATGAGGACATGGGTGTACGCATCCTTGAGGTCTAGAGAGCAAAGCCAATCCTGACTCTGAAGGTATGGAAGGAGAGTACCGAGAGAAATCATCTTGAATTTCTCCTTGCATAGAAACTTGTTCAATTCTCTGAGATCTAATATGGGTCTGTAGCCCCCTGTTTTCTTTGGGATAAGAAAATAGGGGGAGATCTAATATGGGTCTGTAGCCCCCTGTTTTCTTTGGGATAAGAAAGTAGGGGGAGTAGAACCCTGAGCCCTGTTGAAGAAGGGGTACTTCTTCTATTGCCCCTTGGGCAAGAAGGGTAGTAATCTCTTGACCCAGAAGGTCGAGGAGAGATGTCTGAGAATTGAACTGTCTCACCATGGTGTGAGGAGGAAGGTTTAAGAAATGAAGCTTGTACCCCTCCCTTATGATGGAGAGGGTTCATTGCTCTGCTGTGATTTGTTCCCATCTGGGAGCAAAGTAAACCAATCTTCCTGGAATGGTGAGAGGCTCTGGATGTTCTAGAGCCAGAAAGGCTAAGCTCTCTAGTTGTAAGTCAAAGGCTCTGAGGAGGCTGAGGCTGTTGGGCCGTAGCAGTCCTAGGAAAAAACCCTTTTTGTACAACCTTTACTTAAAAGGAGCAGAAGTAGACTTTGAAAGTCTATCTAAAGCAGAATTTTCAGCATCCATTTGGGTGGCCTTTGCTTGCCAATCTTTGCCAAAAAGGTTTTCACCTGTACAAGGAAGGTTTCCTAATCCATCTTGAACCCAAGGTTCCAAATCAGAAGCTTGTAACTAAGCAACTCTGCGTGCACCTATGGCAATGGCCGAGGCTCTGCTGGCACCTTCAAAAGAGTCAAAGGCTGCACGGTTGGAAAACTTGGAAATATCCTGGGCATGTTTGAGCCAGGTGAGGAACTCTTCCCTTTTATCTTCTGAAATGAAAGGAAATAAAGTTTGCAGGTGATCTGTAACTTTTTTTTAGAAACATCCCCATATAGAGACTATAGGAGTTGATTCTGGCAACAAGCATAGTGGCCTGGAAAATTCTCCTGCCAAAGGCATCTAAGGTTCTGTATTCTCTTCCTGGAGGAGCAGAAGAGTGCCTTTTTGTACTCTATCTTCTTCATAGCAGACTCCACCACAATGGAGTGGTGAGGGAACTGAGTCTTATGAAAGCCAGGACAAGGAGGAAAACGATACATGGTGTCCAACCTGCGAGAATGAGGGGAAGTGGTGAGAGGAGTCTCCCATATGCCCAACATGTGATCATAAAGAATCTCATGTATTGGTAAAGTGGCTGCCTCTTTAGGAGCCTTAGGATATTGTAAAATATCTAATTTTTTGGCTCTAGGCTCTGTCTCAGGTGCCACTGAGATGGAAAGACCCCTGGCCACTTCCCTAATGAAGTCTTGAAAAGACAAGTCCTCTGGAGAAGACATTCTCCTTTTTGGAGAAGAGGGCTCCTGAGGATGAATCACCGATGCTTCGACAGAGACCTCTGATTCATCAGAGTCTTCAGAGGAATCGAAGTATCGCCTGTCTGGATGCTCCTGCAGAGCCCGATACGCATACCGGGTGGTATCGACATCGGGAGTGATCGGTACCGATTCGGTACCGATGGGCATCACAGAACAGTGTACCGCTGTAGTCGACAGCGAAGCGGATGTTGATGCAATTGGTACCGGCACTGGAACCGATGTCAGTACCGGTGCCGGAGTCGGTACCGGCAACGGAGTTTGTTGCGGTACCGAAGGCGTCGCAGCTTGTATGAATGCCGTGATGGCACGCTGCATGGTCAGGATATTCTGATCCATTGACACAACCAATGTCTGGATGTCGGTACCAGTGGGAACCACCGGTACCCCAGAACATAGCAACAGGTGATCGGTCGAGGCTGAGCCATCGATGTCAACCTGTGACCCCATAGATAAAGCTTTGGAAGCCGGAGCCTCTCGCCGGGGTAATTGCCAGTGCGGACGGAGGCATCTCGATACTTAGAGGGAGATCTACCCTTCGAGGACCGGCTGGATTTAAGTTTGGTTACCTGAGATCCATGTGAGGAAGAAGCAGCCCTGGAAGACGTCGATGCAACCGAAGCTGCATCCGAGGGAAACAGGGTACTGAGCTTAGCTGCTCGATTCTGTAGACCTCTTTTAGACATCATGGAGCAGGACTCACAATCCGCAATGGAGTGGTCAGGACCTAAACATTTTAGACACCATTCATGGGTGTCAGTGACAGAAATAGTGCCGCTGCACTTCGTGCATTTTTTAAACCCAGAAGCGGGCTTTTCCATGAGGAAAAATGTCCTAGGCCTAAGGCCAAAGAAGAAAATGCACTGAAGTGAGAAAAAACAGTAGGTTTTTTTTTTTTTTTTTTTTTTTAGAATAAAGAAAGAAAAGACCGGCGGTACCGGTCCAGCGTCGAGAAGGCAGACGCGCGACCAAAGAAATAAAATAAAATAAAGAAATTCTTCAGCGGTGGCAGGAACACGACCTGCTGGCTCCGCGGAAAAGAAGAACTAGAGAGAGGCGGTTAGGAAAGGCGGGAAGGCACCTCGCAGGCGTGGTGGGATGCTCCCAAAAGCTTTCCTTTTGGACGCTGGTGAACGTTCCCGCGCAGGCTCTGTCGGTACTGACGATACCCATATGTGAAGACTCATTCCTGCTTGTTCCTGGAGATTCTAGGATCCCATTACTTCTAGATAACACTGCAGTAGGGATATGCCAATCCACATCTCACATATTGAAATCACCTATCAGTAGCACTTCTCCTTTCATGGCAATACTACGTACGTCTTCTATTAAATCTTCGTCCACTTGTACTCCCTGTGAAGGGGATCTGTATATAATTCCAATGCAAATGAATTTCCCTTTCCCTCTTTCTAGTTTAACCCACAGTGCCTCTTCTCTTCCTTTAAAGCCCTGCAATTCTATAGCTTTAATATTATTTTTCACATATAGTGCCACTTCACCTCCCCTTCGCCCTACCCTGTCCTTCCTGAATAAAGTATAGCCCGGTATAATTACATCCCAGAAATGGTTTTCCATGAACCATGTCTCCGTAACCGCCACTAAATCCAAGTCAGCCTCTTTCATTAAAGCCTCAACATCAGGTATCTTATTTCCCAAGCTATGGGCATTTATATGCAATGCTTTCCAGATGCTGCCCTATTTTCAGTGAAGTTTAGGAGCCTAAGTTTTCAGCTGAAAATTGATCTTACTTTAGGTGCTTCAAAGATACAGGGCTGATATTCAAAATGGTTTAGTTGGTTAGAAGGATCTGCTAACCAGCTAAACCCTCCTCTGTCCAATATTCAGGGGTACTAACTGGTTTGTCGCTGAATATCCCCATGTGCTACTGTATATCCCCAAAGACTGCCTTAGACACATGCCATCAGATCTGAAGAGGTCTGTGGGAGGAGCTAGTCTCAGCAACTAGCTGATTAGCAGTTATATTCAGCCACAAACTGGATAGACAAACTGTATGAAGTTAGGACAGCCTTTGACCTGCCCCTAACCTTTTGCAGATTTTGCTATCCAATTCGTGGCTGAACATCCTGCTAATCAGATGAGAAAAATAATGGGTGGTGAAACTGGATATTCAGCACCAGACAGGATCCAACGCTGAATATCCAGTTTTATTTTTGGTCACAGCAGTTGGGCACTCTAGCAGCGCTGACCACTGCAGACAGATTAGCTATGCTTATGCTTATAAATTTAGGCCTCCTATTCATCTGTCTATTCTGATTCCATTACTGTAAAATTTTGCTAAGCTCCTAACTTTCTTCCCTGCCTTAAATCAGCTCCCATTGCTACTACTTTTTATGTTCCTAAATTTAGGAGTTTAGTGACATTTTGAGTAAAAACATAGGCACGCATCCCTAGTAAATATTCAAGAAGGTCAAATGGCATAATTCTCAAAGCTAGGAGCATAAAATCTTTGAATATTGGACCCTTTCTTCGTTGGTAACTATATGCTTTTTCACCTCAATATCTGTTTTTACAACACACAGGTGATAATCAGCATGAACCTGCAAATATAATTCAGGTGAATTCAGCCCTTAATATCGTGACTATTTTCTAACAGACTCTGCCCCAAACATCAGGAAAATATGAATAACTTGAACTTATCACCTTTAATTAAACATAGCAATTCAGTTGCTGGATAAATATTCAGCATTCTTTGTGCTGTTGCTGTCTGAACTACCCTTGTTCCCATGGTGCGCCCTTGAGGAGGCCTAACTTACCACAAGTCTGAGCTGGGTTTTGCTGGCACTGACAGCATGTTCTGTGAGTAGATTCATTAATCCATGGTGTGTCAAAGCATGATAATTCAGAACTGTTGTATTGAATGCCTTGCGATCTTGATGGCCCTTTAGGTAAAAGTCAAGGTTGTAAAAAAATATATTAATTAATTCTTTACTGCTTAATCTTCATATTCTACTATGAACCCACCAAATTAACATTCCACATCTAAGTTTTTGAAAGCTGTTAGAAACTAGACTGTAAAATAGTTCTTATAGGGTTAGATTTTGAACTCTTAGTAACCCAGTTAAGCAAACTATGACCCTACTGCATACATATGCATGTGACTTCTTGAAAGAGTATATTGCAACTAGAGAGGAACTTGCAGCTATATAGTGATCAACAGGATCAGCAGCTAGATCTAGTTTCTACTACTCCTGGATCAAATCAGATATTGAGGGGAATGAAAACTAGTATTTACACATTCAAAAGATTAATTGAAGCATAAGTTTGAAACCTGCTAACAAAATGGGGAGTTTGCTACTTTCCCTTCTGCCGAGATGCATGTTATTCCTGGAGGAAATCTGCACAATACAAAATTATCATTTCTTTACAGACTTTATTAAAGCTGGCCCTGGGATAAGGGAGTAAGGGCATATGTTTGGGCAAATGTATTGGGGGGGGGGGCAGGAAGAGGACAGAATGTGAAAAAGTGCATGGGGAAGATGAGCTAGAAGAGAAGAGTATGTTCGGAAGGATGTATCCTTGAAGGATACTAGCAAAAGAGGGAAATTAGGGCATCCCGATAGAGAGATTCCAATAAACATAAAAGTAAGTACCGAGCAGAAAGAGCTGAAAGATTCCAAATTACCCCTATCAACTGATAACCAGATTACCATGAATAAAATACAACCTCTAAAATCCTGTATGCAAATACTAGAAGTCTAAAAAATAAGATGGGAGAGTTAGAATATAGAGCACTAAATGAAAGGTTAGATATAATTGGCATCTCAGAGACCTAGTGGAAAGAGGACAACAAATGGGGCACTGTGATACCAGGGTACAAACTATATTGCAATGATAGGGTAGATCAAATTGGTGGAGGGGTTGCGTTCTATGTTAGAGATGGCATTGAGTCACACAGGATTAAAGTTTTCCAGGAAGAAAATACACTGTAGAATCTCTATGGATAGAAACTCCATGTAAAAAGGGAAAGTCGATGGCGATTGAGGTGTACTACCGACTGCCTTGACAGAATAAACAGCTGGATGATTGGTTTTAATCCCCCATTTCCTGTTTTTATTGGTGTTCTTTTCATCCCTATTTTTATCTTGTTTTTAGACTTTGTACACCCCTCTGGTGTTGCCACGAAGAATGGTCAATCAAATACCAATAAACAAACAAACATGATGAAATTCTAAAAGAAATCAGCAAAGCTAACAAAAATTACAACACAGTTGGGTAAAGCACAGTTACTTACCCGTAACAGGTGATCTCTGGGAACAGCAGGAATAAGTCTGCACATATGGGTACGTCGGTACCGACGGAGCCTGCGTGGGAACGCTCCCCAGCTTCCCAAAAAAGGAAAGCCTTTGGGAGCATCCCACAGCGCCTGCACACTGCCTTCCCGCCTTTCCTAACCAACTCTCCTCAGTTCGAGTTTAAAGCTGAGACAATAGAGAGAGAGAGGAAAGGAAAGATAGAAAAGAGATACAAGTCCTAGGGGAGGTGGGTGGGTTGTGAAGACTTATTCCTGCTGTTCCCAGAGATCACCTGTTACAGGTAAGTAACTGTGCTATCTCCAGGAACAAGCAGGAATGAGTCTTCACATATGGGGACTCCCTAGCTGAGATGCCTGGGAGATCCCCAAGGATATGAGACCCTGAAAGGGGTCTGCGTCCTCCTATGGATCTCAGGCATCCATCCAGGGAAGGAGGGCAGGAGTTGTTTAAGAATGGAACAGGTGTCTGAGGACAGCCTGACCAAACAAGGCATCCCGGCGGGAATCCTTGTCCAAGCAGTAATGGGCTGTGAAGGTTTGAACAGAGGCCCAGGTGGCTGCTCGACAGATCTGGTCGATGGACACAGAATTTAGATGAGCCATAGAGGTGGCCATGGCCTTCACATTATGAGCTGTGACATGGCTCTCCAGAGAAAGGTTCTTACTCTGGTAGGCGAAAGAAATACACTGAGCAATCCAATTGGACAGTGTTCTCTTAGAGACTGGAAGTCCTAAGTGAGAAGGATCAAAAGCAACAAAAAGCTGGGAAGACTTTCTATGTTGCTGTGTCCTATGTAAGTAAAAAGGAAGAGCTCTTTTACAATCCAGACTATGAAGATTCCTCTCTGCACTGGATGCATGAGGAGCTGGAAAAAAGACAGGTAGATATACCTCCTGATTAAGATGAAAAGGTGAGACCACTTTAGGCATAAAGTGTGGATTTGTCCTAAGGACTACCTTGTCATGACGGAACCTTGTATAAGGCGGATTAGCCACTAAGGCCTGCAGTTCACTGATGCGGCGAGCAGAAGTGACTGCAATGAGGAAAATAACCTTCCAGGAAAGAAATTTCAAGGAGGTAGTGGCTAAGGGTTCAAAAGGTGGCTTCATAAGCTGACCAAGAACCAAATTTAAGTCCCATGCCACCGGAGGAGGCCTAATGGGAGGTTTAGTTAAAGTTAGGCCTCTCATGAATCTTGAAATAAGAGGATGAGAGGAGATAGGTTGTCCATTGATGGGCTTAAGGGATGCTGCAATAGCACTCAAATGGACTCTTACTGAATTTGTTTTAAGTCCTGCATTGGAGAGATGCAGGAGATAGTCTAACAAAGAAGTTAAAGGTAGTGCTAGAGGGTCAAGACCCTTTTCAGCACACCAAATAGAAAATCCTTTCCACTTAAAAGCAAAGGAACGCCTGGTGGAAGGTTTCCTGGAAGCATGGAGGATACCCTTCACCTGCTGAGAAAGATTCAAGTCTTGAAGGTCTAGGCCTTCAGTAACCAAGCTCTGAGGTGAAGGGACTTGGGGTTTGGGTGCCACAAAGTCCCTTCCTCCTGAGACAGAAGGTCTGGAGCAGCTCCCAAGTCCAGGGAGGGGGCTTGGGAGAGATGCAGAGGTAGAGGGTACCACACTTGGCGTGGCCAGCGTGGAGCTATGTGGATCATAGATCCTTGATCCCTCTGGAGTTTGAACAGAGTCTTGGGAATCAAGGGAATGGGTAGAAAGGCATACAGGAAGCCCTGACCCCAATGAAGGAGGAAGGCATCCTTGGCCTGAACTCCCTGACACGGAATTCTGGAACAGAACCGGGGAAGTTTGGCATTCCACGGACTTGCAAAGAGGTCTATGTCCGGGGTTCCCCATTCTTGAAAGATTCTGAGTACCTGATCCATGTGCAGGGACCATTTGTGTGGAAGCAGAACTCGACTGAGTCTATCTGCCCAAGAGTTTTGGATTCCTGGGAGATATACTGCCAGGAGATGGATTTGATGCTCTCTGGCGAAGGCCCATAATCTTAGAGCTTCGTTGCAAAGCGACAGAGAGCCAGTTCCTCCTTGCTTGTTTATGTAAAACATGGCTACCTGATTGTCCGTATGAATAAGGACTGTCTTGTAGCTGAGGAGGGTATGAAAGACCTTGAGAGCTAGAAACACTGCTCGAAGCTCCAAGTGGTTGATAAGAGAGGTCTCCTGTGGGGACCAAGTGCCTTGGGTGGAGAGGTCTTGTAGATGGGCTCCCCAACCTGTTTGAGAGGCATCTGTTGTGAGGGTTGCTTGGGGCAACAACTGTTGGAAGGGGGACCCCAGCAACAGATTTTGAGTGGACATCCACCATTGGAGAGACCAAAAGAGACATTTGGAGGTTGCTATTTGGTCTGAGAGAGCTCCTGAAGCTTGAGTCCACTGGGTGGACAAAGTCCATTGAGCTGCTCTCATGTGTAGGCGAGCATAGGGTACCACATGTACTGTGGAAGCCATGTGGCCTAGCAGTTGTAGCATCTCCCTGGCAGTTAAGTGACTCCTTGACTGAATCTGGGAGGCTAGCTGCACTAGACGTTGGCAACGGGCCTGAGGAAGGTAGGCCCTTGCAGTGGTGGTATCCAACCAGGCCCCTATGAATTCCACGGACTGAGTAGGGATGAGCTCGGACTTTGGGAGGTTTACTACCAGTCCCAGATACTGCAGAATGCGCCTTGTGCGGTCCAGGGAAATCTGGGCCTCTGAGATGGAGCTCGGATGAGCCAGTCGTCCAGGTATGGGAAGACAAATATTCCCAGAGTGCGTAGAAATGCAGCAACTATTGCCATGCATTTGGTGAACACTCTCGGAGCAGAGGCCAGACCAAAAGAAGGACTCTGTATTGGTAATGTTTTCCCTGGAAAAGAAAACGTAGGAATTTTCTGTGAGATGGATGGATGAGAACATGTGTGTACGCATCCTTGAGATCTAGAGAACAAAGCCAATCCTGACTTTGAAGGTATGGAAGGAGAGTGCCCAGAGAAAGCATCTTGAACTTCTCCTTGCATAGAAATTTGTTCAATTCTCTGAGATCTAGAATGGGTCTGTATCCCCCTGTCTTCTTTGGAATGAGAAAATAGGGGGAGTGGAACCCTGACCCTTGTTGAAGAAGAGGAACTTCTTCTATTGCCCCTTGGGCAAGAAGGGTAGTTATCTCCTGACCTAAAAGGTCGAGAAGAGATGTGGGAGAATTGAAGTGTCTCACCATGGTGTGGGGAGGAAGGTCTGAGAAATGAAGTTTGTAGCCCTCTCTTATGATGGAGAGGGTCCACTGCTCTGATGTGATTTGCTCCCATCTGGGAGCAAAATGAGCTAACCTTCCTGGAATGGTGAGAGGTTCTGGCTGTGTTAAAGCCAGAAAGGCTAGGTTCTCTACCATCAAGTCAAAAACCCTGAGGGGGTTGGGACTGCTGGGTTACAGCAGCCCCTGTAGACTTAGGCCTGGCCTGCTTAGGTTGCTGACGCTTGGCGGTAAAGCGACCTGTAGAAGATTGTTGGCCAGAAGTGGAAGGAAACCTGCCCTTTTTGAAAAAAGACTTTTAAAAAGTCTTTTTCTTGGCAGGAATGGAGGTAGACCTTGAAAGTCTATCCAGAGCAGAATTCTCTGCATCCATTTGAGTGGCTTTAATTTGCCACTCTTTGCCAACAGATTTTCACCTGTACAGGGCAGATTTCCTAAGCCATCTTGTACCCAGGGTTCTAAATCAGAAGCCTGGAGCCAAGCAATTCTGCGAGCAGCTATGGCAATGCCTGAGGCTCTACTGGCACCTTCAAAGGAGTCAAAGGCTGCCCTGTTTGAAAACTTGGAGATTTTCCTACCAAAAGCATCCAAGGTCCTGCATTCTCTTCCTGGAGGAGCAAAAGAGTGTCTCTTTGTACTCTTTATCCTCTTCATAGCTGACTGCACCACAATGGAATGGTGAGGAAGCTGAGTTTTCTGGAACCCAGGACAAGGAGGGACACGATACATAGTGTCCAACCTGCGAGAATGAGGAGAGAGAGTGAGAGGAGTCTCCCATAAATCAATCATGTGTTCATGAAGAATCTCATGAACTGGTAAGGTGACTGCCTCTTTAGGAGCCCTAGAGTATTCTAAAATATCTAATTTTTTTGCTCTAGGCTCTGATTCAGAGGTTACTGAAATAGAGAGTCCTTTAGCTACTTCTCTTATGAAGTCTTGAAAGGACAAGTCCTCTGGAGGAGACATTCTTCTTTTTGGAGAAGAAGTCTCCTCAGGAAGGGCTATGGATACTTCAGGAGACTCATCTGATGTATCAGAATCATCAGAGGAATCGAAGTATTGCCTGTCAGGGTGCTCTTCTAACGCTCGATACGCGTATCGAGAGGTATCGACATCGGGCGTCCCCGGTACCGGATCGGTACCGAGAAGTAGCCCTGACAAGGAACCGCAGCAGTCGGTATCCTGGTCGATGTCGATGCAGTCGGTACCGGCATCGGCGCTGGTGCCGGTACCGGAGCCGATACCGACAATGGAGCTTGTTGCGGTACCGCCGGCGTCGCAGCTTGAATGAAGGCTGAAATAGCCTGCTGCATGGACAGAACATTCTGATCCATCGACGCCATGAATGCCTGGAGGTCGGTACCGGTAGATTGTGCCGGTACCCCAGAGCATTCTAACAGGTGATCGGTCGAGGCCGTGCCATCGATGTCAACCTGTACCCCCATAGGAGGAGCTTTGGAAGCCGGAGCTTCCCGCCGGGGTTGTTTGGCTGGTGCAGGATCCTCGAGGGCAAGCCCGGAGGCATCTCGATGCTTAGAGGGAGATCTACCCTTCGAGGACCTGCTAGGTTTATGTTTGGTTACCTGAGATCCTTCAGGAGAAGAAGACCTGGAAGATGTCGATGCTACTGCCGGTGCCTCAGCGGGAAACAGCACATGGAGCTTAGCTGCTCGGTTCTGTAACCCCCGTTTAGACATTAGGGAGCAGGACGGACAATCCGGAATGGAGTGTTCAGGACCCAAACATTTAAGACACCATTCATGGGTATCTGAAACAGAAATAGTACCGCTACACTTAGTGCATTTTTTGAACACGGAGGTTGGTTTTTCCATGAGGGAAATTTTCTTGTGGGCCCTGAGGCCTTAAGAAGAAAATAACACCAAGTGAGGAAAAAATATTGATATTTTGTTTTTAAAGAAAGAAAGAAAAGACCGGCGGTACCGGTCCGGAGTTGGGGAAGGCAGACACGCGACCAAAGAAATAAAATAAAATAAAGAACTTCTTCAGCGGTGACAGGGCTCGACCTGCTGGCTCCGCGGCAAAGAAGAACTGAGGAGAGTTGGTTAGGAAAGGCGGGAAGGCAGCGCGCAGGCGCTGTGGGATGCTCACAAAGGCTTTCCTTTTTTGGGAAGCTGGGGAGCGTTCCCGCGCAGGCTCCGTCGGTACCGACGTACCCATATGTGAAGACTCATTCCTGCTTGTTCTTGGAGATTTTCAATTACCCCAGTATTGACTGGGTCAATGTCACAGCAGGACATGCTAGGGAGATAAAGTTTCTAGCTGAAATAAATGACTACTTCTTGGAGCAGCTGGTTCATGAACCGACAATAGGGAAGCTATTTTGGACATAGTTCTTAGTGGAACACGGGATCTGGTGCAAGAGATAAGGGTGTTAGGGCCATTAGGCAATAGTGATCATAGCATGACCACAATTGATTTAATAAATGGAGGGAGGATGACAAGGAAATCCACATTACTACCTTTTAACTTTCAAAAGGGAGACTGATAAAATGAGGAAAATAGTTGAGAAAATCTAAAAGTAGCTGCTGCAAAGGTTAAAGACTCATATCAAGCATGCGCTTGTTTAAAAATACTATCTTGAAAGCTTTAAGAAAAGTGGAAGGAAGGCCAAAAAACTGCCAGCATGGTTTAAAGGTGACATCAGAGAGACTGTTGTAGCCAAAAAAGCATTCTTCAGAAAATGGAAAAAGGAACCAAATAATTAAAACAAGGAACATAAGCAATGGCACGTTAGATGCAAGGCATCCATAAGACAGGGAAAGAGAGAATTTGAAAGACAGCTTGCCGTGGAAGCAAAAGCATATAATAAGGTTTTTTCAAGTATATTCATAGCAAAAAAATCTGTGAGAGTCAGTTGGACCATTAGATGATAGAGAGGTAAAAGCTAAGGGAGGACAAGGCCATAGCGGAGAGACTGAATGAATTCTTTGCTTCGATCTTTACTGAAGAAGATGTAGGGAAGTTACTCATGCCTGAGATGGTATTTAAAGGTTATGTATCAGAATAATTTAAATAAATATTGCTAAACCAGGATGACGTATTACAACTATTTGATAAAGTGAAGAGTAGCAAATCACCTGGACCAGATGGCATATATCCAAGGGTGTTGAAAGAACTGAAATATGGGATTGCAGATCTACTATTAGTATCCTGTGACCCATTATTAAAATAATCTGTAGTACCTGAACACTGGAGAATGGCCAATGTAATGTCAGTTTTTAAAAAGGGTTCCAGGGGCGATCCAGGAAACTACAGATTGATAAGCCTGATGTAAGTACCAGGCAAAATGATAGAAACCATTATAAAGAATAAAATCGGTGAACATGTAGCCATCAAGAGCAGCTGTTTGTAAATGTTCCCTCCCCCTGCTAAGTGGATCGCGAGAGAAGAACTTTTAAACTTTCACTGCGGGGGCGTGCACAGTAGCAGGAGAGCAGAAGCCATCAAGAGCAGCTGTTTGTAAATGCTCCCTCCCCCTGCTAAGTGGATCGCGAGGGAAGAACTTTTAAACTGTCACTGAGGGGGCGCGCCCACGCATTGTGGGCCCGCGCCAGAGGGCCCTTTGGCGTGGCCCTTAGGCGTTGGACCGTGCGAGGCAAAAGAAACATCTGCTCCTTGCTATATAGTTGGTAACTCTGTTTGAAGGTATGACTATGTTAGTTAATTGTATTGTAATGTATGTATTGTCATTCCCTGTGCTATGTAGTCTCACTTCCAACCACTTTGATGTAATGATAAGGTGGTGCATGTCCTCCCTGCCTTTGTATGACCTTTGTAGTATGTTGTGAACTGCTTTGATTGAAGGAAAAGGCGGTATACAAAACATGTCAAATAAATAAATAAATAAATAGTCATGGTTTATTGGGAGAAAGCAAATATGGATTTAGTCAAGGAAAGTCTTGTCTTACTAATCTATTCTATTTTTATGAAGATGTGAATACACAGGTAGACAAAGTTGATAGTGTATCTGGATTTTCAGAAAGCCTTTGACAAGGTCCCTCATGAGAGACTCTTGGGATCAGGAACTGGCTAAAAGATAGAAAGCAGAGTGTGTGTGTGCCTTTTGAGTCAATGCTGACTCCTGGCAGCTCCTTGGTTTTCTTTGGCAGTGTAACCAGAAGTAGATTGCCAGGCCTTTCTTCTGAGGCAATGGAGCATTAATTGACTTGCTCAAGGCCACAAGGAGTGCTAGTGAGAATCGAACACTGGTTTCTTGGTTACCAAGTCAGTACTCTAACCACTAGACTACTCCTCCACTCACAGAAAGCAGAGAGAAGGGCTAAATGGCCAATTTTCTCAATGGAGTAAGGCAAATAGTGGAGTACCCCAAAGATCTGTGATGGGTCCACCGCTTTTTAGTATCTTCAAAAATGACCTGCAAATGGGAGTAATGAGTGAGGTGATCAAATTTGCAGATGAAGCACAGTTACTTACCTGTAACAGGTGATCTCTGGGAACAGCAGGAATTAGTCCTCACATATGGGTACGTCGGAACCGACGGAGCCGGCGCGGGAAAGCTCCCCAGCTTTTCAGATGAAAAGCTTTTGGGGCTTCCCACAGCGCATGCGCGCTGCCTTCCCGCCTTCCTTACCAGCTCTCTTCAGTTCGAGTTTATAGCTGAGACAATAGAGAGGAAAGGAAGGTAGATAGATAGAAGATACAACTCCTAGGGGAGGTGGGTGGGTTGTGAGGACTAATTCCTGCTGTTCCCAGAGATCACCTGTTACAGGTAAGTAACTGTGCTATCTCCAGGAACAAGCAGGAATAAGTCCTCACATATGGGGACTCCCTAGCTAAGATGCCTGGGAGATCCCCCTCCAAGGGTAAACCATCTTCGTATGGATCTCAGGCATCCATTCAGGGAAGGTGGGCAGGAGTTGCTTAAGTATGGAACAGGTGTTTGAGGACAGCCTGACCAAACAAGGCATCCCGGCGGGAGTCCTTGTCCAAACAGTAATGGGCTGTGAAGGTATGAACCGAGGCCCAAGTGGCTGCTCGACAGATCTGATCGATGGATACAGAGTGAAGATGAGCCATAGAAGTAGCCATGGCTCTCACATTGTGAGCTGTGACATGGCCTTCTAGAGAAATATTCTTACTCTGGTAAGCAAAAGAAATACACTGAGCAATCCAATTGGAAAGTGTACGTTTGGAGACTGGAAGTCCCAAATGAGAAGGATCAAAAGCCACAAAAAGTTGGGAAGACTTTCGATGTGGCTGAGTCCTGTTGAGGTAAAAGGCGAGAGCTCTTTTACAGTCAAGAGTATGAAGGTTCCTCTCTGCACTGGATGCATGAGGAGCCGGAAAAAAAACAGGTAGATATACCTCTTGATTAAGATGAAAAGGCGAGACCACTTTGGGCATAAAGTGGGGGTTCGTCCTAAGGACCACCTTATCATGATGAAACCTAATATAAGGTGGATTAGCCACTAAAGCCTGCAGTTCACTGATGCGGCGAGCTGAAGTGACTGCAATAAGGAAAACTACCTTCCATGAAAGAAATTTCAAGGAGGTGGAGTCCAAAGGCTCAAAAGGTGGCTTCATAAGCTGACCTAGAGCTAGGTTCAAATCCCATGCTACCGGCGGAGGTCGGATGGGAAGTTTAGTTAAGGTCAGGCCTCTCATGAACCTTGCAACAAGAGGATGAGAGGAAACAGGTTGTCCATTTATAGGTTTTAAGGATGCTGCAATAACACTTAAATGGACTCGTACTGAATTCGTCTTGAGGCCTGCATTGGAAAGATGCAGGAGATAGTCTAGTAGAGAATTCAAAGGAAGTGCCAGAGGGTCAAGACCCTGTTGAGCACACCAAATGGAAAACGTTTCCATTTGAAAGCATAGGAACGCCTGGTAGAGGGTTTCCTAGAGGCATGAAGGATATCTTTCACTGGTTGAGAAAGATTAAACTCATGAAGGCTTAAGCCTTCAGTAACCAAGCTCGGAGATGTAGGGACTTGGGGTTTGGGTGCCACAAAGTCCCTTTCTCCTGAGACAGAAGGTCTGGCGCAGCTCCCAGGTCCAGGGAGGAGCCCTGGGAGAGCTGTAGAAGTAGAGGGAACCACACTTGGCGTGGCCAGCGTGGAGCTATGAGGATCATCGATCCGTGATCCCTCTGAAGTTTGAACAGAGTCTTGGGAATCAAAGGAATGGGTGGAAAAGCATACAGGAATTCCTGACCCCAATGCAGGAGAAAGGCGTCGTTGGCCTGAGCTCCCTGACACGGAGTCCTGGAACAGAACCGGGGAAGTTTGGCATTCCACGGACTTGCAAAGAGGTCTATGTCCGGGGTCCCCCATTCCTGAAAGATTCTGCGTATCTGGTCCATATGCAGGGACCATTCGTGTGGAAGCAGAACTCGACTGAGTCTGTCTGCCCGAGAGTTTTGAACTCCTGGAAGGTATACTGCCAGAAGATGAATTTGATGCTCTCTGGCGAAGGCCCATAATCTGAGAGCTTCGTTGCAAAGCGACAGAGAGCCCGTCCCTCCTTGTTTGTTGACATAGAACATGGCTACCTGATTGTCTGTCTGGACTAGGACAGTCAGGTTGACAAGGAGGGTGTGGAAGACTGTGAGGGCAAGGAAGATTGCTCGCAGTTCCAGAAGGTTGATGTGAAGGGTGGTCTCCTGGGGAGACCAGGTGCCCTGAGTGGAGAGGTGTTGGAGATGAGCTCCCCACCCTGTTTGGGAGGCATCTGTTGTGAGGGTTGCTTGGGGCAACGAAGGTTGGAAGGGGGTCCCCAACAACAGATTTTTGGAGGATGTCCACCACTGGAGAGACCAAAACAGACGTTTTGAGGTGAGTACTTGGTCTGAGAGCGCTCCTGATGCTTGAGACCACTGGGTGGCCAAAGTCCATTGAGCTGCCCTCATATGGAGACGAGCGTAGGGCATCACATGGACCGTGGAGGCCATGTGGCCCAGAAGTTGCAGCAGTTCCCTGGCTGACAAGTGACTTCTGGACTGAGCCTGGGAGGCCAAGCTGATTAGTCATTGGCCTCGGACCAGAGGGAGGTAGGCCCTTGCAGTGGTGGAGTCCAAGTGGGCCCCTATGAATTCCAGGGACTGAATAGGGATGAGTTGGGACTTGGGAATGTTTACCACAAGTCCCAGATATTGAAGAATACGCCTTGTGCGGTCCAAGGAAATCTGGGCTTCTGACTGAGATGGAGCTCGGATGAGCCAGTCGTCCAGATATGGGAAGACGAAGATTCCCATGCCTCTTAGAAATGCGGCTACGACTGCCATGCATTTTGTGAATACTCTTGGAGCAGAGGCGAGACCGAAGGGAAGTACTCTGTATTGGAAATGTTTTCCCTGGAACAGAAATCAAAGATATTTTCTGTGGGATGGATGGATGAGTATATGAGTGTACGCATCCTTGAGATCTAGAGAACAAAGCCAATGCTGACTCTGAAGGTATGGAAGGAGAATGCCCAGAGAGAGCATTTTGAATTTCTCCTTGAATAGAAACTTGTTCAATTCTCTCAGATCTAGGATAGGTCTGAAGCCCCCTGTCTTCTTTGTTATGAGAAAATAAGGGGAGTAGAACCCTAACCCCTGTTGAGGAAGAGGAACCTCCTCTATTGCCCCTTGGGCAAGGAGAGAGGAGACTTCCTGACCCAACAGGGTCAGAAGAGATGGGGGAGAACTGAATTGCCTCACCATGGTATGGGGAGGAAGGCTGGAGAAATGAAGTTTGTAGCCCTCTCTGATGATAGAGAGGGTCCATTGCTCTGATGTTATTTGCTCCCATCTGGGAGCAAAGTGAACTAGCCTTCCAGGTATGGTGAGAGGCTCTGGTTGTTCCAGAGCCAGAAATGGTAAGTTCTCTAGGGGCAAGTCAAAACCCCTGAGGGGGTTGAGCCTGCTGGGGTGTAGCAGACACTGCAGACTTTGACTTTACTTGCTTAAATTGCTGACGTTTAGCAGCAAAGCGAGGCTGAGAAGATTGTTGGCCAGTATTTGTGGAAAATCTGGCCTTCTTATAGTAAGGCCTTTTAAAAGACTTCTTTTTGGCAGGAGTAGAAGTAGACTTAGAAAGTCTATCTAGAGTGGCATTTTCTGCATCCATTTGAGCAGCTTTAATTTGCCAGTCTTCACCAAATAAGTTCTCACCTGTACAGGGCAGATTCCTTAGGCCATCCACAACCCAGGGTTCTAGGTCAGAAGCCTGGAGCCAAGCAAGACGTCGGGCTGCAATAGCAATTCCCGAAGCCCTGCCAGCAACCTCAAAGGAATCAAAGGCTGCCCTGTTGGAAAACTTGGAGACCTCTGAAAGTTGTGTCACCACAGAAGTGAAGTCCTCCTTTTTATCCTCAGGGATAAAGGGGCAAAATGCCGTACCTTTAGGGCAAGTTCTCTGAGAAACATGCCCATATAAAGGCTGTAAGAATTGATCCTGGCTATAAGCATACTAGCCTGGAAGATCTTTCTACCAAAAGAGTCAAGGGTCTTACATTCTCGCCCTGGAGGGGTAGAAGAGTGCCTTTTGGGACTCTTTATCCTCTTCATAGCAGACTTCACCACAATGGAGTGGTGAGGCAGCTGAGTTTTTTGAAACCCAGGAGAAGGAGGGACCCGGTACATGGTGTCCAACCTACGAGAATGAGGAGACAGAGTTAGAGGAGTCTCCCACAAATCCATCAAGTGTTCTTGAAGGATTTCATGGATAGGCAGAGTAACTGCCTCTTTAGGAGCTTTAGAGTATCCTAAAATATCCAATTTTTTTGATCTGGGTTTCTTTTCAGAAGATGTAGCAATAGAAGGCCTTTAGCTACATCAACAATGAAATCCTGAAAGGATAAATCCTCTGGAGGAGACATCACCCTCTTTAGAGAAGAGGGCTCCTCAGGAAGATCAAACTCAGCAGAGTCATCAGAGGAATTGAACTCATCAGAAGAATCTGAGTATTCTCTCTGTGCTTGCAATGCACGATACGCGTACCGATCGATATCGAGATCGAGCGTATCGGGCATGGGATTGGTATCGGGCAAAAGCCTGAATCCAGCAAGCGGAACCGATCGACGCTTGGAAGTCGATGGTCTCGGTTCTGGTGTGGATACCGGAACCGGGGTCTGTACCGATGGAATCGGTACCGAGGGCGTCGCAGCCTTATTGAAAGCCAGAACGGCCTGCTGCATGGTCTGGACAGTATTGCCCATGGACGCCACTGCTGCCTGGATGTCGGTACCGGTATCGACCGGTACCCCAGAGCAGTCTAACAGGTGATCAGTCGAGGCCGTGCCATCGATGTCAACCTGTAACCCCATAGGTGATGCTTTGGAGGCCGGAGCCTCCCGCCGGGGTTTTTTGGTGTGGGCAGAATCCTCGAACTCAAGATTGAGAGCCTCTCGATCTTTTGAAAGAGATTTGCTTTTAGAGGATTTGCCCACAGAAAGTTTGGTTACCAGAGATCCATCCGGAGAGGAAGACCTGGATGACTGTGATGCTGGATTATCTGAAGCAAACAGCACATGGAACTTGTTGGCCCGGTTCTGCATACCACGTTTAGACATCTGGGAGCAGAATGGGCAGTCCGGTATGGAGTGGTCAGGTCCCAAACATTTAAGACACCATTCATGGGTGTCTGAGAGAGAAATAACAGCACTGCACTTGGTACACTTTTTAAAAACCAGGAGCTGGCTTCTCCATGAGGAGAATTAGTGTAGGCCTGAAGGCCTAGCAAAAGTTACCACGTTGTGCTGAAATAAAAGATTTTTTTTTTTTTTTTTTTAAGAAATAAAGAAAGAGAGACCGGCAGTACCGGTTTTGGTATGGGGAAGGCAGGTACACGGTCAAAAGAAACAAATTAAAATAACAATTTCTTCAGCGGTGACAGGAACACGACCTGCTGGCTCCGCGGAAAAAGAGAAACTGAAGAGAGCTGGTAAGGAAGGCGGGAAGGCAGCGCGCATGCGCTGTGGGAAGCCCCAAAAGCTTTTCATCTGAAAAGCTGGGGAGCTTTCCCGCGCCGGCTCCGTCGGTTCCGACGTACCCATATGTGTGGACTTATTCCTGCTTGTTCCTGGAGATCACAAAATTATTCAAAGTCATTAAAACACAAAACGATTGTGAAAAATTGCAAGAAGATCTTGATAAATTGGAAGAATGGAGATCCAAATGGCAGATGAAATTTAATATGGACAAGTGCAAAGTTATGCACTTAGGGAAGAACAACCCAAATTATAGTTACATGATGCACCTCTTCACAAAAGTGATAATAGGGAAGAGATGACAAACTATAGGCCGGTAAGCCTTACCTCTGAGGTGGGAAAAGTAATGGAGGCACTCTTGAAAGAAAGAATAGTGAACTTTCTGGAAACCAATGAGTTCCATGATGTGAGGCCAAACAAAGTTGATTGAGTTCTTTGACTGGGTGACCACAGAACTAGATCAAGGGAATGTGATGGATGTGATATACCTAGATTTCAGCAAAGCCTGTGATACTGTTCCTCATAGGAGGCTTATCAATAACTGAGCAGCCTGGGGATGGTTCCCAAGATGGTGAACTGGATCAGAAATTGGTTTACTGACAGATGACAGAAGGTGATGGTAAATGGAATTCACTCAGAAGAAAGGAAGCTGCATAGTGGCGTAACTCCTGATATTGCGGAAGGATTGAATGGAAAATTCTGCTTTTTTGCAGATAACATGAAAATTTGCAACAAAGTGGAGGGAAGATCTAAACATACTGGATGAATGGTCTAATGCTTGGCAGTTAAGATTTAATGCAAAGAAGTTTAGAGTCATGCACTTGGGATGCAAAAACCCAAAGGAATTATATATGATAGGGAGAGAGAGGTTAGTGTGAACGGACCAGGAGAAGGACCTTGGAGTACTAGTGACTGAGGCTCTCAATTTGGTGAAACGATGCGACAAGGCAGTAGCCAAAGCCAAAAGGATGCTGGGCTGCATACAGAGAGGAATAACTAGCAGAAAGGAGGAGATATTAATGTTGTTGATGAGGCCTCACTTGAGTACTGTGTTCAGTTTTAGAGACCTTATCTCACAAAGGACATAGAAAGACTTGAAACAGTTCAGAGAAAGGCAACCAAAATGATTTGGAGCCTGTGCCAGGAAACAAATGAGAAGAGACAAAGACCTAAATATGTATATAGAGGAGAGGAGGGACAGAGGAGATATGATACAGACTTTTAAATACTTAAACAATATCAATGAACAAACAAACCTTTTTCAGAGAAGGGGAAGCTGTAAAACTAGAGGTCATATAATAAAGCTGCAAGGCGGTAAACTTAAAAGCAACATTTGGAAATACTTTTTCACTGAAAGGGTGGTGGATGCTTAGAATGCCCTTCCGATGGAGGTGATAGGGGCAAATACAGTGACGGAATTCAGAATGGCATGGGACAGACACAGTGGATCTCTTTATAGCAAGAGGATGAAATCAAAGGAAACAAATATCTTTTGTACTTCAGTAAATAGAGGGGGGCTGAACTGCATACAGCAGCAGGTACAACCCTAAACACAGGCATAGAGGGGGGTGAACTGCATAGAGCTGCAGTTACAATTACTCTAGCCACCTTACTGGGCAGACTAGATGGACCAGTATGGCCTTTATCTGCCATCATATACTATACCTTTGAGGAAAGGCTTAAAAGGTTATGGCTCTTCAATTTGGAAAAGAGATGGCTGAGGATGGATATGATAGAGGTTTATAAATTAATGAATGGAGTGGAATGGGTAAACGTAGATCAGTTGTTTACTTCATCAAAAAGTAGAAAGACTAGGGGGCACGCGATGAAGCTACAATGTAACCCATTTAAGATTAATAAGAGAAAATATTTTTTCATTCAACACAATCAAAATCTGGAATTCGTTACCAGAGGATGTAGTAAAGCACAGTTACTTACCTGTAACAGGTGATCTCTGGGAACAGCAGGAATAAGTCTTCACATATGGGTACGTCGGTACCGGTGGAGTCCGCGCGGGAACGCTCCCCAGCGTCCAATCAGAATGCTTTTGGAAGCATCCCACCACGCCTGCGTGCTGCCTTCCTGCCTTTCCCAACTGCCTCTCCTCAGTTAAGTTTTAAAGCTGAGACAAAGAGAGAGAGAGAGAGAGAGAGAGAAATACAACTGCTAGGGGAGGTGGGTGGGTTGTGAAGACTTATTCCTGCTGTTCCCAGAGATCACCTGTTACAGGTAAGTAACTTTGCTATCTCCAGGAACAAGCAGGAATGAGTCTTCACATATGGGGACTCCCAAGCTAAGATGCCCGGAGGGAGTCCTAGCATGTTGCGAGCCTAAGATGAGCCATGCTTTCCCTCAGAACCTCAAGCATCCTGGGGATGGAGGGTAGGAGTTGAAATAAAAAGAGAGACGCTGTGAAACAGCTAAACTAAACCAGGACTTCTGGATGGGAGTCTAGGTGTAGATGATCATAATAAGTAAATATTGGAGAGCAATATTCCAATATGGACCTCACCTGGTGGTATTGTAAAAGGTTCATTGAGTTTCACATGGATCTGTTGGTAAGAACCAGTAGAAAACTCTCCAGGAGTACCTCACTGTGAAGTAGAGGTAACCAAACTGTAGAAGGACAGGCGAAGGTTAAAACCATCAAGGGTGGGGGGCGGAGCCTGATGTCCAGCGGGATGGTCGCATAACGCTGAGGCTCCCGAGAGGCCTACTCAGAATCCTGAATTAACACCTCACATACTTGGAACTTCTACTCTGATCTCGCCGGGGCACATTGGTGAGATGGCGGGGACCAAACCAACGCGCCTGGAATTTGGATCTCCAGCGGCTTCTCACGGCAAACGTTCCAAAACTGAACCTCCGTCCCCGCAGAAGGGGCCGGCCTTGTGCGAGGGCCCCGAAATGCAGCAGGAAATCCTCGTAGAGATTAGAGGGGTCAAAAACCTTGTGCAGGCAAACGGTGAAGCACTCCGAGCGCTGCGGGAAGATTTTGGTGTGCTGCAAAGCAAGCTAGAAGGGCTTTCTTCGCGTCAGGACAAAATGGAGAGCATATTGGACTCCCATGCGGCCCGGTTGTCCAAACTCGACACAGTTGAACGACAGGTGCGGGCCTTGCAGAAAGAGGTGGAAGATGGCAATAATAGAGCGCGCCGCAACAACATACGACTCGTGGGCATACCGGAGGGAGCGGAATCGGGAGACATGAAAGAGTTTTTATGCAAAATCCTCCCTTCCCTGCTCCAAATCACCTTTACCAAAGATTTGGAGATTGATCGCGCTCATCGTGTTTCCACAAGCATAACGCTCAACAGGACGACCCCGCGGCCTATCATTTTTCGACTATTGAGATATCAACACGTGGAGCAAATTCTAAGTGCCTCTCGGGCAAAGGGCCATATGGAGTTTGAGAGCCACAAGATCTCCTTCTATCCCGACTTGGCTAAACCCACGGTCGACCGCCGAAAGCGCTTTCTGGAATTCCGGCCGAGGCTTCAACAACTACAAGCACGCTATGGCCTGATGTACCCGGCCAAGCTCCGAGTCACGCTTCACAATCAGACAAGAACATTTGAGGACCCTGATCTACTAGCGGAGTTTTTGGACTCCAAAGAAGCCGACTTGATGCGCTGACTTCCAGAATATTCCTGCAAGTCTCCTCATATCCGCTGTACCTGCCATATTGGATCTGCCGCAGCCTAGCAAAGAGTCTGGCGTGGGCAGTCTGTTGCCTTACTCTTGATGGTATCTGTGACCCGACTCCATCTACCCACAGTAGCCTCGATGAGTATCAGAGACAGTGTTATTATGGACTCTGGTGTTTCTTCTCCTTTTTTTACATGTCTTTCTATTTCCTCTCTAGGGCCTCCTCCCGCAGACATATGGTCGCCATATTCTTTGGGGGTTTTGCTTCTTCTCTAAGATACGTTGGTACATACTTTTCAATATGGGGTGTATTAGCCAGAATACTCGGTGATTATGACATTGTTGTACAGATTCTGCTTATGTTATATGTTATCAAGCGCCCTTACCTAAAATGTCTATTACCGATTGATGGCACCATGTAAGATTTTCTCATTGAACGCAAAAGGAATCAATAATCCGATAAAACGGAAGAAAATCCTAAGCTACCTCAATCAGGAAGCAGCGGATCTGATTTTTCTCCAAGAAACGCATTTAAATTCGAAGGAAACTCTTAAACTCAATATTAAACCTTACATGGTGGCCGCTTATTCCCCAGCCGTTTCTAAGAAATGTGGGGTTGCCATACTGGTTAGGAAATCTTTGCATGCTACTGTTATTGCGACTAGCTCAGATACAGAAGGTAGATGGTCTAGAGTTCACCTCAAGATAGGTAGCCTTGAAGTTACATGTATATGCCTTTACGCTCCTAATGTTGATGACCCTGCCTTTTTTGCTACCATTGCTCAGGTTGCGCAGGCTTCTGCTAATACTTCATTGATCATTGGGGGGGATTTCAATCTAGTCCTTGATCCCCTGATTGACAAACAGCCGCCTAGGACGAGTGGTCCCCCCAAGAGTCATGCCACGCTTACCTCCCTGATCAAGGATCTTGCTTTAGTTGATCTATGGAGGTTACTACACCCCAATGAGCTTGACTTCACCTTCTTCTCCTCCCCTCATAAATCTCAGTCTCGCATAGACTTCTTTCTAATCTCAAAACTGTTAGTTCCTCAGGTGGACACTGCAAAGATTCACTCCCAACATATTTCAGATCATGCTACCATTTCCTTTCAATTACACACTACTGCACCCCAGGGAAACTCGGGAGCCTGGTTCTTTGATAGAGCCCTGTTAACTCAGCCAGAGTTCCAGTCAGAAATTCGAGCAGCCATACAGGATTACTTCCATTTTAATCTACCCCAAGATACTGCGAATTGGGCTTGGTGGGAGGGCTTCAAAGCGGCCATTCGGGCAACGATCACTAGCTATCAAATCCGCCTGCGGAAACAACGTAAACAGCAGCTGCTCATACTAGACCAACAAATAAAAGCAGGCGAACGAGTTCTAACTTCACGCACTGACCCATGTGTATTAATTCGATTACAGCGTCTCCGTTTTCAATATAATTCAATCCTCTCAACTGCAGCTTCTAAGAGTATTGAGCTTCAGCGAGGGACATATTATCGTGAAAATAACCGAGCCGGTCGACTCTTAGCCAATGCCTTGAAAGGTCAAAAAGAAGCCAAACGCGTTGCGGCCCTTCGAGCTCCACAGGGAGGGGGCATAGTGACCACAGACTCCGACATTGTAGAGCTCTTTCGGGATTTCTATACCCGCCTATATCAATCTGAATGTGAATTCTCGTCAGAGACATTCGAGCGATTGCTTTCTGGCATTCAGCGGCCGACCCTCTCTGAAGATGATAGGGGTGCGATGGATGAACCCTTCTCTACTTCAGAGATCCAATCCGCCCTAAAACGAACAGCCTCGGGCCGTGCCGCAGGGCCCGATGGTCTCCCGACCGAATTCTACAGAACGTTCAGTGCAGATTTAGTTCCCTATTTAAAACTCTATTTTACTGCCCTTGCGGTAGATACATCCTCTTTGGGATCCTTTTCTGCAGCTAATGTGGTTGTATTTGAGAAAGAAGGCAGAGACCCGCTACTGACCGCCAACTACCGTCCAATCTCCCTACTTAATGCCGACTATAAGATCTTCGCAACGATCTTGGCCACCCGGCTATCTGACATGATGGCTACCCTAATTCACCCCGACCAATGCGGTTTTATACCCGGCAGATCAACTGCTGACAATGCTCGGACCTTGTGCCATGTGCTATCTAGTGCTGCCAATCTCGACCATCCATGGGTGGGTCTTTCCCTGGATGCCGAAAAAGCCTTTGATCGTCTAGAATGGCCCTTCTTATTTGCAGTTCTCCGATGGTATGGCTTTGGAGAGGGCTTCCTCCGATATCTCCAAGTCATGTATACTCAACCCGTCGCCAGTATTTGTGTAAACGCCATCAAATCTCAGCCATTTAATCTCCAAAGAGGCACGCATCAAGGTTGCCCCCTATCACCAATGCTTTTTGATCTCGCTCTTGAACCCCTAGCCCTCCTTATTAGACAGTCTGCACGTATTCGAGGTGTCCCCTTTAGTCATAGGGAGATTAAACTCTCTGCATATGCAGATGACCTTATGCTCTTCGTATCCCTCGATTTGGTTCCAGCTGTCTTGGATCTGATTGACGGATACTCACAATTATCAGGCTATAAAATTAACTGGACCAAATCTGTAGCATTCCCACTGAACCGCTGGGTACATGAGGCTGACATGCAGGCCTTTCCCTTCCTTTGGCAATCCCGCATGGTGAAGTATCTCGGGGTCCATTACTGTTCTCCTTTAGAAGACACTATCAGTTTTAATGCCAAAGAGGTAGTCTCCAAAGTCCGTGAACTCACAAATCGTTGGTCTCCCTTATCTCTCACATGGTGGGGCCGCTTAGAAACTGTGAAAATGATGATAGTCCCCAAAGTGAACTACATTTTAGAAATGCTGCCATGCTTACTTCCGTTACATACTTATAAAGATATCGAGGGCCTTCTCGTCCGTTATCTCTGGCAGGGCAAGCCACCAAGGATAGCTAAACATAAACTGCAGTCTGCAAAGGAACGAGGGGGTACCAGATTTCCTGATTTTCTTAGATATCATCAAGCCTTTCTACTTAAGCAAGGTGCCCGATGGCTAGATGCCTCAACAGACAGCAGACCAGTTTGGCTTGACATAGAAGAGGAGCTTAGTAGCCCAATTCCGTTGACCCATCTCCCCGGTATGTCCTATCAAGTAGACACCCGCCATCCACCAATGATTGTCGATACTCTTGCGGCCTTTAACACTCTCATTCTATCACTGGGCCCGAATGTATGTCCTCAGGACGGACTCCCGCTATGGAATAACCCCAGAATTCAAGTCTTAAATAGAACAATAGCCTGGAAACCCTGGTACTCCAGGGGGATCTGGACACCCCAACAGCTTTTCTCTGCAGCTCGTTGGAAAACCTTTTCTGATTTACAAAAGGAATTTGCGTTACCAGCGAAACACTACTTTCAATTGATGCAGCTTCAACACTGCCTCAAAAGTGCTCGAATCATGCCGCCCTCTGCCCCTACTGAGGATGGGCTATTAGAGATAGTTCACTCCATTAGTAGTACACATGGGGTAGCCTCTAACTTTTATAAAATAATATGTCAGGGTACAGACACGGACACTTTTAGAGCCCAACAAGCCTGGGAGCGCGAACTGCAAACCACTTTAACCCCTGTGCAATGGAGCGTTTTCTGGAGTAAAGTAGTGCGGGTTTCCCGGTCTGCCTCTGTTACCCAAACTCTCTTCTTTTTTGCACACAGATGCTTTTATACCCCAGAAAAAATAGCCAAATGGAACCCAAATGCTAGGGACCTGTGTTGGTCTTGCCATACTGCTGTGGGAACCTTCGCTCATGTTATTTATGAATGTCCTCAACTGCAGGTCTATTGGGGGCGGGTCTGGGGTCGTATTCAATTTATCTTACACTTTCATGAACCTCTCTCTTGGAAGGTCGTGGGACTCCGCTCTGTGGCGGAGGTCCCCTCTCTTCCTAAGAAGGGTCGCTTTCTCCTTGATTTCATGCTGGGTATAGCCATATGCTTAATCACGAGGAATTGGAAGGATAGCTCTCGACTTACTGTCAATGAATGGTGGAATCTCGTCTGCTTATATAGTAAATATGAGCAGATACCTCGGAGAGCTATTCCCCATGTCCAAACTCACTCTTGCTTGTCTAAATGGCAGATGCTTAATGATTATGTACAATCTGCTCATTGCTCCAACATGCCTGTATAATGTTCACTCATCATGTTTTAGATCACCGTCAGGTTTTGTAACACAATAATGTAAGTACACGCCCGCTTCGGGAATGCTTAGTTTTCTAGAGAAGAAGCAGGGGGGAGGGGGGTGGTAGGGGTTTACTTTGGTGTATGTATTACACGTTACGTATCTGTCTTTTAGCTGTATGTCTTCCTTTTCCTTTGTTGTTATAAAATGAAAATAAAGAATTTAAAAAAAAAAAACCATCAAGGGTGAGAGTAGCCCCAGGGAAAAACTGGGTGGTGTAATGAGGAAGGACTTCAGCGGAAAACGCAGAAGGCTGTATCAGACAAGGCTTAAGTCTTTTGGTTCGAGAATAGCACAATCCTAGGACCAAAAAGAGATACGTTTGACCAATTTGGACGGACAAATAGAAAAATAGTCCTTGTAGGAGGTATTGAAGACCCCTTTATCCGATGAGAAATAAGGACAGATGTCCGAGGCATTATAGCCTCTGATTAACTGAAGATCAGTAACATCTTTCGTAATTGATGTTAGGTAGGAAAGATAATGATACATGGAGAGCTTCAGAGGTACCTAAACCTGAAGGGTTATGGTAAGAAATTGGTTAATTATCACAGAGATTAGTTGTATATGTAAAACCCTATGCATGCTGGCACAGCATTGATAAGGGTAGTGCCCAGCTGTCAGAGTCATATAGGAATATATGTATATATGAACCTAGACAGATAGATAAGTATCTAGGTACATATCTACCTATGATGATATGTGTTAACATATATATATATATATATGTAGATACATATATAGAGATATACATGGGCATAAATATAGATAGATACATATAGATATATATAGATATAATATATCTGCATATAGACATATACATGTCTCCACACATGTAGGTAGAAACATGCCTATATAACTATACCCACATAGGAGTATGTAGAGAGAGAAAGGTGCATCTAATAACAAGAAGGGTAATACCTGCTTGAAGAGATGCAAGGAAACCTTTCTCCCTGGTTATGATTGACAGAGTCAGGGGAATGCTCTCTCTGACAAGGAGCACTCTAGATTCATTTAGGAATTCTAGCCCTTGAATAACCAGGATGGTTTACGTGAAAAAAAAAAGTGCAGATGATATCTTCAGTCTGCAGGCAGCAAGTCCAGGTTCTTTTAGAACTGTAGTATGGTAACTGGAATGGAAACCATATAAGGACGAGCTGCAAGAAAAAGAAAAATATCCCTGAAGGGGTCCAGTGGCGATGTGGACGAAGCCAGGGAATTGAGCAACTCTTAGATTTTCACGTGATGTAAGGCATGTGTCCTTTGTTTTAAAAGGAGACCTTAAAAGGTAAAAACCTACCAGTCATGAGGGGGCATGACTGAATGAGCCCTTCCTAACCATCTGGGATTATCTGCTAGGAAGATGCAAATGCTCTCTAGCAAAGGCCCATAGTGCAGAGCTACTGTCTAGAGTTGCAGAGAGCATGTTGCAAGTTGGTTAGAAGAAAAAACTGGCTGTTTAAAAACCAGTACATAACTTGAACTATTCTGCCAATGCCAAGGGAATTGGAGATGGCGAGGAATAGAAATGAAGCCAATAGGCCTGTAGTAATAGAGTTTCCAAAAACAAAGGTCGATAACCTGTTTTGGACTTACTACTAAGGCCAGAAAAGATTGCTAATGGAGGACAAACCTTGGTTACTTGGGAAATAGAATCAGTGGGTAACCACTAGGAACTCCTGCCGTTGCAGCTATTACAAAGGCAGCAGAAAAGAATGAACAGACATGAGGAGGAGTTGCAAGACTCCCTTACTGACTGATAAGCTGACCCAAGTAAGATTGCAAAAAGGTGGGGGGGACAACTCTGAAAAGGAAACCCCTTACTGGAATAGGTAGAAACCTACAGGGATTTTAGAAAAACCCATCCAGCTAAATAGTACCACTCTTACAGACAAAATGTTTCAGTAAGAGGGTAGGTAAAGACAGAGTTGAAGGAGACTTACTATATGGTAAGTCCCTGGAAAGGTATGATGATAGTTTCCTGTTCCAGCATGTATCTTATTGATAGTTGTTAGACCTCTTTTCCCTCCCAGGAGGAAGAGAAAAACCCTTGTTACTTATAAGCATGATCATCCTGAGAGCTCATAGAACAAAAGAATGGATGCCTGTTGAGAAGAGATCCATGTTTAAGGTTTAGGATAGAAACAGTGTAGATGCTTCTATTAAGAAGAAGCAGACTAGAGGTTCTAAACCCCAAACAGGAAAGAAAGAGGTTTTTTGGTGCGCTGAATCCAAATCTGGTAACCAATTTGCTCCATCACGTACAGATTTTTTGCTACATTGCGTTAGCAGTTTGAGGTGAACGTTTCAGATTGAGTGTGATCGAGATAAAAGTTTCTTGGATGAATTCTTTATACTAATTGTTTAGTAGTTATTCAAATAAGAATAAAGAAAATTGTAACAAGGCAGCACATAAGAATAGAGTAATGTCAACAAAACACACTGTGATGGTAGCAAAATTGTCTGCACTTAAAACAGCCACATACATGTGCACAAACATTGAGCATATAAGAGCGAGGTTAGACACAAAGCAAAGCAAAGAAATGTGCAAAAAATGTTGTACAGGTATGTATGTAAGAATAGAAAACGCAAACCGCACACCATTGCAATACATGAAGACAAACACCCGATGGTGTGAAAATAAAATTCTAATAAATGAGATCCGACACTGTGGTAATAACTAGCAAATTTTTATTTCAAAGTTTAGTAAAAACACGATATTTGTCAACACAGTTTAGATTTTAAAGTCATTCTTGGGTCAATCAATCTCCTGGTGGGCCCGTTTCTTCTTCCCCCGAATGCTTCTCTTGGTGTGCTGCTTGGCGTATTTTTCATCTGGGGTTTCCCGCAGCAGCAACCAGCAGAAATCAGCCATCATAGTGGTGTTCCATCTTCCTTGGTACCTTCTCTCTGCGTCCATGATGTCCTGGTGAAACCTTTCACCTTGTTCTTCACTGTACGCCCCCAAGTTTTCGGGAAAGTAGTTCACATGGGAGTGCAAGAAATGGACTTTCAGGCTCATGTTACAGCCTTGTTCTTTGAAGGCATTGAGCATCCTGGCAACAATATCCTTATAGTTCTCATCCCGCCTGTTCCCCAAGAATTTGAGAACATCCTTGAAGGAATCCCAGGCTACTTTTTCCTTCTCAGACATCGTTTCAGCGAATGCTCCATCTGAAATGAGTTTCCTTATATCAGGGCCAACAAATACTCCTTCCTTTAGCTTTGCTTCAGAAAGTCGGGGGAACTTTGAGCAAAGGTACCGAAAGCACTCACCATCTTTTGGAAGGGACTTGATGAATTGCTTAATGAGACCCAACTTAATGTGGAGAGGTGGTAATAGAATTTTATCACGAGGTACCAAGCTCTCATGAAGAACATTTTTCTCACCGGGTCTCAAATACTCCCGAATTGGCCAGTTTTTTTTCCCCCAGTGTAGGTCGCGGGCCCGGCTATCCCACAAGCAAAGGAAGCAGGGATATTTGGTGAAACCGGATTGCTGCCCTAATAGCATGGATAGAATTTTAAAGTCTCCACAAATCATCCACTTATGCTCATCATAACGAATCTTCTGAAGAATCAGGGCCAAATTCTCGTATTTTTCTTGGAGAATAACAGAGTGAGCAATAGGAACTGAAGCGAATGTGTTGCCATTATTTATTTATTTATTACAGGCTCTTATATACCGCTCTATTCAGCATCAGCGCGGTTTACAATATAACAACATACCATAATGAACAAACTGTTTGGTTTTACAGAGAACAAGGTCAGAGAACTTGGATAAAACATGGGAAGTCATTACTGCAACTATTTACAAGAGTATTTACAAGTATACATGACAGGATTTGTTCTTAGTTTGGGTAGTGATCAAGATTGGTTAGTTGGTTAAGTAATAATGGGGGAAGAGGTGGGATTTGAGTGCCTTTCTAAAAAGGGATAGATCAGTGATAGCACGAATTTCTGGGGGTAGAGCGTTCCAGCATTTAGGGGCATAGAATCTGAAAGCCCTGTTGGATGTCACTGATAGGCATTTTGTCGCTGCTTTAGGGATGATTAGAATATTTGTTGATATCGTTCTCCTGGATCTGTTGGGTGGAGCGGCCTGAATGAGGTCTATTAGAGAGGAGGAGGTGATGCTTTTAGTGGCCTTAAAGGTTAGTAATAATGTTTTGAACAATATTCTGCCATGTATGGGGAGCCAGTGGAGTTGCTCTAGGATGGGTGTTACATGGTCCCTTCTTGATGCTCCGTAGAGGACTCTAGCAGCGGTGTTCATGGCGAGTTGCAGAGGGTTTAATGTGGAGTGTGGGAGGCCTTGAAGAATGGCATTGGCATAGTCAAGGTGTGGTAAGGTTAAGGCTTGAAATATAGTTCTGAAGTCATCAGGATCAAGCAGGGGGCGAAGATGTCGAAGAGTCCGGATCTTGAGGTAGATTGCCCTGACTACGTTGGATATGTGTAGTTTCAGATCCATGCGTTGGTCAAAAGTGACTCCAAGGTAACGAATGGAAGGTTTTGATTGGAGCTCGGCTTCTTTCACCTTTATATGGGATGGGGGGGAGAAAAGTGGGTCCCTGGTGATGAAGAGAACCTCGGTCTTTTTATGTTGAATTCGGAGGTTCTGGGATTGCAGCCATTCGGATACTGCATCAAAACATTTAGCTAGCGGGGAAAGGTCCATGTGAACTGTGGAGAAAGGCATGTATAGGAGGATGTCATCTGCGTATATCAAGCATTCAACCTTGAAGGACTTGAAGGACTTGATTATGAAGAAGAACACCTTTTATGCTGTCTTTTGACGAATCAATGAACAGCCGCCATTCAGCAGGATCATACTTGAGTTTAAACTTTTCCATCACTCTGTATATATCGTTGCAAAATACCAAATCTTCCTCTTTGCTGAAATACTTCAAAAATTGTGTCTCGCGGTTGCGGTACCAATAAAAAGTTGTTCCTGGTGACAATAGATTTTTCTGTTTAAGCCGAGAACCTAGCAGTTGGGCAGCATCTTTTGGGAGTCCTAAATCCCGGACTAAATCATTCAATTCAGCTTGAGAGAAAAGTTCAGGTTTCGGATCTGGTTCAGTTTCAAACTCGGAAGTACTGGACTCATCGGGAAAAGCCATCTGATGAGTCTCATCATGATCAGAACTGTCCACACAAATATGATCCAAAGATTTTGGTGGTTCAGGCACAGGTACTTCGTTGCTATGAGGCATAGGCCTAATTGCTGAGGGAAGGTTGGGGTAACTTATTACGTTCTTATTTTTTAAGTTGTATCCCTTCACAATGCAAGAGCAAAAATAGCAGTCACTGCTGTGGTCTCTTTGTTCACGCCACATCATAGGTATTCCGAAACGAAATGCTTGTTTTTTACCTTTCATCCATAAGCGTAGATCTTCCTCACATGTCTTGCACACTTTGTGAGGAGCCCACGGTTTGTCTTGATCGCCTAACTTCAAACCGAAATAGGCGAAATATACTTTTTTAATAAATGCAGAAATGTTCCTCTGCCGCTTTTTCACGGTATATTCCCCACAAATAAAACAAAAACTGTCCGGAGAGTTGACGCAACCTCTGGCTCTGTGAGCCATCACAAATACACAGCACTGCAAACTACAACTGTAGTGAACCACTTCGGAATAAAGCTGGATTACGACTGAGCAAACAAAAGGTAATAATGAACTTGCAAGAAACTGAAATTTGAGAGGAACGTTCATGTCGCAACCACCGTGTTTGAGCGAGCGAACGAGGCGAGGCGAACAGGAAAGAACATGCGCCAGCGCGAGTACTGGATTTAGCCCCCCGCCTCCCAATTGTCCTGTTAATGTATAAAATGAATACAAAACACTCTAAAATATCATGAGGGAGTGTTTCTAGTTAGTTAACCATTACAACCTCTATTTTGGGCCAAGAAAATAAACTGCAGTCGGCTAAAAAGAAATTATGTGAACATTCCTTATATGGGTAAGAAATCTAATTTTGCAAGAAAACGTGACGTGATGGAACATTTTGGCTATTTTTCCTGGATTCAGCACCCCAAAATCTATAGGAATCAGTTGCAAAACTGGAGGCAGTTTTTTGGTAGTGTACCTGTGTAATATATCAGAAGCCCTGAGGAAGCTGGGTTTGCTGAACCTGTTGAGGTTGTGGTTTCCTTAGCCTGGTTGGATGTTTCCCCTGTCTGGGAACATCTGTATGATGGGTAGAAGATGAATAAAACTTTCTCCCCTTAAGGGAACAAAGTTTGTTAGTAGATTTCCTACAAACTGGGATAGAGGAAGGCGTAGACAAGCCTCTGAAAGCAATAGTGTCAGTAGTTAACTGAGCAGCTTGGAGTAAAGCCTCCTTGCTAAAGAGATTCTCTCCAGTACAAGGAGTATTTCCCAGTCTATCTTGTACCCATTTGTCCAAGTCTGAAGCTTGGAGCCAGGCTCTCCGTCGTGCCCCTATGGCTATAGCAGAAGTTCTGCTAACAGACTCAAAAGAGTCCAGGGAAGCACGAGTAAGGAACCTAGAAATATTTTGAGCATGATTGACTAGTATAGAAAAATCTGCTCTTTTAGACTCTTGAAGAAAAGGGGTCAAAAGTAAATTCTTTGTGACCTCCTCAAGAGATAATCCCATATAGAAAATATATGAGAGAATTCTTGCTGAAAACATGGATGCCTGGAAGATTTGGCGTCCAAAGGCATCCAAAGTCTTAGCCTCATGACCTGGCGGATAAGAAGAGTGCTTCTTAGTACTCAACAAGCCTCATTGCTGCTTCTGCAACAATAGGATGATGAGGGAGCTGAGGTTTTTGAAAACCTGGAGAAGGGGGCACCATGTATAGAAGATCAGTTGCCCTAGAAGGTGGGGATACCGTTAAAGGAGCTTCCCACGTTCTAAATAGGAGATCCTGCAAGGTCTGATGCAAAGGAAACATAATGACTTCCTTTGGATTGCAGGGGATCTGCAGAGGTTCTGGATCCCCTGGTGCAGGATATTGACCAGGTATAGAAATGGCAAGTAACTTTGCCATATCAAGCAGGAATGCTTGAAAAGAAATCTCCCCAGAGGGGAGTCCTCTAGAAAGAGGAGTAAGAACTAGATCTGTTGAAGAACTAGCTCTAGCACCCACCGGTTCATTCAGATTCTCTAGAATAGAAGATCTGAAGGGGTGAAGCATCGGATTGTCCTTGAAGGATAGTTGTCGGTACCACTGGAAGCTGGTACCGCAACCCGTCAATAGCAAATCATCCATGCTAGGGATCGATTCCAAACTCGGTATGGAAGGAAGCGAGCCGGTTGAAACGAACATGGGAGTTATCGACACCGATGCTGATGTCGATACCGGTACCGTCGTTGATACCGATACATGAAGATCAGTCTGCGATAGCTCTATCGGTACCGAAGTAACCGAACGTGGCAGACCTTGATCATCAGTAGAATGTCTTCGATACCGTTTGAAGTCGGTACCCAGTCATCCAGACTAGAGATCGATTCCAGACTCGGCATCGAAGGAAGCAAGTCTATCGATGCATATCTGGAGGGTACCGACGTCGATACCAGTACCAGTACCAGAATCGATACCGATACTGGAAGATCGGTCAGCAGCGGCTCAGTCGGCCCCGAAGGAACCAAGAGCGCTAGACTGCGATCTTTGGTGAGAATGTTTCATCCAACACCATTGCCCATGCTGGGGTATCGGTACCGCACCAAGTGGATGCCGCCACCGAGCATGGCTCAGGTATGTTCGTAGAAGTGAGAACCCCAGAAACAACCTGAAACCCCATAAATGGCTTGGAGGCCGAAGACTCCCACCGGGGTTTTTAATGCCAAGGTGTTCTCGAGGGCAACGCCGGAGGCATCTCTATGCTGAGCATGAGATCTACCACTCGAGGCCTGGCTAGTCTTAACAGACTGTTTTTGGGTTACCTGATCCTGTGAAGAAGCAGCGTTGGCTGGTACCGTGAAGTTTAATGGGGACCGCGTATCGAGACATGCTCGATGTTGAAGACTTCTTCTGGATATACTGCTGCAGAAGGAAGACTCCAGCGGATGGTGGTCAGGACCCAAACAGGGTAGACACCAATTATGAGCGTCTACAATTAATTTGGTACTGCCACAGTTTAAGCATTTCTTAGGGTTAGTGGCTGGTATTTCCATGAAGGAGAGTGAGTAGGCCTAGCAGGCCGAAAACCCGTCAGGCACTAACAGGGAAAAAAATATTCCTCAGAAAGGAAACTTTGTAAGAAAAAAGAAGAAAGAAACACTGGCGGTACCGGTGGCGTCGGGGAAGGCAGACGTGACCACAAGAAAACAAAAAAATAAAAGAATTTTCTGTGGTGACAGGAGTACGTCCTGCCAGCTCCGTGGAAAAACGAAAACTGAGGAGAGGCAGTTGGGTAAGGCGGGAAGGCAGCACGCAGGCGTGGTGGGATGCTCCCAAAAGCATTCTGATTGGACGCTGGGGAGCGTTCCCGCGTGGACTCCGTTGGTACCGACGTACCCATATGTGCAGACTCATTCCTGCTTGTTCCTGGAGATAAGCTGTTAGAGTAGCTGGGTTTAAAAAAGGTTTGGAGATGTTCTTGAAGGAAAAGCCCATAATCATTATTAAAGAGGACCAGGAAAATTTACTGCTTACCCTGGGCTAAGCATTTTGGAATCTGTTTACCTTTTTGGAAACCTGACAGGTACTTGTGACCTGGATTGGCCACTGTTGGAAAAAGAATATTGGGCTTGATGGACCCTTGGTCTGACCCAGTATGGCATATCTTATGTTATGAGAAAAGGAAGAGTATGTTGGGGCGATGGGCTGGGGGATAAAATGTATTGGCTAAATGAGCTGAGGAGTGAGAGGCCTTAGGATGTAGGAGCCACTTTCCCCTCTCCCCCTACTGTCATCACTGAGGTTGAGAAGCAGGTGGTGAAGGAGACGCCTCAGAGATCAACCACAACTCCTTTATGGCCTGATTTATTAAGGCTGTTTTTTCATTCTGCGTCTAAATAGAAAGATTAGTAAATCAGGCCCTTATGCACCCTTGCAGGCAACTGACAGACATACAAAGCCTCCCTCCCGACTCAGTCTCTCTTTCTATTTCCATCCCAAGCCAGTCACCATCCAGTCTCACTTTCTCCTCTCCTCCTGCACTCTGTTGTTACCCAGTCTTGCTATTTTATCCCATTCCATCTCCCTCTACAATACTCTTGCTATTTTATCCCATCCTCCTCCACCATTCTTCCCCCTATGCCACCATCTCCCTCCTGTCTTAAAATCAGCCCCCCTCCCTCTAGTTAGTGACTTCTCAAAGCCATTGCCCCCAGTCAGATCCCCTCTCCCCCCCCAGATTTCCCATTAGGCCAGCTGAGCAGGTCAACATGCCAGAATAAGAGCTTCCTCCACTTTGTACTCTGGCTCTGTGTAAGCTTGAGCTGTGTGGTGTAGAAAATCTCGCATTGGTCTCAAGGTCTGAAGTCTTCCAAGCTGAACACAAGAGTTCCTGCACCAAGTGGTTCAAATTCATACAGAGCCACATAGTGCAGAGCAACAGCAGCAGTAGGATGCAACAGTTGTGGCACCCTCCCCCCACCCCCCAATTAGATCCCAAAAATCACAAGCACCAGAGGAAATTTTCTAATTGTCATAGTAACGTGCCGCTTAGGTCTGTCAAGCCCTGATTTACTGCCTTATGGTTAGGACGTATGGATTCAGGAATTTTTTTTATTTGGCATCAGTGAAGCTCAACAGAAACTGCAGGTAGCAGCAACTTCTTTCAAATGCTGAGGATTGTAGCAATAACCACAGACATGGCTGTGTTGCCACAAGTATTAACAGCTGCAAGAAGTCAGTATTGCCTGCAGCTTGGTGTGCTTCCCTGGCTCTGGGACTCGCTAAAGCAAAATTACCAAAAAACAGAAACCCTAGTTATTGTGCACTAATACTGTACTCCTGGGGGACATCTACACCCAGAGTTTAAAAATTTGGAAGACGTTATTTTACTTGAAATTTAAATGAATTACTAATCAAAGAAGATTATTAGAATATATTATTTTGATATAAACATGCATAATTTTTAAATATTGCACAAGAATGATTTTTTTGTGCAGAATTCCTCTAGGAGTAGTATTTGCATGGTCAATCATAGGAAATGAATATAGGATGAATGTGGAGTAGCTGTGGAATTTCATAAGTGTTCTTTGGCTGTAATACAGTTCCATAATTCACTAGCGTGTACTCTTAAAATATACTTCATGATACATAAAACTCAATCCTGTATTTTTGTGAACAGAAAACACATACATCAAATTTGCTATGTATTTAATTTAAACATTTGTACATCATTAATGTTTTTGACAAATTTTGTAGGAACTTTGAAATGATCATATATTTCTTCATTTGTTTGAAATGATAAAATATGTTTGCAGAGAAAATATATGACAAAAGTAGACATGCAAATCTTTCATGCATATTCATTTATCATCCTCTACAAGAAAGATTTTTAAAAAATTATTTATATACTTTTATCAGTGTTCACAGTACTGCACAAGATAATTAGCATTGGTTACAGTGTTCCTTTCCTAGAGTACATGCAATCTAAGATTAGGCACATGTGTTCCAATGGATACTTACAGCTGGGCTTCTTTCCCATGAATTGCCTCTTGCAGTAGATAACACATAGGATAAGCAAGGCTAAGAGCACAGTGGCTAATGCACTGCATATTACAGCTGCCAGTGCAGTGTCCCGAGGGCTAGATGCAGTAGATGGGATCCTCACAAGATTTACTTTGGTAGTACCTATAAAATAGTTAAACACACAATTAAGAACTCTACAATTAATGACTTAGACATTATGTAGATCAAAACAGAACAACAGATGTGTATAATAAGGAAAGTTATCTCCAATTCTCAAATGTTACTAGCCTATCTAGTTTATAGGATATTTTTGTGCAATAATTAACTGCATCGTTTGATTCTGCTTAAAACCAAATCAATATATGGCTCTCAATAATTGGAGCTGACTATTCCTAGTAATTATCACACTGGATATGATATACGAGCTGCAAAGATAATTATTTCCAATGACACAAAAATGCAGAATTTTGAGTCAGCCCATCAGTTTAGTAGTAGTGCTCTGCACAGTTGTTCAGATGATCCCCACTATGAATCCCAGCTTTAAGTGGGAGGAATCTGGGAGCAGATCCATCTGACTAGATTTGATTGAATCTGTCCCCAGAACAGAGTTCTAGAGCTGTGAAGTAACTTGAACACTGTCTCATAGATCTTGAGAAGTCTGCAGGAACTGAATTGCAGGGTCCATTAAGCTGGTCTGATATGGAGATATGCTAAAGAAGGGACATGTACTGTTGACACCATAAGGCCCAACAAACATCCTCAACATATTCCATTCTGAGAAAACCAAAATAATGATCTTTTCTTGTAAAACAAAGGTATGATGAAGGGCTCAAATAGGATTTGGGGTAATTTATTGTGAATCCAGTAACACCATTATGAGGATGGTTTTGCTGACTGATCGTTGGTACCTTTCTAAGATGTACCCAGGTAGCAAGACATCTACAAAACAGATTTACAAAATATACCAAGACATTAATGCTAGGTTGTGTAGCAGTACATGATATTGGAGGTACTGCTTTCCACTACAAATCTGAGATACTTCCTGTGATTTGGATGTATATTTAAGTGAGTGTAGAGGAGTAGCCTAGTGGTTAGAACACTGGCTTGGTAACCAAGCAACCAGGGTTCAATTCCCACTAGCACTCCTTGTGGCCTTGGGCAAGTCACTTAACCCTCCATTGCCGCGGAAGACAGGCCTGGCAATCTACTTCCGGTGACACTGCCAAGAAACTCCAGGAGCTTCTGGGTCGCCAGGAGTCAGGACTGACTCGAAGGCACACATTGCATTTGCAAGCAGCATTTAAACCTAAGGCCTATAGCTAGTCCCCTTTTGTTAGAAAGGAAATTAAGGTGCTTATGGAAACCATCTTTCACTTTTCCTTCATCGGAAATTCCTTCAAGGCTTTGAGGTCTAGGATAGAACAAAGTTCTGGGGGGGGGGGGGGGGGGGGGGGGGGGGGGGATTGGGAAATATTTTGAATAAAATCTCTGCCCTCATTCACAGAACCAGTGAGACTTCTTTGGTCTATAAGAGAAGGGAGCGTTTTATTGCAGAAGTTCCTGATGCTTAGACAAACAGCCTCTTGGGGGAGAAGTTTGGCTGCTTTTCCAAAAGACAACATCCTTATCTGTTCCACACTATACTGAGAATCCAGCTTTCTGAGGTTATATTGGGTTAAATGGTTTGTGTAAAACTTTAGCCTTCCCCACACAGGAAGGTGTTCTGGAACCTGTACTGGGATACTGGCTATGTTTTCCTAAATCCAGACAAAACCACATCCTGGGTTTTGCCTAGAGAGCTGTCTGTGGCTTTTGGGTCCTCTGTAGTCTGAATCGAGATAACATTATAAATATGTGAAGACTACTATCATGCTTGTCCTCAGAGAAAAATACTTCTTTCATTTGGTGCTTTCTGTGAAAATAGGCTTGCTTTACAACAATTGGAAATGTCTTCTGCCCAGCACTCCGGCCCTCCAGCAAGCTCTCCCGGCGGGGATCGAGCGGGCCAGAGCACCAGGCCACCCCCACCGAGGAGGGCTGCCCAATCGGGGCAGCCGGACAAAGTTTTAAACAAGAGCGCCGTCCGGCGCGAGGCCTCTTTGCCCAGCACTCCGGCCCTCCAGCAAGCTCTCCCGGCGGGGATCGAGCGGGCCAGAGCACCAGGCCACCCCCACCGAGGAGGGCTGCCCAATCGGGGCAGCCGGACGAAGTTTTAAACATGAGCGCCGTCCGGCACGAGGCCTCTTCACCCAGCACTCCAGCCCTCCAGCAAGCTCTCCCGGCGGAGATCGAGCGGGCCGGAGCACCAGGCCACCCCCACCGAGGAGGGCTGCCCAATTGGGGCAGCCGGACGAAGTTTTAAACAAGAGCGCCGTCCGGCGCGAGGCCTCTTCGCCCAGCACTCCGGCCCTCCAGCATGCTCTCCTGGCAGGGGATCGAGTGGGCCGGAGCACCAGGCCACCCCCACCGAGGAGGGCTGCCCAATCGGGGCAGAAGTACGAAGTTTTAAACAAGAGCGCCGTCCGGCGCGCCCGCGCCTGAGGGCCTCGCCAGAGGGCCCTTTGGCACGGCCCTTAGGCGACGGCCCTCCAGAAAGAAGTGTTATTCACCAGAGTCCCTATCTCATTCTCTTCGACCTCATCATCATCTAACAGCTTCCCACATCGAATCGTCTAAGATGCTGCTAATAAAGCTGATGATAAATAATAATTGAGCGTAAACTATAAGGACACTCTCCTGCCAACCTACTACCCTCATCTTCAAAGACACCCTCCAGCTGTAACTCAATCCACTCAGAAGGACTATAACAACTTAACGGACATTCAGCAAAAAGCACAAGGTAAACATATGTATCAATGTAGCTGAATGTATCAATGTAGCTAATCATATGTAACAAAGTATATTATCACCAATGAGGCTGTTTGAAACATAGTAACTAACTGAACCCTGAGACCCTATTTAGCAATATCCTCAACCTGGTAAGCATCGTATTTCATCTTCCGCTAGCTACTGAATTGCTCAAAATTTGCAGTGTAACAACCAAACACAGATACCTAATAGCGACCAAAGCCAGAACCCCCTGACTAGAAGTTGATACCTCATTTGGTTATCCTCAACACACGCCCTCAGACACAGGCTCTCCTACCTGAAAGCCATACTAAGTTACCTAGAGCTAATCGCCACAGTTGTAAATATGGCTGTATCTTTGCTTACCTTCATTCTATTTTACACACTAACTTGCGCACTTAACGAATCAAATGCTTTCACACAGGATTATAACCCTATCCCACTGCTTCTCAACACAAGCAGGAAATATTACTACAACCAATACCATCCACACCCAAATCCCTACCATAGAAGACAATCTCATTTACTCTATATCTCGCTTGGACCCTCAGCAAAAACAGAACTCAAGGAAAAACAGAATCAACAAACCCTCAAATGCGCCCTCATAAATGCGCGTTCTGCCCGCAACAAATGGCCAGCCATCACAGATCTACTAGCAAACCTCAACCTAGATATTCTAATGGTCACTGAAACATGGTTATCTGAAACTGACAACGCCATACTAAATCAAATTACCCCACCCAATTTCTCAATCTTCACATGCAACAGAGATAACAGAAGAGGAGGTGGTGTCCTCATCTTGGCAAAAACTACTTTACAATACCGCACTATCTTCACCAAGAGCACGCAACACAAATATGCTAACAGTCACCAACAAACTTAACACGTTAAACCTCATTTACAGAGCACCTGGCACGGCATCAGATGAGCTCTCTGATGTGATCGACCTAGCCTGTAACCCGCAAGATCCCTCCAAAGCAAACTGGCTGATGGGAAACTTTAATCTTGCCTCCACTCAGCGTGAACTATCTAACACTTTCCTAATGTCCAGCCTAGGCTATGAACAAATCGTAAAAGATCCCACTCATCAACAAGGCAACCTACTCGACAATCTTTGTCCCACCAAAAGATATGAGCAAACCAAGCCAAACTGATCTATCAGTCACCCCGGTCCCCTGGTCTGATCATAATCTAATAACATTCCAGATATCTACACTACAAACAATGGACTGCAGTCTAAACACAGTTGAACCAGAATATCCATCCCGCTTCCAACAACTGGACAGAGAATTGTTCACTCAACATGTACTACCAATTCTGTCTAAACCATCTTCCAACCTCAATGAAATGCTCACTAATTGGAACAACACCCTCACTCGTTATGCCCAACATCCGAACACTGACAAAAAGCCTACAAATAATAATTGCTCCCCCAAGAGGAGAAACGCCCCATGGTTCTCACCCAATCTACGGTCCTCCTTACTACACCTGAGAAAACTGGAGAGAAAGTGGCGACGGTCCCGCAGTACATCAAACCAAAATATGTACTTAGCACACCTGAAAAACCATAGGGAATCAACATGGGCAGAAAGGAAAAAGTTTCATGCTGAGCTCCTCAACCGCTCACTAAATAAACCTCGCGACCTATTTGAATTAGTAAAATCGCTGACCAATCAACCACCTCAGCCACAACAGGAGTGTATACAACCTCAGAATTATGCGGATTACATCCAATCCAAGGTAATAAAAGTAAGTACCACCACACCTCAAGGATCCTCACAGAACCTCCACATTCAGTCTTCACTCACTAAGCTCTCACCCCCTTCAGCCAAAACCGTAGAGGAAATAATTGCCCCCATCAACACCATGACTGCTCCAAACGACCCATGCCCAGCGCACTGGATCAGAACAATGCGCACTGAACTGAGTCCAATCATTGCTGACATCGCAAAACAATCATTTACAACTGGAGTCTTCCCAGATGCACTCAAGAAAACATCCATCCGTCCTTTACTAAAAAATCACCAGCTCGACACGAAGAAAGAGGACTCCTACCGACCAATCTCAAGTATCCCTTTCTTAGCGAAGATACTTGAAAAGACAACCCAAAGACAGATTCAACAGCATATAGATACAACCTCCCCATTGGACCCATGCCAACACGGATTTAGAGGGGCACACGGAGTAGAAACCCTACTAACCTCATTAATAAACACAATCACTAATGGGTTAGACAATATCAAAAATGCCTTTGCGTTGATCTTTCTTGATATCGCCGCAGCGTTCGACTCCATAGAACACGAACAACTCTTGATGAGACTACACGCAAAGGGCATCCATGACCATGCTTGGGATTGGTGTAAGTCTTATCTCCAAGGAAGATGGCAGCAAGTTCGGATTGGCAACAAGACATCAGAACCCTTCCAGCAAAAACAGGGAGTACTGCAAGGATCCTCATTATCGGCACTACTGTTCAATATCTATATGCAGCTAATCTCAGACATAACACGCGCCTTCGGAGTATCATGCCTCATGCATGCTGATGATGTGCTGTTATTTACACCTATATCAGTCACATGTCCAGATTTCTCAAGACTAATCAAATGCTTTGACGCAATAACGGATTGGCTTCTCAACCAGAGCCTACGAATAAACTTTAAAAAAACAGAAGTGCTAATTATTACACGAAACAAAGATATTTCTCCACCAGCAACACTAAAAGTCAGAGATGCAGAACTTCCGGTGAAATCCAACATTCGCTATCTAGGGGTGATGTGTTGGTCTTTAAAGATCACATCAAACGCACAGTAAAATCTATTTACTTTAAGATCAAAACCCTCCGCCACCTCAGACCAATGATGGAAACTAACGACTTCCGAACGGTTTTCCAAGCCCTAGTGACACCTCACTTTGATTATGCGAATGTAATACTACAAGGCCTCCCAAAAAACACACTCAATCCACTACAGATGGCCATGAATGCAGCTGCACGTGTCCTGTGCGGAGCATCCAGGATCAATCACATTTCACCTATATTAAAAGAGCTTCACTGGCTCCCAATAAGATCCAGAATCCTTTATAAGACCCTCCTCATTACCTTCAAGGCATTCAATAAAATATCACCCTTCTCAATTGTCGAGCTGCTTATCCACACCCCCAACAACAGACCCAGAAGAGCTCTTGCAGAAAACACTCTAATACCAAGCGAATCCATAAAATGTAACCAATCAACCATCAACAGAGCATTCGCATACCATGCCCCCAGGTATTGGAACGAACTCCCTTCCAACTTAAGGGCAATCAAAGACCTCATGCAATTTAGAAAGGCCCTTAAGCATCACCTGTTCCTCTTACACTTTACACAGGCAAATGATCCCCCCCCCGACACCCACCCAGCTAAGCCACCTATGATCAAAGCCATACCAGAACTACAATTAATCCGTAATCCAGGATAATATTACTGCACTTTAACTATCCTCACCAGCAGAATATTAAATGCTGCTACCTGACCCTAATCGTAATACTTGTTCTGATTCAAACTGATATTCTTAAGATAAAGCCTCATATGTATATAGTTTCTCAGTCATTCCATGTCATAATCCATTTTGTGTATACTAAATATAATATGTACATAGTTTCCCCAGTTGATTCCATATTATATCCCTGTTTTATGTAAACGGAGGACAATGTATGTCCAAGTGTTCAATGTTCAATGCAAACCGCACTGATGAGAAATAGCGCGGTATATAAGAAGTGTTAAATAAATAAATAGTAATAAATATTGAAGTGACAAAGAAAAAGCACACCATTTCAACTGACTCTTGAGTAAGTATTTTTGTTCAAATTTGCTGGGCCTCAAAATTTTGATCGGTTAGATAAAAATCATATTTCTCTTTATTGTCTGAACAAATATTACTTTTTTGGTATGAAGGTAATGTTTCTTTTAGTGTAACATTTGTATATTTCTAGTCTAAACTACATAATACTGGAAAGGTGTAAGCTAAATACTAATAAATAAATAATAATGAGAGTACTTATGTCAAGCCTGACAGAAGTCGCTCTAAATTCTTATGTGCAGGGAATGCTGCACGTTTTATTAAGGTACATTAACCGGGGATAGCAAACGCGCCCCGCTCGCCTCCCACCCAACCAAAACCATCTTTTTCTCCCCCTCACCCTTCAATAACCACAATACAACAATAACTTGGAATTCAACTGGTCGCAGCTTTATTCAAAATTAACACAACTTCATTCAACAACATCTTAAATCCCGCCACCTAGCCGTCCCATCCGTGGCTCCAGGCATCACCAGCCATATGATTAGCAAAGTGACTTCCTTCTGGCTCCGCCGCAGAGAGCCCCCATGGCTATTTCCAATACCCACCACTCATCCGGCTTCGCCATATTACTAGCAAAAGCCCCCCAGGGGTTATCCTAGGTATTGCCCAAGGCTCCGGACCCCAGAAACCTCCGGGATCACGCCCTACCGCCCCCCCCTCCAGCTGCAACACCCCCCCCATGCACCCCTTAAAATGGGGTGGGCGAGCGGGAAGCCACCTGGTCCTTCCAGCACCCACCAGCACACTGCTTCTCCTGCTGGCACCACGCTCACACCAGACTCAACCCCCGCATCCTATTGGCTCCCGTACCCCTCAGTCAGGCCCGGGAGCCAATCAATTTAAAGGATGCCGAATAGGCCTCCCTTCCCTATTGCACCGGCACCCCGCCACCGGAAGGGAGCTCCCTGCGCTGCTCCCCCGGTTACCATGGCCCACAGTAAGTGGCTCCGTGGCCATTCATATCTTCCATACAGCTTTGTCGTCTATATATAACAAAGTGAAAAGATTAGCGCAAGTTAGTTTTATCCCTCAACCAAATCAATTCATTATAGTAATAAAAGTAAGGCAAGATTGTTATATTCTTTTAACATCAGGTGAGAGATTTCTTTGTCTTTCCACAAGCGGAACTTCTCCCAAATCTTCAATTAGATTTCAAAACTGAATCCCTGCATAAAGGCATATTGAGTCCTATCCTGCTTTTCTGATCCCCCAGTTAGAAAGGCAGATATTCCAATTTCAGGGAAGCATACAACATATTTTCTATCCCCCACCGTCATGCTTTGCTCCATGTCTCAATTCAAATATGCAGTGAAATAACAGTTTAATTTATCATATGACTTGATAATCCACTCACGATTTTCATAAAAAAATCTCAGAGCAAAGAACAGTAAATATACATATATAGAACAAACATACTTCCATATAAAATTCATAGAAATACCCTCCCAGTCTCACCCTACTATATATAACATCAGGAGATTGCTTTGTAATAAGATGATGTGATTAATCAAGTTTTGAGATTTTTTTCTAAAAATCTTGTACGTTTTCATGCGAATTGACAGTGGCAATGCATTCTGTAACATCTGGTAAATAAAAGAGGCTTGTCTTGTACACTCCAATTTTATCATGGCTGAAGGAGGCATCTGCAAATATCCCAAATGGACTGAACACAGCAATCTCACTGCAGAATATTCAGTAAGCAATCCAGTTGCATGGACAGATTTAAAAACTAAACATAACAAACAACTCTCTTCTCTACTGGCAACCAATGTAAGGCTGCCAATAAAGGTCAAGCATGATCCCATTTACTAGATTTAGTCAGAATTCGTGCTGCTGTGCTTTGTAATATTCATAGCTTGTACATCTGATGGTTCATCAGGACACAATACAATTACAATAATCTAACCTTGACAGTATACCCTCACCTCCTCTATGCAAGTATCACTGTCCCTCCACTGCCAGAATGAAATTTTGGAAAATCAGTTACGCTCAAAAAACTTGTGATTTCTGAATTTCCCTTGCACTCATTTTCTTTTGCCCTCTATTTTGTTCTTTAAATATTTTAAAGATATACTGTTGCTTCCAGATCCTGGTAAAATTAAACTATCTAGAATTTATTACCTTCCAAAATAGGTTAAAGAGGGGGTGCCTGGAAATGCGGCAGAAGGACAGGAACTTGAACTACTAAACGTTTCTAGTTTAGATTTGTCTGAGTTCCTTGAGATGTCCATTGAAGATATTTCTTCTCTGGCTCCTCTTCTTGGTTTTTTTTTTTTATGGAAACTGATAAAGATCAGATCCTTTGTTTATATTTCACAAACAAACAAGAAACATTTTTTGGCCAAGCAATCCAGCTGTTCCTGGATGTGTTGCATGCTGTGTAGAAAATATTTTGGTCTGCACATTCCTAGTATCTATTAAGCTGCAGTCATCATTCACAGCCACTCAGGGATTCTCTCTGTTTTTATTCTTCACTCAACTCAGCCCAGGCACTGCAGCAACTGCCCTTGGCCAGAGGCCACAAATCGTGGTGAATGTATATATTTCTAGGTGCTACTTGCAAAATGTACTCTCAAAACATTTGTTTATTTATTTGTATCATTACTTGATATATTGCCTGGGCCGGAGCAAGTTTGAATTTTATTTAAATATCATTATATTCTATTTATTTATTTGAACACATTTAAATACACATTCTAGTATCCTGATTTGTTTCATTATCTGACTTTTACAAAATGGTTGTCTGGATAATGAAAAATAGATTTTGTTCCTCTTAAATCAAGACAAAATATGAAAACCAGTGCATACAAAGTAACGACCTCAGAGGCAGAAAAACCCTCCATGAGTGGTGAAAAGCCCTCAATATAAAAGTGTCACCATGCTGACGCATTGGTGTGCTGTTATTGATGGCTTTTATTAGTAGAAGGTTTTATTGATTTTATTAACTCCTGTGGCTAATCGTTAATTCATTTTGGTTTTTAATCTTAGTTCATATTGTTTTTGTTTTAGGTGACTTTGACTTTATAATATTACTAATGGCCATTTTGGTCTCATATGGATTGGTCTTACCCTTATATTTTTATACTGAGGTGTTTATACTTCTTTATTACTCCATGGTAGTGGGGGTTCCCATCGTTTATTCCTGCCCTGTGGGTTCATATAAAGAATTGGTTTTAGTTTTGGGGAGTATTTAAAGTAATTTGTGCATTTGGAGTTTATTGTAATGTAACATGGAGTTTATTCTAATGTAACATGAAGATGGGTATTATAATGGAGATTGACTTCTATTTAATATGGTTCTTGTGTTACACAAGGTGGCTAGATGCTAGGGAATTTATAACGATATATAAGATCTGGTTTTAGATATGAATTGCATTTTTGAGTAGCCACTTATTAGTAAATTTTAAGTTATTAATTTAAAGTACTACTGGGTATGGTGGTTTTTTGAAGGTGCATTTTATGGTTTTATCTAGGACAACACTCAGGTCTAATGGTCTTATGGTACCAAGGATATATTTATATTTTTATTTTGGTATCTATATAGTTTCAGTTTTCAGATTGATCTTTTTAGGGTATCCAAGGAGGTGCAATACAATGGATGATGCCATTTAACATGGATGCGGCTGTACGGTGGGAAGGATTTCACTGGTACGTGCCGACACATGCACTGAGAGTGGCCGTAAGTTTGTTTACAATAGAGTAGGGTCTGGCTGGTTTTATAAAGGACCAATGGCTGAAGTCTACTTTTTCTTTTTCTTTTTCAAGATTTTTTAAGAATAAGTATGAGGTTTATTTATAATGGATGATTTTATAGTAATATGCTTATGTTTATGCTGATGATGTATTGATTTTCGCTCCAATTAAGATCAAGCAGCCAAACCTTGTCCCACTTATTAAATGCTTCAATGCAATTACTGATTGGCTCCTATCCCAAAATCTTCACATAAACTTCAAAAAACTGAAGTCCTTTTCGTAACCAAGAACAAAGACTTCTCTCCTCCTGCATCATTGAAAGTTTGTGACGCTGAACTCCCATGTAAGTCTGTAATACGATATCTGGGGATTACAATAGATCAGCAGCTCAACTTTAAAGAGCATATAAAGAATACAACTAAATCCATATACAACAAAATACGGATACTACGTCACCTGAAACCTCTACTTGCCCCAGATGACTTCAGAACAATATTCCAGACACTCGTACTACCACACTTTGATTATGCCATCATCATCCTACATGGACTACCCAAGAGCACTCTCAATCCTCTTCAAATAGCCATGAACACAGCAGCCTGCATTCTCTGTGGCACCTCCAAAAAAGACCACATAACTCCCATACTTATGGACCTTCACTGGCTACCAGTACAATGCAGAGTCACCTACAAGGCGTTAATCCTGGCATTTAAAGCAATCAACGGGATATCCTCCACAACCCTCTCATCACTCCTGACCAGTACCCCCACTAACAGGCTAAGGTGGTCAACAACTAGCAATACGTTATCTACACCACCTGAGTACACTAAATGTACCCAAACAACCAGAAACAGAGCATTCACACTATATGCTCCTAAGTGCTGGAACAATCTCCCACCTCATATAAGATCAATTACTGACCTCTTCCAATTCAGAAAAGCTATTAAATATCACTTATTCTGCCTTCATTTTACCCACACTAACATAATACATTCACATCCAGCACCCCAGCTCACCCACACTGCATCTGACGTACCAACAACATAACCCAAATGTTCCACAAACGAAACTCACCATTAGGAACATTCGCAGTCAGCATGACATTACGATTCTATTACATACTATGACTTAAATAATTTATAAGCACCTTGGTTTGAACTGTATATAGTTTCCCTGTTACCTCCAAGTTATAATCCCTGTTATAATGTAAGCAAAAGATCTTGTTCTAATGCAAAATGTTGTTACAATGTAAACCGCGCTGATTCTAAATAGCGCGGTATATAAGAATTTGTAATAATAAATATGCCACATTCTTCATCTTTCATTTAAGATGAAGGGCACTTCACTGTATTCTAAGTATTATCAGATGAATTGTAAGGGACGCGCCATACATAGCTTTGGCCATGTAACCTAAGTAGGTTAGGTGGAGCTGAATTTCCCACGTAGTTAAATGTCTGGGAACAGCGCAGGTGCAGGCGTTTTTCTGCCCAAAAGCAAGCACGAAATCGCTCTGCGAGAAGGTAGTTTCAATTTAATATACTGATGCTTTTGGAATTAGGATGTTTTTGGTGGGGTTGACTAAAGAATATGTTTTGTATTGCATAACGGTGGTTCTCTTAAAGAGCCCTTATGGCATTTTAGGTATTAAGCACGACAGGTTTCTCAGTTGTTTTTAACAGCCATGTTACATTATGGGTACGGGTTTATCATTTACAGTATCTTCTATGGTTCAAAGTCTGTATAACTATGGACATTATGTATACGGATAGAAGGCTATAGCAGTATACTGATTGGATGTGGATTATAAATTACAATACAGTTCCCGCATGATTGTCACTCCTGCTTCATTTACACATAGTTAGTATTTGCTCAGGTAGATGAAATATTTTACTTATATAATTTTTGCTTATGTTTTTTTCTTTTCTCTCCTTTTAATATACAAGCCATTAGAGAAGGGGTTAGTGGAGAGGCAAGCTTCCAATTTGGTTCGTAGTTGTAGCTTTTTGTCTTTGTTTGTATTACAGATCACATCCCTTGTTTCCAATTTTGTGATAATTTATTTATTTATTTAACCAGTTTTATATACCACCTTTTCCTTCAATCAAAGTGGTTTACAACACAAGGTATACAATTATAGGGTAAAAGCAAGGAAAGGTAGAGGAGAGGTATAGGGAAGCATATACATAACGACAAAATACAATTACAATATTACTTGTTGTTTGCAAATAAGCTTATAGTAAATCCTAGGAAGGTCCATAACATTGTATAAATATAGTCTTGAGTATTTGTCTAAAGTCCTTCAGATCTCTCATGGCTCTCATGTTATTGGGTAGAGTATTCCATAATTCCGGCACATAAAGGGATGGAGTCCTTCTGGACATTGCCTGGTTTGTTTTTTGGAAATCTGGTGGAGTGGTTATCCTATTGTCCATACTGGTCCTAAGTGGTCTCATGCTAGTATGCCTGATTATCAAGCTATGAAGAGCATTAGCTGAAATATTATTAATAATTTTAAAAATATTCAAAGTAGCCTTAAATCTTGCACGAGCTTGGATGGGCAGTCAATGGAGGTTCTGGAGCACCGGAGGGATATGTTCATTTTTTGCCGTATTTGTGATGATTCTAGCTGCCGTGTTCTGTACCAATTGGAGAGGGTGTGTAGAAAGATTAGGGAGTCCATGATAAAGCAACTTCCCATAGTCTATTATAGGCGTGACGATTGTTTGACATACAATTCTGAAATGGTCCTGGCTTAAGAAAGGTTTGAGCCTCCTTATAAGTTTTAATTTATAATAAGCTTTTGCAATGGTTTTATTAATATGAGAATGGAGGTTTAACTTCGTGTCTAACGTGATTCCGAGGTATCTTACCTCATTCTTCACTTTAATGTATTTGTCCCGGATGCAGATCATAGGAGGAAGATTGAGGTTGCCCCCTCTGGTTATAAACATGGCCTCCGTCTTATTATAGTTAACCGACATGTTGCTAGAGAGCCATTTAATCATCTCATCCAGGCAGTTAGTTATGGGGATGACGTCTGGTACTTGTATATTTATTGGTGTATAAACCATAATATCATCTGCATGGATGTGATAGAGCATCCTATGTTTTTTGAGAATGTTGCAGATGAAGGAGATACCTCTGGAATTGATACTGGAGTATCGCAAGAGGGTTAAGACCCTTCTACGAGCACCATATGGTAAACCTTTTCCACTTAAAGGCATACAAGCGTCTTGTGGAGGGTTTCTTGGAAGCATGAAGGATATCCTTTACCTGTTGGGAAAGGTTAAGATACTGAAGTTCTAGGCTTTCAGCAAGCAGGCCCTGAGATGCAGAGACTGGGGATTCGGACGCCAGAGCATCCCGTCCTCTTGGGAGAGAAGAACTGGAGCAAATCCCAACTCCAGAGGCGGAGCTTGAGAGAGATGTAGGAACAGAGGGTACCACGTTTGCCATGGCCAACGTGGAGCTATGACGATCATATGACCTCTGTCTCTCTGAAGCTTGTATAGGGTTTTGGGGATGAGGGGAATGGGTGGGAAGGCATATAGGAAGTCCTGACCCCAGTGGAGGAGGAAGGCATCCCTTGCCTGACAACACTGAGCCAGAATTCTGGAACAGAACCGGGGATGTTTGGCATTCAGCGGACTTACAAAGAGGTCTATGTCCGGGGTTCCCCAAATCTGAAATAATTGGGCAACCTGGTCTGCATAGAGAGCCCATTTGTGTGGAAGCCGAACTCGACTGAGTTTGTCTGCCCAAGAGTTTTGGATGCCTGGAAGATACACCGCAAGGAGATGAATCTGATGCTCTCTCATGAGGGCCCATAGTCGCAAAGCTTTGTTGCATAGCTACAGAGAGCCTGTTCCGCCCTGCTTGTTCACATAGAACATAGCTACCTGATTGTCCATTGAACTAGGACTGTCTTGTAGCTGAGCTGGGCGTGAAATACTCGAAGAGCAAGGAAGATTTCTCTGAGCTCCAGGAGGTTAATGTGAAGACAGACCTCCAGTGGAGTCCAGATACCCTGGGTAGAGAGATCGTGCAGGTGGGCTCCCCATCCCACCTGTGATGCATCTGTTGTTAGGGTGGCTTGGGATAGGGGTTGCTGGAAAGGAGACCCCACCAGAAGGTTTCTGGGTGATTGCCACCATTGGAGGGACGAAATAAGATGATTTGAGTTTGTTATTTTGTCCGACAGGCAGCCTGAAACCTGTGTCCACTGAGTGGATAAAGTCCACTGAGTGGATAAAGTCCACTGGGCTGCTCGCATATGGAGGTGAGCATAAGGAACCACATGCACAGTGGATGCCATGTGGCCTAGCAATTGTAGAATTTCCCAAGCAGTGAGACAAGGTTTGAGCACTGCTTGGGAAGCTAGTTGTACTATGCGAAGACAGCGGGGCTGTGGAAGGAAAGCCCTTGTCTGTCTGGTATCCAGATGAGCTCCTAGGAACTCTAGGGACTGAGTGGGAGCAAGATTGGATTTTGGGAGGTTTATGACCAGTCCCAAATACTGAAGGATTCGCATTGTGCGAAACAGAGCAGAGCTGGCTTCTGGCACTGTAGGAGCTCGAATGAGCCAGTCGTCTAAGTAAGGGAAAACAAATATTCCCAGAGTACGGAGAAATGCAGCTACCACAGCCATGCATTTTGTGAACACTCTTGGTGCAGAAGCCAGGTCAAAGGAAAGAACCTTGTATTGGTAGTGCTTTCTTTGAAACAGGAATCGGAGGAATCTCCTGTGATTTGGATGGATGAGAATATGATACACATCCTTCAGATCTAGAGAACAAAGCCAATCCTGACTTGGAAGGTATGGCAGCATAGTTCCTAGAGAGACCATTTTGAACTTCTCTCGGAACAAATATCTGTTCAACTCTCTGAGGTCTAAAATGGGTCTGTGTCCCCCTGTCGTCTTTGGAATAAGGAAATAGGGGGAGTAGAACCCTGTAGCCTGATGAGGAATGGGTACTTCCTCCATTGCTCCTTGAGCAAGGAGCATTGTGACTTCTTGACCTAAGAGACTGTCGAGAGAGGTCTGAGAATTGAACTGTCTTACAATTGTAGGAGGGGGCGTACAATGGATAGAGTGCAATTTTCTGCTGTTATTTGGTACCATCTGTGGGCAAAATGACATAACCTGCCTGGGATGGTCGAGGGTTCTGGCCCATTAAGAGGCAGGAAGGCAAAGTTCTCTAGAGAGGAGTCAAAGCCCCTGAGGAGGCTGAGCCTGCAGAGGTGGCTGAGGTTTTGCAGCTTTTGGCTGCTTTTGCTGTCTAGGTTGTTGCTGTTGTCCCTTTTGGGAAGTCTGACCTGGACGGTGTCCTTGTTGGGTATAGGAAGGATAAAACTTCTTTTTCTTATTGAAAAATGGTTTCTTAGAGGATTTTTTCCGTGCAGGATCGGCTGTAGATTTGGACAATCTATCCAAGGTGATACTATCAGCATCTATTTCATTAGCCTTCTCCTGCCAATTCTTGCCAAAGAGATTTTCTCCTGTGCAAGGAATGTTTTCTAATTTATCCTGTACCCAAATTTCCAAGTCAGATGCCTGAAGCCAGGCTATCCGACGTGCACCAATGGCAATAGCAGAGGTTCTGCTTATGCACTCAAAACAGTCAAAGGCTGCACGATTTACAAACTTGGAAACATCCTGAGCATGTTTGACTAGAGTAAGATAGTCTTGCCTTTTGTCATCAGGAAGAAGGGGCTCATAAGCTCCAAGTCTCCTGTGACCTCTTTAAGGAACATTCCCATATATAAGATATAGGAACTGATCCTAGCTGAGAGCATGGAAGCTTGGAAGCATCGACGCTCAAAGGCATCGAGAGTCCTACATTCATGACCTAGAGGATTGTATGCATGTCTCTTTGCACTTTTCATCCTTCCCATGGCTGATTCCACCATCATTGAATGGTGTGGTAATTAAGTTTTTTGAAAGCCAGGACAAGGTGGAGCTCGATACATAGTATCGAGTCTTCGAGAATGAGGAGATGTGGTTAAAAGGTGTTTCCCACATTCTTAGCATAAGATCATGTAAAATATCATGAATAGGCAGAGTAGCTGCCTCTTTGGGAGCCTTAGGGTATTGGAGAATTTCCAATTTCTTTGCCCTAGGCTCTTTTTCAGGAGCTACTGTGATGGAAAGGCCTTGGGCCACATCACAGATAAAGTCCTGAAAGGACATATCCTCTGGCGGAGACATTCTGTGCTGAGGAGAAGAAGAATACTCGGGGAGAAGTATATCTTGTATCGGCAGAGTCTTCGGAGTCTTCAGACTCAGAGGATTCAAAATACCTCCGATCACGGTGATCATGCAAAGCATGGTACCAGTATCGATCGAAGTCGGTATCGGGTTGTTCCGGTACCGATCTGTCGATGCCAGAGACATACGCATGACTTGGTATGGGTGGCATACCCACCGATGCTAATGCAGTCAGTGATGGTACCGGTATCGGTTGAGGTGTCTGAAGCAGTTTCAATGGTACCGAAGCCGTGAGAAGAGCCGCTAGACTGCGTTCGATAGCAAGGAATCTCTGGTCTATCGACGCTGCCGATGCTTGGGTGTCAGTACCAGTAGAAGCAGCCAGAACCCCAGAGCATGGCGCCAGTAGTTTTGCCAAGGTTGAGGCCTCAAGAACATCCTGGAGCCCCGTTAGTGCTTTGGAAGCCGAAGCCTTCTGCCGAGGCAGTTTCGCCAGTGAAAATTCCTCAAGGGCAACGCCAGGGGCATCTCGATACTTAGGAGATCTACCCTTTGAGGACCAGCTAAATTTATGTTTAGTTACCTGAGATCCATGGGAGGAAGATGAGGCCCTGGAGGACGTTGATGTAACAGACGCCACGTCGGAGGGGAAAGAGGGTGCTAAGTTTAGCAGCTCAGTTCTGCCGGCCTCTTTTTGACATCATACCACAGGAGTGGCACTCTGAAATAGAGTGGTCAGGACCTAAACATTTGAGACACCAATCATGGGTGTCAGTGACGGAAATAGTACCGCCACATTTAGAACATTTCTTAAAACCTCAAGTAAGTTTTTCCATTTTTAAGGAAAGAAATTGAGCCTAGTGCCCAAAATGGCGCCTAGCACCAAGGAAAAAAAGTTTCTAAAGTAAAACACCTCAGAAACTATATATATATTCTAATGTAGTGGATCTTCCAGAAGCTATGGATCTGGGTGAAGCTGAAGAAAGTGTCTCTGAAACTGATAGCATAGAAAAGCACATGGCCCAGGGTTGCCATGAGCAACGTAAACAAAGAGTGTCACGAGGGGAGAGAACACGCCCAAACTGCAAATAAGCCCCGAGCTCAGTGTGTAATGAGAGACAGCTGGATGAGGGCGGGGTGCAGTTAAGCCCTAGGACACACGCACATAAAAATTACTCACCTGAAGATAGGGGGAGAACAGCAGGAAGAGGAACAGGAGGAGGAGCAAGGAGAAGGAGAGCGAGTCTCAGAGCAGGATCCGGACTTAGGAGTCTCAGCAGGAGAGTTGATGAGAGACCCAGCTGCAGGACCGAAGGAAGCCTTGGTCGGAGGACTGGTTGGGGAACCAGTTGGAGAAAGGGACCAGAGGAAAGTGTCCAAGTTGAAAGCTGCAGGTCCAGTGAAGCAGAGACGTCCTGGCCAGAGGACATTTATATGTCAGAGAGAAAGCAAAGGGTAAAAGGCAGGAGAACGCAGCCGTGCTGTGAAAGCCTTATTGACCCAGCTGTGCTGAGAGGTTCCTGTGTGAGAAAGCCGGAAGGTAGGCTGTATAAACCTTATAGAAGAGAAACTGAATGTAAAGGTTTTCCCTGTAACTGCCAGAGTTTGTGGGGCTCTCCTATAGCAAACTCCAGTATATGTGGTAATCTTCCACCCTGCTCTGTAGCAACGGGGGAAGGGAAGTCTCGAGGCAGTGAAGAGAGACTGCTCTTTGGAGAGACGTATAATAATCCACAAGAATACTTAGCTGGGGGTGAGTGTGAAGAAATGCCAACAGAATTTCTTATGGAACAAACCCCAGAAGAAGAAATGGATTGTATGCTGTCTGTAGCAGACCATGTCACGTCTCTATGCTAGAATAGCTGTTCAAGAGTTTTGGTGAAACACCACTGAAAGCAAGAGAGGTTGCCTTTGTTAAAAGGGACTGCTGCAGTTACGTTTTTGTTCAACTAATTGTTTATGTGAGCTGAAGATAGAAGCTGTTTCTGTCCCTGTTTTGTTTCATTTTTGTACCAGAAGTATGGTCATTTTTGTTCTTGTTTTTCTTGCAATGAATCCACCCGGAAGGGGAAATAAAATCCTGTCTTTTGCCTAACTCCACTCGACTACAACTCATTCCTTGCTTAGTAAGAGGGACTACAATACCCAGAAAGCAGTGCAGGGCCAAATGCACTATCCTTCTTGCTAGGTTTGGACATGCCCAGGCTGACCTACCCCCATGCTTTTGCCTCTGGGGAGGGTTACTGGTGACAATATATATATTTTTTTTTTTTAAAGAAAGAAAGAAAGAACCGGCGGTACTGGTATGGCGTCGAAGGAAGGCCGACGCGACCACAAAAACAAAGATTAAAGACAAAATTTTTCTGCGGTGACAGGGTATATGACCTGTCGGCTCCGCGGAAAACGAAGAACTGGAGAGGGAGAGTTGGAAAGGCAGGAAGGCAGCACGCAGGTGCTGTGGGATCTCCCAAAAGTTTTCCTATTGGACGCTGGGGAGCGTTCCCACGCAGGCTCCGTCGGTACCGACGATACCTATATGTGAAGACTACATTCCTGCTTGTTCCTGGAGATTGCCTTTTTCCTAGGCCTAATCAAACACGTCTATGACTAGCTTTTGCAAAGAACCTAATAAACGGAGTGTATCAAAAGACAGTTGCAGTTTATTAAGTAAGTCCAGTAGAAAGGCAGAAGCTGAAATTTGTTTGACAACTTTAATTTCTATCTAGACCACTTTTCATAATCTATACCCGATTATTATATTGCTTTGTCTGAGAAGTTGGGAAACTGTTTCGAACATTTACAATAGGGTAGCCATCTACATTCATGGACTACATCCAAAGGTTCATGTAAGACCACAGCTGTGCTCCAAAAACTGGCTTGAAAACTATGTGGTGTACTAACATGGAAACAGAATGCTTCTGAGAGATTGTTAGAAAACAGTGCAATCATTTGTTCTTTTGAAATTTATAATATGTTTATAAATCTAGAATGTTAGAAAGTGGTTCATTTTTTCCAGATTTAACTTTCTGGAAGTGAGCATTGGTATTCTGTGTTACTGTACTGTACTGATGGAAGAGATGATGGCAGAAGAGACAGTTTAGTACTATCTAAATATGCATGGGAGCAGCTTTTAAAAATCACCGATCGCACTAGGCATGAACATCCTGAGCCAGCAGCACCATTCCCCTCCACCTCAATCATTCCCAGACCTCGAACTTTCCGTTGATGACCTGGCTAAACCATCTAATTCTCCCATAAGCAAACCTCCATGGAATGAAGTCTTCTCCTCCCAAAGCCTCCCAGCAGATCAACCCACCTTACACCCTGCAATCCTTATCCCTGGTCTTTTTGGTGTTCCCTGGTATCTAGTGGGAGCAGACGCGATCCCCAATGGCTCCTCTCTTATGATGCAGGGCTCCAAAATGGCATTGATGAGCATACTGGTAATCTCGCAATACTACAGTAGTACTGTAAGATTACCCGTAGGGGTCACTGTACCATTTTGGAACCAGTGCCATAAGAGCAGGAGCAGCTGTGGATCACTCCAGTTCTCACTAGACGTCAGGAACTGCTGGTAAGGATGGAGATAGGGATCTGGAGATGGGGTATGGGTGGGTGAAAACGGGGGTCTTCATGAGGGGGAGGACTTTGCTTAGGGGGAGATCACCTGTCAGAGGTGGCCAGGGAGGAGTCTGAGCTGTTCAGCATAGTATTGGGAGAGGAAGTGAGGCTGGGGGATGATTGAGAGGAAGGATCAAGGTCAGCAGATTGATCAGAGGGGCAGACCTCTACACTGAGAGCTGTTCCATCCAGCACACACTTATTTGTGCTTCGGAGCAGCTTGTAAATGCCGGTTTAATTTCTTTTTTCTTCTTTCTTTTTTTTAAATAGACCCGGGGAATCCATGTCTATATTGTAGAACTGCCGAAACCACTCCTTCTCCCTGCCTTCACTACTACTACTACTACTTATCAATTGTATAGTGCTACAAAGTGTACACAGCACTGCACATATAGATGTAAAAGACAGTCCTTGCTCATCAGAGCTTACAATTTAATCAAGGCAGGCAACATCACAAAAGTGGGGACCTAGGGTATGGTAAGACCCATAAATGGTGAACAAGAGAGTGAGGGGATCAGGATGCAAAAGCAGCCTTGAAGAGGTGGGGTTTTAGCATGGATTGGAATACAGCCAGAGAAGAAGCCGGACATACTGACTCAGGTAGTTTGTTCTAGGCATATGGAGCAGCAAGGTGGAATGAATGAAGTCCGGAATTGGCAGTGGCAGAGAAGGGTACAGGTAAATGGGATCTGCCAGAGGAGCAAAGTTCCCGAGGAGGGGTGTAAGGTGAGATATGGTAGTGAGGAACAGAAGAATGAAAGCACTTAAAGGTCAGTAGGAGAAGTTTAAACTGGATGGGGAAACAGATAAGGAGCCAGTGAATTGACTTAGGAAGAGAGGTTATGTGAACATAGTGACACAGGCAGAAGATAAGCCATGCAGCTGAGTGTTGAACAGATCGAAGGGGAGACAGATAATTTAGAGGGAGAGCAGCGAGGAGCAGGATGCAATATTTTAGATGAGAGGTGACTAGAAACGGGCTACGGCTGAAATTTAAATGTGGTAAGCATCCACATATTTAAAAAGTCCTTGTTTTAAAGTGGCATTTACACATGACTGGAAACCTACACATGTAAATGCTGCTAATTAAATGTGACCTTGTTTGTCATAGCCAGCCAGGGGGTTGTTGGACATTGTTTCAGGAGGTGGGTGGGCTCTTGATTCTGCTATATTTTTCTGTTGCTGCCCACCATGCTATGTTCTGATGTATTATGTTCTGTTGTATTATCCTGGTTAAATTTGTGAAATTAATAAAAATGATATACGTAAATGTGGGGATGCTTCTAAAATCACCCTCTTAGCATACACTAATTCATGTACTAAGTGCATTGTGTAGAATAGGTGGGAAATTGGTTTGTGATGGGTGGCGAATAGATATGGACTGTGCTTTGCAATTGGGCATACAGTAGCTTATCACATGCCACTACTGCTGTAGAGAAGCATGGATGCACTTACCATCTCCTTAATAAAATGGCAGAAAGTACATTCATGCTGTCAATGCATTGAAGGTAAAAGGCTATAGGCAAATTCCAGATTTTTTGGTTACAGGTGGCCAGATACCTCTCAGGTTTGCTTGGAGTGAATGTTGCCATGAATGCATATTTACTTTTGGGTCTGTGTCTGGGAACCACCATTTGACCCTTTCTGAAACATAGAAACATGATGACAGAAAAAGACCACATGGCCTATCTAGTCTGTCCTTCCATATCAACAACTACAACAGTCCACTTTTTACCTTTAGAGATCCTCTGTGTTGGTCCCATGCTTTTTTGAATTCAGTTACTGTCCTCATCTCTACCACCTCCACTGGGAGACTATTCCATGGATCCACTACTCTTTCCGTAAAGAAATATTTCCGCATATCACTCCTGAATCTATCTCCCTTCACCCTCATCCCATGTCCCCTCGTAGCAGAACTTGCTTTCAATTGAAAGAGGCTCTCTTCCTGAACATTTATGCCACGGAGGTATTTAAACATCTCAATCATATCACTTCTATCCCGCCTTTCCTCTAAGGTGTACATATTAAGATCCTTCAGTCTGTCCTCATATGCTTTATAATGAAGCCCACTAATCATTTTAGTAGCCACCCTCTGCACCGACTCCATCCTGTTCACATCCTTTTGAAGGTGCGGTCTCCAGAATTGCACACTATACTCCAAATGAGGTCGCACCAAAGACTTATACAGAGGCATTATCACCTCCTTTTTTCTGCTAGCCATTCCTCTCCATATGCACCCAAGCATCCTTCTAGCTTTTGCCGTCGCCTTTTCTACCTGTTTAGCTACTTTAAGATCATCAGACACAACCACGCCTAGGTCCCGCTCTTCTTTAGTGGACAAAAGTACTTCACCTCCTATACTGTATTGCTCCCTTGGATTGCTGCAGCCCAAATGCATGACCTTACATTTTTTAACATTAAATCCCAGCTGCCAAATTCTAGACCATTCTTCAAGCTTAGCTAGATCCCTCCTCATGTTATCTACACCTTCCTGGGTGTCTACTCTATTGCAGATTTTGGTATCATCTGCAAAGAGGCAAACCTTACCCGACAGTCCTTCCGCTATATCACTAACAAAGATGTTAAAAAGAATCGGACCAAGGACAGATCCCTGGGGCACACCACTGGTAACATCCTTCTCTTCAGAGTGAGCTCCATTTACTTGTACTCTGTCGCCTCCCACCCAACCAATTTCTAACCCAAGCAGTAACTTTAGGGTCCATCCCTAGGGTGCTCAGTTTGTTTATAAGTCGCCTGTGAGGAACAGTGTCAAAGGCTTTACTGAAATCTAAATACACCACATCTAGAGCTCTCCCTCAGTCCAACTCCCTGGTCACCCAGTCAAAGAAATCAATCAGCCTGACAAGAGGATATGGACAATTGACATGGCTCAGGGGACGCCCTGATAGACTACTACTGAGTTCCACAATCCAGCATCCTCTAGAGGCCGGAAGGTCTTAAGCTGCAATCTAACATATCCACTGCTAGGGTTGTACCATCTCCAGCATGAGATGAAATGCCGAAACACCACATCTACCCTCGAGGGTGGTTACCAGATGCTATCCATGTGGTCTGGCATTTTACCTCCCCTGGGGTTATTGTGCCCAACCTTGTTCTTGCAACCCCCACCCTGTTTATCTTCCTGATGTTCTGGACTGACTGGGTATGCTACTTTGCTTTTAGAGAGAGTGGGTTTGCCAGATGTGGTTTGAGGCCAAACTGCCTGAGGCAGTGCACTGAGGGTTTTTAGTGTAGGTGGGAGGAAGTAAGAGGCATGGGCACTGGGCTGCAGGACATTCTGAGGCATGGTGAGGGAAGAATTAAAAAGCGAGGTCAACCGAGCAGGCTCTGAAACCAATGAGCAGTGCTGCATCCGTTGAATAGCTGCAGCTGGAACTCTCCCCCTACCCAAACAAGCTAGTGAATGGTGCAGGATCCTACAAACACGGAAACCATATTAAATGTGGTGAGAGTGCACCAGGAGAAGTACCACACTGTTAATTATAATCTCATTATACTCCATTTAGTGTAACTGAAGATATGCACTAAAACATGTAGAAGAAAAAGTACTATTTTTCTTAAAATATTTTCTTCAATGAATTCAACTTTTCATGTGATATGTTATCTTTATTTTTAAAGACTCAACCAAAAGTCAATATATTTAACAGACTCCATAGACTTATCAGTTTAATCAATAAACTGCACAAAATGAGAAAGATAAAAAGGGATTACATTTAAGATTAGTGATTAATAATAGAGTCTAAACTGACTCCAAATTACGACAAAGCTATAAATGAAAGATAAGGTTTCAACATTAACAAATATTGATTTTGGATAATGCACAAAGGGACACATTTTATATTGTCAGTTTAAAAAAACACCACTTTTTTTGCAATAAAATCCAAAAGGCCAATATTCAAAAGATTTATGCTTCTAATTTTGAGAGTTATGCACCTAAATTGGCCTCTTTGATAATTTACTAGGCTTATGCCCAAATTTATACTCAAAATTTAACATCTCAATTTAGGTGCATAAGAAATGGATGGCAACAGGGGTAAATTTATTTATTTATTTATTTATTGAACGGTTTTATATACCGCCTTTCAGAAAAATCAAAGCGGTTTACATAGAACAAAACTTGAACATTATATTGAAACTTATTCAAACAATTGAAATTACAGTGGGGAAAAAGGTTAAGAGTGTAACACTTTTTTCAGCATTAGGCATTTAGCATTAGTTATATCCAAGTTATAATGCCCTGTTCAATGTAATTTCAGTTTGTTCAATGTAAACTGCCTTGATATCATGAAAGGCGGTATATAAGAAATGTTAAATAAATAAATAGGTTAAAATATCTAGGCAAATGAATGGCAGACCTAAATTTATACACATATAGACTGATATTCAGCAGCACATATGCAATTAAGAGCTGCTATTAACTGGATAAGTGCCACTGACTGTGATATTCAGAGACAGTGTCCGGATAATGCTGCTGAACATTCAAAGGCTGCCTTGTCACTATCCAGACAGTGCTGGGGCAGTTTATGAGCAAGGCAGAGCTGGCAATTTTACATATAATGGCAATATTCAGTGCTACTATATGGATAATTATCTGGACAACTTAGGATAGAAAAAAGCTCTAAGAGGCTATCAAATAGTAGACTGAAAATCATTGCTATACAGAAACTCAGCGGCAGCTGCTATCCAGATATCAGTGCTGAATATCCAGAATAATTTTAGCTGCAGCAGCCAGAGAATTTTTAAGCTCCTAAATTAGGATGAATTTCCAGCTGAAAACTTAGCAGGGGTGAGGGGCATATTCAAAGCAGTTTAGCCAGTTAGTAGATCTGCTAACTGACTAAATTACACTCAGTGGGATATTAAGCAGCACTAAAGCAGTTAGTGCTGCTAAATATCGCCTCCTACCCAGTTTAAAAGGCCCACTGCTAACCACTTAGCATTGGGGCATTCTAGAAGGGTGGGAGGTGCAAAGCAAGGGTAATGCCATAGTGGCTGAATATCACCACCAACTGGCTAACCTAACCTAAATCAGCTAAAGTTAAGCAGAAAAAAGGCTGTCCTAATTTTAGCCAGTTTAGCTATCTGGCCAGAGGCTGAATATCGCCACTGATCAGTTAGCTAAAACACTAACCAGGCAACCTAGATATTCAATGTCAGTGGCCAGATACGGCTCCAGCATTGATTATCCTGATATAATTTAAAGCTGCGATAGCCAGCTGCATTAACAGCGCTGGTTGCCTCCATTGAATATGCTCCTAAGTTTGGCTGAGAATAGTGAGCAAATTTAGTAGCTTAATTTTGGAACCTAAATTTGGAATTCAGCTTTTTTGAATATCAGGCCCTAAAATCATCTAAACATTGTAACTCTGTATTTAACTTTTAAACTGGTTGCTATAGGATTTCTTTGTATTCTTTTTAATAAACAAAACAAGGTACAGTATAACTGGCATGAATAATTTTTTTTTTTTCACCTTTTTTTTTTTTAATATTTTATTTAAGACCACCATAAAATCCAGACACATATCAACAGACGGCACCACGGGGAGGGTTTACTCTTCACCCCCCCGGGAGCCAACAGACAGATAATACAATAGGTGGGCATTTTACATTATATCCCGACCCCCCTCCTCCCATCCCCCACCCCTCACCCACCAACCCACCCTCACTCCATTACCAACTTCAAATCCAATTATCGTCAAGCACTGTAAAGCAGCTACCGCCTACCCACTGCTTAGGTCCTCCCTCACTCAACTCCCCCCTTGAAGGGTGGCATTACGGCTGTGGGGCCCTAGCTGCTGGATATATGGTTCCCACACCGACAGAAAAACTGTCCAACGTTTGGCACTGCCCCGCGCCAACCAGCGCTCCATTAGCATTAATTGATGGAAGTTATTCCGCCATTCACTAAAAGTGGGCAGTTGGCGTTCCCGCCACAACCGAAGAATCGGCCCTTTACCCACCAGACAGGCCTTCCGCACAAGCAAACTCTCGCCAGCTTTCACAGGTCCAGGGGTCGGCAACTGATCGAGTGCTACAAATAGGCCCATCCAATGAAGCCTTCGCTGAAGCAGCATGCCAAGGAATCTGCATATCCTAGCCCAATATGCCCGTATTCCCGGACAACCCCACCACATGTGTAGGAGAGTAGCCAAGGGCCCCGAACAGCGTGGGCAGGAGCCATCCGTGTCCAGCCGACTGCGCAGTGCCCGCCTTGGTGAAAAATGAGCCCTAGTCGCGCACTTAAATTGGATCTCACGCCAACGCGCTCCTTGTACTAGTCGGCTAATCCGTTTCAATGCCGTCAGTACCAATCCCGGCTGTACGTCTACACCCAATTCAGTCGCCCATGCTCTCTCGACTCCACTATAATCAGGGAGGGAGCGATAACGCTCTAAACTACGTTTCAAGGTGGAGATCGACGGCGGGCGCTCCTCTCCCAACCGAAAAAATTCCAAAATATGGGCTGAGCGGTCAGCCTGCAGCGCTACGCGCGGCAGTGCAGCCACATAGTGGGAGAGTTGTATGTAGGCAAAACAATGCGTATCGGGAAGATCGTATTCCCGACTGAGCGTTCGGAATGATTTACAGTTTCCCGCTTGGTCCACCAAATGCCCTATCAACCGGATGCCACGCGTCCACCAGTCCCGAAACACCGCGGTCTCGGACCCTGGAGTGAAGTGGGCATTGCCCTGTAGCGGCAACCAACAAGACACCTTCCACGTTTCCTGCCAATATTTGTTAAGTAGTTGCCATGTGCGTCGGGCCGAGTCCACTAACGGACTCTGCCGACTAGTAGCCGTGAAATCCGTGGATGTGCCATGCAAAAATGCTAGGAGAGTCGCAGGGGCCACCAAACATTCCTCTAAAGACCTAGGCGTGTATACTTCCGTCCCCCCGAGCCAATCCCCCAGATGTCTGGCTTGACAAGCCAATGCGTAAGTCTTCAGATCGGGGAGGCCCATACCGCCCTCTCGCCATTTTCCAAGCAGGCGATTCCATGCGACCCGCGCCCGCTGCCCCCGCCAAAGAAAACGCTTAAGCAATGCCTCCATTTTACACAAGTCCCGTCGACGCAACCAGACCGGTAGGGTCTGCAACCAGTACAGGATTCTGGGTAGAACTATCATTTGTACTGCCGCTATCCTCCCAGCCAGAGACAACGGGAGAGGTCCCCATGCACTTAGCTGCACCGCCAACTGCCGCAGTATCCGGTCTAGGTTACGTCGGTATAAATCCTGGGGATTCCCAGTCAATATTATGCCCAGATAGATAAATTCTTTGTCTGCCCACCGCAACGGGAAGGATCCCCTCCAAGAACTGCGAAAATGCCCCGAGACATCTACTGCTTCAGACTTATCTTGATTAATGCGCAAGCCTGCAATTGCTCCGAACCGCTGGAACTCGTCTAAGAGTGAAGGTAAGGAAGTGGTTGGAGACGTCAAATGGACTAACAAGTCGTCGGCGAAAGCCGAGATAAGGAATGTTTGCGACCGCAGTCCCACTCCCTGTATCCCTTCCGAAGTTACGACGGTGCGAATCAGCGGGTCCAAGGAAAGAACAAATAGCAAGGGTGATAGAGGACAGCCCTGTCTTGTACCTCTACCCAACGTGAAGTCGTCCGAGATGAGGCCATTGCACAGTATGCCCGCGGTCGGTGAAATATACAGACTTTGCACCATGTTACGAAAATCTTCCCCAATGCCGTAGCGTGGTAGCAGCCTCCATAGGTAACTCCAGTCCACTCTATCAAAGGCCTTCTCTGCATCGAAGCTAATCAACAACGACGAAATATTATGAGCATGGACCCACTCCAAGGAGGCCAGAATCTTCCGAAGGTTTCGTACGGCATGACGGCCTTTCACAAAGCCCACTTGTGCGTCATGAATTAAATAGCCTAATACCCCCGCCAGGCGGTCAGCTAGAACTTTCGCCAAAAGTTTAAGATCGAAGTTTAGTAGGGAGATGGGTCGATATGAAGCTGCCTGCAGCGGGTCCTTACCCGGCTTCGGGATCAGGGTGATATATGCGTGATTACGCCCCCAGCCAAACGCCCCTTGCGCTGCCCTGGTGATAAAGACCTCTCGCAGGAGTGGGCTTACCCCGTCCCCTAGGATCTTATAGACTTCAGCCCCGAATCCATCTGGCCCCGGCGATTTATAGCACTGGGCTGCCGATATTGCGGATTGTATTTCCGGCACAGTAATAGGTGAGTCTAAAACCTCCCTCTGGGCTGAAATGAGTTGAGGCAATTCCAGACCCTCAAGATAGTCCTGCAGCCCCTCCGGAGAACCAGCCACGGAGGTATATAAGCTTTGAAAGAAGGTACGAAAAATCTCTGCGATTTCTTTATTCCCTTTATGCACACGTCCCTGGCCATCTTTCAATGCCGCTACGTGGGCATGACTCCGTCGGGCCCGTAGACATCGTGCTAGCAACTTGCCAGGTTTGTCACCATAGCAATGCAAATGAAACCGATAAAACAAAACCGATTTCTTTGCTCGTTGATGTAAAAGCTCGTTAAGCTCGGTCTGGACTTCCCATAACAACTTCTTATTGGACAACGTTGGCGTGTGGGCACATCGCCGCCGTATAGTAGTGACTCGGCGCTCAAGGAGTACAATACGTTCTGCCATCAGCCGGCGCCTTCTCGCGGTGTAGCCGATAATGTCCCCTCGAAGAACCACCTTTGCCGTTTCCCAGACTAATTCGGGGTCATCTGTATGAACCTGGTGATTGGCAAGAAATTCCGCCCATCTCTGGCGGATAAACTGGCGAAATTGCCCATCTGAATAAAGTTCTAAGGGGAATCTCCACAGGCGTGACCGATTTGTGTCCCGCCCCCAGTGTAAGGCAAGCCACACCATCGCGTGGTCTGATATTTCGGAAGGACCAATCTGTGCATCCTCGGTGTGTGCGAACAAAATCCCTGAGATCATTACGTAGTCGATGCGGGCACTAGAACCATGCGCTCGCGATTGATGGGTATAGTCCCTCTCAGAGGGGTGCAGGACTCGCCAAGGATCAAGTAAACCCAATCTCCGGCAGAACCGCGACAACGTCTGGGAGGGCGCTATTCTCTCCCGTCCGCCCCCTCTCCTAGAAGTATCCAAGTCCAAATCTAGGACTCCATTAAAGTCCCCACCCAAAATCACCGGACACTCCGGAAGCTGCTCCACCCTTGATGCCAGACCATTGAAAAAACCCGGGTCAGCCACATTGGGGCCATAGAGATTTCCCAGAATCACCGGTTTACCGTCTAAATGACCATAAATCAACAGGGATCTACCAGTATTGTCATCAAGGACCGTCTCCTCTACGAATCGTATGCGTTTATGAATTAAAATCGCTACTCCTCCTTTATGCCCCTGGGCAGGGGACCCCCACACTTGGCCCACCCAGTTCCGACAGAGTTTGCTATGTTCAACAGCCGTCTGGTGGGTCTCTTGAAGGAGCGCAATGTCACACTTATGCCGGGCAAGTGCTTGCAATACCTTATGCCTCTTGATAGGGTTTCCCAGCCCACATACATTCCACGTGATTATTTTCAAAGCGCCGGGGCAGTGCCAAAGTGCCACCACAGAATCACTACCAAGTACTGCAGAGGAATACCCCCAGCCTGGTATCCCTCCCCGTCTATGGGTAGGCAATCATCCCAATTAATAACATTCAATGGAGCGTGTCCCCACCCCTCCCCCTGCCCCTCCCTCCTCCTCCCCCCTCCCATCCCTCCCCCCCCACCCCCCCATCCCCCCTCTCCTCCCAGGTCCCCCATCCAGCCATAGCCTGGACTACTTCCTGTGGCAAGCGGGCTCGCCCCTCCAACACTTCTCCCTCCCAACAAGAAAGTTAAAGAGTAAAGAGAGACATAAAGTCTCTACTGCAAACCCCTGTATCGGGGCTCCCACACCCGGCGCTATCGCCCTCCACCCGTCTGCTCTCATAGGTCTCTGCACACCCCCCCCCCCAGGTGACCTCCCATCTCCCCCGCCCTCCCCCCTCGTCGAACACCTGTATCTCGGCTTTATCGAGTCCAATCCTCTCTACTCCCCCGACTGCCCCCTTACCTCAAGTCGTAACCCCCCCTGTAAAGATAAAGAAGGGGAGGGAGGGGGGGGGAGGGTCAAGCAGGAACATAGGGCCAGAGACATTGCAATAAAGGAAATAACCAGGGAGCCAACAAGGCAGCAGCAATTATAACAAAGCAACCATTGCAACAAAATAACAAGGATACAATGTCTCCCCTAGCAGGAGAAATGTTACCAAGGTAATGAAACGCTGTATCCCAGTCTAGCACACTACATGAAAGGCTAAGCCAAGAGTTCTCCCATGGTAGTGGAAGCTGCGGGGAGGCCGTCCAGGGCCAGTCAGCCCTCGGGGGCTCCAGTTCTCCCTGCTACACTTGGGGGGGTACACCCCACTTCCAGACAGTCATGTAGCAGTTAGGAAGTCGTTTGATCTGGCAGAGAGTTCAGGAAGGTAGCCGCCTCTTCCAAGGTCGCTAGAATGCGAGTGTGGCCTTGGTGATCGACCCGCAGCCGAGCCGGGTAGAGGAGTGAGAAGCGAATGCCGCGGTTAAACAGCTGGGTACAGATCCCCGAAAAAGCCCTGCGCTGTTGACTGACGAGGATCGAGTAGTCCTGAAACACTAAGATCGGCTCGGTATCCTGTTGATTCCGCCGTCGGCCCCTTGCCGCTTTGAGCACCTCCTCTTTCTGTCTGTAGTCGAGAAAGCGGGCAATGACTGCACGTGGTTTCCTAGCCTGCTCTCTTCGCTGTCCTAGCCGGTGTATCCTCTCTATTTTGAGTGATTCTCCTCCCAACCTCGGCAGGAGGCTCCCAATCCATGATTGTAAATATTCAAGTAGGGCACTGTCCGCGACACTTTCAGGAACACCGATGAATCGCAGGTTTTTTCTCCTACCTCGGTTCTCCAGTTCATCGAGTTTATCCCCTTGCTGCTTCACCAAGGTCTCTAGAGCAGCCACTTTGGCCACCATCGAGTGTTGCGTATCTTCCACATCGGACACCCTTGTCTCCACTTGCTCCAGACGCTCTTCCACCATCGTGAAGCGTTGTCCAAGCGATTGAATTTGCTCCACCAAATCCTGGAAGCGTGTGCTGAGCGCCTGCACCACAGCGGCACTAACCTCGGCCACCAGGTCCGGCGGGGTACCCGGTTTCGGGCTAGATGGTGAGCCTTCTGCCGTTTTTCCCTCCGCAGGGCGGGGTCTCTCTTTTCGCGGAGCCTTAGATGCCATCGGGTCAGCTATGTTATATGCACTTCGTCCCTCGTAGGGCACCTCTCCCGTGGAACAGCAGAGGTATGGCTGTGCAGTTACAAATCCCCGCTGTAAGAGAGTTGACTCGCTGTAGTGGAGGTGTCTGCCCAGACCAGGCAGGGACAGCCGCGGGACTGTAGACTGTAGACCCAGTACCCCAGGAGGAATCTAGTAGATAGGGCAGTAAAGGAAAGTCCAACCACACTTTGGCGCTCCTTCTCCTAGACACCAGTGCTCGCTGTTGTCAGGCAGGGGGGCCGCCGGTCTCCTCGCCGCTCAAGGCCCTGCAAAGAGGATGGGGAGCGCTGTGTCCCAACGAAAGAGGTGTCGGATCTCCTTTGCTTGCGGCAGTGATCCGAAGCAGTCCCAGGCCTCCACTCCGCTGGAAAGACAGTGCCCCCTGAAGAAACAACCAACCACGGGAGCGGGGGAAAGGATTGGGGCGCTCAAGGGTATCTGGTGCTCTTCCCCCCAGTCCGGTTGAAACCGAGCAGTTATTAGTCTCACCTTTCCTGTGAGTGCAGCCCTCCGTAAGCGTGGCGTTTCCAGTTGTGGCGGGGAACTATCCGAGCGCTCCATGTCCTGCTTCTCAACAGAAGAGGTCGCCTGCCCGGGCCGCTGGAGGATGCCGCCGGCCTGCTCCCGCCGGAGCTAGGCCACCACGTGTTGACTGGGACAAAGGCTGGCAGGAGCTGGGATGCTCGATCGTGCCTCCGGCTGACTTGGTGAGAAGCCCACTTTCGTCCCCGTTCCGGTATGGGAGATTGCCGGTCTTTTCGTGCCCTCAGACACCAGATTCCGCACAAAGAGAACCTCCAATGGCGGTGGGGGAAGTGCCCGAGTGACCCGCGCACAGACCCCGCTTCGCTGAACTCTCCTCTCCAGCCCGGCAAGGATGGCCGCGAATCACCTCGGCGGCCGAGGGTTGAAGCCCCGTCAGGGGAGAAGCAGCGGCGGTGATAGTGAGAGAGTTTTTAGCAGGATTTATAGCTGTTTCGTGGGGGCGATCGCCCGGAGCTGATCGGGAGCCGGCCGATCAGCTCATTGCCCAGACCGGAAGTCTCCTGGCATGAATAATTTTACCCCACTTATAACAAATGCAAGAATTCAAATCATCTCAAACATCTTGCCAAACAAAGCTAATTGAGTTCTTTGACTGGGTGACCAGAGAACTAGATCAAGGGCATCCGATGGGTGTGATCTACCTAGATTTCAGCAACACCTTTGATACTGTTCCTCAAAGGAGGCTTATCAATAAACTCAACAGTTTGGGGATGGGTCCCAAGATGGTGAAATGGATCAGAAATTGGTTGACTGACAGACAACAGCAGGTGACGGTAAATGGAACTCACTCGGATAAAAGGAAGGTGATTAGTGGGGTGCCCCAGGGTTCAGTCTTGGGATCGGTACTGTTCAATATATTCATGAGAGATATTGCCAAAGGGCTGAATGAATGCAGATGACACCAAAATTTGCAACAGAGTGGACTCCCCCTCAGGGAGTGGGGAAAATGAGGAAAGATCTACAAAAGCTGGAAGAATGGTCTAATGCTTGGCAGTTAAGATTTAACATGAAGAAGTGCAGTGTCATGCACTTGGGAAGCAGAAATCCAAGAGAATAGTATGCGATAGGGGGTGAGAGATTGATGTGAATGGACCAGGAGAAAGATCTCAGTGTGATTGTTTCTGTTGATCTCAAGATGGCGAAACAGTGTGATAAGGCGGTGGCAAAAGCCAGAAGGATGCTGGGTTGCATACAGAGAGGAATTACCAGCAGGAAGGAGAAATTAGTAATGCCACTGTACAAGTCGCTGGTGAGGCCTCATCTGGAATATTGTGTGTTTGGAGACTGTATCTCGCAAAGGATATAAAAAGGCTGGAAGCAGTTCAGGGGAAGGCAAAATGATTTGGAGCGTGCGTCAGAAGACTTATGAGAAGAGACTTTAAGACCTAAATATGTACACTCTGGAGGAGAGGCGGGACAGGGGAGATATGATTCAGACCTTTAAATACTTAGAGTATTAATGGATAAACAAACCTCTTCCAAAGACGGGGAAGCTGTAAAATTAGAGGGCATAACATGAAGCTGCAAGGGGGTAAACTGAAAGGCAATGTCAGGAAATACGTTTTCACTGAAAGGGTGGTGGATGCTTGGAATGCCCTCCTGATGGAAGTGGTGTGGGCAAACAGTCACAGAATTTAAAATGGCATGGGACACAGACACAGTGGATCCCTTTATAGCAACAGGATAACATCAAAATAAGCATAACTATCTCCTGTATCTGAGCAAATTGGGATGACCTACATGGAGCAGTGGGTACACCTCTAAACAAAGGTATGTGGAAAGGTGACCTGCATGGAGCGGCAAGTGCACCTACTCCTGCTGCCTTGCTGGGCAGACTAGATGGATCATACTAGTCTTGATCTGCCATCATATACTATGTTACTATGTATACAATACGATATTTTCATAAAAATATATTTTCCAATTTGCTTTACCACTTTCTTCAAACTCCATCCACTCCTAACAATACATTTAACCAAAATTCAAGAAATCACAAAACCTAAAAGCAAGTGGAGCCAATGGGTGCCCTAAGATCAGCTCCCCAATCTCTACTCTAATAACTATTCTCTCTGTGCTCCCTCCTCCTCCCATTCCCATGAACCATCCAGTTATCACCCTACCTCGCCATCTCAAGAACATATCCAGAAAAATCTCTTAAAATTCAAATGCAAACTGTATGTCCTATAAGCCAAATTACTAGCTCTCTGCCCGAGAGCTCTTAAAAAGGTTTTGGTATACATTTTTAGAAAGAGTTAGTCTTTTTGGTGCTTTATTTTAAAAGGGGAAATACTTGGGTTTTTAGTAGTGTAAGTTTAAAACTCTGCTGTTAGTTTCTCTTTTTCTCAGGTCTTTGAAACCACTGATACCTCATCAGGGGTTAGTGGGCCTGATTAGCCTGTGAAAGAACAGGACTGCATAAAGGTCTTCAGAACCTTCCAAGGCATTCCTAAAAGGGTCTCTCCATTTCAAAGCAAGGTACCAAAGTTCCACCAATGGCTGGGAAAAATCGTATCGTTGCCCCCATTACAGCTTCTGCCTCTATCCAGACAGAGATCCCAATGCCAGATGAAGGACCAGTTCCATATGCAGGATGTCTACATGCTGAAGCTCTCAGGAAACAGGTGGAGGAGCTCAGAGAAAAGGTGGCAAGGCTGAGGAGTATTCATTAATGAAATGCTCCTTGAAACATCCAAGCTCTACAGCAGAGGTGAAGATGGGAACCTACAGAAGGATGATGGTTGGACATGAGTCACCAGGGCCTGCAGAATCACCAATACAACTCCTCAAGCCCTTGAACTGAAGAACCATTTTGCAGCCCTGGAAGTAGAGGAGGCAGAGGCCTCCCAGGAAAGGGAAGAACCAGAGTTTGAGCATCCCAAAGTTGCAGAATCAGTGACCACTAGGAAGCGAAGGGTTGTGGTGGTTGGTGACTCTCTTCTGAGGGGTACTGAGACGTCTATCTGCCGACTAGACTTGATGTCCCTTATCCTCCAGATAAAGAACAAATGAAATCTAAATATATACCATAAAATTTGGAAAATGTATTTTTAAAGGAAAATAGCTGTATATATTAAATAATGTAAACTGTATGCAAACTTATGCAAATGCACCATAAATTGCCAGAGTATTTTTGAATGTTTACTGCAGAATCTATTCAAGAGCAAGGCTAGTATAACTCAGTAGGAAGGGAGCAACGACGTTTGGGGAGTGTGCCAAAATGCAGGGAAAAAATATCAATAAATGAGAAATGAAAAATAAATCAGCTGTTACTTCTGCTCGAGCACTACTCTACCACTGCATGTGTGACTTTCATTGGGTTTAAGCCAAGCAATGCAGGAAGAAACTCTGGTGCAAGTCCCGTGAGACTGGAGACTGTGAGACTTGCATCATAGTTACTTCCTGCATCAAGCAGTTTAAATGTAATAAGAGCTGCACAACCATGTAGAAGTAGAGAGGTGCTAGTTTCTGCAGCGGCAATAACAGACAGGAGAGGCAGCAGATGGGATGATCATCTGCTGGCTGAAGAGTTCCTCACAGGTGGGGATGGCTGGCTGGCTTATATGTAAGGAGGTAGGGGGCAAGGACAACTGGGGAAAGAGTATGGGTAAGAGCATGGTGTGGGCTTATGAAAAAGAGAAAGGGGGTGCACAAGCATAAGCGAGAGAGTATAGAGAAGCATATAAGAGAGAGAGTGCACGGGAGCATAGAAGAAAGATAAAGAGAGTGTGTACGGGAAATAGGAGACAGGGGGCATAGGAGGAAGTGTGGAGGACATAAGAGAGAAAGAGGGATGGGGTATTAGAGAGAGAAGGGACAGGGGAGAGGGCATATGGGAGAAAGAGCATTATGTTAACAGAGTTCATAATGGATTTTGGGGAAGGAGAGGGTATAACCTATCATTAATACTAACAAGGGAAGAGGATGCTGATTTATAGGTTACAGGCTCCACCTCTGTGCTACAGCAGGAAAATGGAGACCTTACATTTGCTGAAAAATTTGTAATTAGGTAATATCACTTAAGAAACCATCCAGATTTTCATTTTCTCAAATGAACCTATTCACTGAGGAAACAACTAGCATTTTGCTATTTAAATTAGCATAATAACAGAACTTTAAAAGGATTTCCCTTTAAAAATATCCCACTCTAAAATACAATTGTTATAACACACAACTATTATACAATGAAATCTGACTTAAAAAAATGTTAAAGCTGCTCTAAAAGAAAATGTCAGTACAGTCTCAGACACTTAGAAATCGCGTTGGATTTCAAACTTAAATTTCCACTATCAGTCAAGACTGCCAGCTGTGAATAAGAACAAAGATATCAAACTTGGGACTGTGCCATTTACATGAACTCTGATCAACCTTTTGTATTCTAGGGTATGGCATTTGAGTAACACATACTCTAGATCAGTGGTTCCCTTTTGCTGCAAGGCCCACATTTAAAAGTCAAACATTTTTGCGGCCCACATGTTAAATAAAGTTAATAAACTAATAAAGTGCTTTATATTTATACTATAAATATAACTTTATAAAGTATTATGTTATATTTTCTCTACATGTTTAACTGCATATTGATTGATACACAAAAGTTCTTTTCATTTACGTTTATTGTTAAAGATGGCACCGTTTCCAGTTGGATAGCATGTCTATTCTGGCTGGAATTTGTGACAAACACACTCGAAGATCATCATCCACGTTCATTCTTGACCGATATTTGGTTTTCATGATACTCAATGCAGAAAATGAAACCTCACATAAATAAGTTGCTGAAAAAGGTAGAAGAACTTTCATCACCAGGGCTGAAAACAACGAATATTCCAGCAAAACAGTGTACCAAAAGGAAGAGATATCCACAGCGGGGTCATGAAATTTGATTTGTAATGTGCGATAGCTAGACAGCTCCGCTAATTCTTCTTGTGCACGTCCGGTTAATTCAAAGAATGCACACTGAAAAGGATTACGAATCCAGTCGTAAGCTTCAATGTCTTGGGGCGTGAAGTATTTGTCAAAATATTCAGCAAGAGAGATGTCAGATACTCTTATTACACCAGTCCACGCTGCTTGAATCTGTCACGTGATCGCTTGCCGCATCAGTAGCCTGTGTTTACTCCACCCTCCCCATCTTTGATTGGAAAGGTTACCTGCGTGCAGCGTCAGCTGCCTGATTTTCCAGCTGATACACTGAAACTATTCTAACAGCTGCAATGTGGACATCCTAATAATGTGATCTACAAATGCAAGTGCATATTATCTGCACAAAAAATTGTACTTTTCACAAGTTATTTTTCTATGCATTCAAATGAGGCTGGTAGAGAGAGTATGCACCAAAATTTGCTATGCAAAAGTTTGAAAACAAATAACTAGACTTCTATGCAGTCCATACTCAAACTCCACTGGACACACGTACAAGTATAGCCACGTACAAGTAAAAGCCTAAGGGCACCGCATGTACTTTTATGCTTACAGGGGCTATTTTAGAAGTATTCTTTGCAATTTACATTTGTGTAATCAGGCATTTGCGTGTAAACAGCCATTTTCGAAAGGAAGCACTTTACACGTGGAAGCTTCACAGAGGCATGCCAGATACATGTTTAGGGAGTGGCCAGGGCAGATCAAAAATCTACACACATGTATTCCCCACTTCACATATGGAATACACTTGTATGGTCAAAATTGTGCACATGGAGATTTACACCTGTTCCCTGACACAAAAAGTGCACATTTTGGCTAGTCCTTTACAGGCAGGATTAAGGGGAGAGTTATCCTTCCCCATTCTGAATGAGCCTGCTCTTGGCTGCTCTCAGAAGCTAAGCAGAGTCAGGATTATCTAGTACTTCGATACAGACCACCTTGGAATAGCAGGTGCTGTATACTTACTGCGTTGAAGAAAGACCTGTCATTCTACTTTTAGTCATACCTTGCCAAGAAAACTCAGGGGCTGAGTTGCCAGGAGTCAGCATTGACTTGACAGCACACATACACACAATACCCATCAATTTGTTTCTCTCTCCAAATTTAACACAGATTTAAAAAAGTGACCTCTGCAATTAATTGGCAGCCTTTACACATGTAAATTTGCACAATAGCATAAGCTACATGTGTAAGTGCCAGCACTTACAAATGGAAGTTCTGAAATACCAACCACCACATTTAAAGCTGATCTTTCTGACTTATAGGTTTGTAAAATAGTTCCCCCTGGCTCCACATAACAGTAGTTACATGTACATTCTTGCACCTCTGTATTCACAAGTTTAGAAAAGGTGTCACATTTTAATGGAGCCTTTTCTAAAATACTGCCAAAATTATAAATATCACCAACTAGGATGTCTCAATTCCGACTTCCATGTCTTTTCTAAAATAGGCCTTCACATTGCATATATTTATGAAAAATATTTTATGAAATTAGCGCTACTAGTTAATAAACTGGAATGGATTATTTTGTAGTGGGCCACTCATTAACTATAGTTACACTAAAAAAATTTTTTTTTAAACTGCCTCTAATGTTTCGATTGATTTTTACGTTTTTTGGTGCGCTGAATCCAAATCTGGTAACCAATTTGCTCCATCACGTACAGATTTTTTGCTACATTGGGTTAGCAGTTTGAGGTGAACGTTTCAGATTGAGTGCGATCGAGATAAAAGTTTCTTGAATGAATTCTTTATACTAATTGTTTAGTAGTTATTCAAATAAGAATAAAGAAAATTGTAACAAGGCAGCACATAAGAATAGAGTAATGTCAACAAAACACACTGTGATGGTAGCAAAATTGTCTGCACTTAAAACAGCCACATACATGTGCACAAACATTGAGCATATAAGAGCGAGGTTAGACACAAAGCAAAGCAAAGAAATGTGCAAAAAATGTTGTACAGGTATGTATGTAAGAATAGAAAACGCAAACCGCACCATTGCAATACATGAAGACAAACACCCGATGGTGTGAAAATAAAATTCTAATAAATGAGATCCGACACTGTGGTAATAACTAGCAAATTTTTATTTCAAAGTTTAGTAAAAACACGATATTTGTCAACACAGTTTAGATTTTAAAGTCATTCTTGGGTCAATCAATCTCCTGGTGGGCCCGTTTCTTCTTCTTCCCCCGAATGCTTCTCTTGGTGTGCTGCTTGGCGTATTTTTCATCTGGGGTTTCCCGCAGCAGCAACCAGCAGAAATCAGCCATCATAGTGGTGTTCCATCTTCCTTGGTACCTTCTCTCTGCGTCCTTGATGTCCTGGTGAAACCTTTCACCTTGTTCTTCACTGTACGCCCCCAAGTTTTCGGGAAAGTAGTTCACATGGGAGTGCAAGAAATGGACTTTCAGGCTCATGTTACAGCCTTGTTCTTTGAAGGCATTGAGCATCCTGGCAACAATATCCTTATAGTTCTCATCCCGCCTGTTCCCCAAGAATTTGAGAACAACATCCTTGAAGGAATCCCAGGCTTCTTTTTCCTTCTCAGACATCGTTTCAGCGAATGCTCCATCTGAAATGAGTTTCCTTATATCAGGGCCAACAAACACTCCTTCCTTTAGCTTTGCTTCAGAAAGTCGGGGGAACTTTGAGCAAAGGTACCGAAAGCACTCACCATCTTTTGGAAGGGACTTGATGAATTGCTTAATGAGACCCAACTTAATGTGGAGAGGTGGTAATAGAATTTTATCACGAGGTACCAAGCTCTCATGAAGAACTTTTTTCTCACCGGGTCTCAAATACTCCTGAATTGGCCAGTCTTTTTTTCCCCAGTGTAGGTCGCGGGCCCGGCTATCCCACAAGCAAAGGAAGCAGGGATATTTGGTGAAACCGGATTGCTGCCCTAATAGCATGGATAGAATTTTAAAGTCTCCACAAATCATCCACTTATGCTCATCATAATGAATCTTCTGAAGAATCAGGGCCAAATTCTCGTATTTTTCTTGGAGAATAACAGAGTGAGCAATAGGAACTGAAGTGAATGTGTTGCCATTATGAAGAACACCTTTTATGCTGTCTTTTGACGAATCAATGAACAACCGCCATTCAGCAGGATCATACTTGAGTTTAAACTTTTCCATCACTCCGTATATATCGTTGCAAAATACCAAATCTTCCTCTTTGCTGAAATACTTCAAAAATTGTGTCTCGCGGTTGCGGTACCAATAAAAAGTTGTTCCTGGTGACAATAGATTTTTCTGTTTAAGCCGAGAACCTAGCAGTTGGGCAGCATCTTTTGGGAGTCCTAAATCCTGGACTAAATCATTCAATTCAGCTTGAGAGAAAAGTTCAGGTTTCGGATCTGGTTCAGTTTCAAACTCGGAAGTACTGGACTCATCGGAAAAAGCCATCTGATGAGTCTCATCATGATCAGAACCGTCCACACAAATATGATCCAAAGATTTTGGTGGTTCAGGCACAGGTACTTCGTTGCTATGAGGCATAGGCCTAATTGCTGAGGGAAGGTTGGGGTAACTTATTACGTTCTTATTTTTTAAGTTGTATCCCTTCACAATGCAAGAGCAAAAATAGCAGTCACTGCTGTGGTCTCTTTGTTCACGCCACATCATAGGTATTCTGAAACGAAATGCTTGTTTTTTTACCTTTCATCCATAAGCGAAGATCTTCCTCACATCTCTTGCACACTTTGTGAGGAGCCCACGGTTTGTCTTGATCGCCTAACTTCAAACCGAAATAGGCGAAATATACTTTTTAAATAAATGCAGAAATGTTCCTCTGCCGCTTTTTCACGGTATATTCCCCACAAATAAAACAAAAACTGTCCGGAGAGTTGACGCAACCTCTGGCTCTGTGAGCCATCACAAATACACAGCACTGCAAACTACAACTGTAGTGAACCACTTCGGAATAAAGCTGGATTACGACTGAGCAAACAAAAGGTAATAATGAACTTGCAAGAAACTGAAATTTGACAGGAACGTTCATGTCGCAACCACCGTGTTTGAGCGAGCGAACGAGGCGAACAGGAAAGAACATGCGCCAGCGCGAGTACTGGATTTAGCCCCCCGCCTCCCAATTGTCCTGTTAATGTATAAAATGAATACAAAACACTCTAAAATATCATGAGGGAGTGTTTCTAGTTAGTTAACCATTACAACCTCTATTTTGGGCCAAGAAAATAAACTGCAGTCGGCTAAAAAGAAATTATGTGAACATTCCTTATATGGGTAAGAAATCTAATTTTGCAAGAAAACGTGACGTGATGGAACATTTTGGCTATTTTTCCTGGATTCAGCACCCCAAAATCTATAGGAATCAGTTGCAAAACTGGAGGCAGTTTTTTGGTAGTGTACCTGTGCTATTGATCTTAATCCAGTTTAGCATGTATGAAACTACTCGTAAAATCTTATGATTTGCAAAGGAGAAAAACTTTGTAGAAACCATAAGATCAAAGGCTGATAAAAGATCCGGAGAGATGGATAGAAATGTGTTACCCTTATCCAGTAACTCCTGAGTTTTGCGGACAACAGAAAGAAGAATGTTTCTGTGCTGCGACCAACATGGAAAACAGATTGCCGAGGGTGACGTTAGTGTGCTCAAGATGGTCTGCAAGCTGGGCAAAGACAAGTTTTTCTAATACTTTAGAGAGAAAAGGTAGATTGGAGATAGGGCTATAGTACGCAGGAACAGAGGGGTCAAGGGAGGAGTTCTTCAGAAGGAGGCGAACCAGGGAAGATTTCCAGTAATGAAGGAAGGTACCAAAAGATAAACTATTATTGAAAACAGTAAGAATTTGAGGGAGAAGGGCCAAGAGGCAACTGGGATCCAAGAGTATGGGATAGGGTCAGAGGCACAGGAAGTAATAGACTTTGTAAGGGATGGCAAAAGAATAGGATTAAAGGAAGAATAGTATTAAAGAATAGGAGTAAGAGCGTGACTAGTGGGAAGGGATCCATCTAATGGAGGGGCAAGAGACTCGGGAGGGTAGAGGAGAGGATGCAGGGGGAAATTTGCGCTGCAGCAACAAGATCTTATGAAAGGAGTGAGCTAATTGTTCAGCAGTGGGGACAACCATGGAGAGAGCAGAGCATGGAGGGTGCAGAAGACGTGGGACTATGGCGTAAAGATTTTTGGAGCAGTTATCCGAGTCAGAGAGAAGTCTAATGAAATAATGTGAGAAGTCCAAAAAGAAGCCTATTTTACAAAGGCCCGCCACTTAAAATTTAATCTCATTCTAAATCTAATTTTACAAAAATCCCCCTTTTTAAAAATGTTAATATTTTTGTTTTTAAAAACTTATTTACATTAATTTTAGCCTTACTACTTGATTTAAAAGGACTTTCATAACAGGCGGTTACTACAACATAGACTTCCAGTCTAACTACCCTCCTGATACGTATCGGTCTTCAAAAATCAAAAAGGTATCAACGTTTTTTCAATTTTCTTTCAGCCACTCATATCTTTTATTGGTACTCATCATAGCTGTCAATATTAATAATTATTTAATTAAGTCCACAATAGAGAAACCCAATTCTGCTTCTAAATTAATACTTCCTGGATGAACTGACTGAAGATAAATTATAAAGAAAAGTAGATATTCTAACTGCATCAATTACTTACCATTTAAAATGCTGGCTATCAGGATATTTTTTTTGAAAATGAACTACCAATGTAGCTGATAATATGCCTCTTTAATTTACAAAGATGTTCATTTAATCTAAATCTCACTGGTCGCTTCGTTCTTTCAGTATATAAAAGTCAGCAATCGCATATAATAATGCAAATCACAAAAGTAACAGTTTCAAGTAGTATTCTGATAAGCCTTATATTTTCTCCCTGTATTTGTGCAAGTCAAATCATCTTCTTTAAACAAAAAAACCCTCATCAGGAATCAAACAATCAATACATAAAAACCTGAACGCACACAAAATGAAAAGGTTTCTTTTCGTCGGAGCAGCCGTTTCAAAATTAGACATAAGAGAAAGCAGTCTTCTCGCTGCGGCTGCTCCTTTTAATACTTTTAAAGTAAGCAAAAACTTAACACTTAGCTTTCATTTTCCAAATTCGTGAACTAAAAGGTTTTACTTCACGAATTTGGAAAACGAATGCCGAGTGTTAAGTTTTGCTCACTTTAAAAGTATTAAAAGGAGCAGCCGCAGCGAGAAGACGGCTTTCTCTTCTATCTACTTTTATCATGGCTGCTCCGACGAAAAGAAAAGAAACTTTTTCATTTTGTGTGCGTTCAGGTTTTTATGAAATCATCTTCTTTGATAGTTTCCACACACCATTTGTAATAATTATTTTCATTATGATGGGGATATGTATTTGCAACATCATGGAATTGCCATGGGAGCCTCTGTGGACCCATCGTTGGCTACTTTATTTATGGGAGAATTTCAGAAAACTCATATATATTGCTCAAAGTTTTTTACATTGATTTTTTTTGGAGATGTTTTCTTAATGATATTTTATTTCTTTTGGATTGGATCTGTGGATGAACTGCGAGCTTTGAAATCCTTTCCTCCCCTGTACCCATACTTCCCCAATACCTTTCCTCGCTCCTACCCAATAATTGTACTTAACTTATTTATGTGTAAACCACTTTGATTGAAGGAAAAGGTGGTATATAAAACTGGTTAAATAAATAAATAAATTCAATGAATCATGATCTGAAATTCACTATGAAATTTTCTTGTGGACAAATTGAATATTTGGATGTACTGACAAGCAAGGAGGATACTTTGTTGAAAACTATGCTTTATTGAAAAGCGATCAACAGAAATAACCTGCTATGCTTTCAGAATTTTCATTCAATGCATTTAAAGCGTAACTTACCCATCGGGCAAATTCTTATGTTTAAAGAAGATCTACTCTACTAAAAATCATTTCTTGGAGAAATCTCATGAATTGGGAACTGCATCTATTCAACGGTTATCCCAAAGATATGATTACACAGATTTTTTTGGCAAGCGAAACATGTACAACGTGATCATCTCCTGAACTATAAGCAATGGAATGAAACTGATCATTTAGTTTCTGTGCTGCCATTCTCTCATGGGATCATGAAAGTGCATCATATTATTCAGAAAAATTGGAAAACTTTGTTCATACATAATGAGCTTATCATAGAGGGCATAATATCAACGATTTGTTACAATTGCCTTTGGAGGACGTGACACAAGAAGTTGCACATCAGCTTTGTACTAAATGTTGATGGTGTGATAATATGATTTCTAGTACTACATGGACTCATCCTCCTAATCACCATTATACTGCTAGATACCAGACTACTTGTTTGTCTACATTTGTGATTTATATAATTGTTTGTCCTTCTCCTAAGATTTATGTGGGGAGGACGAAGCATATGATAAAGATACACTTGAATGAACATTATAGTCGTCTGAATATTGGTGCAATGATTGTCCCCTTGGTATCTCATTTTCTGATTGTAGACATGATAGTTGGGGCTTTATTTGGCGGGATCTTGATCATTTTACAGAATGCTGGCATGGAAGTGATCAAGAACACCAGCTCAAATTGAAGGAACGGTGAATTTTTAGATTACAAGCAGTAGCTCCTTTTGGTATAATAATGAAATTGAATGGTCTACCATACTCTGTTAATTGACAATAATTGTGAATGATTGTTACAGATTGGACTCTGGTTTTGCATAAAAGAAATTATATCATTTCCGTTTTTCACAGCAGCGAGCAAGCAGTTTCAATGCTGTAATGATGCCGACTGAGGAACATTGAAGGTGGTGGTGTTAAAACCTCCATGAAGCAAGGGTCTTTTCGAGCTTGAAATATGAATTCAATCAGGGCAGTGTGATATCTTATAAGTGAAGTCACACTACAGAGTTTAAAATTTTAAAAAGTTATAAAGCAAAAGAAAAATTTTAAAAATTGATATAGGAATGGAGATCGATAATGGTATCATGGGTGTGCTTTAAAAGTATGTATGCACACTAATGCCCATTCTGATGGTCTCCTCTCACATGCAATTTTTTTTGTTTGTTTCAAAGGCTGAGTTTGGGATGATTATTGTCACGGAAAATACAGAAGTGGCTATTATATATCTTTATTTATTTATTTTATTTTATTTTTTTTTTTATACCGCGCTCTTTAGAATCAGTGCGGTTTACATGTATACTAACAGGTACTTTTTATTCCCTTGTCCCCGAAGGGCTCACAATCTAAGTGTACCTGAGGCAATGGAGGGTTAAGTGACTTGCCCAAGGCCACAAGGAGTGGCCATGGGACTAGAGACCCCAGTCCCTCCGGCCTGAGGTTGCTTGTCGCCATGTGGGAATTGAACCCCCGGCCCTCCGGCCTGAGGTAACCTGTCCCAACCACTGAGCCACTCCTCCCTCATGATTTATGACTGACCTGTGTGAGAGATAAGAGTCTTTAGGTGTAAAACCTGTGTGTGGCATTTTTCTGTTCTCTAATGCAGAAAGCAAGCTAGCTCTGGAAAAACTACCATGCTAAATTGCAGCACAGTGGGCATGTAAATCACATGCAAAGTGCTACATATTTAATTGCCCTAAAAGTAAAAAACTGTGCTGAAACTTAGCGTAGCTTTTTACATTATTTGTAATGCTGGATCTTTACGCCAGCTCCAGGCAAGCATAAAGATCCAGCCAGGAGTAAAAAGATCATCTGATGTGAAGTCTGACATACCCCATAACTACCCTTAGTAAGAAAGACTATGGATCCCTTTTGCTCAAGCTAATTGCCGCATCGCCCATTTTATTTCTTTGGGCTGTATAAGAGATAGCCTGAGCTAAGCATTAGTAAAAAGGGGGCTCTTTGTCTTTTTTAGCAGAGTGAAGCAGTGACCTCATGGTTAGAACACTGGCTTGGGAATCAGGGGCAGCCCAAGGGCGGTGCGGGGCCATGTGCGGAGACTCGGTGCGGGGCCTCATTTGCATAAGTGGCCTTATTTGCATAACGTTACCATACACTAACTTTTAGTAAACATGTCTCTTAATGAGTGTATGGATAAAGAAAGACTAAAATATTTCTACATTACTATAATCCAGTGCCAACCGCCAGGCACATTAGAAACTACTACAAACGCTGACCATTTAGAGCCCATAGCAAACCCGCCGTATCCTGACAGCACTACCAGGACTCACAAAGCACCATACCCTACTTATCAAAAGGAAACACTGCAAATATTAAACCAATACATTTCAGAGAATACTGGGGAAAGAGAACAAGTGGCAATGTCAAATAGGAATTACATAACCAGAATACCTCAGCTCAGTTACACATGCAGAACATAGACCATCACCAAACAAGGAATCACAATTCAGAAACAGGAAGGCAATAATTAAACTGGGAACCCCAAAAGCCAAACTTGGAATATACAACACTGTAGAAATAAAACTATAAATTAATTTCCTCTTCTACCAAACAAAGCGCAGACGTTAATGATGCACATTTCCCAGAGCTTTCATATTCCAGTTAATAAATTCAAAATAAAGAGATATCTTTCTACCTTTTGTGCATTTTTTTCAGTTGCAATTGCTCCAGCCACTTTCTTCTGGTTTCTTCATGTTTTCTGCTAACTCTCCATCGTCTGCTGTCCATTTGTCCTTTCTTCTCTCTTCTAGTTTTTTTTTCCATTCTCTCTCTCTACATCTGCTTTAACATACTAATCTTTCTCCTTTTGCTCTTTCCTCATTCTTATTTCATCCACACAAATTTTACCCCTTCATCCTCAATCCCCACTTACTCTCCCAATACCCGGCCAATTGTAGATTTTTCATCCCTCCCACACAAAATATTTTTCCCCTCTCCATTTTACTCTCCCAGCCCCATCCCATTCTAATCCTCCCCCAACATCAGCTCCCTTCTAGTTCCAGTCTCACCCAGCATCCATTCCCTTCTAGTCCCTGCATCAGCCCATTTCCAGTCCTAGCCCCCCATCAGCCCATTTCCAGTCCTAGCTCCCCCATCCATTTCCAGTCCGAGTCCCTTCATCAGCTCATTTCCAATCCTAGCCCCCCATCAGCCCATTTCTAGTCATTTCCTAGCCCCACCATCAGCCCATGTCAAATCCTAGCTCCCCTCCACTCAGCCCAATTCCAGTCCAAGCCCCCCCATGAGCCTACTTCCAGTTCTAGCCCCTCCATGAGTCCATTTCAATTCAAGCCCCCACCACAGCCCATTTCCAATCTTAGCTCCCCCCAACAGCCCATTTCAAGTCCTATCCTAGCTGCTCCATCAGCCCATTTTCAGTCCTAGCTCCCTTCCCTCACAGCCCATTTCCATTCCAAGCCCCCTCCCCATCAGCTATTTGCAGTTCAAGCCTCCCCTTGCACTCAGCCCATTTCCAGTCCTAGCAACCCCTCAAACCATTACCAGTCCTAGCCCCCCCCATCAACCCACTTGCAGTCCTAACCTCCCATCACCCCATTTTCAGTTTAAGCCCCCCTATAACCCATTACCAGTCCTAACCCCCCATCAGCCCACTTCCAGTCCTAACCCCATCAGACCATTTCCAGTCAGCCCCCCACAGCCCATTACCAGTCTTAACCCCCCCATAGCCCATTACCAGTCCTAACCCCCCCAACAGCCCACAGCCCATTACCAGTCCTAACCCCATCAGCCCACCTCAAGTCCTAACCCCTCCCCATCAGCCCATTTCCTGTCCTAGCCCCCCATAGCCCATTATCAGTCCTAACCCCACCATAGCCCATTACGTCCTAGCCCCCCATCACCCCATTTCCAGACAGCCCCCATCAGCCCACAGCCCATTACCAGTCTTAACCCCCCCATAGCCCATTACCAGTCCTAACCCCCCCAACAGCCCACAGCCCACCTCAAGTGAAGTCCTAACCCCCTCCATAGCCCATTACCAGTCCTAACCCCCCATCACCCCATTTCCAGACAGCCATCAGCCCACAGCCCATAACCAGTCTTACCCCCCCTTAGCCCATTACTAGTCCTAACCCCCTCAACATCTCACAGCCCACCTCAAGTCAAGTCCTAACCCCCCCATAGCCCATTACCAGTCCTACCCCCCCCCATAGCCCATTACCAGTCCTACCCCCCCCCAACAGCCCACAGCCCACAGCCCACCTCAAGTCAAGTCCTAACCGCCTCCATAGCCCATTACCAGTCCTAACCCCCCCCTCATCGGCTCATGGAAAATTTAAAAAAAAAAAAAAGAAAAGCTGGCTGCTGCTGCTGCTGCTGCCGCTGCAGCAGAATGGAGTGTCCCGCGGGGCCCCCTCTGCCCAGCTGAGCTCTCCCGGCCCGGCTGAGCCCCTCTGCGCCGGCTTTCAGATATGCGAAGGGAGAGTGTCTCCCTCGCGTCTCTGTTAAGCCCGCAGAGGCAGATGGGAAATTTCCCTGTGCAAAAAACATTCTTGCTCAATGGACAGGCCGGCCCTGTTGGGAATCAAGAGATAAGGGTTTGATCCCCGCTAGCACTCCTTGTAGCCTTGCTCCACTGCCTCAGAAGAATTCAAGTTATCAATGCCCCTATGTACATTACCAAGTTTAAGTTACAATGTAAACCCCTTTGACCACAATGATAAAGTGGTATAAAAAAACATGTTAAATAAATGTTTAGTAGTTATAGGATGCTTTAATTTAAAGTTAAGAATGGAGGAGAATGAAATGAGTGGAGGAGTGGCCTAGTGGTTGGGGCAAGGTACTTCGGGCCAGAAGGTCGGGGGTTCAAATCCCACTAGAGGACAGCAACCTTGGGCCGGAAGGACTGGGGTTTCTAGTCCCACAGGTTCTCCTTGTGGTCTTGGGCAAGCCACTTAACCCTCCATAGCCCATGTTCCCTGTAAAATAGTTCTCTGTGTGCTGTGCTTTCCTGTCTAATCAATGTGTTTATATCTCAAAACTTTCCTGTCATGCTTTGACAATTTCCAATCTGTAATCAAACCGCTGCTGATCGCTGGAAGTAGCGGTATACAAATGTATACTAAATTAAATAAATAAATAAATAAATAAATACCTGATGTACTTTCGACAGCAGTGGAATGCTGGGTTTCTCCTAGTTAGTGTCTGAGGTGACTCATGTTAAAGAGAATATTTTAGATTCAAAATTTGTGGAACGTTTACTACATGGTATTTGGGGGCTGAGATTTTACCACTGCCCTGGTCAGATCGCAAGTTGCTGAAGATTATGGTCATTGGTTCCAGGAGCGAAGGGCTACAGCCAAATTGTTCTGAACTGAATTTGGTTAGAGGTCACGAGGTGCTGCCTTCTAGCCTCTTGCTAGGGGACAGCACTGCGAGATCATGGCCATCTTTGTTTGCGCTTCTCATAGGCCCAAACAAAGATGGCCGCAACATGTGGTGCTGCCCCCTAGCGAGAGGCTAGAGGGCAGCACCTCATGATGGTGGCCATTTTGATCAGTCTGCTAGATGGGGCAGGAGCGTATAAGATTGCTCCTGCCCCATTCTACTAGCAACCAGGAATTTGCAGGAATGTGGGGCAGGGGCCATAGCCCCCCCTTGCTGGCTCACTAATTCGGATTCTCTTTTTTGTAAGGGGAACCATGGGGCCTCCCACCCCTGCAATTGTGTATCGGGGGAAGGAGTGGGACCTAGCGCGACTGGCTAGCCGTGACTTTTTTACATCGGGGATTGCTCTGATTCCCCCAAGGCAGCTCTTGTTGGGGATTTGAAGCTATCCAAGGGGGATCGATGCTGAAGGGGGGCACACATTTTATTTTTTATATTGTTGGAGCTGCAGATCACAGCACTGCAGCACTAAGAATATTTTGGGGCAGAGGGGCAGGCCCAATCGCTGACATCCTTCCCAATGGATTTACTGAAAGGACCTGTGATACCTGCTTCAGCAGGCACTGTGAAACTTTTCCTGAAGTATCCGCTAAGGCAGGTAATGTGGGGTCTTGGAGGGAAATCCAAACCTCTGCAGTATCTGCAGGACCTCCCCTGAGAATACTTCCTGCAGGTACCATGGAGGGTTGTCCCTTAGTATATGGTTTTGGCTGCTAACACGCCACATTAGTAGCCAGGTTTGGTGGACATATCCCCAGGTCCACGAACTAGGAGGCCGACCCAGGTGGGCGGTTTTGTGCCACTGCTTTGTTGTCTGTGGCAGGCCATGTGCCTCGGCACACATGACCTGCTGCTTATGATCCCCCTTCAACACAACTTACTGTTGGAAAGGGGTCAGAAGGGGCAGGTCATGTGTGCTGAAGCACATGGCCTGCTACTGGCAACAAAGCTGCCACTTTTAAAATACTGTTAAAATCCCCAAAGCAATTTTTTTATTTGTTTTTTGTTGGACATAAATCACAAGGAGAAGGCACTTCAAACCTAACCCCAAACGTGATACATCTCCCTTTTATTCAACCACGTAGGTTCAAGCAACTTAGCTTTAAATAGTCAATGCTTCTCAGCTAATAAAAGCATACAGTACTTATCTTGTGAGCACACGCGACGTGCACGTTTCGGGGGGGGGTGAGACCCCTGTGTCAAGCGCTCCAAAACGCAACTCTAAGAGAACTCGATCCACCAAAACTGGCCAAGAAACGCCGAGCAGCTGGCTGTTCAAATCGAGGATCGAGTTGCGTTTTGGAGCGCTTGACACAGGGGTCTCACCCCCCGAAACGTGCACGTCGCGTGTGCTCACAAGATAAGTACTGTATGCTTTTATTAGCTGAGAAGCATTGACTATTTAAAGCTAAGTTGCTTGAACCTACGTGGTTGAATAAAAGGGAGATGTATCACGTTTGGGGTTAAGGTTTGAAGTGCCTTCTCCTTGTGATTTATGTCCAACAAAAAACAAATAAAAAAATTGCTTTGGGGATTTTAACGGTATCTTTGTTTAGTGACATCTATTTTGATCACCGTTTGGGGGTAACATTTTGGATTGACTTTTAAAATACTGACACTGCTGCCGCCCCCAACTCCCCTCCAAGATGGAATCGGCAGCAGTGGGGGCGGCAGCACAGCTTGGCAGGGGCAGCTTGTCGAGGGGGTGCGGCATAGCCAGTAGTTTCTGCCTGGAGCGGCAGAAACCTTTGGGCTGGTCCTGCATACCCCTATGTGTTCTGTGAACTGAAGAAGGCATTCCCTATTAGAATGAGGTGATCTATAAACCAAGTAACAAGTTAAAGTTTGAAAATATACTAATAAATTCTTCACTGGGATCAGACACTCCATTTCTTTCATCACTGCTTTTCATTCAGCTCGAAAAGTAAATAATATCCCCCCTCCTTTTTACCTAACCTGGGCCAATGCAAAGAGCTGCAACCCTGAGGTATTAATTGATTCAATACCATAAAATCTGAACTTAAATAGCTATGATTCAGACACTCCCAGCAAATATAACTCTTCTTCCATCAACTAATTGTAAATAATTCTAGTCTTATTATGCACCAACAGAGCATTGATGAAACTCACTTTCAGTTTCAGTTTTAGTAATCTGTCTATCTCGCAATCTTAATTGCAGAACTTCCTAAAGCACCGAAACATGTAGGGGTTGTACAATTGGCTACGGTGCATGGCACTCTTCCATATATGTAATTCCAGCCTTGTGGAATAAATTGCCCCAGGTAATATCTTTTGCTTCTAACTTGTTTACATTTAGAAAGGCTTTAAAGACATGCCTTTTTGTAGGAGGGGAGAAGGGTCCTACTAAGCAGTGGCTTTTCTTTTCTGTTTTTAACTGTTTCAAATGTTTGGCTCTATTGTTTTATTTTTTTTCTGGTCTTACAGAGTGGGTTGTGTTACAATTTTTTGGTTGAATGCTTTATTTTTTATGATGAGCTATCCTGGGCATTTTGGGGGTTGTTTTATAAAGTCATTTTTTATGCGTATAATGCCCAGGGTTGCCAACATTTTGAAAGGAAAAAGCCCACCACCTGCAGATACTTGTGCCTCGCATTCTGCTCCACTCCTGTCCCACCCCCAACAAATAACTGCAGAGAGGGTTAGCAGTGCAGGCTTTAGTATCTGCAGTATAAATTTTAACCATTACAAATGAAGCCTTTTCATACAGGTGAATAATACCAAACCTCATTTTATATAATACACGACAAGACTTCAACTCACAGTATGAGCTGCGCAAGATCGAACAACGACCTTCCTGTATAAGGGCTCAATAAGCCTGTACGAGAGCGCTCAAGTTTCATCATTGGTCGGTCATGGCTAATCAAACAACCTTTACAGTGGAAATGTAAATGCAAAAAATAAATGCTACCCGACACAATATCGTGTTTCGATAACTAACAATACATTTATCTGCATCAGGGGAACACCATCTTCATAAACACATTATCCACCCAAAGGAACAACCCCCATACAGGCTGAGTGCCCCTTCAACTACTTAAAATACTGTACAAACAAAGATAGCAGATGTCTGGATTAGCATTAGGAGGAATGTAACTAGGGCAATTGCTCTGGACCCCCAAGACAGATAAGACCCCCAAGACAGATAAGGCCCCCAAACCAGGCTGATGCTGAAGGAGGAACAGCTTGCTAGTAGGGTTTAGGATCCCCTCCAAATTTTTGCCTGGGCTGGGCCCCAGCCATGTCTAACACCAGTCCTGGCATATGTACATTTCAAAACTGACATATTCCAATTGCTAAATAGAAAGTCAAATTCTTTTTTCTACCTTTGATGTCGGGGCATTTTATTTTTTAAATTGTTTTTGGTCCCAGTCTCTGATATCTGTTTTCCTCTATCTTCTCTTATCTCTCTTTTCATGATCTCCTATTCATTTTCCATATCTTCTCTCTCCTCCTGCCTTCACTTCCTCCCTTAGGTCAGTCTCAAACACAGGTTTCTTCTTTTCCGTTTTCCTTGATTATTTTTCTGCTTCTCTATCCAAATTTCACTCCTCCTTACCAACCACTTTTCAATTTTACTATTTTTTTTCTGTATTTAGCTGCAGCTTTCTATCTATTCCCTCACCCCAGACCTCCCATTCTCTCTCTCTCTGCTACACCAGACTCTTATTTCCCAGTCTTTAACTAACTCTCCTCCACTCTCCCCCAATACCCAGCATCTCTCCTCTGTGTCCCTATCCTCCCTATGTCCATCATCTCCCCTCTGTTTCCTGTCCCTATCCTTATCCCCTCATGTCCAGCACTTCCCCTCTATGGCCCTATCTTTCCCCTGTCCAAAATCTCCCATCTGTGTCCTCATCCCCCTCCCCCCTTGTCCAGCATCTCGCCTCAATGTGCCCCTTACTAGCACCCCATGTCTAGCATCTGTCCTTTCTCCCCTATTCCCCCTATGCCCAGCATCTTCCCTTTATGCCCTCATGTCCACCATTTGCTTTCTCTATCTCCCCCCTGCCCAACATCTGCCCTTTCTCCCCATGACCTGCATCTGCTCTTTCTCCCCATCTCCTCCATGCCCAACATCTGCCTTCCATACCTCCATGTCCTCCATCTGCCCTGTCTCCCCTATGGCCCCCATCATGACCAGTATCTGCCCTTTACTCCTATGTCTCCCCACCATCTGCCCTTTTTCCCTATCCCCCCATGCCTAGCATCTCTTTTCCATCCTTCCTCTAGCAATCTTCAGTCACTGCCCCTTCAACCAATGGCCGGCTTCTGCCCTCTGCCTCCCTCCTGTGGCCACCATCTGCCCTTCTTCCTCCCTGAGTTTAATTAAATATACTTATTGCCAACCCGACACAGGCCGTGTTTCGCACACTTCGTCAGGGGTTGATCAAGCAGATAAAACTAAAAACATAAATACATAAAAATAAATATTGATGAATGCATATATCACAATAAAACACTAAAAGGACAGATGCTAAAATAACAATCTGTAACAGATATAAAAACGTCTATTAGCTGTTAAAAACATATTACATATATAAGGGTAAAAAGTATGGATAAACGTATCAAATTAATAATCAATACATGCATAAATCTATAAATTAAGTATTTAACAAAACATTAAAAACTCATTTAATAAAACCAAAATACACATAAATAATAGGAGGGAGATGCAGGAAATAAAAGAAAAGGCATGTGAATTGTGACAAACAACATTGATAAGAAAATGAATACCTCTGTAACGATTATTGAGGACACCTCTATGAATGACCTTAACAAAAGGTAATTCTGATATGGCTAAAAAAATAAATATGAAAACATATTTATTAAAAACTACAACAAGAGTAAAAACTAATGTGTGCTTATTATATCATTAAAGGACCGGAAAGGACCAATTAAAAAGAAGAAAAGAAACGTGGCAAGAGCGTGTGGTGAACTCATTTCCCTATTATGTGCCCTCAATGGGGGTGAAAAATTAGTCCATTTTAAGAAAACACCTAATGTACACATCCTGCGCGCCTGCAGTAAATACTAATAATCTCAAGCAGTACCATAAAAACGGAGGCTAATCCATATAAGATAATCGATATTTGCAATAGAATTGTACAGTGAATGAGTTCTTTACCCGCATACCGTATTTGTTAAAATCCTAGACATACTATTGGAAAGAAGCTCTGAACACCATGACCGCCTGACCGTGGGCTATGTACATTTGAAATTACTCACACCAAGTTTAAACCTAATAAATAACTAAAAAATGTGTGTGTGACCAATCACCATGCCCCACATACGTGCATTAGAAAAAGGGGATGAATAAAACTTTCAATGAACAAAAAAAAAAGCGGGTTTCTTCTATACTGCTGCTGCTAGCAACCTTTGAAGACCACCGGCAGGCGCACAATAAATACTGGAAGGGGACAAAATGAATTGCTGAAAAACGGGTAAAACTGTTGAATATACATTTGGTAAAGACTCTGGGGGCAGAGTTGAGGCCAAAGGGCAGCACTCTGTACTGATAATGGTTTCCTCCCACAATGAACCTGAGGTACTGCCTGTGGTCTGGATGAATGAGGATGTGAGTGTACGCATCCTTTAGATCTAAAGAGCATAGCCAATCTCCCTGCTGGAGGTAGGGCAGAAGTGTTCCAAGAGTAAGCATCTTGAACTTTTCCTTCTGTAAGAACTTGTTGAGATTTCTGAGGTCGAGAATAGGCCTGAGATCCCCTGTTCTCTTTGGTACTAGGAAGTACCTGGAGTAAAACCCGTGACCTTGGAGGTGGGGAGGCACAGGCTCCACCGCCTGGTCTCGTAACAGACCCTGAAGCTCCTGCAGGAGGAGGGCTGTATGGAGAGGAGGTCTTGGAGGCTCAGCTGGAAAATAGGGAGGAGGCAACTGATGAAAATGAAGCAGGTAGCCCTTTTGGACTATGCTTAAGACCCAGTTGTCCCCTGTAATGGGTGGCCACCGGTGGGCAAACAGGGCTAGGTGACCTCCAGTGCAGGGATGGGACAGCAGAGACGGAGAGGCTATGCCTTGGGAGTCAAAACCCCCCACCCTGCTGAGTAGGAGCAGGAGCCGGAGGCTTGGGGGTTTTCTGCCTACGGGGCCCGTGTCCCTGCCCCTTGGCCTGCTGACCCTGTGGGGGAGCGGGGGAGGCCTGGTAAGTTGGGTATTGTTTGTAGGCAGTCGCCTTTCTCGGGTAAAAGGGCTTTTTACCCAAGCCCTTCTTCTTGTGTGAAGGGGCAGAAGTCTTTCGAGACAGCCTGGTCCTCATGAGGTGCTCGGTCTCGAGCTCAGCAGCCTTCTTGGCCATGGGCTTGCCAAAAAGGTTTTCACCTCGGCAAGGGACATCGACCAACTTGTCTTGAACCCATGGCTCAAGGTCCGATGACTGCAGCCATGCCTGGCATCGAGCCGCGATGCCAGCAGCTGCAACCCGGGCCGAGGCCTCAAAGCCATCGTAGGCCGCTCAGGACATAAACTTAGAGCATTTCCAGATCCCCGAAGACAAGGACTTGAACCTCTGCAAAGGTTCCCCGGAGAGACCAGCAGAGAACTCGGCAAGCTCCTTTGCCAGGTCCCGCAAGTACATGCCCATGTACAGCTGGTAAGACTGGACACGGCAAGCAAGCTTCGAGCCCTGGAAGCACTTTCTACCGAACACATCCAGGTTCCGGGCCTCCCTGCCAGGGGGCACCGCGGAGTGCATCTTCTGACTTTTCAGATGATGCATGGCCGATTCCACCACCATGGAATGGTGCGGGAGCTGCGCCTTTTCAAACCCAGGGCTTTTACGGAGTTGATAAATGGAATCGACCCGCTTGCCGAGGCCGGTGCCTCCCACATCCGGAAGAGGAGCCGTTCCAGCATCGGAGGAACCGGCACAGTAAAGGCCTCCTTCAGAGGAGTGTCATACTGGAGAGCCTCGAGCTCTTCGGCTCGAGGCTCCTCCTCGGGATCCGCCAGGATCGCCAAAGCAGTGGCCATATCCCGCACGAACTCCGAGAACCGAGTATCCTCCGGAGGGGATCTACTCTGGGGCTCAGACTGCGGTGAGTCTGACGGGACGCACCGAGTCTTAAAGGTATCGGGGGACTCCTCATCCTCCGTCTCCCAGGCGGACTCGTCCGAAGAGGAGTCGGGCTCTGACCGCTCGGGGACCGGCAGCACCCGCCTCGACGCCGAAGGCACCGGCGTCAACGCCCTTGGTCCCGACCATGAGGTCGAGGGTGACCGCGACCGAGGACGACCTCGAGCCTTCATGGTCTCGAGTATCGGCTCGGTCTCCGGGGTCGACTTTGACGTCGATGTCCCGGTGGTCGGGGAAGATGCGTCAGCAAGGCTGGCCATCAGCACCCGCTGCTGATCCATGAAGGCAGACAGTCTGCACTCCAAGGCTGTCAGCCTGAGACCCAGCTCAGGAGACTCAGCAGCTACCAACTCGGGCCCCGGCAGTGCCGGGCCCGACGTCGGCTCCCTGGGAGGAGAGTCCTCGAGGACAACAGGACTTACGTGTCCAGCGGACTCCGGCTCCACCCGAGGTACTTTTGACGGCTTCTCCTGTTGCACGGGCCCGGGACGGCGGTCGGGGGTCCGAGACCTAGCCCTCGAGGAGCCAGAGACCTCCTCCGACGCCGCCCTCGCGAGCCGCTTCTTCCTCTTTCCCTCCCGCTTGGGGGACCCCTATCTGAGGAACCCCGGCGATGCTCGGGGTCAGACTCCCGAGACGTCGAGGCCTCAGACGAGGTCTGGGCCCGGCCGGAGGCCGAGTCGGAGAAAAGCCTTTCCTTCTGGTGCTGACGACTTCGGAGTGCCTTAGTGGACATTTTTCCACACGGCCCACAGATCTTAGGATCATGATCAAGACCGAGGCACCGAAGGCAGCAGTCGTGTGTGTCGGTGAGAGACATTAGTTTCTTGCACCGATCACACTTCTTAAAACCACTGGAAGCCATCGGGGAAAAAAAAAAAGAGTCCCCGCGAGGTCAAAGGACCGGCCTTCCAGGGAAAAGGAAAAAAAGGGCGCGAATGCCAGCCACGAAGGGCAAAAAACGAAAAAAGAAGATCGGGCTCGATACCGGTGTACTGAACCCGGCGAGAAGGGGAACAGGCATCGAACCGGACAAAAACCGCGAAGAAAATCGCGAGGTATAGACGAAAAAATCGGACTATTTTCCGGGTGAACAAGGACACACGTCCGAAGGGCTCCATGGAAAAAGAGAGGCTGAGCAAGATGGCACCTTTAGGCGGGAAGGGGACCACGCATGCGTGCAGTATTCCCAAAGGCTTTCTTTGAAAGCTGGGGAAATGCTCCGCAGGGGCTCCATCGACGTCAATGTCACCCATATGTGAGGACTGACTTCCTGCTTGTTCCTGGAGAAATGCTGTTTTCTTTCTGGTTATGTCCTCATTTCTGATTAAATTAATTTAAAACTATTTTGTAACAGTGTTCTAACTGTTCTCCAACCAAAATGTAGTATTCAAAATGATGGATTGTAGGATCACTATTTAAGAGCACAAAACCATGTTAATCTATTGATTCTTTCCAAATAAAAATTCTGCCCTTATGATCTCCACAGTAGTTAAAGTCAAGCACGAAGGAAGAGACAGAGTACCTCACAAATGCAATTCCTTTTTTATACCTTAAAAGGCCATGGAAACAGGCAAGGAGGCTGCATAAATCAAATCTCTCCTGCCTGTCCAAGAATTATGAATGCTTGGCACACACATTATTTAGCTTGACATTACATTTATATTTCATAATTAGGGCACACACACAAGTGATTGGGCTACAGAGGTACAAAGCAGCACTTTAGCATCTTGCATTCTTCAGAGAATAATCTATTTCCAGATACTAACATAAGATTAGCAATAAGGTGGCAATTTTATCTACAATCTGAGTATGTAGAACATCTTTTTACATATTCAAATACCTGCTTATAAAATTGTCACAGCATACATAAAAGCAGATGCCAGGAAACAGACCATATATGCATAGGCAGGATAGGTACTTACGTGAGTAGCTTATAAAACACATGAATAAGTGTTCATTCTTATCATCACATACACACACACACAAAGGGAGGTGGGGGGGGGGGAGATATTCAAAGGCATTGATGGTTTCAAAAATGTAATGTGTGCCATCTAGTCAATGCTGACTGCTGGCAAACCAGCAGCTCCTGGGTTTTCTTAGCAGTGTGACTGGAAGTAGACTGCCAGGCCTTTCTTCCGAGGCAAAGGAGGGTTAAGTGTAGTTACTCACCTGTAACAGGTGATCTTTGGGAACAGCAGGAATTTAGTCTTCACATATGGGTCTTGTCGGTGCCGACGGAGCCTGCGCGGGAACACTCCCCAGCGTACAATAGGAAAGCTTTTGGGAGCATCCCACAGCGCCTGCGTGCTGCCTTCCCGCCTTTCCAACTGTCCCTCTCCAGTTGAGTTTAAAGCTGAGACCAAAGAGAGAGGGAGAGAGAGAGAGAGAGAAAGAGAGAGAGAGATACAACTCCTAGGGGAGGTGGGTGGGTTGTGAAGACTAAATTCCTGCGGTTCCCGGAGATCACCTGTTACAGGTGAGTAACTACGCTATCTCCAGGAACAAGCAGGAATGTTGTCTTCACATATGGGGACTCCCTAGCTGCAGATGCCAGGGAGATGGCCCCAGGAAGTTATCAGCCCTTGTGAAAGGGCTATACTTCCCCCCATGGATCTCTGGCATCCTATCAGGGTTGGTGGGGTAGGAGTTGACTAAGTCTGAAAAAAGTGTTGAACGCCTGACCAAACAAGGCATGCTGGCGGGAGTCCTTGTCTAAACAGTAGTGGGCCGTGAAGGTATGTACCGAAGCCCAAGTAGCTGCTCGACAGATGTCGTCAATAGACACAGAGTGAAGATGAGCCATGGAGGCTGCCATGGCTCTCACATTGTGAGCTGTGACATGGCCTTCAAGAGGAAGGTTCTTACTCTCATAGGCAAAGGATATGCATTGTGCAATCCAGTTAGATAGAGTTCTTTTGGACGCTGGAAGTCCCAAATGACTAGGATAAAAAACAACAAAGAGTTGAGAAGATTTTCGATGTTGCTGTGTCCTCTTAAAGCTCTTTTACAGTCCAAAGTATGAAGGTTCCTTTCTGCACTGGAGGCATGAGGCCTCGGAAAGAATACAGGAGGGTAAACCGCTTCGTTTAAATGGAAAGGCGAAACCACCTTTGGCATAAAGTGTGGATGAGTCCTAAGAACTACATTATCATGGTGGAACCTTGTGTAAGGAGGATCAGCCACTAATGCTTGCAATTCACTGATGCGATGTGCTGATGTGATTGCAATGAGGAAGATGACTTTCCAGGAAAGGAATTTCAGAGATGTAGTGGCTAATGATTCAAAGGGCGGTTTCATGAGCTGCCCTTGCACCAGATTCAAGTCCCATGCCACCGGTGGTGGCTTAATGGGAGGCTTTGTTAAAAGAAGACCTCTCATAAATCTCGCTATGAGAGGATGAGAGGAAATAGGTTGTCCACTTAGAGGCTTGTAAGAAGCTGCAATAGCACTAAGATGGACTCTACTGAATTTGTCTTAAGACCCGCATTTGACAAATGAAGGAGATACTCCAGTATCGATTCTAGAGGTATCGCAAGAGGGTTAAGACCCTTCTGCGAGCACCATATGGTAAACTTTTTCCACTTAAAGGCGTATGAGCGTCTTGTGGAGGGTTTCCTAGAAGCATAAAGGATATCCTATACCTGTTGAGAAAGGCTGCGATCCTGAAGCTCTAGGCCTTCAGTAACTAGGCCATGAGATGCAGAGACTGGGGATTGGGATGCCACAGCGTCCCGTTCTCTTGGGAGAGAAGATCTGGAGCAGATCCCAACTCCAGAGGTGGAGCTTGAGAGAGATGTAGAAGCAGAGGCTACCACGTTGCCGTGGCCAACGTGGAGCTATGAGAATCATATGACCTCTGTCTCTCTGAAGTTTGAATAGTGTTTTGGGGATGAGGGGAATGGGTGGGAAGGCATACAGGAAGTCCTGACACCGGTGAAGGAGGAAGGCGTCCCTTGCCTGACAATGTCGAGCCGGGATTCTGGAACAGAACCGGGGAAGTTTGGCATTCAGCGGACTTGCAAAGAGGTCTATGTACGGAGTTCCCCAAACCTGAAATATTTGGGCAAGCTGGTCTGCATGGAGAGACCATACGTGTGGTAGCAGAACTCAACTGAGTTTGTCTTCCCAAGAGTTTTGAATGCCTGAAAGATACACCGCAAGGAGATGAATCTGATGCTCTCTGGCGAGGGCCCATAGTCGCAAAGCTTCGTTGCATAGCGACAGAGAGCCTGTTCCGCCCTGCTTGTTCACATAGAAAGCACAGTTACTTACCTGTAAGAGGTGATCTCTGGGAACAGCAGAAATAAGTCTTCACATATGGGTATCGTCGGTACTGACGGAGCCTGCGCGGGAACGCTCCTCAGCGTCCAGTAAGAAAGCTTTTGGGAGCATCCCACAGCGCCTGCGCGCTGTCTTCCCGCCTTTCCCAACCGCCTCTCTCCAGTTTGAGTTTTAAAGCTGAGACAAAGAGAGAGAGAGCAAAGGAAAGATAGAGAGATACAACTCCTAGGGGAGGTGGGTGGGTTGTGAAGACTTATTCCTGCTGTTCCCAGAGATCACCTGTTACAGGTAAGTAACTGTGCTATCTCCAGGAACAAGCAGGAATGAGTCTTCACATATGGGGGACTCCCTAGCTGCAGATACCAGGGGAAGACCCCAGGTTGTGTGTGCTTGAAAAGGACTCTACCTCCCCCCATGGATCTCTGGCATCCAACCAGGGTAGGTGGGTAGGAGTTGATTAGGAATGGAACAGGTGTTTGAGAACAGCCTGACCAAACGAGGCATCCCGGCGGGAGTCCTTGTCCAAACAGTAATGGGCTGTGAAGGTATGAACCGAGGCCCAGGTGGCCGCTCGACAGATTTGGTCGATGGACACAGAGTTTAGATGAGCCATTGAGGCTGCCATGGCTCTCACATTGTGAGCTGTGACATGGCCCTCCAGAGAAATGTTCCTACTCTGGTAGGCGAAAGAAATACACTTAGCAATCCAGTTGGACAGTGTTCTCTTAGTCCTAAATGAGAAGGATCAAAAACAACAAAGAGTTGAGAAGACTTCCTATGTTGCTGTGTTCTTTGTAAGTAAAAAGCGAGAGCTCTCTTACAATCCAAGGTATGAAGATTCCTCTCTGCATTTGATACATGAGGTCCTGGAAAAAAGACAGGTAAATATACCTCTTGGTTCAGATGAAAAGGCGAGACCACTTTAGGCATAAAGTGTGGATTGGTCCTGAGGACTACCTTATCATGATGGAACCTTGTATAAGGTGGATTAGCCACCAAAGCTTGCAACTCACTGATGCGGCGTGCTGAGGTGACTGCAATGAGAAAAACAACCTTCCAAGAAAGAAATTTCAAGGAGGTGGTGGCTAAAGGTTCAAAGGGTGGCTTCATAAGCTGGCCAAGAACAAGGTTTAAGTCCCATTCCACTGGAGGTGGTCTAATGGGAGGTTTAGTTAAAAGAAGGCCTCTCATGAATCTTGCTATAAGAGGATGAGAGGAAATAGGTTGTCCATTGAGAGACTTGAGGGACGCTGCAATAGCACTCAAATGGACTCTTACTGAATTCGTTTTCAGCCCTGCATGGGATAGATGCAGGAGATACTCTAGTAGAGAATTCAGAGGTATTGCAAGAGGGTTTAGACCCTTCTCTGAACACCAAATGGTAAATCTTTTCCATTTGAAAGCATAGGAACGTCTAGTAGAAGGCTTTCTAGAGGCATGAATAACATCTCTGACCTGCTGAGAGAGATGAAAATCTTGAAGGTCTAGGCCCTCAGCAACCAAGCCCTGAGATGGAGCAACTGGGGGTTTGGGTGCCACAAGGTTCCCTCTTCCTGGGACAGAAGGTCTGGTGCAGAGCCCAAGTCCAGGGAAGGAGCTTGAGAGAGATGCAGAAGTAGAGGGTACCACATTTGGCGTGGCCAATGTGGTGCTATGAGAATCATGGTCCCTCGATCTCTCTGAAGCTTGAATAGTGTTTTGGGAATTAGGGGAATTGGTGGAAAGGCATAAAGGAAGTCTTGACCCCAGTGAAGGAGGAAGGCATCCTTGGCCTGAACTCCCTGACACGGAATTCTGGAACAGAACCGGAGAAGTTTGGCATTCCACAGACTTGCAAAGAGGTCTATGTCCGGGGTTCCCCAAATTCGAAAAATCCTGGCTACCTGGTCCATGTGGAGGGACCACTCGTGTGGAAGCAGAACTCGACTGAGTCTGTCCGCCCAAGAGTTTTGAACACCTGGAAGATATACTGCCAGAAGATGGATGTGATGCTCTCTGGCGAAGGCCCACAGTCGCAAAGCTTCGTTGCAAAGCGACAGAGAGCCAGTCCCTCCCTGCTTGTTTACACAGAACATGGCTACTTGGTTGTCCGTATGGATGAGGACTGTCCTATAGCTGAGCAGGGAATGGAACACTCTGAGAGCTAAGAATATTGCTCTGAGTTCCAAGAGATTGATATGCAGAGAAGTCTTCTGTGGAGACCAGATGCCCTGGGTGGAGAGATCCTGCAGATGAGCTCCCCAACCCATTGGAGAAGCATCTGTTGTCAGAGTTGCTTGGGGTAGCGACTGCTGAAAAGGGGACCCCAGCAACAGATTTGGAGGGGACTTCCACCACTGGAGAGACCAAAATAGATGACTGGAGTTTGCTATTTTGTCTGACAGGCAACCTGATGCCTGAGTCCATTGGGTGGACAAAGTCCATTGAGCTGCCCTCATGTGAAGGCGAGCATATGGAACCACATGCACGGTGGATGCCATGTGGTCTAATAGTTGTAACATTTCTCGAGCAGTTAAATGGGATTTTAACTGTATCTCGGAGGCTAACTGCACCAAGCGTAGGCAACGGGCCTGAGGAAGATAGGCCCTTGCAGTTGTGGTATCCATCAAGGCCCCTATAAACTCCAGGTACTGAGTAGGGGTGAGATGGGATTTTGGGATATTTATTACCATCCCATTGTGCAGGTTAGACAGATCTGTGCCTCTGACTGGGATGGAGCTCGAATGAGCCAGTCGTCCAGATATGGGAAAACGAATATTCCCAGAGTGCGCAGAAATGCAGCTACTACTGCCATGCATTTCATGAACACCCTTGGTGCAGAGGCCAGACCAAAAGGAAGCACCCTGTATTGGTAGTGCTTTCCTTGAAAAAGGAACCGAAGGAACCTTATGTGTGTTGGATGGATGAGGATATGGGTGTACGCATCCTTGAGATCTAGAGAACAAAGCCAGTCCTGACTCTGAAGGAATGGCAGCAGAGTACCGAGAGAAATCATCTTGAATTTCTCCTTGAATAGAAACTTGTTCAATTCTCTGAGATCTAATATGGGTCTGTAGCCCCCTGTTTTCTTTGGAATAAGAAAATAAGGGGAGTAGAACCCTGAGCCCTGTTGAAGAAGGGGTACTTCTTCTATTGCCCCTTGGGCAAGAAGGGTAGCAATCTCCTGCCCCAGAAGGTTGAGAAGAGATGTTGGAGAATTGAACTGTTTCACCATGGTGTGGGGTGGAAGGTTTAAGAAATGAAGCTTGTACCCTTCCCTTATAATGGAGAGGGTCCATTGCTCTGCTGTGATTTGCTCCCATCTGGGAGCAAAGTAAGCTAACCTTCCTGGAATGGTGAGGGGCTCTGGTTCTTCCAGAGCTAGAAAGGCTAAGTTCTCTAGTTGCAAGTCAAAGGCCCTGAGGAGGCTGAGGCTGCTGGGCCGTGGGAGGCCTGGCAGCCTTTGACTTGGCCTGTTTAGGTGGTTGCTGACGCTTTGCAGCAAAACGACCTGCAGAAGATGCCTTCTGGCCATAAGCAGGAAAATATCTTCCCTTTTTAGCAAAAGGTGTCTTTTTGAACAATCTTTTCTTGACAGGAGCAGAGGTAGACTTTGAAAGTCGATCCAAAGCAGAGTTCTCAGCATCCATCTGAGTGGCCTTTGCTTGCCAATCCCTGCCAAAAAGGTTTTCACCTGTACAAGGAAGATTTCCCAGTTCATCTTGAACCCAGAGTTCCAAATCAGAGGCTTGTAACCAAGCAATTCTGCACGCACCTATGGCAATAGCCGAGGCTCTGCTTACACACTCAAAAGAGTCAAAGGCTGCACGGTTGGAAAATTTGGAAACATCTTGGGCATGTTTAAGCCAAGTGAGAAATTCCTGCCTTTTATCTTCTGAAATAAAAGGGGCTAAAGTCTGCAGATGATCTGTGACTTCTTTTAGAAACATCCCCATATAGAGACTATAGGAGTTGATTCTGGCAGCAAGCATATTAGCTTGGAAGACCCTTCGGCCAAAAGCATCAAGGGTCCTGCATTCACGTCCTGGAGGATTAGATGAGTGTCTCTTTGCACTCTTTATTTTCCTCATGGCAGACTCTACCACAATAGAGTGGTGAGGAAGCTGAGACTTATGAAAGCCAGGACAAGGAGGGACACGGTACATGGTGTCTAACCTACGAGAATGAGGAGAGGTGGTAAGAGGAGTCTTCCACATGCTCAACATGAGATCATAAAGAATCTCATGAATAGGTAAGGTAGCTGCTTCTTTAGGAGCCTTAGGATATTGCAAAATATCTAATTGCTTGGCTCTAGGCTCTGACTCAGGGGCCACTGTAATGGAGAGGCCCCTAGCCACCTCCCTAATGAAGTCTTGAAAAGACAAGTCTTCTGGAGGAGACATTCTTCGTTTTGGAGAAGCAGACTCCTGAGGAAGAAGTACCGGTGCCTCGACAGAAGCCTCCGACTCATCAGAGTCTTTGGAGGAATCGAAGTATCGCCTGTCCGGATGCTCCTGTAAAGCCCGATACGCGTACCGAGAGGGATCGACATCGGGAGTAAGCGGTACCGGTTCGGTACCGATGGGCATCATAGGACAGGGTACAGTTGCAGTCGACACCGAAGCCGATGTCGATGCAATCGGTACCGGCACCGGGAACGATGCTGGTGCCGGAGTCGGTACCGGCAACGGAGATTGTTGCGGTACTGGAGGCATCGAAGCCTGCATGAACGCCATTAGGGTGCGCTGTATGGACAGAATCTTCTGATCCATCGCCGCCACCAGAGTCTGGATGTCGGTACCAGTGGGAACCACCGGTACCCCAGAACACGGCAACAGGTGATCGGTCGAGGCCGAGCCATCGATGTCAACCTGTGACCCCATAGATAATGCTTTGGAAGCCGGAACTTCCCGCCGGGGTAATTTTGCCGGTGCGGATTCCTCGAGGACAAGCCCGGAGGCATCTTGATGCTTAGAGGGAGATTTGCCCTTCGAGGACCGGCTGGATTTATGTTTGGTTACCTGAGATCCATGGGAGGAAGAAGCAGCCCTGGAAGACGTCGATGCCACCGAGGCTGCATCAGAGGGAAACAGGGTACTGAGCTTGGCTGCTCGGTTCTGTCGACCTCTTTTAGACATCATGGTACAGGACACACAATCAGGGATGGAATGGTCAGGACCCAAACATTTTAGACACCAATCATGGGTGTCGGTGACAGAAATAGTACCGCCACATTTCATGCACTTTTTGAACCCGGAAGCGGGCTTCTCCATGAGGAGAAAAATGTCCAGGCCTAAGGCCCAAACTGAAAATGCACAGGTGAAGAAAGAAAAGGTTTTTTTTTTTTTTTAAGAAAGAAAGAAAAGAAAAGACCGGCGGTACCGGTCTGACCTCGAAGAAGGCAGACGCGACACAGAAAAATAAAGAAAAAAATTAAGAACTTCTTCTGCGGTGACAGGAACACGACCTGCTGGCTCCGTGGAAAAGAAAAACTGGAGAGAGGCGGTTGGGAAAGGTGGGAAGGCAGCGCGCAGGCGCTGTGAGATGCTCCCATAAGCTTTCTTACTGGACGCTGGGGAGCGTTCCCGCGCAGGCTCCGTCGGTACCGACGATACCCATATGTGAAGACTCATTCCTGCTTGTTCCTGGAGATCATAGCTATCTGATTGTCCGTTTGAATTAGGACTGTCTTGTATCTGAGCTGGGCATGAAATACCCGAAGAGCAAGGAAGATTGCTCTGAGTTCCAGGAGGTTGATGTGAATACAGGCCTCCTGTGGAGTCCAGGTACCCTGGGTAGAGAGGTCGTGCAGGTGGGCACCACATCCCACCTGAGATGCATCTGTTGTTAGAGTGGTTTGGAATAGGGATTGCTGGAAAGGAGACCCCACGAGAAGATTTTTGAGCAATTGCCACCATTCGAGGGACGAAATAAGATGGTCTGAGTTTGTTATTTTGTCCGACAGGCAACCTGAGGCCTGTCCACTGAGTGGATAAAGTCCACTGGGCTGCTCACATGTGGAGGCGAGCAGAAGGAACCATATGCACGGCGGATGCCATGTGGCCCAGCAGTTGTAGCATTTCTCAAGCAGTGAGATAAGGTTTGAGCACTGCTTGGGAAGCTAACTGTATTATGCCAAGACAGCAAGGCTGCGGAAGGAAAGTCCTTGTCTGTCTGGAATCCAGATGAGCTCCTATGAACTCTAGGGATTGAGTGGGAGCAAGATTGGATTTTGGGAGGTTTATGACTAGTCCCAAATACTGAAGGATTCGCATTGTGCGAAACAAAGCACAGCTGGCTTCTGGCACTGTAGGGGCTCGAATGAGCCAGTCGTCTAAGTAGGGGAAGACGAATATTCCCAGAGTGCGGAGAAATGCAGCTACCACAGCCATGCATTTTGTGAATACTCTTGGTGTAGAAGCCAGGCCAAAGGGAAGAACCCTGTACTGGAACTGCTTTCCTTGAAACAGGAATCGGACGAATCTTCTGTGATTTGGATGGATGAGAATATGAGTATACGCATCCTTGAGATCTAGAGAACAAAGCCAATCCTGAATTTGAAGGTATGGCAGCAGAGTTCCTAGAGAGACCATTTTGAACTTCTCTCAGAACAGATATTTGTTCAATTCTCTGAGATCTAAAATGGGCCTGTATCCTCCTGTTTTCTTTGGAATAAGAAAATAGGGGGAGTAGAACCCTGTACCCTGTTGCGGAATGGGTACTTCGTCTATTGCTCCTTGCGCAAGGAGTGTTGTGTCTTCTTGACCTAAGAGATTGTTCAGAGAGGTCTGAGAGTTGAACTGTCTTACCATTGTAGGAGGGGGCATGCTGTGAAAATGAAGCTTATACCCCTCTCGTACAATGGACAGAGTCCAATTTTCTGCTGTTATTTGGTACCATCTGTGGCCAAAATGACATAACCTGCCTGGGATGTCCAAGGGTTCTGGACCCTTCAGGGGCAGGAAGGCGAAGCTCTCTAGAGAGGAGTCAAAGCCCTTGAGGAGGCTGAGCCTGCTGAGCTGGCTGAGGTTTTACCACTTTTGGCTTCTTTTGTTGTCTAGGTTGTTGCTGTTGTCCCTTTTGGGCAGGCTGACCTGGACGGTGTCCCTGTTGGGTATAGGAAGGATAAAACTTCTTTTTCTTATTGAAAAATGTTTTTTTAGAGAATCTTTTCCTTGCAGGATCGGCTGTAGATTTGGACAATCTATCCAAAGTGATATAGTCTGCATCTATCTCATTAGCCTTCTCCTGCCAATTCTTGCCAAAGAGATTTTCTCCTGTGCAAGGAATGTTTCCTAATTTATCCTGTACCCAAATTTCCAAGTCAGATGCCTGAAGCCAGGCAATCAGACATGCACCAATGGCAATAGCAGAGGTTCTGCTTATGCACTCAAAACAGTCAAAGGCTGCACGATTTACAAACTTGGAACCATCCTGGGCATGTTTGACAAGAGTAAGATAGTCCTGTCTTTTGTCATCGGGAAGAAGGGGGCTCATAAGCTCCAAGTCTCCTGTGACCTCTTTAAGGAACATTCCCATATACAAGATATAGGAACTGATCCTAGCTGAGAGCATGGAACAGTGGTTGTCAACCTTTTTTGTACCGTGACCCCTTTTACCACTGGTCAACTTGTGGTGACCCCAATGATAAAATCAAATGCGTGTCTCTTCCTTTACCGTTAAAGCATTGTCGCTGCAATCATTTGTTGAATTATATTAATATATTATAGGCCTTTGCAATATGTTTTTATTTATAAAATTTACTTATTTAAACCACAACAAGTAACAATATTTGATTTCAAAATTATGATGATTTTGTAGTCAAATCACTAATATGAAATAAAATTATTTTTTCTACCTTTGTTGTCTGACCAATTTATTCTCTAATCATGCGGGTCCCGATCTGAGGCTTCTGCTTTCCTGTCTTCTCTTAGCTCTCTTTCTGTGGTCTATGGTCCATCTGCCATTTCTTATCTCTTTTCGTCTTCTTCACTTCTTTCCATCAGCCTATTTCCAGTCCTAGTAACCCTTCCCAGTATCAGCTCCTTTCCAGTCCTCACTCTCAGTACCTTCCAATGTCAACTTGCATTCCCATGACTACCACTGGTGTCCATTCCCTTCCAGTCCCCCTCCTTCCCCACTGACCAGTCCCTTCTAGTACAAATACCATGGCAGCCCCTCTCAGATCTACTCCCTTCCAGTTCCATTCTCCCATCCCCTCATATCAGCCCATTTGTAGCCTTAGCCCCCAGTTTTCTTCCAGGGACAGCAGCTCTATCCTCCCCTCCACACAATCAGCCCATTCCCAGTCAAAGCCCCCCAATCAGCTCGCTTCCAGTGCTAGTCCCCCCTCAACCCCATTACCAGTGCTAGCCTCTCCTGATCAGCCCAATACCAGTCCTACCCCCCCATCAGCTCATTACCAGTCCTAGCCTCCCCTAATCAGCTCATTTCCAGTGCTAGTTCCTCTTCAACCCCATTACCAGTGCTAGGCTCCCCTAATCAGCCCATCACCAGTCCTACCCCCCCCCCCCCCATCAGCCCATTTCCAGTCCTAACCTCCCCCATCAGCTCATTTCCAATGCTAGCCCCCCATCAGTCCATTACCAGTCCTACTCCCCTATCAGCACATTACCAGTCCCAACCCCCCTTGATCTGTCCATTCCCAGTCCTAGCCTTCCCTGATCAACCCATTACCAGTCCTAGCCCCCCCATCTGCCCATTATAATCCTAACCCGCACTGTCTCTCCCCTCTGTCCAGCATTTATCCCCAGTCTGTCCAGTATGTCCCCCTGTCTCTTCCCTTTGTCCATGTCAGCCCCCCTCCCTCCCTCCATCTCTTCATGTCAGCCCTCCCTCCATCCATGTCAGCCCCCCCCCCTCTGTCCATGTCAGCCCTACCTTCCCTCCATCCATCCCTCCATTTCAGCCCCCCCTTCCTCCCTCCCTCCATCCATCCCTTCATGTCAGCACCCCCCTCCGACCCTCCATCCCTCCCTCCATGTCAGCCCCCTCTGTCCATGTCAGCCCCCCTCCCTCCCTCCCTCAGCTCTCTCCTCCCTCCATGTCAGCCCCCTCCCTCCCTCATGTCAGCCCCGTTGCAGGTTCCCTGCCCCCTCCTCCCCTCTCCCTGTCTGCCTGCTACTGTCCTGTTCTTCTAAAGCCGCGGCTCCCTGTCTCTTAGGGAACTGCGGCTGTGCCTGTGAAGCCGTTGCGGAGCCTTCTCGTCTCTCGACGGGCTCCGTGCAGCATGCCATTGTCCCTCCTCCAAAGGAAGTGGTAAACAACTTCCTTTGGAGGCAGGACAATGCTGCACGGAGCCCATCGAGAGACAGAAAGGCTCTGCAACGGCTTCACAGGCACAGCCGCAGTTCCCTAAGAGACAGGAAGCCGCGGCTGCAGAAGATTGAAGTCTGTGAGTTTGCCGCTGCCGAGAAGCGGACTCGGCAGCGGCAGCAACTTGTGCACTTTTTTTTTTTTTTTTTTATTTAAACAGCGTAGTGAGGCGACCCCCGCTGAATCCTGTGGCGAGCCCCATGGGGGTCGCGACCCACAGTTTGAGAACCGCTGGCATGGAAGCTTGAAAGCATCGATGCCCAAAGGCATCGAAAGTCCTGCATTCACGACCTGGAGGATTGGATGCTTGTCTCTTTGCACTTTTCATCCTATACATGGCTGATTCCATTACCATTGAATGGTGTGGTAATTGAGTTTTTTGAAAGCCAGGAGAAGGTGGAACTCAAAACATAATATCGAGTCTCCGAGAATGAGGAGATGTGGTTAGTGGTGTTTCCCACATTCTTAGCATAAGATCATGTAAGATCTCATGAATAGGCAGAGTAGCTGCCTCTTTGGGAGCCTTAGGGAATTGGAGAATCTCCAGCTCCTTTGCCCTAGGCTCTTTTCCAGAAGCTACTGTGATGGAAAGGCCTCTGGCCACATCACGGATAAAATCCTGAAAGGACATATCCTCTGGCGGAGACATTCTGCACTGAGGAGAAGAGGAATCCTCTGGAAGAAGTACTTTTGTATCAGCAGAGTCTTTGGAGTCATCAGACTCAGAGGATTCAAAATACCTCCGATCCCGGTGATCGTGCAGCGTACAGTACCAGTATCGCTCAAAGTCGGTATTGGGTTGCTCCGGTACCGACTTCGATGCCATCGGTACCGGTATAGATGTCTGAAACGGTTTCAACGGTACCGAAGCCGTGAGAAGAGCCGTTAGACTGCGTTCGATAGCAAGAAATCTCTGGTCTATCGATGCTGCCGATGCTTGGGTGTCGGTACCAGTAGAAGCGGCCTGAACCCCAGAGCATGGCGCCAGTAGTTCTGCCGAGGTTGAGGCCTCAAGAACATTCTGGAGCCCCGTTGATGCTTTGGAAGCCAAAGCCTCCCGCCGGGGCAGTTTTGCCAGTGAAAATTCCTCAAGGGCAACACCATTGGCATCTTGATACTTAGGAGGTCTACTCTTTGAGGACCTGCTAGATTTATGTTTAGTTACCCGAGATCCATGGGATGAAGATGAGGCCCTGGAGGACGTCGATGCGACACCGCATCTGAGGGAAAAAGGGTGCTAAGCTTTGCAGCTCGATTCTGCTGACCTCTTTTTGGCATCATTCCACAGGAGAGGCACTCCAAAGTAGAGTGGTCAGGACCTAAACATTTGAGACACCAATCATGGGTGTCGGTGACGGAGATGGTACTGCCACACTTAGAACATTTTTTAAAACCAGATGTTGGTTTTTCCATTTTTAAGGAAAAATTGGGCCTAGTGCCCAAAATGGCGCCTAGCGCCCAAAATGGCGCCTAGCACCAAGGAAAGAAGTTTCTGAAGTAAAATAGCTCAGAAACTGTAGTTTGTTTGTTTTTTAAATTTTTTTAAGAAGAAAGAAGAATGAACCGGCGGTACCGGTATAGCGTCGAGGGAAGGCAGACGTGACCACAAAAAAACAAAGATTGAAGACAAAATTTTTCTGCGGTGACAGAGTATGGGACCAGTCGGCTCCGCGGAAAACGAAGAACTGGAGGGGGACTGTTGGAAAGGCAAGAAGGCAGCACGCAGGCTCCCATTCCAGGAGGTGGCGTCCAGGCCATCCGGATGTCCCCGCTGAAGATGGAGCCATTAGGACCCAATTCTGGTCTGCAGAAACAAAATGTTCCCGTGGGAGCCAGAATCGGGCCCGAGGATGGCCCGGCATGCCTCCTCCCCACAGGCGCCCCTGGCTCCGGCCCTCAAAACTCTGGCACCCGTCCCATGGCTGGCCTCCTGTGGCCTGGATTTGGCGGTGGGGACTCCCCTGCTCCCCACCCTGGGGATGGCTCACCTGCCCCGATCTGCCACAAAATTCTGCTTATAACTCTTTGGTGGTATAACCAGCATGTCCCTGTAGGCCCAGCCCGTGGAAGGAAGTCCTCAGTTATAAAGAGGAAGATCTCCAAATGATGTTACCAGAGGACCCCTTCTTTACAGATGACGATGCTTTACCTGACTTAGAAGAGGAATGGGGAGAGTTGGTCAAAATGGCGCAACGTTGTATAAGAGAAGAATTACATGCAGCATCATTATTAGAATATTGTCGCAAGAAGATAATTCCAAGAGGTTTGCGGAAGCAGAAAGCTCCTGGGATGTTCAAAGACGATGAGACTTTTATGTCAGATTGGATTAAGATTTTAAATAAATGCTCGTTAGATATAATGATTTTATTAATTAACACCTCAAAACGCAGGGCAGAGGCTTTGAAAGCCCAGATAGAATCTAAAACTGATACACTTAAAAGACAGGACACCCATTTTGACTCCTTAAAAAAAGATTTTGACAAAAACACAGTGGAATATAGACAAAGCATTAAAGATAAAAAGATCAAGAAATTTAGAAGAGACGAAGAAGATTATAAGCAAAACACGGTCTATTATTGGACATATGGAGGGTCAGACTTCAAAGAGAGAAACAGAAGTACGTCTCATTGGAAGCCCTTTAAATCTCCCAGACAATCTTTTGGAAACAATTCCAAAAACAATCAGAAATCAAGACATCGATCTCCCTCCTCATCCTCGGAACAGACAAGAAGCCACAAAAGAAGCCGCCACCAATTTGGTGGACACTTTGAACCCTCTGGTTCACTGTTCTCCACAGCCCCTCCTCCTCGCCAACAATGCAGTCCAGTACGGCATTTTCAAACGGATGCCCTTTGGAAAGGAGGTGGTCGCGGCTCCTTTCAATTTCCTCCAAGGTCTCCCGCACACAGACCAGTCAAAACCAAGGACTATCATCAGTCCAATTTCCAACCCCGGGGGAGGGGCAGGGAACAGGGCCCGCCGTCCAAAAAAGACAACTGGATTGGGACATTTTTTTTTTTTTTTTTAATATTTTACATTTTCTTGAATACAATAAACAAGAAAACAACTGTGATTACAGCAACTCCAAAGATTGAAAAAACAATTCAAGAAATAGATGACACACATAACACGAAACCACCTTAAAGAAGGAGAGATAACCTTCAAAAGAATGAAAATAAATTACAAGAAAAAAAGGAGGCTGGACTAAATCCAGTCTCCACATAAGGAAGCCATAACCATCCCACCCAATTAATTCCCCACATTTTCCTTAGCAGACAAAAATTTCTGGAGCTGAATCACATCTGAAAAGACATAATTCTGTTCCTCAAAAGTTATAAGACAACGACAGGGAAATTTGAGGAAAAAAGAAGCCCCCAGTGCTATAACCCTGGCTTTCAAATCCAAAAATTGTTTACGATGTAACTGAGTGGACCGGCCCACATCAGGGAACACCTGGAGCTTAAACCCACAAAACACCACATCTTTATGCTTAAAATAAGCACGTAATGCCCTTAATTTATCAGACTCAGAACAGAATGTTACCACCAAGGTGCAACGCTTGGGGATAACATCTTCCAAAAATGCAGTTAAGTTCTGGGCAACTGAATCCTCAGGGGGGAGCAAATCCCCCTCAGGATTCGAAATCGCCCGAAGGGCAGGAGAAAAGGAAAACATTTGGGCAATTTCAACAGTTTCTTTCAGCTGGAGTATCTCAGTAAAGTATTTTTTTAACAACAAACCAAAAGAAAGTAAATGTGTGGAAGGAAAATTAAGAAAACGTAAATTCCGAGCCCGGGACTGATTTTCCAAAATCTCAACACGATAGGAAACAGCAGAAAGCTCCTTAACAAGAGCTACATTACTATTTGAACACAACTGGACTTGGGACTCAGTCCGGGCAGTCGAACTGATTAAATTATTAAGACGCTGATCTACAACTTTCATTTTGTCGACCACGTCAGAAGAAAATTTACACAAAGAAGAAACAGTACCAGACAAGCGAACATCAATTTTTTGTATTGCAGTCCAAATGTCCATGAGGGTCACCTCCCAAAAGGGAGGAGCCACCAGGTCTTCAGACACGATTGGAACCACAGGACATAGAACAGGAGCTTCAGAAATAGCAGGAGTGTCCAAAAAAGTAGAAGACAAAGGACCTTGTGGGAGAGGAGGTGGTGACCGAATCTCGGGGCTTAAAGAAGCCCCGTCCGGCGACTGATTTACAGGCTGCAGGTTAGTGACATGTCTGTCCATGGGGCCCACCTTACCTCCATGAGAACCATCTCGAGTTGTCGTCGAGGCAGTGGATTTCGCCTTCCGCTTTCCCATGAGCAGGCCAAGCCAACTTCCAGTGAGCTCAGTGGTGTCGAAGGGGCGTCAAAGGGGCATGTCTTGCCCCTTGTGACACGCCCCTTAAGACACGACCATGCGGACCGCGAACACGCGGCCACGTGTAGACCAGCTGAGCTTTGTAGGGTTCTGGGGGGGGGTCCTCCACGCCTGGGCCGTCCACCCCACGCCTGCAGCTGACCCGGCAGGCTATCAGGTCGCAACTGCAGCACTTCTCTGTGGCTAGATGAAAACACCGCACCAGCTCCCAGGTAAGGCTGCTCTCCTCCTGGATTGGGACCTTTAAGTGGGATCATTAACCTTTCCAGTTACCAACTCTCAGGTATAGAGATACAAGTTCTGGAGAAAGGTTTGTCTTATGTATTCACAAAAAAACATGACAAGTTTTCTACACACATAGAGTTATTTAAATTTTTTTGCAAATTAAAAATTATAGATTTTTTTGACAAAGTAGACACATTGAACACTGACAAATCAGTGGTCAAAAAACCATCTACATGGATACCACCCTCCAACACCAATGCTATGTTGACGACATATGAAAATATTGTTTTGTCCAAAGTAGAACAACTATATACTAAAAAGAAGAACCGCATGTTTTATAACCTTACAGGTCCACAACAACAGACTTTGAAGGGATTGCAATCCAATCATGCAATAGTAATCAAACCTGCCGACAAAGGAGGAGCTCTTGTGATACAAGACAAGGACCCTTATATCAATGAGGTATCACGTCAATTGAACAATAAAGATTTTTATTTAAAAATTTATGATGACCCCACTACAGTCTTACAACACAAAGTAGATACTCTTCTATATATAGGCAAAGAAGCTGGTTATTTAACAGAAAAAGAAATTTCATTTCTTACGGTTACACATCCAGTTACACCCACCATCTACATGACACCCAAGATACATAAGTCCTTACAAAATCCCCCGGGTCGGCCTATAGTTTCGACCATCGGGTCCCTGCTGGAGCCTCTGTCAAAATTTCTAGATATCTTTTTAAGACCGTTTGTTACACAAGTAGATTCTTATGTACAAGACTCTGCCCATGTGATCAATATCCTTCAGAGTTTTAAAGGTTATCATGATCAACTGTTATTAGTAACTTTGGACATTAACTCCTTATACACCAACATCCCTCAACAGGCGGCTTTAGAGGTCCTAGCTAACACCTCAATACAAAGACCTAAACCGATACACATTCTTACTTTCTTTTTAACACAATTAGCCTCCCTTGCCATGACAGAAAATTTCTTTAGCTTTAAAGGTATATTTTACAAACAAATAAATGGAGTGGCCATGGGGTCCTCAATGGCGCCGGACATTGCCAACCTATATGTTGCAAATTTTGAAAAACAGTTTTTAAGTTTTCATCCTTTTAAATCCCATATCCTACTCTGGAAACGGTACATAGATGACGTTTTAATGATTTGGGACGGCTCAGTGTCATCACTACAATCTTTTTTCATTTGGCTTAATTCTCTTGATCCGAATCTACAATTTGAATGTCTATCCAGCCCTGATTGTGTATCATATCTTGATATTATTTTAAAATAGAGGTAGTCAGGGTTTTGTTACCAGTCTTTACCGTAAACCTACAGATAGGAACACTATTGAAATATGAGAATTTTCATTATACATCCCTCAAAAACAACTTACCTATTATTAGTCAATTCCTTAGAGTCAAGAGATTATGCACCTCAGAAACAGATTTTGAAAACCATTCAATAGATATGTATCAAAGATTCTCACAACGAGATTATCCAGACAAGTGTATTAAAAAAGCTTACCTCAAGGCTTGTACCACAGACCGGTCATCTCTTTTACGGACTAAAGATCGTCCACACACAAACAGAGTCGTTTGTGCACTTACTTTTTCAAATTATTCTAAGGATATTGTCAACATCCTACAACAAGAGTGGTATTTATTAACTGCACTTCCATCATTTGCTTCTAAGAAACTTACTGTAGCCTACAAACACAATCCCAATCTTGCCAATATCTTAGTTCCATCGGCTCTCACACGTCCTAAAGTACAGCCTAAAATTAAAGGTCACTTTAAATATGGCAATTGTTCAGTTTGTTCTCACACTATTACTGTAAAAGACAGCTTCGTACATCCAACATCAGGTCATAAGACGTATCTACATCACTATTCCAACTGCAAGACAGAGAATGTCATTTACCTTGTATTATGTCCCTGCAATCTTATCTATATAGGTAAAACTAAAAGACAAATACGCACCAGGATCATTGAACATAGGAGTTGCAGCCAAAGGAATATTCCAGATAAGCCACTAGTGTCCCAAATTTTACTTAAATTAGAACAACGGTATATTTATGAATTTAATAGTTTAGAAGCGCATGGGCTAAATCAGGAAATTGATTTATCTGTGTTCCTGTAATTTTATGTTCCGTCAGAAACTATGTATTTTTATAACATCTTTAGAACAAGTGTCTCTGTTTTTAGAATAAGTGTTCCTGCTTCTATTTTCTTCCGGAATTTTGACTTCATGATTTTTATTTTAGTTGATTTTACATACTAGACACAATCATGAGCGTCCCCCCCCCCTTTTTTTAATATACGAGGTTTTTCAATATACGAGCGTTTTTTTTTTAACAAAAAATATATATTTTAAAAAATGTGAGTATTTTTACATTAATTTATTCCACTTGCGTGTATATTTTAAAACACATATATTGGATGTTAGCAGTCCACGTTATTATTATTTATTATTTTTTTAGAATATATACAGATTGGACCGTAATATCCCATGCAGATGATTATTGAGGGGTATAAGCACGTCCTAAGTGTCCTTTCTTCCTTCTCTTCCTTAACTGGTGCGCACATGCATGTTCACAGTAAGGTTGCTTTTTATGAATCATTTTATACACTATATTAGTCTTCAGTTTTTTTACCATAATTTGATATACAGTTAGTTTTTAATAAGTCTCATTTGCCACATAGGTAAGATTCCCATTGCATAATTGCACTGTTTTCCTAGTTGGGTGCATCACAGTTTCAGTGATTCACTACGTTTTATATAAGTTTGGAATAGGTGCCTCATTCAGATCGTGCAGCATACAAAAGCATATCATTTGTTACACTAGAGGATTTTAATTTCCTCGCACATAGCATTACATTGAGGCAGGACGGCGTTCCAGCTCTGCCCATGTTTTAGCTCCGCCCATGAGTTTTCAGGTTCCTTTAATAGCATTGGATCAGTTTTTTTTTTTTTTTTTTACATGGATGCACTTCAAATGATTTACAGTAATTCCTAAATATGGTCTAAAGTGCAGTTGCTGTTTCTAACCACGCCTTACATAAGTTTGGAATAGGTACTTTATTCAGATCGTCCATTTGCAGTACATAGAAACACATCCTTTATCACATTGGAGGATTTCAATTCTCTTAAAACAGCATCATAACGAGGCTGTATGGCGGTTTAGCCCCGCACATGAAATTTGGTTTCACTTTCAATTTGGTGCGAGTCTGAGCATCTACAAAAAGGTCCCCACTGCATCAGATTGTTTTTCAACATTGGACAGAAATGCTGAACGGGTCTAGCACCTTCACTAAACACTTCGAGGTTAGTGACTCCTGTTAAGTTCACCTTTTCACATTTGTCCGAAGTTCTCCAGCACCCGATTCGTGCTTTACAGACCTTGTGAGTGTCGAGTTAAAAATGATCAAATACACCTTTGTTTTATCAGCATTGACCGATGCATTCTTTTATTTAAGTTTGGATCTTAGTTCTAGATACTACATCATAGTCTCACAATCTTCCTTATTAAGCATTGGTTTTCCCTTTAAAACAATGTATTTGATACCTCTGCATCTTTTAATGCATAGCATTGTTTTCTTAGCTTTACATAAGATCATAAGATATGCCATACTGGGTCAGACCAAGGTCCATCAAAGCCCAGTATCCTGTTTCCAACAGTGGCTAATCTAGGTCATACGTACCTAGACGTTTCCTTCTCCACCGTGCTCTGTGCTCCCCGATCGGGGTAGAGCACTCCTGAGCGGGGCACAACCATCTTCTCCCGCTCAGGGAGCCTCCGGCCCAATCAGGGCTGTGGGAGGCGGAGCCACATCGCCAAAAGAAAGCCGCCAGCAAGAACAGCTCCCTTTCTCCTTCTCCACCGTGCTCTGTGCTCCCCGATCGGGGTAGAGCACTCCTGAGCGGGGCACAACCATCTTCTCCCGCTCAGGGAGCCTCCGGCCCAATCGGGGCTGTGGGAGGCAGAGCCACATCACCAAAAGAAAGCCGCCATCAGGCGGGCCCGCGCCTGTTGGGCCCGCGCCTGTTGGGCCTCGCCAGAGGGCCCTTTGGCATGGCCCTTAGGCAGAGGCCCCTCAAAAGGCCCAAGAAACGTCCACGCCATCAATCTGCAACTCCATTCCTGCAACCTTTAACCCTCTACCTTACCAGCACAACCACCGTCCGAACCCACAGCAAGTATACACCATCTGTATGTCCAGAACGTCCACTCAACTACTTCTCAATCTCAAAGTAATCCCCTATATTGCTATCCATAGCATGCTTCTGGTCAACTTGCCACTACCTATCACCAACTAACTGCCACATACTCTGCTGATTCCTATACTGTTGCCAGTAACTGTTTCCATTAGCCTGCCCCTTACAGTTGTCTGTATAGCAACGGCATTCTTTCACAGTTGTCCATTGTATCCTATATCTTTTGTTATCTATACTGTAGTCAGTAATGGTCTCCGCTTGATATTATATACTGTTGCCAGTAGCACAAACCCATTTTAGTCACTATTACTATTGTAGCCTGTACCAATTATACTATTACTGTATTGTAGCCTGTACCAATTATTCTGTAACCTGTATTCTGCCACTCAAGACTCCAAGATACACCATACACACTCCCATTCAAGAATCCAAAATGTCTCTCCACTTCATTACCTTTCTCAGTTTTTACCTTCTCACAGATTGGCTCGGGACCTCCCTTGCCTACTCTCCCACCACCAATCATATCCCTATCCTCAAAATCCATGGAAAAAAATGGTCAGACAACCCTTACCACTATCCAGGTAAGGAAGCTCGTATCCGGCATTCCCACCTGATTCACATTGCAATACACCAAACCAATAACCCTAAACACCACAACTCCCAACCCCCACAAAGCTTAAAATGTGCCCTCATAAATGCTCGCTCAATTAAAAAAAAATGGCCTGTAATCCTAGATATAGTCACCCTGCACGATCTTGATGCACTCATGATCACTGAAACATGGTTATCAAAAGAAGACAATGTCCTCATTAACCAACTCATTCCACCAAACTTCTCTATACACACAACCCACAGAGAAAACAAAAAGGGTGGAGGAGCACTCATTCTCACTAAGTCTGAACTCCTTTTCAACATGACTAACTCCTATAGCTCTAACAACCTGGATATAATCACTATAATGAACAAACAATGCTCTATCAACCTGGTCTACAGAGCCCCTTCAAGCTCACCAAACGACCTTCCCACCATATTAGACCTAGCCGCCAATACCAGTAACCTCAACACTCCCAACTGGATAATGGGAGATCTCAACCTCCCATCACTGCAGCAAAACCAGTCCTCCTCACTCCTCGATGCCATTGAAAATCTTGGATATAAACAACTAATCATGGAGCCCACTCATACCAAAGGAAACATTCTTGACATGGTTTTCATTCCACAATCTGTTTATGAACAAAGCAGCAACATTGTAAAATCGATCACCGATGTACCATGGTCAGACCATAAACTCATAAACCTACAAATTCCCCTGAGCAATACTCATCTTCTTAACAACAGCAAACTAAACAACCCATCCAGAGCCTCAACAAGGGGTTTTCGACCTTTCAACAGGGAACTTATACTGTCAAGCACCCAACCACTCCTCAATGACTCAACACTCAACCTTGATAAGTCAATCGACGCCTGGAACAGCCTCAGCACCGTTGCTCAACTACCACACAAAGAGAACATATCAAGGAAAAGATCCTCTGCTCCATGGTTTTCCCCCGAACTGTGGTCTTCTCTCACACACCTACGAAGACTCGAAAAACGCTGGCGCCGATCACTATCCATCGATGATCATACAGCCTACAATCTCCACCTAGCAACTCACCGCGAGGCAATCACAACCAGAAAGAAGCAATACCACACTGACACACTCAAAAGATCACTGAACAAACCTCGTGACCTTTTCAATTTAGTCAAATCACTATCAAAGGAACCATCCTCCGAACAAAAACAAGACATTCACCCACAAGAATTTGCTATCTATTTGCAATCAAAACTTCTACAGACAGATGAGCTCTCAACAATCAATGTACAAGAAACATCCTGCCCAACATCCCTGTCTGCACTTGCCACACCCTCTCCCAAACACATCGAATACACAATCACCTCACTCAACACCACCACTGCGCAAACCGATCCTTGCCCAGACTTTTGAATAAAGGATCTTTGAAGTACATTCAGCCCTTTCATTGCAAAAATCATGAACCTCTCATTTACAACTGGCTCCTTCCCCTCTGCTCTAAAGCTCACATCCATCAGACCTCTGCTAAAAAACGCCAAACTAGACCCAAAACGGCCTGACTCCTACAGGCCTATAGCCAGTATCCCCCTCTTAGCAAAGATTTTTGAGAAAGAGGCACAACGTCAAATCCAAGACCACATAGATTCCGCAGCCCCTCTAGACCATTTTCAACATGGATTCAGAGAATACCATGGCGTGGAAACACTGCTTACCACCCTCTTCAATGATGTTCTCACTAGCATAGTCAACATCCGGCAAGGCGTTGTTCTAATCTTCTTAGATATAGCAGCAGCGTTGATTCAGTAAACCACGAGATTCTCCTCGGGCGACTGAAAGAGAAAGGCATCTGCAACTCCGCACTGGATTGGTGTAAATCGTAGCTTGACACCAGAATGCAATATGTAAAATCTGCAACAGGAGAATCAAAACCCTTCCATCAAAAACAAGGCGTTCCGCAAGGATCCTCTCTTTCATCTCTCATGTTTAACATATATATACAGCCTATCTGCAATATCATCAGATCATTCAATGTGAAATGTATGATATATGCAGATGATATCCTACTCTACATGCCATTTTCCACAGTACAAATGGATTTATCACCTATAACAAATTGCTTCGACGCAGTATCAGAATGGCTCCTGTCACAGAACCTCCGCATTCAACATAAGAAAACTGAAGTTCTCTTTATCACTAAAGACCCCAACTTCATTCCACCACCACATATAAGTGTTAAGGGAGCTGATCTATGCACTAAGGAATCAATAAGATACCTCAGAGTCACACTGGATCATCGTCTCAACATGAAATCCCACATAAATAATATTGTAAAAGCGGTGTACTTCAAGATACGCACGCTCAGGCACCTACGCTCCTTACTAGACCAAGAGGACTTCAGAACCATTTACCAGGCACTGATTTTACCGCACTTCGACTTCGCCAACTCCATTCTGCAAGGGCTCCCACAATCCACTCTTAGCCCATTACAGCTTGCTATGAATACTGCCGCAAGGGTTCTACAAGGAGCGTCCAAGAGCGAACATGTTACACCTATCCTCAAGCAGCTCCATTGGCTCCCTATACATGGAAGGGTTATGTTCAAGACCTTGATTCTCACTTTCAAGGCCATCAATGGTCTAACAGCCAACTCACTCACTGAGCTCAAACAAACTGTACCACCAAACAGAAATAGAAGACAAGTAGCATTAAACTCCCTAATAATACCAAAGGCCATAACAACTTTCAGCCTATCAACAACAAACAGAGCTTTCATATTTTGCGCACCAAAATCCTGGAACTCTCTACCACCTGATGTTCGTGCCATAACAGACTTAGCCCAGTTCAGAAAGGCCCTCAAATTCAACCTTTTCATCAAATACTACCCGACAAAGTGAAACTTACATTCCCACCGCAAACGTAACCACAGCTTTCACATTGTTACTAACGTTTTGCTAATTTCTGTAAATAGTTTGAGTATGTTATCTAGTTACCAGACCATATACTCCATGTAGATAGTTCTCCCATGTTTGTCCAAGTTTATGCTCCTGTTATATGTAACACCAAACAGCTTGTTGTTCTGGTCTTTGTTTTGTTCTCTGTGAACCGCGCTGATCCCGAATAGCGCGGTATATAAGAAATATAAATAAATAAAATAAATAAGACACAGGCTCCGCAATGCTTGTACTGGGTCAAGCATTGATATCCTGGGTCCCTTCTTAATAATGGTTTATGGACCTTTCCTCCAGGAACTTGTCCAAACCTTTTTTAAACCCAGCTACACTAACAGCCTTTACTACATCCTCCGGTAACAAATTCCAGAGTTTGATTACACGTTGAGTAAAAAAATATTTTCTTTTATTAGTCTTAAATAGTTTACCCTGTAGCTTCATTACATATCCCCTAGTCTTTCTATATTCTGATAACGTAAACAATCGATCTACGTTTACCCGTTCCACTCCGTTCATTAATTTATAGACTATCATATCTCCCCTCAGCCGTCTCTTTTCCAGGTTAAAAAGCCCTAACCTTTTTAGCCTTTCATACCATCCCCTTTACGATTTTGGTGGCTCTTCTCTGAACCTTTTCTAATAACGCTATATCCATTTTAAGATACGGCGACCAGAATTGCACACAATATTCAAGGTGCGGTCTCACCATGGAACGATATAGAGGCATTATAATATCTTTTGTTTTATTTTCCATTCCTTTCCTTATGATACCTAGCATTCTATTTGCTCTCTTGGCTGCCGCTGAACACTGGGCCGAGGGTTTTAGCATGCTATCCACAATGACGCCTAAATCTTTTTCCTGGGTGGTGGTTCCTAATGTGGAACCTTGCATCGTGTAACCATAGTTTGGGTTGTTCTTCCCTAGGTCCATAACTTTGCACTTGTCCACATTAAATTTCATCTGCCATTTTGATGCCCAGTCTTCCAATTTATCAAGATCCTCTTCCAATTTTCCACAATCCTCTTGGGTTTTAACAACTTTAAATAGTTTTGTGTCATCTGCAAATTTGATAACCTCACTCGTTATTCCACTTTCCAGGTCATTTATGAATATGTCAGAAAGCAGCGGACCCAGCACAGATCCCTGAGGTACACCACTATTCACCTTTCTCCATTGGGAAAATTGGCCATTTAGCCCTACCCTCTGCTTTCTATCTTTTAACCAGTTCCTGATCCACAATAGTACACTGCCTCCTATCCCATGACTCTTTAGTTTTGCCAAAAGTCTCTGATGAGGGACCTTGTCAAAGGCTTTCTGAAAGTCCAGATACACAATATCAACCGACTCACCTTTGTCCACCTGTTTATTCACTCCTTCAAAAAAACATAACAGATTAGTAAGACAAGATCTTCCTTGTCTAAAGCCATGTTGGCTGTCTCCCATTAGGCCATGACTATCTACATGTTGAGTAATTTTATTCTTTATGATGGTTTCTACCATTTTTCCTGGTACTGACGTGAGGCTCACCGGTCTGTAGTTTCCCGGATCCCCCCTGGAACCCTTTTTAAAAATTGGTGTTACATTGGCGATCCGCCAATCTTCAGATATTAGAGATGATTTTAATGATAGTTCACAGATTACTAATAGCAGGTCTGCAATCTCATTTTTCAGTTCTTTCAACACCCTTGGATGTATACCATCCGGCCCAGGTGATTTGCTACTCTTCAGTTTATCTAATAGTTGTAATACATCTTCCCGATGTATCGATATTTCCTTCAATTCTTCCGCACCTTTAAATACCACTTCAGTCATGGGTAACATCCCTACATCTTCCTCAGTAAAGACCGAAGCAAAGAATTCATTCAGTCTCTCCGCTATCGCCTTGTCGCCTCTTAGTGCCCCCTTTAACTCCTCTATCATCAAATAGACCAACTGACTCTCTCACAGGTTTTTTGCTACGAATGTACTTGAAAAAATCTTTATTTCGCGTTTTTGCTTCCGCAGCAAGCTTCTTCTCAAATTCTCCCTTTGCCTGCTTTATCAATGCCTTCCATTTGACTTGCCAGTGCTTGTGCTGTTTCCAGGTTTTGTCATTTGGCTCTTTTTTCCATTTCCTGAAAGATGCTTTTTTGGCAACAACAGCCTCTCTGACCTCAACTTTAAACCATGCTGGCAGTTTTTTGGACTCCCTTCCACTTTTCTTAAAGCATGGAATACAGCTGGTCTGGGCTTCCATGATAGTATTTTTCAACAACACCCAAGCTTGATGTAAGTCTTTAACCTTTGAAACTGCTCCTTTTAGTTTTTTCTTAACTATTTTCCTCATTTTATCATAGTCTCCCTTTCGAAAGTTAAAAGGTAGTACTGTGGATTTCCTTACTATCCCTCCTTTCTGTCCCTTCAGCATTACGTTTTGAGTCTCTAACGATTGAATGCAGAGTCAAAGCAAACTTTTACAATACATATTTAGTTTTTCACAAATTGAACATGTTTGGATTCTCGTGTTTTTGAGGAGCTGTTACATTGCATCAGGTTTAATTACACCACAGCACCTAGAGGTTTACTTAACATAAAAATATGTATACTATATTTCAACTTTGATACTTCGAATAGTCTTATATATGTTAGTTAAAAATGTCCATCCCACAGTGATATAGAGACACTACTTCTATGTACCTCAACGGGTATGGGTGGTATCCATTGTCATCAAATTATTTTTTTACCTTTTTTAAAGAAAAGTTACATTACATTGTTGCACAACGATAAGCTCCCTTTTATATATACCGCTTTAGGTGGTTTATAATAATTTTTTAGCTCCATGCTATTTAGTCTGTATTTTGCAGATGCATTAACATAGTTTTGTTACATAGTATATATTATAGTGATTACAATTTTGCCTTGTCATTTATTTCATAGTCAGAGTATAGTGCTCAAGACTACTCTACATGTGAAGCACACCACAGGGTGTTATAGTGAGTACTAACAAAACACATATGTTTTTTGCAAAGTGTTATCGCACTGTCCCTCCATACATATATATTTTTTACCACAGGTTTTTATTTTATTATTTTGGTTCAATATCTTGCAATTTAGAGTCTTTGTGTCCTTGTCTTTTTGCTGCCCTGCGTTTTTGAGTTTTCAGTGTTTCATAATTTTGTTTTTTAACTATCATTGTTTTTTAATATTTTTAATAATTTAAACTTTTAACACTTGTTTATTAATTTGTGATTTTTCAATTCCTGTTGCATATTCGTTTTATATTTATATTGATGTTTCATTTTCACGTACATAATATGGTCCTTTAACATTTTTTATGTATTGTCAGACGGCTGCCTGGGTGAGAATCTTCACAGTCTTGTCAAGTGCATATATCTATATGATTTGCAAGGTATTGTGGGCAATGTAGTTCATTCACACCAGACACAGCTGCTGACAATAATTTAGTTGTGCTCTTGGGTAAAGCCAATAAGATATTTATTTATGGGGTTATTTCTCCCAACACAGATATGCTTGGTAGCACATAAAATCAGGTAACTTGCTTTCAGTGTTAACTTGGAAAAACAAAGTCAAAATCAGGAAAACAACAAATGAAAAGCCACAAAACAAGAAACAAACTGTTATTTTCAGGATAACTTCTGATTACTTCCCACATAGATACAGAAGTGATTCTCTCCTAGCTCACAAGCAATTAGGTAAGGCTTAATTGCTAGCAGTTATCCAGCTGAAACCCCTTTAGCTGGCTTGCTTTCTACTGTGTGAGTCAAATCCTGCTTCAGGAGCTTTTCTGAGTAGATTAAAGAACAAATTTGTATTTCTTTGTGATGGTTGCTGTACTTTATAACAGAAAGTTACCAACGGAGTTTAGATAGAGAGCAGTCCATATAAACAGTATCCTCATCTGCTATTATTCCCCCTTGTTCAACAAGCATGGGTTCAATATCATGGATTGGCACAGATGAAACTCTCAATGGAGCATTTTCAGGAGAATACTTGTTTCCCTGCTGTTTTTCAAGGTTATAGCTAGGGCATAGATCAGTGTTCATAACTGAGCTTCCATTGCTGCTAGAGTTCCTCTCTATATAGCCTGGCCAGTATGTAGTCCAGTTCTTATGTCCAGCCTTCCAATCCAGATCCCTGGACACTGGATCTCTCTTCACATACCTTCTGGCACGGGTCTTAGGGTCCCTTCCACGTGCAGCCGTCTCCCTCACAGGTAGCGTCTGGAGATTCCTAGCTCTGCAGCACCATTCCTCTGGTCTCCCCCAGTCCAATGATGTATGCTGGCCCTTGGAATACCTCCCAGTATACGTACTGCTTTGGACTCTTCTAGACCTCTCAAAGGCTTTTCTCCTCTTTCTTCCAGAGGGTTTCTTTTTCTCTCTGTCCGTCCGGTTTGGCTTCTGCTTCTGATGATCCTTCAGATGAAACTGAGGATAATTCTCTGGATATCCAAGGTAATCATGAAGAGGGTCATCTGCAGAATAAACTCTACTCTTATTCTGCCTTGATGAGTGCTCCTCCCTAACACAGCGCAGCTGTGCTGAATCAGGCCCTGCCCTTTGAGATGAGTGCTTAGGGATTACCTCATAGCCCTCCTGATTGAACACACGTTTCCCCACTTCAGCTCCTCTAATGGCTGTTGGAAAGCTGGTGCATTCTGGGACTGGTAGTCTTTTATGGGAAAATTCTGTTTTCTTATTTCTACCAGAACTGACAGGTTGCTTGTTCAGAGTCACTTCACCTTTCCTATAGCTCCTTCCTGAGCTATGATAAGCTTCCTTATCACAGTATACATGCTGTTGGTTGATTTATTTATTTCTATATATTTTTATTTTACAAGCTGCATACCCCCTGAGGAAGGCATTGCCGAAACGTGTTGGGGGTTTTCTAATAAATACTCCTGTGACCTACATATGTCTCTTGCTCCTTGTGTTGCCTGATTTCTACTGCAAGAGCAGCCTACTGTCTAGCTGGCCCAGCAGCACGTACAGGGCCGTGACCTGAATCGGCCCTGTATGTGCTGCCGGGCAGCCCACCCCCACTATGCCCCCTCCAGCCCTCCGCCAGCTCTCCCCATCCTGAACCACAGGACATATGAGGAGAGCCAGTGGGGGAATAGGGTCTAGGCATTGGCTGCACGTCCCGGTGGGACGTGCAGCCCCGCAACCCACGTTTGAGAATGAGGGCCAAAATAAAATCATTGTGTAAACAAATTGTAGAGTTCTGTCCCTACTAAAAAACAAAATCATGTCAGTTTTTTTGTCCTATTCTACAGTATATTTTAGAATTATATTCAGCATTGCTTCACTTTCTCAAAGCAGTTGATTCTACTTATTTGAAAGATTTCTTTAGCTTAGCATAACATAAATGGTAATTAGATGCTGAATATTGATCCCAGTACTTTGGCATCCTGTGGGTCTTTAGTTCTTGATGTCTACCATTCACACAATAGGTCTTGGACCTAAAGAGGTTCCATAGAGATTTATTGTTCCTTCTTGCCTTTATGCAGCAGTGCTAGCTACAAATATTCAAAATATCTATTTACATGTTCCCTGGTACTTTTCATTTTTAATCAATATATTTCATTTCATTTCTTATATTTTG